>CM077153.1:240144536-240484119 GCA_039583875.1 Platanthera guangdongensis
TTGGTCCTCGTACAATAGACTGAGATTTTTGGGAACAACCAGATTTAAATCATAAGGGAATATTTCTCAAAAAGATTATGTATATCCGAAGTGAGCTCACTTCCTCGGATCAAGTCAAGGTGTAAGATTTTTCTGTGTAAAAACATGATTTTGGAAAGTGTTATTACTAGCGTACTATAGCAAGGAGCTCCTTCTCGGTGTGGAATTTGGTTATAATATGCCCTTGACCTAATACGGCTCCCACTGCATAACTACTCGCATCGCACATTATCTCAAATGGAAAGTCCCACGCCGGAGCTATCTGATTGGGGCGTTAGATTAATTTTTCTTTTATTTAATTAAAGGCAGCTAGCGAAGGTCATCAAAGATGAATGGGGCGTCTTTTTCTAAGAGATGGGTATGGGCTTGTAATCTTGGAAAGTCTTTTATGAAGCGGCGGTAGAAACCCGCGTGACCTAGGAAACTTTTATAGATTTTTATGTTTGTAGGTGGCGGCAGCTTCTCGATAACTTCTATCTTAGCAATGTCTACTTCAATACCTCTTGTAGAAATTTTATGGCCCAAAACTAACCCTTCCCTCACCATTAAATGGCATTTTTCCCAATTTACGGCAAGGTTAGTTTCTTCGCATTGTTCTAAGACTTTTTTTTAGGTTCTCTAAACAACTATCGAATGCGTCACCGAACACAGAGAAATCATCCATGAAAATTTCCATAATGCTTTCTACATACCTGTCAAAGATAGTGAGCATACATCGCTAGAATGTAGCTGGCGCATTACACAATCCAAACGGCATTCTTCGGTAGCGAAGGTGCCGAAGGGACAAGTAAACGTAGTTTTCTCCTGGTCCTCGGGAGAGATGGGGATTTGAAAATACCCGAGAGACCATCGAGAAAACAATAAAAGCTATGGCCGGAAAGTCGTTCTAAAATCTGGTCGATGAACGGCAAGGGAAAATAATCCTTACGGGTGGCGTCATTTAACTTGCGGTAATCTATGCACATTCGCCATCCGGTCACCGTCCATGTCAGGATTAATTCATTATTTCATTACTTACTACTGTTATCCCTCCCTTCTTGGTACTACCTGGACTGGGCTAACCCACTTACTGTCTGATATAGGATAGATAATTCCTACATCTAACAATTTCATAACCTCTCCCTTAACTAATTCTTTCATGTTAGGGTATATACGGCGTTGAGGTTGTATAGATTACGTGAATTATCTTCCATTAAGATCTTGTGAGTGTATAAAGATGGGCTTATGCCCTTGATATCAGATATCTGCCAAGCAATAGCTCGGCGATATTTACGTATAATTGAAAGAAGTTTATCATTTTGTGCATCCGTGAGGTAGGCCGAGACTATGACGGGCAGCTTGGAGTCCTTTTCTAAGAAAGTGTATCTAAGATGCTCTGGTAGTTCTTTCAGTTCCAGGGTAGGGGGGTCATCATACGAGGTTTTTGAAATATGTTCTTTTTCAAAAACTATGTCCTCGAAGACTTTTTTATGTGTAAAATTAAAAGGGGTGGGGCTAGCGGCCAAGGCGGCTTCTTGCAGCGATTCAGTTGGAAGAGTAGAAGAGGAACAAAAATCAGAAAATTCTTTTTCAAAATCAGAAAGACGATAGGAGGATTCTTCACTTAGGTGTAGAGATTCAGTTGGAGGAGTAGGAGAGGAACAGAAATCAGAAAATTCTTTTTCAAAATCAGAGAGGTGAGAGGAGGATTCTTCACTTACGGCATCTATGAAAACCAAGAGTCATCATTGGCTAGGGTGTTCTTCATCGAGGGGGTGATAGAGAAAGTTACTTTGTCGTAGCCTACTTGAAGGAAGAGCTTAACATTGCTTATGTCAATGATAGCTTGGGAGGTGGCAAGGAAGGGTCGGCCAAGGATCAGGGGAACCTCGACGTCTTCTTCGATGTCCAATATGACAAAGTCCACCGGGAAGATGAACTTGTCGACTTTGACTAGGACGTCCTCCACTATACCTAACGGGTATTTGACTGATCTGTCAGCGAGCTAGATACTCATGCATGTGGGGTTGATACTACCAATTCCTAACTTTTTAAACAATGAGAGGGGCATCAGATTAATACTCGCACCTAGGTCGACTAAAGCATGCTTGACAAAAATATCACCAAAGACACACGGGATAGAAAAACTACCCAGGTCACTGATTTTCTTTGGTAATCTGTTTGTCAAGACCGCCGAGCACTCGGCGTTTAACGTGACATGCGAAAGGTTCTCTAACTTCTTCTTGTTGGTGAGGTGGTCCTTAAGATACTTAGCGTACTTCGGCATCTGGGATATAGCTTCGTGGAAAGGCAGATTTATGTGGATTTGTTTAAACATTTCTAAGAAACGGGTGTACTGGTCATCTTGACGTTGTTTATTAAGTTCGGAAGGGTGATAACTTCTTCGGCAAATGGTGGAATTTTTAAAATGGGAGCGGAGCTTTGATTTTTTAAAGTGGGAGCGGAGCTTGCCTCGGGCTCTTCACTTACCATTCCAGGAACTTGCTTCCCACTCCGAAGAGTTATAGCTTTCGCTTGCTCTCTTGAGTTGGGCTCGGTATTGGAAGGAAGAGACCCTGCGGGTCGCTCAGATATTATTTTAGCGAGCTGTCCTACTTAATTTTCTAAATTTTTAACGCTTCCAGTTAATGTTATTATCGTAGCGTCATTAAGATTCATGTATTTTGAAAACATTTCCTCCAAACTTGGAGGTTTTGGAAAACTTTGAGGAGGTGGTGGTGGTGTAGAAAAATCAACTTGTGGTGGCGGGCGAACTGCGTTCGATGGATTACTCCATGAAAACTTAGGATGATTTCTTAAAGCATGATTACAACTATTCGTAAAATTAAAACCACGCGGATGAAAATTCGCAGTAGAAAAATTATTAAAAGCATTTTTAGCCAAATTATTGACATAATCCAAATGTTCTGGAGCAGGAGTTGCAGATTCTTATACCTGAGGGGCGGAGGCAGCAGTCATCTCCGTAATTTTTTTGCTTAATATTTCAACTTGCAAAGCGATCTGGGAGACGTTGTCCACTTATAAGATACCTGCAGGTTTGTTGGGGCGAGACCTAGGCACATTCCACTGGTAAGTGTTCATGGCCATGTCCTCAAAAAGCTCAAGAGCTGCTTCCTGGGTCTTATGGTTTAAAGTACCGCCAGAAGCTGCATTTATCATTTGCTTTGTGCTTTGATTTAGCCCGTTATAAAACGTCTGCACCTGCAACCATATAGTCAGAGCGTGATGTGGGCATCGTCTTAATAATTCTTTAAATCTTTCCCAGGCTTCATAAAGGGTTTCGGAGTCTATTTGTCCAAAGGCAGAAATGTCGTTCATAAGTTTTGCGGTTTTAGCTGGCGGAAAATACTTTGCCAAAAAATTTTCAGTTAATTGAGTCCAGGTTGTGATGTTGTTTTCAGGTAGAGTGTTTAACCACTGCTTAGCCTTAGCTCTAAGAGAGAACGAAAATAATCTAACCCTAATAGCATCATTTATGACACCATTTATCTTAAAGGTGTCACAAATCTCAAGAAAGCTTGTTATATGTGCATTCGGATCTTCATCTTTAAGTCCGTCAAATTGCACATACTGCTGCACCATTTGAATAATGCTAAGCTTCAGTTCAAAGTTATTATTTGCTATCGCACGGCGAACTATGCTAGATTCAGTACCCTCGAGATTCGGCCATGCATAATAAGACATAGGCCTTTGCACGGCTTCCTCCACGTTGGGTTCTTCCATTCTTAAAGTGGAAAATGACTCGGAATCCTCAACCGACACTTGGATAGTAGGACCTTGAAATCGCGATCTTCTCCGAAGAGTACGCTCAATTTCGTGGTCCAGGTCCAAAATAACTGACGGACTCCCGCGGGTCATGCACTAAAAGAAGAGAAAAGAAAAAGAGAAATAAAAATAAACTAGAAAACGAAAGCTAAGAATTTTTTTGAAATAGATTTTTTATGTTTTGACTCCCGAACTTCCCAAGGGCTAACCGGTGAAGGGTTCGCAAGGTACTAGACAAGATAGTGGCATTTAAAGCCACTTTGCCCTTTTTGAAAGAGTTAGGTGGTGTAGAAAAATTGTGAAGTGGATTTCTATTAGCAGCGGTTATAAAATTTTTAGATTTTAAAATTTTTAAAGAAGGAGGATGAGAAAGAGAAGTGATAAAATTAATAGGTTCATGTTTTCAATTTATCAACAAAAGTTTCTCCCCGACAACGGCGCCAAAAACTTGATTGCCCGGCCAACTCTTATGAAAAGCGAGCAGCCGAACTAGCAGTCCAACTAGGCAAGTATACCTATCGAACTGTAGTAAGGGGACACAAGTGTCGTATTTAAATCCGGGAACTGTTGAGTAAATCTACTCACACGAAGGCTATTATTCTATCGACGGAAATCTTAGCGTTTAAAAGAAAGCTAAGCGTGATTAGGAAAAGAAATATTACACTAGAAAACGAAATGCTTGCGGTTAAAAAGAGGGCTAGTAAAGGCGATTAAAATAAGGGTTAAGACGATGAAAAAGAGAAGCACTCGATCGAGAATCACCTCGGCAAGAGTCGATTAAAAACACGATAAATAAACCTAAGCTTAATAGGGTAAGGTCCTTGACTGTGCAGGTTCCATAAACATGAACACACTTCTCTCGAAGATATGCCCACCTGAGTTTAGGAAGGTCCGACCGACTTTCGCCTAAATCGGAGGCCTAAAACTCGCTTTACGCGGAGAACCCCACTATTGGATTTTACTCCAATCCAGGAGATTTGGACGTCTGCCTCTCTCGAGGGGTGCGTACAACTCACTTTACTCTTGAGTGCTCACTTCAACCCATCGGCCTCTCGGCTAGCCAGGAATGAAAGCAAAGGTGGAGAGTATATATCGATGATATATCTCCAACCCGTGATAAATCAAGAGTAATTCAAGGCCTAAACCCTAAAAAGAAAAGGTGAACTCAAAGCATCATAACTTAATCAATCGAACCTCGGATCATCAAGATCGAGTACAGGGAGGATTAGTTAATCATGGTGAGGTGGAAGAGGGGGGATGAGTAGTAAAGCATAAAGAACACAAGTACTAAAGAGAAGAAAAAAAAACTTTTATATTAATATTAAAGAGAGCTTACAACATGGAAATAAAAAGATTACAAGTGCATGGAATTGGAAATCCTATTCTGGCCCTATCATTAGTAGCTAAAGCATTTATAAAGGCTATTACAAAAGCTAAAACTAAATTAGAATTGAACTAAACTAAAACTATATGAGAAAGAGAGAGAAAAAACTTGAAAAAGAGCAAGAAACAAAGGGGTAGCACCTCCCCTTCTCAGCCAAAATATGATCCTGAACCCTTGGAGATGGGCTCTATTTATAGATTTTTTCGGGTCGGGTCACGCCCCCCTGACACGCCCGGGTAGGGCGTGTACCTGGGGCGTGACACAGTCGGTGCGACTTTTTGGGCTGAAATTGAATGCTGGTGGTGACGGGCGTCGTAGTTGAAGTACACGCCCATATATCACGCCCGACCAGGGCGTGTTAGGGGGCATGACTATTTCGGTGCAACGGTGGAGCGAGAAAAGATCTTGCTATGGCGATTCCTCGGATCCTGGGGACACGCCTCTCAAACACTTCCGTGTAGTGGTGACATGGGCGTGACCGAGGGCGTGTACAATGATTTTCCAAGAAATGCAGTTTCGGACCTGTTGCTTCATTCCTCTGGGCTACACGCCCTAGGTACACGCCCTGGTAGGGAGTGACCTTGGGGCGTGTCACAGCAAAATTTTGCTGAAAGCCGTGCAAACTTGCAAAAAGAAGAAAACGCATTAGTGACAATAATATTTACAAAAGTGGGTCAATATAAGCACATGCAAGACATGATTTGTGCTTTAAAAACCCGAAAATACCCTAATATTGTTGACTAAAAATGTACTATCACCTGCCAACTAGGTGAGAGCCTGACAGCGGGATCTCCTCAGGGTCCAAATGCACTTCACTTCTTCATGCAAACTAATTGCGATAGCATTGATGTGTTAAAGAACTTTTATTAAAAATCAAAGCACCACTTACATGTTTCAAGAGAAAAAGCGTTTCAAGTCGTCACCACTGCAAGTGAGGCTTAGGGTCTCGCCCTCCACATTCTGGAGTCGATACCCCCCTGATCTTAAAGCCTCTTTTAAAATAAATGGACCTTCCCAGCTGGGGTTGAGCTTCCACACGGTTGTCGGCCTTCCCACTGCATCCACTTTCTTTAGTACCAAGTCCACTTCCGCAAAATGCTTGACTCTGATGTACTTGTCAAAGTACTTGGCCATTCTCCTCTTCACCTCTTCCTGCCGGATGGCGGAAAGGTCGCGCAGCTCCTCCACCATGTCCAGGGAGAGCCTCAATTCTTCCTCATTATCGGCTTGCCATTCTTCCCTGTCTTCCCCTGCTGCGACAACTCGAGGCGTCTGAACTTTGAATTCTATGGGGAGCACTGCCTTCCACCCATGGGAGATCTTGAAGGGGGTCTCTCCTATAGCTGTGTTGGGTGTGGTCCTCAGGGCCCAGAGAACTGCGGGAAGCTGCTGCACCTAGCTCCCCTTCAGATTTTCCACTTTCTTCTTTAGGAGTATGACAATGATCTTATTCGCGGCCTCCACTTGATCGTTGCTCCTAGGGTGATGGACCGAGGCGAACCTGAGGTCGATCACAAGCTGCTCGCAGAAACTGTTAAACTCCGTGCTTGCGAACTGAGGCCCATTGTTCGTGACAATGGCCTGGGGCAGCCCATGGCGGCAGATAATCTCCCACCAAATAAAGCTTCTGATGACTTGGGAGGTTACCCTGGCAAGCTCCTTCACCTCTAACCACTTAGTGAAATAATCGATCATCACCAGCAAGAACCTCCTTTGCCCAGTGGTCTAGGGGAACGGTCCAACCAAGTCCATTCCCCAAATGGCAAAGGGCCAGGGGGCTGTGATACTCTTGAGTCGTTGAGCCAGCTGTAGCTAGAGGGGGGGAAATAGCTGGCACTTGTTGCATCTTCTTGCGAACTCTATCGCATCGCGGCCCAGGGTGGGCCAGAAGTACCCTTGCCTGACGATCCTTCCTTCCAGGGTCCGACTCCCGGAGTGACTCCCACACTCCCTAGAGTGGATTTCTTCCAAGATTCTTTGTACTTCCCCCTCGGCCACGCAACGAGCCAACATCCCTGAGAGAGTCTTGCTGAACAACTGCCCGTCCTGGAGGAGGTAGTACACCAATTTGTACCTGAGCTTCTTTTTGTCCACCCCCTCCGGATACTCTCTCGTGGAAAGGAAAGTTGTGACTGGGTCCATCCACGATGGTCGCTGATCTATCTCCATGAGCTCTCCCTCTTCGACGGAAGGGCGGAATAGGTCGGTGATGGTACCCCCCACCCGGAGACCATGCTTCACTAACTGATCGACTTGCTCATTCTCCTCCCGAGGCATGTGCTGGATGGAAAAAGTTTGGAGTGTGTCAATGACCCCCTTGACTTTGGCTAAGTATAGACGCATGGTAGGCTCTCTTAACTCGAACTCCCCATTGATCTGAGAAGCTACCACTATAGAGTCAGTAAGGACCTCCACGTCCAACACCCCCAGCTCCCTGGCCAGGCGCAGCCCTGCTATCACGGCCTCATACTCGGCCTGATTGTTCGTGATGGGGAAGTGCACCACCACCGTCTGCTCGATTCTAGTTCCCTGGGGACTCTCCAGGATCACCCCCACCCCTAGGGAATGCCTTCCCGAGGCGCCATCTACCTTTACCTTCCATGGGGTCGATCGAGGGAGCTCTACCTCCGCCACCTCAGTCACATATTCGGCCAAAAAGTCAGCCATCGCTTGAGCCTTGATCGAGAGGCGGGGGACGACAGAGATGTCGAACTCGCTTAACTCCACCGACCAATTGGCCAGCCTTCCGGAATGCTCCACCCCCTCAAAGATGTTACGGAGGGGATGGTCAGTCACTACTCGGATGGAGTGTGCCTGGAAATAGGGCGGCAGCCTTCGAGCCGAGATGACCAGGGCAAAGGCCAGCTTCTCCAAAATTGGATACCGGAGCTCGGTCTTCCTTAGGACCCGGCTCACGTAATATCTAAGGAGCTGCTTCTTCCCCTCTTCTCGAACTAGGATGGAGCTCAGGGTCTCCGCCCCGACCCCGAGATACAAAAAGAGGTTATCCCCCTCCTTTGGCCCTTGGAGCAGCGGAGCCTGCGTCAACTGCGTTTTGAGAGCTTGGAACGCCTCCTCGCACTCCTTGGTCCATTCGAATTTTTGCCCCCCCCCCCCTTAATGTTTTGAAGAAGGGGGAGCACTTCTCCCCGGCCCGGGAGAGGAACTTGCTTAACCCGGCCAGCTTCCCTGTCAACCGTTGCACTTCGTTAGTAATCTGCGGTGACCCCAGCTCCAAGATAGCCTTCACCTTATCAGGATTTGGCTCGACCCCCGCGGGGGTGAGGAGGTGCCCAAAGACACACTTCAGGGGGTTCAACCGCATCTTGTACTTGCGCAGGGTAGCAAAGGTCTCATCTAGGTCCTGGAGGTGAGAGTCCACATCCTTACTCTTGATCATGAGATCATCCACGTACACCTCCAGGTTGCTACCCTTTTGTTCTTTGAAGACCCTATCCATCATCTTCTGGTAGGTCGCCCCTACATTCTTTAGCCTGAAGGGCATCATCTTGTAACAGTAGCATCCATCCCCCGTGATGAACGTGACGTCTTTGATGTCTGGGGTGTGCATACTGATTTGATGATAACCTGAAAATGCATCTAGAAAACTCATTATAGAAAAACCAACAGCTGAGTAAACTAGTACGTCGATCCGAGGCAAGGGATAGCAGTCCTTAGGATAAGATTTATTAAGCAAAGAGAAGTTGATACACATACGTCACCAGCCATCTCCCTTTTTAACAATGACTACATTGGAGACCCAGCCAGGGTATTGGATCTTGGACACGAAGCCATCCTTGAGAAGCTTTGACACCTCCTCTCTGATGGGCTCTGCCAGCTTGTCCGCGGTGGACCTCTTCTTTTATTAGACGGGGTGTGTTCCCGGCTCCAAGTTGAGGCGGTCCCCGACATCCCCGCGGCGCTCCACGCGAAGATGTCCAGGTTCTTCTGGATATACTCCAGCATCCTGCCCTGAGCCTTCGGGGTCAGCCCTCCGCTGACGCGGACCTTCTCCATCCTGCCTTCACGGGTGAGGACATCCAGCTCCACCACATCTTTCACAGCCTCTAGACTGGATTACTCCCCCCATTCTTCAACATCCCTCTCCTCTGGGACGAGGACCTTCGCCTCGACCTCTTCTTCTATGGCCATCACCTCAGCTAGCTCCTCCTGGACTCCCTCTGCCACCTCTACCTTGGTGCAGCCTTCCACCTCCATCTCTTCCCTGCCAGCTTCCTGCTCCACCTCCTCCATCCTTCGCTCCATCTCCTCATCTCCCTCCTGCCAAGAGATAGAGTTCACGGTGGTGACGTAGCACTCTCGCGCCACCTTGGGGTACCCCCTGACCCTGACCTGAATCCCCTCGACATTGAACTTCAAGCACTGATGGAATGATGAGGGGACGCAGCAGAAGGCACTGATGAGGGGCCTCCCGAAGATGGTGTTATAGCTGTTGGGGGCGTCCACAATGACGAACTTGCAGTTTCTGGACTCCCCCCCCCCCCCAGGGTGGCGTGGAGCCCTACTCCTCCTTCTACCTCCTTCCTCTCCCCCGAAAATCCGAACAAGGGCCCATCCTAGGCCAACACCCTATTCGCCACCACCTTCATCGCGTAAAACGCCTTCTTAAATACGACGTTGACGGAGCTTCCGTTATTAACGAGGATCCTGGAGACGGTAAAATTTTCGATGGCTGTCTGGATGACCAGCGCATCGCAAAATGGATCCTGATGATCCGTCATGTCACCCCTTGTGAAGGTTATCCTCTCTTCTGGGGGTGGGGTTTGGGATGTGGAGTCGATGCTCCAGCGATACATGGTATGGAGGCTTGCCCTCCGGGAGTCCTCTATCCCCACCCCCCCCCCCCCCTGTGGATCACCCTGATCCCTCCTCGGGTCCCGACATCCACCCGGTCTTCACAATGGTACTCCTCCGCCCGAGGTAGGACCTCCTCGATCATCACTTCTTGATGCCCCTGCTGCTGCTGCTGCTCCCTATTCCCTCTCATTTCGAGGAACTCCGGGCATGTGGCTGTGGCGTGCCCTTCCTCTTGATGGAAGTCGCAGTAGGGCAACTCCACCCTAACTTCTCTCCTCCTCCTCCTGGCTACTCTCCTCCTCTCCCCTATGTCTATGGCCATAGCCTCTTCTTGATCAGGAATTCAAGGCCTCTGGGCCTGCCTCCAACCCGGGGGTGGAATTGATCTTGCCCCCATTAGTGGCGATCCCTTCCTCGGTACCCTCTCTGTGGCCCCTGCCCTTGTCATTCGGGCCTCCAGCCCAGCCGACAGTCGGACTCCAAACGCCCCCACCGGGGCTGCTGCTGCCCCTGGAGCTGCCTCTGTTCCCTTTACTGTGGCTCGTCTCTCCTCTTCTCCTACGCTCTTCCTCCTCTCGACTCCTTCTCCTCCTTCGTGGCCCACCTGGCCAGCTTCCGAGCGAACTCCGGATTTGATGCCTCCCCGTCAACTTCTCTCGCCGCCCTCTCCATGAACTCCTCGTAGGAGAGGGGGGAAATCTCTTCAACTCCATCCTGAAGAATCCTTGCTGCAGGCCCAGGGTGAAAGCCATCATCAGACTATGGCCTGGCATCTCCTGGACCTGGGTGACCTCCTCCTGGAACTAGTCTACGTAGCTTCCCAGCATCTCATTCACTCCCTACTTGATATGGAACAGGGACTCTGACTCCTTCTTACTCCTCTTCGAGGTGGTGAACCTCAGCATGAACCCCCAGCGTACGTCCTCGAAGCAGTAGACTGAGCTGGCCGGCAGCTGGTGGAACCACTCCCTTGCCTTCTCCTTGAGGGTGATGGCGAAGAGTCGGCACTTGAACCCATCCGACATCTGCCAGATTAAGACCACGTCCTCAAACCACTGGATGTGTTGGACCGGGTCTCCCTTCCCGGTGTAGTAGGATATCTCGGGTTCCCTGAACCCCTCTGGAACTGGAGCTGAAGAGACCAGCTCGGTGAAGGGGTTGCCTCCCCCTACTGGGCGAGCTGGCGCATCTTGCGGGCTTAGCTCGCCGAGCCGGCCTCTGCCTGCCAAGCCGGGGAAGAGCTCGCGCTCGGGGAGCTCGCACCCCCGGCCCTCCTCGGCCACTTCCTTACCAGCTCGCCTGCCGGGGGCATTCTCGACCAGGGGTGGGGCGGCTGCAATCTGTACAGTTGGAGTCGAGCACTCGGCTTGCGTGCTGAGTGCAAACTTGACAAGGCCCATCACCTCGTTCCTGAAATCTTCAAACATCCCCACCGTGGCCAGAGGTGGGGGCGGTGAGTCCTTCCTGTCAGATCCATGTCCTCCTGTCATCGAGCTCACTAAAGGTTTTCTGTGCTGACCACGCTCACCGCACCAAAATATTGAAACTGAAAAACGGTCTCTTGTCGAGTTCACCCTTGGGGAAGGGGTGATCGCGCACCTACTTCGATCCTGCAAGCAAAATAACAAAGGAAAATAGGAAAGAACTGACCCAAGGGCTCGATAGGGAGGACCCGCCATACACCCGGAAGATCTGAGAGCGCTTCCCCTCCTTAGCCAAAGGCCGAGCTAAGGTACCCTCAGAAAGAACTTGAAAACTAGAGCAAGAGAGCATAAGAAGCATGCCTTTTGGGGTACCCCTTGGATCCTATTTATAGATTTCTGAAAATGACCTGCAAATTACCAACCTCCACTGACCTGAAATTACCAAAATACCCTTGGTTGGGTCTGCCAACAGCCAAACTCCGCTATTTTGAAGGGTTATGGATAGGCCAGCGAGGGCAAAACAGTAAAAAGTACCTCATAGATATGGGCGAGCTGGGGAGCCTGGCCACCTCGACAGACCCGGATCGTCTGCTGTTGCCAAGCTCCTTTGCGCAAGTGCAAGTTGGGACTGCGAGCTCGCGTATCGGTCGGCCTCCATTAGTCGACCTCAGCTCGACGAATCTTGGCTTATCTCGACAAATGTTGAGCTCGCGGTCGACGAATGCCAAGCTCATGCTCGGGTTTCTCTGCCGAGCTCGCCTGGCATCTACGCGATTTACACCACAGGGTCTGGTTCCTATGGACCCTACTCGCCGAATACGGGGTTGTACACCGTGGGAGCTTTGTGTTGGAGCATGCATTCCACGTGTAATATCTCATTTCCATCTAGACCCCTATGAGTGGTTTTGTCTTGAGTAGGTCATGACAAAACCCTAGGAAGCCCAAGAAGACCAAGTGAGCTTAGGCATGAAGTTGGAAATCACCATGGTCTACAAATAGTAGATTTCTAAACAATAGTTTAGGATGACCATAGAGCTTGACCATGACTCCATGACCCACCACAACATACCTAACCCATTAGATGGTCCATTAGAGCCATAAGGATCCATTGGGGTGAACCCAAAGTGGTCAAATTGACCCAAGTCCATCATAGCCCTAAATTTGGTAAGGTTCCCTAACTAAGGGAAATTGTCCTCTAATATGCCCAATTGACCATACCTAGAACGTTCCAAGCCCTAAGGTAGACCAATGGGTCATCAAGGACCCATTGGGGTCAACCAAAGAGGCTAAGTTGACCCAAGTCAACTCTAACCCTAAAAAGGTCAAAGTGTCTTAACTAAGGGTCAAGTGACCACCAAGGTGCCCAAACAACCCTATCCAAGCCTTCCGTCCTAGACCTTAGGGGAGGCCAATGGGTCACCAAGGACCCATTAGAGTCAACCCAAATGGTGATGTTGACCAAGGTCAACTCTGCACTAATATTAGGTCAAACAAGCTCAAATGGGCTAACCCAAGCTCAAGCCCAATCCACTTGGTCTAAAACCTTATTTCCACGAGAATTATGAGTTAGTGTGGTGCCATTAGGCTGAATTAATCATCAAAATTGGCCTTGATGACTAGGAGAGAGAAAAACTCCATTTTCCCTTTAATGGAGGAGAGAGAAAGTGGAGAGTGAAGACCATTCATGGCTTGGAAGGCCATGGGCTCTCTCTTCTTGCTGGAATCTTCCTCCCTGGTCAGTTAGGGGAAGATTAAGGACTTTCCAGGCCTTTCTAGTGGATGGGTGTAGTGAATCTACCATTGCTGAAGTTGAGTTTTCATGGCCATTAATGGCTTTGAAGACATTCCCCTTCCCCTACCTCAACTGACCCCTTTATCATCTTCAGAGCATCATAAGCAGTGGATTTAGGCCCTTACATTGCTGCTTTTGCTCAAGGATAGAGATCGGGAGGTGGAAGCTTCTGGAGCTCGGCGGCCATGACGCACCACCACCAAACACGTCGGCAAGCACGGTTGAAGGTCCTCCTCTACTCCTCCCTTCATGGGCTAGAATCCTAGATCAATTAGGAGAGAAATCAGGCTCAATTGAGCCCGATCGGGTGAGGAAAATTTCAAATTTTCATGGCTTTTTATGCCTTGCAGGATCGCCGAAATTCGCCCATCCGGCGGCCGTGCCGACGCCCGGCGATAGCCCCCACCTCAACGAAGGTGGTGGTGGCCAGCCAGGGAGGTCGCTGGGTCGCCGAGAAATAAGCTTGCAAGTTGCTCCAGGTTCGGGCAATTCCATCCCTTGGCTGGAGGAAGAATATGACCAGGAGGCGTCGGATGTGCTTCAAGATTCATGCATGATCTTATATATTTATTTTGATTTTTTTTGTATTTATGTCCTGTTTACTAGGCTGTCTTAGATGAAATATTAAAAATACCTATGTTCCATTATAGAAACAGTTGTCAACATGAACATTATAGCTCTATGGATGTAGTTTAATTTAAAATTTATTGCAACTAATTTGGGTGAGTGGTTTGACCACAACACTCATTTTGGTGAGATCTATATCTAGGCTAGATCAGAGATTATTTTGAGTGCCCCAATCAATCCAGCCATCCAAATGACTTGAAATTTTGAATTTGGGCTATTATTACCTATACCTAGAACATATCCAAAAATGTGAATTTTTGGAAAAGAGTTTCCTAATGTTTTTGTATAAATTTAATAATTCATTTATGAATTATTTAAAAGACCTCATTACCTACAAACCCTCCCAAATTTTGGTGAGTGGTCCTTTGGGTTAATATAGGACACTGTATTAAATTTCATTTCATTTGGATAAGATTTGGTATGGAATTTGGTCAACCCTAGCGTAGGCCAAAAAGGGGTAATTAGGTCAAAGTGTCCCTTGTGGGCTTAAGGGGCCAAATCACCTCAACAGAGGTTGATACTTGATACCCTGATGTGTTATGTCAGTAAACACCCTCCCATGGATTATGGGGTGGATTAGGGTGGATTTGCCCTAAGACCCTAGTTCAAACCCTAAGGTTGAACTTTGGGGGTTTGTGAAGGACATATGGTGTTATGTCCTTATATGGGCTTGGTGTTTAGTCCATGTGATTCTAGGGTGGTGAAATGCCCTATGGAGGAATTTGATGATATTTAGACTTAGAAACATAACTTAAACAGACTAGGGTTTGTTTAGGCCTTTACGTTTTAGGAAACTATTGAAGGGGCATATGAACTTGGATCCTTAGGAAGTTTTGGCAGGAAGGTTTTTACAACAATATGAGTCCCTAAAAATTATTTTGGGATGTTTGGAAGACAGTAGATTGTACTTGTAGTTTTAATTCTTATGTTGCTCATATTGATGATTTTGATAAAATAGTGGTTAAAATAACTTAGAATGTTATGAAACTTAATCAGTAATGTTTTGTGATCATATTAAATCTCTGATAATGTTTGAATAATTTTTGGATTAATTTTAATGATACTTTCTTCTTTACATCTATTTATTGGTAATATCTTAGATTAATTAATTACAGGTTAATTCATTTATGAAAATTAGTAAAATTTGGTGCTCTCTGATATCTTAGCATCTTGTAGTGTTCATAAATTTTCCATAACATAAGAAAATCTTGTACTTCATGTTCAAATTACTCATGGCCAAATTTTTGGGAAAATTAAATAAATATTAAATTTAACTAGGAAAATTCCAAGTTTCTGGATTTAAGCTAAATCTGTCATGATAGACCCACAATAATTATCTTAGGGCATTAGGAATAAAATTTGGAGTACCACCTATCATGTACAGCATATAGCTTAGGTTGGTCTGCATTTAGTAAAACTGCAAAAATTCATGAGATATGGTCATAGGAAGTGGGGAGAAATGCATGATGATTTGGTAAGATGAAAGAGAGCTTCATTAGGAACCATGATGAGGAGAGTGTTGGGTTGGCTAGAGTAAGAGGTGTTCGGGATCGACGAAAGATCGACCTTCCTATGGAGGGAGGGAGAGAGAGAGAGTCAAAACACACTAGGGTTAGATCCAGAGTAATATTAAAATGGATCGGGAATCAAGTGTTAACTAATAACAGTAAGTGCCTTGCGAATTGAAGCTTTAGGCTTCAGCTCATCGTAGTTCCTAGTGCCCTGAGAGCCCTTCACGGGGAATACCTTGGGCAGTCCTGGGCTAACCTAAACCGTAAGTAAAATCAATGTTTAACAGCAACTAGTATAATTAGGGTTTCACATTCACACACCTTGGTAGCTCGGGAGGTTGGTTGGGCTAGTTTGATTAGACATTCGGACGGTAGGTTCGGAAGGTTGATGTAACGGATGGGATAGTCCGGGGATACAGTGGCTCGGAAGGATTTGGATACATAAATAAGGTGGTGGGTCTTCGGTATCGGACGGTCGTTCACACCGACGTCGATACGCTGACTTGGCGGGTGTGGTTGACACTTAGCCAAAGAAAGTCTGGTGGATATGGACAGCATTAGTACGTGGTGACTCTAGGTTGTGTCCTTCTAGAGGCATACGTAAGGTCTAGGCCTGGTAGTGTGGATACCTCCCTAGGAGTGGGGGGCCCAACCCACTGTCTCTGTTTGCCGCTATAACACCCCAAAATCCAGAGTTTTGAAAACTTTGGGTGACACTGCCTGGGATACGGGTGTGTCCCAGGGCGTGTCCTTCCTGGGTGAGCAGTCGACAAGTGGTTGACAAAAATTTGGTCGACGATCGTCGAGTGCTTAGGACACGGCCTGTGACATGGGCGTGTCACAGGGCGTGTTAGTGCGGTCGACGAACTCAGCCCGACAAATTTTGAGCTTGGGCGTGTCTAGTGTCGTGTAATGGGCACAAGGCCTGATACACGGGCGTGTCACAGGCCGTGTGAGTCTCGGGTTGATTTCGATTTTGTACAGCCTGATGAACACGGCCACAGACACGGGCGTGTCTGTAGGCGTGTCGGGTGACACGGCCCGTGATACGGGCATGTCACATGGTCGTATACTGAACTAGATAAGTAGGTTGAGCACCGCTCTAGAAACACTTCCCGTGACACGCCCCACAGGCCGTGTCAGGAAAAATTTATGATTATGAGGGAAATCGTGGCCATCCATTCCTTCAGCTGGGGTCCAAGGGCTGAAATGCCTCCCTGCTTCCTTAAGGGCGTGGATGAGAAGGGAAGTCTCATTTTCAATTTGGCTTTCTCTTTCCACATTCCAAGTGAGAGAAAGGGAGAGGAAGGAGGAAGAGGAAAGGGGCTGGTCACTGGTGGTGCTGTGGTTTTCTGACAAGAGATCCGAGGTCGGCATTGCGGAGGAAAAGCTGTTGCGGTTCTTCCTAGCCAGTTAGGAGCTCATGGCACCGAAGCGGTCTTCAAGGGTAACGACCTTTATTCCTAGCCATGTGAAGGCTTCCTTTTTGGCATATGCATAGGATTCCCCCACCAGAGGGTGGCTTGTTGTGGGATTCTTGGGGTAGATTCATGGAATCCCCAATTGGTTGACATATAGATCCGGAATTGGAGTACGAAATAGGCATGCTCTATGAAGCCCATCTGAACAGGTTGGTCTGGATTGGTGATGTTGCCTATACGAACCGGAGAAGACTCCGTTATAAATGTGTAGTTTAGGATTCGACGGGTTGGACCTGTGAAAGCAAGTAGCAGGAAGTACTGGAGTGGTAGTCCAGGAAAATACCTGTGTACTGGTTGTGCTGCTTATGATGTTGGTTCATACCTGTGAAGAGAGTAGCAGGAAGTACTGGATTGGGAGTCCGGGAAAGGCCCTTTGTAATGCTTGATGTTCTTGGGTGGTACCTGTGAAGAGAGTAACAGGAAGTACTGGCGTGGTGAGCTAGGAAAGACCCTTGACATTGCGGAGTCATACCTGTAAACGGGAGTAGCAGGAAGTACTGGTGCGCCCAAAAAAGATCCGCAAATGTTGTGATATGAAATGGGTGTAAGAGTAAGCACTGGTGCGCCCAGGAAAGCACCCAGGCTTGAATGCCAGAACAGGATTGGTGAGACCGACCCGCGCCTTTTTATAGACGCGAGTATGTCGTACTCGATGATGGCAAGGCGATTTGAGCAATGCGGGGTGGAGGATCCGACCTGCGTTATGTCCGTCCAATGAGAGACCTGAAAGTGTGGTCTGTTGGAGCGTATAGCAAGAGTCGTAGGACTGCGCGCCATGACACAATGGGGGCTACGGGCCAATCCCGGTGTATTACGACTAGAACTCCAGCTACACGCCATGTAGTGAAATGCTCAAGTGATTTGTCGTTGGGTTGTGACCCTAAGACGGTGGTGGGACCCGGGTTTGCCAGTACACCAAGAATGTGCACTGAGTGTTCGGACCATCGGGTCGGGTGGCTGACGGTTGTGATGGCATGTATGTGTGTGGGAGCACATTGTATGTTTTATATATACATGCTTGTGATATGTTATGCCTGAGGGAAGAATATCGCTGCCCCAAGAAAGGGGTAGGGTCATTATAATTTGGTCAGCTGAACGCTGACCGTTGCCTCTGTTTGCCACCCTTGGGTGGCATGTCCCTATGAAGGTGCTGGAGAACCGAGCGGGACGCATAAGGGCTGAAGTCCCTGCTGCTTTTGCTGCTGCTGCTACTAGCCCTCTAAGGCTAAAAGAAATGGAAGTGTTATGTTTTCTTGTGATGTTGCCGGCCTGCGTGCTAATTTTTGAGGCCACTGTTTGAAAGCCATGTAAGGCCATAAGGCCAACTACTTGTATGTGTAAGACATTCTATCATGTATAAAATGGGGAGTTTTTATATGTTGGACATTCAGGTGTGGAGTTCAAGTGTTGTATTATAGGCTTCCGCTAGAATGCAATGTGTTAGGGTGCGTTGCGCTACTCTGGTATCACTCTGTAACTTCACTGCCTGTTTTGTTGTATATATTGTGTGGCCTCGGCCGGACCTTCTAGTATATACTATGTGAACAGATGGGGTTGTTACATTTTTGGTATCAGAGGTCTTGGTCTTTCCCTCTCGAAGTCGTGGTCGACTTCTTTTGTGGGGTGGGAGCACGTGTCTGTGCAAACCAAATTCACATGACTGAACTCCTGAATGTCCATGGTAGGAATGAAATATATGTGTTTGAGGAACCTGTGCATTCCTATTTTATTGTGATTGCTTGTGCACGGTCGCTAATGTGTGTGTCTTGTCCACCTATAGGTGACACGAAGTGGTGCTGGGCAGTCGGAGCCCCAGCGTTTTGATGAAAGTACGGCATCAGCCGAGGTGTCTACACCTCCACCATATACTGAACATGTGTGTTTAGTTGCTGAGGCTTTGTTTGCCATGATGCAAGGCCAGCCGATTGGGCAAGCACATCCGGCGTTGAGGCCAGAATCTGTAGCAGTTGTAGATCCTCGAGCGGCTAAACATAAGTTGAAGCGGTTTATGAGCTTTCATCCGTCTACGTTCTCGGGAGTGGGATCTCCTACGCAGGCTGAAGATTGGCTGTCGTGCGTCAAGAGGATAATGACGGCGATTGGGTTGGAGGAGAATCAGAAAGTCACCTTAGCTACCTTCCTACTTGAAGGAGAAGCTCGATTGTGGTGGGACGAGATGGAGCTACATCACTTGGCGGGGAGACCGTTGACACAAGTGTCCATGGAGGAATTCTCTAGACTCTTCCTAGCGAAGCACCTTCCGGCGGCACAGCGTATAGCCATGGAGAATGAATTCCAAAGGCTAATGCAAGATGAGAGAAGTGTGGAAGTATACATGCACGAGTTTACTCGCTTGGGGCGTTATGCGGGTTCGATATTTGTTGATGAGCAGAGGAAGACAAATCGGTTCTATGAAGGATTGCGGGACGAGTTGAGGTTCCTGTTTTTTAGTTCTGTGAACCAAGGCCTCCAGGCGTTAATTGACACTGCTTGCATGCTGGAAAAAGACATGAAGAGGGTGTAGGGGAAGTGGGCCTTGGCTGTCACACAGCCGGAGTTCAAGGTGCATCGACCGACGAAGTCATTTTATAAGAAGAAATGGGGCAAGAGACCCAAGACGGCGGGACAAGCTCCTTCTTCCGTTGCATCGGGAGCAACGTCGGGGGCCACCTCAAGGCCGGATACTCGTACGTGCTTTAATTGTGGCCGGGTGGGGCATATAGCCCGTGATTGTCGGGTGCCGCCCAAGAGTGAAAAGAAGGCGGGAACGTCATATGCGAAAAAGGGCAAAGCAGTGGTGGAATCCTCTGCCTCGCAGGCGCAGCTCCGGGTCTACAATCTTGGCCTGCAGGAGGCCATCAATCAAAGTGACGTCATCACAGGTACGAGTTAAGTTTTGAGTAGTGTATTGTTTGTATGTTTTGCTTATTGCATATGTATATGCGGCTTGTGTGTGATTTGATTACCACAGGCTTTGTGATGATTCGGAACACGCTGGCGCGAGCACTATTTGATACAGTTGCGTCGCATTCGTTTCTGTCTCGAGATTTTCTAACGCGGCTTGGGATACCTAGTCGTGTATAGACAGATAGCGTCAGAGTAATGTTGTAGAATGGTTGTATGATGCTTGCGGATGGAGCTTGCGATGTGGCAGTGCAAATAGGAAGTCGGGATTTCTGCTTGACTGCATCTATATTGCCGATATCGGAATTTGACGTGATATTTGGTATGGATTGGCTTGCGGAGCAGCATGCCTTGATTGATTGCCAGTCCAAGGAGATCACGTTGGGCCAGAATACCGAGTAGGAGATGAAGTTCGCGGGTATGCGAGGAGTTGGCGAGATGTTGATGTATGCAATCCAAGTTGTCAAAGCTGTTCGGAAGGGCGCGGAGGTATACTTCACGCTCATTCAGGTTGTTGAGCCTAAGGCCAGTGTGAGCGATGTTCCGATCGTGTCGGAATTTGCAGATGTGTTTCCCAAGGATCTCCCTGGGCTACCACCCCAGCGAGAGATTGACTTCACGATAGAGCTGGTGCTAGGTGCGAAACATGTGGCCCGCTCTTCATATCGCGTCACGCCAAAGGAGATGGCAGAGTTGAAAGTCCAACTGCAGGAATTGCTGGAGCAGGGTTATATACGCCCAAGCATGTCTCTTGGAGCGCCCCTGTGCTTTTTGTGAAAAAGAAAGACGGTGGCTTGCGGTTATGTATTGATTACCGCGAACTGAATAAGCTGACTGAGAAGAACAAATATCTGATTCCACGGATTAATGAGTTGTTCGATCAGCTAGTGGGGTCGACCGTCTACTCGAAGTTGGACTTGAAATCAGGTTATTACCAGTTGAGGATCCGGGAAGAAGACATTCCCAAAACTGCATTTGGAACACGTTACGGGCACTATGAGTTCACAGTACTGCCTTTTGGGCTGTGCAATGCGCCATCAGTGTTTATGGACTTGATGCACCGAACGTTCAGAGAGTACCTGGACCTGTTCGTGATAGTGTTTATTGATGATATTTTGGTCTACTCTCGATCGAAAGACGAGCATGAAAACCATTTGCGGTTGTTGTTGAATACGTTGAGGCAGAATCAGCTCTATGCCAAGTTCTCGAAGTGCGAGTTTTGGCTATCGTCGGTGGCTTTTCTGGGTCATGTGGTAAGTGGAGCGGGCATAGCAGTGGATCCAGCAAAGATAAGGGTCATAGAGGAGTGGCCAGTGTTGTCTGTACAACCTTGGGCTCGCGAGAGGTGAGGCAAGCAAACAAGGAAGGAGGATTGGCGAGAGGGGAGGAGGCCCACCTACAGGAGGCGACAAGAGGGACAGCCCACAGCTATAGGCGAGACCTCTTGTTAGGCGAGACCTCCTAGGGGGCGAGACGGCCCACCGGGCGAGAGGCCGGCGAGACGGATGGGGTGGTCGTCTCGCCTGGCAGTTCTTTCCCCCACTACCCACATGAGAAAAGGGATGTCTTTACCTTTTTACCCCCAAGGGGGATTTTACCTTTATGACCCAGGTGATTTTTCATGTCTACCCCGGGAGGTCTGCATATAGCTCTCCAGAACAGCGGAGTTTGGCTGTTCGCAGACCCGGTCAAGGGTGTATATAGACCGGTAAGGGTTATTTGCAGAACAGACTCAGAGGCCTATAAATAGACCGGTAAGGGTGCCTGAAGAGGTTGTTGAACCTTTCCATTATCTTCCTCATAGGCACCTAGCTCAGCACTGGCTAGGGAGGGGAAGACCTTCAGTTCTTCTGGGAAAGAGGTGGGACCTCCGAGCTGAGTACCCTCGGTCTGTTTTCAGGCTTTCGACTCTCATCAGGAGGGTAGCGCAGGGAGAGTACGTGTGGGCTGCATCCCATTTCAAACTTTAGGAGGGACCGGAAAGCTGGTTCCAACATTTTTGGTGCGGTGAGCGTGGACCGCGGCCCTCAGAGAAGAACCTTGAGCAACCACATGGCGGGAAGTCATGGATAAGGAGAAGGGGAGGGGTCGGACAACCCGGGAGGATTTGTCGGGAGAGAAGAGTTCATGGCTTCAATCAAGGGGATCATGGATTTGCTGCAGGGGATCTCGCGACCGGGAGATTGTTCAACTCCACTACCACAAGTGCCGGCTCTCGCAACACAGGAAGGACTCGTCTCGGTGCGAGTAGGAGAAGATGCCCCGGGGAGAAGGCCGGGAAAGGAGGTGGTGGTGGAAGGGAGTGAGAGAGACATGGCGGGAAGGGAGCTGTTCCCAAGTCCGGCGAGTACCATCTCGCCAGGAGAGGTCGTCGCGCGAGTAGGGGCGGCGAGACCGACGGCGAGAGGGTCTCCTTTTTGCGAACTAATCCTGTCAGCTCCTGTCCCGGAAGGCTTCCGAGAACCCGAGATGAACTACTATGTAGGGAAGGATGATCCCCTCCATCACCTGCAGTGGTTCGAGGACGCAGTTTTGATCAGACCCATGACGGACGCGTTCAAGTGCTGCCTCTTTGCAATCACTCTAAAGGACAAAGCTAGGGACTGGTTCCATCAGCTCCCGACATGCTCGATATACTGCTTCGAGGACCTAAGGAGGAGCTTCCAGCTCCGGTTCTCCACATCAAAGAAGAGGAAAAGGAACCCGGAGTCGATCTTTTTGATTAAGCAAAAGGCGGATGAGTCGCTGGCTCAATACGTGGATAGGTTTCAAGAAGAGATTTTAGATATACAGGAGGTGTCAGGATTTGCCCTCCAGATGGCCTTTACTGTGGGACTACGGGAAGGGTTCTTCAAGATGAGCCTCACCCGGAAGGCGCTGCTATCCTTTGAGGGCTTGATGGAGAGGGCGCCGAAGGAAATAGCGATGGAGGCGGCGAACCCAGCTTTTGCAAAGAAATTGGCAAGGCTTACCGAGGTGGAGTCGAAGGAGTCAGGGGGGAGACAACCGGAGGCAAGAAGAAGAGAGGAGCCGAGGGCGCCGGCGTATCAGGAGCTGGGTTGGAGGCAGCAGGCAGGCCCGGCCCCGGGGCAAGGTAGAGGATTTCCCCAAGGGGGGAGGAATCAACAAGGAGGGCCCAGAAGGTTTCATCAGCAAGCGTGGGGATATGGTCATAGACCGCCCTTGCCCCCTCCGCAGCAGGATATGGCCATCGGCTGAGGAAGAGGAAGAGGCCGGGAGAGGGGAAGAGGAGCAGGAGCAGGGAGAAGGAGGAACCCCCAGAAAGGAAGGTAGGGGGGAGTGGTGGCGTTGCCGTATTGTGACTTCCACGAGGAGGAAGGTCACGCAACGGCAACCTGCCCAGATTTCTTGGAGATAAGGAGAACTCGGGGGGCAGGAGAGCAACAAAGACCAGTGCGGATAGAGGAAGTAACAGCTGCAGGAGAAGAGGATCGATGTGTGGATCGAACGGATGAAGGGGATCGCGGAGGGATTGGAGTGATCAATGGGGGGGTGGGGATAGAGGCTGTCCGAAAGACGAGCCTTCACACTATGTATCGTCGAAGCGTCGCCTCGACTTCACAGTCCCCGCCCCCAGATGAAAAAATTACCTTTTCAAGGAAAGACATGGCGGACCATGAAGACCCCTTTTGTGATGCGCTGGTGATACGGACCGCCATCGAGAACTTCACGGTATCCCGGATCCTGGTAGACAATGGGAGTTCGGTGAACGTGATTTTCAAAAAAGCATTCAATGCAATGAGGGTGGAGGCCCGGAGGGTGCTGGCGGCGGATGGACCACTGTTTGGGTTCTCGGGGGAGAGGAAAGAAGTCGAGGGGGGAGTAGGACTTCAGGTGACCCTGGGAGGGCTGTCCCGGAATTGCCGTTTTGTCATAGTGGATGCCCCCAATAGTTACAACGCTATCTTCAGGCGCCCCTTGATCAGTGCTTTCAGATGCGTTCCATTATCGTTTCACCAGTGTTTGAAGTTGAATTCAAGAGGAACCCAAGTCAGGGTACGGGGAGATCCAAAGGCCGCAAGGGAATGCTACGTGACGGCAGTGAACACCATCTCCTGGCAGGGAGACGCGGAGGAGTTGGGAAAGAGGATGGAGCAATTACAACAAGAACGGGGAGGCGGAGAAGAGCGAGGAGAGGAAGGTGCCGAAGGAGAGTGAGAAGTAGTAGTGGTTGGGGGCATCGCGGAGGGGCCAGAAATGGCAAGAGAGGGGTTCGGGGAGATAGGGATGGTAGAAGAAAGGGAGAAGGAAGGAGCTGAAGGAGAGGGAGGAATGGTGAGGAGCAGGGACATGGAGAAGCTAGGAGCGGCTGAAAAGGAGGGAGAAGAAACGGAGGCGGCAGAGGGAGAGTAGCCAAAAGAAGAGGAAGAGAGGAGAGAGAAAAGGAAGATGGAAGAAGTGGGAGGGTCGCCCGGGGAGGGGACCCGGCCAGAAAAGAGAAGGGCCTCACGACAGGAGGAGGAGGACGCAAGCAAGTGGGAGATGGAGCAGCGGGGGGAAGAGGTGGTGGTGGCCAACGTGGAAGGCGAAGCCAAGGAGCAGGACGCACAAGCAGAACGGGAAGGGGAGGAAGAGCCATCAAGGCTGAAAGCGGCCGTGGAGTTCCTCGAGGTAAAGATCCATACCAAGGAAGGCAGAGAGAGGAAGATACGAATCAGCGGCGAGCTCAGCCCCGAAGACCGTGAGAAGGTCAGGGCCTGCGTGCAAAAAATATTGACGTCTTTGCGTGGAGCGCCGCGGACATGCCAGGGGTCGATGCAGACGTCGCCTGTCATCGCCTCAATCTCGACCCCAACACTCGCCCCATACAACAGAAGAAGAGGGCCATCGCCTCCAAAATGGTCGGGCCTATTAGAGAGGAAGTGTAAAAATTGCTTAAGGCGGGGTTTGTGTCCGCCTGTAAGTATCCGGGGTGGGTGAGTAATGTTGTAATGGTCAAAAAGGGGGAGGGTAGGTGGAGAATGTGTGTGGATTTTTCTCTTTTAAATAAAGCATGCCCCAAGGATTGTTACCCGCTGCCCCGGATCGACGCGCTGGTTGACTCAGCCATCGGTTTCCCTTTTATGAGTTTCTTGGATGCGTTTTCTGGATATCATCAAATACGCATGCACCCTCCGGACGTTAAGGACGTCACCTTCGTCACGGAGGATGGATGCTTCTGTTTTAATATGATGCCTTTCGGTTTGAAAAATGCGGGAGCAACCTATCAAAGGATGATGGATAGGATTTTCCGAGAGCAGAGAGGGAGGAACCTCGAAGTGTACGTGGATGACTTGATGATCAAAAGCAAGAGCCTCGAAGCTCATGTCCTAGATCTAGAGGAGACCTTTGAGACCCTAAGGAAGTATAAGATGAGACTCAACCCCCTGAAATGTGTTTTTGGAGCCAGCAGGGGAAGATTCCTAGGACATCTTCTCACTCCTTCTGGAGTGGAACCCAACCCCGAAAAAGTGAGAGCAATCCTAGAGTTAGAGTCCCCTAAGAATGCCAAGGAAGTTCAGCGTCTCACAGGCAAGTTGGCGGGGTTAAGCAGGTTCCTCTCTCGGGCCGGAGAGAGGTGCTCGCCCTTCTTTCGAACAATGCGCGGGGGCAAGAAGTTCGAGTGGACCTCGGAATGTGAGAAGGCTTTCCAGGCTATAAAACAGCAGCTTACCAAGACGCCCTTACTCCAGGGACCAAGGGAAGGGGATGACTTGTCTCTATATTTGGGGGTAGGGACTGGGGCAGTGAGCTCGGTTCTTGTACGAGAAGAAGGGAGGAAGCAGTTTCTGATCTATTACGTGAGCAGGATCCTGAAGAAAGCGGAGCTCGGATACCCCATTCTGGAGAAGCTAGCATTTGCCCTCATCATCTCGGCCCGCAAGCTCAGGCATATTTTCAAGCTCATTCTATTCAGGTGGTAACAGATCACCCCCTCCGTCGCATCTTGGAGGGGGTAGAACATTCTGGGAGGCTAGCTAAATGGTCAATAGAGCTCAGTGAATTCGACCGCGCCTTCGTTCCTCGGCTCGCCATAAAGGCACAGGCGGTAGCCGATTTCCTGGTGGACTATGTAGTTGAGGTCCAGGAAACAGAGGTGTCCCCTCGAGCGACCTGGAAGATGTTAGTAAATGGGGCGTCGGGAAGAAATTCCTTTGGAGGAGGGATGATCTTGATCAGCCCGGAGGTTACCCGGATTGAGCAGGCCTTTAAGATTCATTTCACGATTACCAACAATCAAGCAGAATATGAGGCGGTCATTGCGGGACTCAGGTTAGCCCGGGAGCTGGGCATACAAGACATCGAGACCTCGACAGACTCCATGGTGGTGGCAGGCCAGATCAAAGGGGAGTTCGAGCCAAGGGAGCCCACCCTCTAGCTATATCTAAGAAAGGTCAAGAGCATCATAGGACAATTCCGAAACTTTTCAATCCAACACATTCCGAGGGAAGAGAGCACCCAGGCTGACCAACTCGCCAAGCACGGCACTCGGGCCGGGATAATGATGACGGAACTCTTCAGACCATCTATAGAAGAAGGGGAACTCATGGAGATAGGGCAGCAAAGGTCTTGGATGGACCCCTTCATCACCTTCTTAACGTCGGGACAGTTACCCGTGGGAGAACACGATAAGGGGCATACCAGATACAAATCGGCCTACTACCTGCTGAGGGATGGGGTTTTATATCGCAAGATGCTGTCAGGATTGCTGGACAGATGTGTGTCAGAGGAGGAGGTTCCCAAGGTTTTACAAGCGATTCACTCGGGCGAATGTGGGAGTCACTCGGGGAGCCGGACATTAGAAGGGAGGGTGCTGAGGCAGGGGTACTTCTGGCCTACCCTCAGGAAAGATGCAGAGGAATTCACGAAAAGGAGTCAGAAATGCCAGGAGTTCGCCCACCTCCAGCTCCTTCCGGCCCAGAGACTTCGGACAATCACAGCCCCCTAGCCTTTCGCTATGTGGGGGCTAGATCTAGTGGGCCCCCTTCCTCAAGCAAGTGGCCAAAGGAAATTCCTGCTAGTCATGGTGGACTACTTTTCGAAATGGCTGGAGGTGAAGGCGTTGGCTAAGGTAACATCGCAGGTAGTCAAGAATTTCGTATGGGGAGAGATCATTTGCCGGCATGGGTTGCCCCTAGCCATTGTGACAGATAACGGACCACAGTTCGCAAGTAGAGAATTCGTGGATTTCTACATTCGTTTGGAAATAGATCTCCGCTTTGCCTCTGTTCATCATCCACGGAGTAATGGACAGGTGGAAGCAGCTAATAAGGTCATTGTCAATCTATTGAAGAAAAAAGTGGAGAATTTGAGGGGGAGTTGGGTAGAGCAGCTACCTTCAGTACTGTGGGCCTTGAGGACCACACCGAACACCGCCACGGGGGAAACCCCGTTTAAGCTCTCTCATGGCTCAGAGGCTGTCATACCTATCGAGTTTGAGGTCACATCACCGCGAGTAGCAGTCGCGAGGGAAGGATCCAAAGAGTGGAGAGCAGAGAACGAAGAAGAACAGAGACTCTCATTGGATCTCGTGGAGGAGCTCAGGGATTTGGCGATGGTCCGGCAGGAGGAGGTCAAGCGCCGGATGGCAAAGTACTTCGACAAGCATATAAGGGTCAGGCAGTTCGAGAAGGGAGATTTGGTCCTAAAAAAGGTAGATGCCGCAGGACGAGGGGCCTCCGTGGGGAAGCTTAATCCCAATTGGGAGGGTCCTTTTGTAGTAAAGGAAGTCTTAAAGTCAGGAGGGTACCACCTCCAGGATGTGGACGGGGTATCCCTCGAGCGTGCCCGAAGAGGGGATGATTTAAAGAGATTTTACCCGTAGCACCTTCTGTCCATTGCACTTTTTATTATTGTATAACGTTTACCATTTTGATGTGCTCTTTTAATGTGATGAAAGCGTGGGTGACCTTTTTGGGGAACCAGGGGCGAGGTGGTTCGGATAGGAGACCCCGAGCAGACCCGCTGACCAGGCTCTCATCTAGCTGGCAGGGCTGTAGGCTCACTCGGTGGTTGGAGGTGGTTCGGAGAGGAGACCCCGAGCAGACCCGTTGACCAGGCTCTCATCTAGCTGGCAGGGCTGTAGGCTCACTCGGTGGTTGGAGATGGTTCGGAGAGGAGACCCCGAGCAGACCCGCTGACCAGGCTCTCATCTAGCTGGCAGGGTTGTAGGCTCACTCGGTGGTTGGAGGTGGTTCGGAGAGGAGACCCCGAGCAGACCCGCTGACTAGGCTCTCATCTAGCTGGCAGGGCTGTAGGCTCACTCGGTGGTTGGAGATGGTTCGGAGAGGAGACCCCGAGCAGACCCGCTGACCATGCTCTCATCTAGCTGGCAGGGCTGTAGGCTCACTCGGTGGTTTGAGATTGTTCGGAGAAGAGACCCCGAGCAGACCCGCTGACCAGGCTCTCATCTAGCTAGCAGTGTTGTAGGCCCACTCGGTGGTTGGAGGTGGTTCGGAGAGGAGACCCCGAGTAGACCCGCTGACCAGGCTCTCATCTAGCTGGTAGGGCTGTAGGCTCACTCGGTGGTTGGAGATGGTTCGGAGAGGAGACCCCGAGCAGACCCGCTGACCAGGCTCTCATTTAGCTGGCAGGGCTGTAGGCTCACTCGGTGGTTGGAGATGGTTCGGAGAGGAGACCCCGAGCAGACCCGCTGACCAGGCTCTCATCTTGCTGGCAGAGTTGTAGGCTCACTCGGTAGTTGGAGATGGTTCGGAGAGGAGACCTCGAGCAGACCCGCTGACCATGCTCTCATCTAGTTGGCAGGGTTGTAGGCTCACTCGGTGGTTGGAGGTGGTTCGGAGAGGAGACCCCGAGCAGACCCGCTGACCAGACTCTCATCTAGCTGGCAGGGCTGTAGGCTCACTCGGTGGTTGGATATGGTTCGGAGAAGAGACCCCGAGCAGACCCGCTGACCAGGCTCTCATCTAGCTGGCAGGGCTGTAGGCTCACTCGGTGGTTGGAGATGGTTCGGAGAGGAGACCCCGAGCAGACCCGCTGACCAAGCTCTCATCTAGCTGGCAGGGTTGTAGGCTCACTCGGTGGTTGGAGATGGTTCGGAGAAGAGACCCAGAGCAGACCCGCTGACCAGGCTCTCATCTAGCTGGCAGGGCTGTAGGCTCACTCGGTGGTTGGAGATGGTTCGGAGAGGAGACTCCGAGCAGACCCGCTGACCAGGCTCTCATCTAGCTGGCAGGGCAGTAGGCTCACTTGAGGGCCAGTCTCAGGGTAAAGGCACGCAAGAGGAAGGATCCCTATTCATCAGAAGGTTGGCGGAAAACCCCTAAAAAGAGAGGCCATGAACCAGGCCGGGGAAGAGGGTCCCTAGCCGGCACTCGTCATGGGTGGTCTCGCGGCTGGCAGAGGGACCTTCCTTATTCAAAGTACCTAAAAGCCGTAAAAGGCGGAACCTACCCAGCGAGACGACTGATCTCCAGGGACTTTAACGAAGGGAAAACTCGCGGCGAGATGAGCGCTAACGGTCGGTTGCTCTCGCGGATAGAGTCCAAAGTGTGTCTCGCGCTCTTGGCTAACTATCAAGCGAGACGGCAGAAGATAAGAACAGTGATTAAATAACATCTAAAGAATTTTTTTGCGTGCATTTGGCTAAGCTATTAAACAAAACGGCCAAAGAAGGAAGCAACGATTAATATGAGAGGCTTTAACAAAATATCCTTGGGACGAGAACATCTCGCTTTCCTTTTTCGAAGAATTGTTTATCAAAATTACAAACACTAGACAAGAAAAGAAAAAAGGGTAAGAGAAGCAACGGCAGTTGATGATGAGCTTCTCGCTATCGGAAGAAGAGCTGTCGTCTGTCTCGCCGTACAAGCGAGGAACCAGGTCGCGGACAGTTACCGTCTCGGCATCCTCGCGCACCACCCCCAGCTCCTTCATCATTTTGAGAACAACCTCCGCTGTCTTGATGTTGGAGTCTCGGCAAATGGCGTCCCCCTCGTCTACGGAGTAGTGGGGAGGCACAGGAAATTCGTCCGAGGGGGGTGTCGCGCTGTTCCGGAGGCGGAAATTTTCGGCTTTTAACTTCTTGTTCTCCCCTCCAGCTCTTCAATGCGCGAGCGCATCCTGTTGGCCGTCTCGGCATCCTGCGGGAGGAGAGCGAGTAAGGAACTATAAAAAGCAGTAGGACTAGCGAAGCGACGAAGAGAAAGCTTACGACACCACCCTGGCTCTGTGCGAGGAGGTTGTCAGCAACAGCCAATCGCTTCTCCAGGTCGAGGGATTTCTCCCGCTCCGCAGCGAGACCGGCCTCCGCCTCTTTCCACTTCCTTTTATTGAACACGAGGCGGCGCGAGACTCGGTGCGCGAGCTCCAGGGAGCGAAACTGAGAGTGGGCACTTTTTAGAATAAAATCCCGCGATGCCTCGTTGTCTGCGGGCTCGGAACCAAGGCCGCCATACAGCCCAAACCCTAAGGAGAAGGCATGACTGGTGGGGGGTCCTGCTCTTTCCAGGAGGGGAGAAGGGTAGACACCAATACGCGGTTGGCATCTTTGTCCCATAAAAGGACCGGCTCGCCTGCATCATCATCTGCCACGGGCCCCATGTTGTTGTTAGGGTGCGAGGCAGGAGCCGGGCGGCTGGTTGAGCCAGTCTCGCCAGGAGGGAGCTGAGAGGGCCGAACATTGCTGAGGGGAGCTGGCTCTGAAGAGATTGTCTCGCGGACGAGCGAGACGGGTAGCCGGGGAGGTGAGGGAGACGGTAAAGAGATGGGGGACAGGGATCTCGCTGGCTCTTTTCTTTCCTTAGCAGATTTTTCCTTTTTAAAGGACACAGACTTTTTTCTCTTCTTGGGGCTGAGGCGAGAAGTGCCCTCATCCGCGGGCCTCTTCTTAGGGGCAGGTGTCAGCGTATCCTTCGCAGCCTCCGCCGCCATACTCGCCAAAGCGAGAGCTCGGTTACTTTTGTAGGGGGGATGGACGGGGACGGTCCTCTCTCCTAGATGAGATGACAGTCAGCGGGGAGTAAGAACTTACAAGGATAAAGAGGGAAATAGAAGCGTACCTTCGTCGGGGAAGACGGCGGGGAGCGAGTCGAGGTCTCGCCGAAGGTATTGGACTTCGAAATTCTTCCCTGCGAAGAAATCGCAGAGGTCTTTCTCGGCACCCCCCACCTTGGGGGTGTCATAATAGCACTCGGCAGGAGATACGGGGGCGAGAGGGATACCTCCCAGATCCCCGCGGATGAAGACGAACCGAGTCAGCCAGTTGTGGTTCTTGTTCGGCGTCTCGCACACTTTCAGGCCTTGGCCTGTGAAATAAGAGATGTCATCGTCCTTGGCGTGGTAGACAAACAGCTTGCGGAAGGAAGTTAAACTAAACTCAATACGCTCTCGCCACAGGTAACAGGTGAAAGCGATCAGCATGGAGATGGCGTTGGGGTTGAATTGGGCCGGGACGACCACGAAGTACTTCAACACTAGCTTGACCTCCGGCCAGAGGGGAAGTCGCAGCCCCGCCTCGAAGTGCGAGACGGGGAAGGCCAGCTCATTGGGGTAAAAGGTGTTGATGCATTCGCCAACTTTGGACGGGCGAGACAGATAGCCGTCGAAGAGATACTCGCTGGCAAAACGAGCGTGGTATTCCTCTGGCAGTCTGCCGAGAGGGAAGTCGTGGTCCACAAAGCGCTTTCTGCAACGTTTGTGCCCCTCGCCCTCTTCCATCTTTTTCTTTCCCATGGCGGGCGAGAAAGCGGCAAAAGAAGGAGAGGACGGTTCAGATAGAGAGGGACGTGAGATGGGGAGAGAGACGGGAGCCGTGGTCAAAGAATCAGCTTAGAGTAACAAAGCAGAGAGGCCTAGGTTGGAGATATTTACAAGGGATAAGGGAGAGATGGGATTAAGCGGGAAAGTCAGGCGGCGGGAAATGAGGAGACACCCCGACGTTTCGTCTCTCTCTCTCTCTCTCTCTCTCTGGAACTCAAGAGGCGGGGGCGCCGCAACAATCTTTTCGAGGCAAGCCATCATTATAGGACTAATAGAATAATAGCTAATCATAACAGATGAAAAGACATGATATGACCTATACAGTACCAAAAGTTTAAAATATATCGTCCCGCAGAAGGGAACATCTCGCCCAAATAAGTTTTATACAAATCAAACAAGCTAAATTGACAGAAATACAAGGGGGACCTGGAGAGGGCGAGACGTGACTGCGATAGTTTAGTTCCGCACCCACTATCAGCGGCCATCTTTACCTCTCGTGCATGGAGGGCGGCCAGGAAGGTGAAAGGCGCGAGCAGCGATCACGCCGCGGCATGCGAGATGAAGATGTTCGTCCGTCTCGTTTAAGATGGCTTGGGGGTCGGTCCCGTCTAGCACCCCGTCCGCTTCCATCCTGGCGGAAAGGCGGTGATAATCTGCTTCTATCCACTCCATGCGCCGGTCGGAGGCTTGCTTCTCCAGCTCCATCTCGCGGATTATGTGCGTATATTTACGAAACATCCTGGTTGTCCTCCGCTTCAATTTCAGGGGATCCATGGGATCACCCAAGTAGTCCTCGATCTCGCCAGGATGAGGAAGAGGCGAGAGGGGAGGAGACGCGGGAGCTTCTTCAGTATCGGAATCAAATTGGACGCCTGCGGAAAGAGCGAGAAATCACAAGCAAGGGTGAGCCCGCGCGAGTCGGATATAAGAGGGCGAATCAATGGAAAGGCGAGAAGGGAGAAGATCTTACTGGGGATGCGGGGGTTCCCCACAACTCGCGAGAGGTTTTCTCTACGCGAGGGGGTGTGGAGGATGCCTTGGGCGAGTCAGTGCGCTGATGAGCTTGGTTTATTGTATCGGGAGGATTGGTAGGCACAGGTGACCCAGGAAAACTTCCCTGAAAAAGCGTAGTCAGCAAGCGGGACCAGATAAGGGAAAGAGTAATGCAATTACCTGCTTCTCTCCGGAAGGAGCGAATAGGTTGTCTGTTGACGGGATAGAGGAAGTGGCGCCCGCCGCGAGAGGGGGGCAGGAGGCTTTCGCCTTTTTTAGGCGAGAGGGCGGAGAGCCTAAGGGAGGAGTGCGCCCCAGGTCCGGGAAGAGGGCGTCCGTGTTGGCTTTATTTCGCCTTCGCACAATCGCGAGGCGCTCGCAGAAGCTTTGGCTGTGAGACATTCCGAAGGAGGAAGAAACGAAGGCTAAAGGGTCCCAAATAAGGACTGGGATCTCATATTTATAGGCCCCAGAGGGGGGGACCCACCAAAGATTCAAATTAAGGAATCCTAGTATCGCGAGCCACGGTTGGACTATCTTTTCGAGGTTAGGGCAACCTCGAAAAGAGCGGGGATTGTGTACAACCTTGGGCTCGCGAGAGGTGAGCCAAGCAAATAAGGAAGGAGGATTGGCGAGAGTGGAGGAGGCTCACCTATAGGAGGCGAGAAGGGGGACAGCCCACAGCTATAGGAGAGACCTCTTATTAGGCAAGACCTCCTAGGGGGCGAGACGGCCCACCGGGCGAGAGGCCGGCGAGACGGACGGGGTGGTCGTCTCGCCTGGCAGTTCTTTCCCCCACTCCCCACATGAGAAAAGGGATGTCTTTACCTTTTTACCCCCAAGGGGGATTTTACCTTTATGACCCAGGTGATTTTTCATGTCTACCCCGGGAGGTCTGCATATAGCTCTCCAGAACAGCGGAGTTTGGCTGTTCGCAGACCTGGTCAAGGATGTTTTGGTCATTTCAGGATAATTTAGAAGTGTTATTTGCAGAACAGACTCAGAGGCCTATAAATAGACCGGTAAGGGTGCCTGAAGAGGTTGTTGAACCTTTCCATTATCTTCCTCATAGGCACCTAGCTCAGCACTGGCTAGGGAGGGGAAGACCTTCAGTTCTTCCAGGAAAGAGGTGGGACCTCCGAGCTGAGTCCCCTCGGTCTGTTTTCAGGCTTTCGACTCTCGTTAGGAGGGTAGCGCAGGGAGAGTACGTGTGGGCTGCATCCCGTTTCGAACTTTAGGAGGGACCGGAAAGCTGGTTCCAACATTGTCTTCAGTGGCCGAGGACAGGAGCTTCCTTGGACTAGCGGGTTACTATCGAAGATTTGTTGAAAACTTTTCGCGGATTGCTTTGCAGCTAACCACACTGATGAGAAAAGATCAAAAGTCCATTTGGATGCCAGAGTGCGCATAAGCTTTTGAAGAGCTGAAGATTTGGTTGACGACGGCGCCTGTGTTGTCTTCGTCATGTGGTACCGATGGATTTGTAATCTACAGTGATGCCTCAGGGAGCGGCTTAAGCTACGTTCTTCTGCAAAATGGAAAGGTGATTGATTATGGCTCACTCCAGCTGAAGGTGCACGAGCGAAACTATCCCGTCCATGACTTGGAGTTAGCGGCGGTAATCTTTACACTAAAGCTGTGGCAACACTATCTTTATGGAGTGAAGGTGGAGATCTATACAGATCATAAGAGCCTAAAGTACCTGCTGGAGCAGAAGGACCTGAATATGCAACAACGAAGGTGGTTGGAGTTCCTTGGGGAATACACCTTTGAGATTCACTATCCTCCGGGGAAGGGAAACGTAGTCGCAGATGCCTTGAGTCGGAGAGCTCCGGTAAGAGCAAGCTGGTTGCAGAGGCATGATGAACGTCTCTTCCAAGAGTTAGAAGAGTTAGAGATTTCTTGTGTTGACAAGAATTCCACTGCCAATGCATGTCTGAACTGGACAGAGATACAGTGTGACCTTGCAGACCGGATTCGACGAGCAACGGGGTTGTATGAAGATCTCCTACGTTATGCTAAAGATGGGCTAGAGGGCAAGTTTTCCTTGGATGACGGTCTTTTGGGAAATAAGGCCACTTGTGCATCCCAAATTGGGGTAAATTAAGGGAAGGACTGATGTATGAAGCGCACTATATGAAGTACTCAATCCACCCTGGGAGCACGAAGATGTTCAGAGATATGAAAAAGCTGTTCTGGTGGCCAGGGCTGAAGAGAGATGTTGCTCATTATGTGGCCAAATGCCAAACCTGTGCTATGGTGAAGGCGTAATGCCAGAAGCCGGGCGGTTATTTGAAATCGTTGTCGATTCCAGAGTGGAAGTTTGATGATATTTCCATGAATTTCATGCATGGGTTGTTGAGGTCTCAACGAGGGAATGATTCCATTTGGGTGATTGTCGACCGGCTGACGAAAGTGGCACATTTCCTGCCAAACAGGCGGGATGATTCGGTGGAAACTTTGGCAAAATTGTATTTTGACCAGATTGTGCGGCTACACGGTGTTCCTCGGAGCATCGTAAGTGATTGAGATGGGCGGTTCACGTCAAATGACTGGAGGCTAGTTCACCAGCTTTTGGGCACGAAGTTGCAATTCAGTACGGCCTTTCATCCCGAAACAGATGGTCAAACTGAGCGGACCAACAGAACGATGGAGGACATGCTTCGGATGTGCGCCCTAGACTTTGGGAAGAAATGGGAAGATCATCTCTACATGGTGGAATTTGCCTACAATAACATCTACCAAGCGAGCATCGGTATGGCGCCGTATAAGGCTCTATATGGACGGAAGTGTCGTACTCCTTTGGCTTGGATAGAAGCGGGCGAAGCTAGAGTGTATAGGCGTAATGAGGTCGATGAAGCAAATTCGACAATACGCACTTTTCGAGAGAGGCTGTTGGTAGCTCAAGATCGACAAGCGAAGTACTACAACGCCAAGCACCAGATCGTGGAGTTCCCGGTAGGCAATTGGGTATACTTGAAGATCAATCCCTTCAAAGGCGTATCCATGATTTGACGTCTGAAAAAGTTGAGTCCAAGATATTTGGGTCCATTTGAAGTGATTGAGCAAGTCGGAGAAGTTATTTACCGGCTAGCTCTGTCGACAGACTTGAGTGGCTTACATGATGTGTTTCACATCTCGGTGCTGCGGAAAGCCGTTAAAGATCCAGCTCAAGTGATCTCGGATGATCGTGTGCCGGTGGAGTATGGGCTAACAGCGAGAGTTAGGCCCATTCAGATCGAGGATCGAGCCGAGAAAGAGTTACGGAATAAAATGGTCGGGATGGTTAAAGTCTGATGGGACAATTGCGACCGTGAGGACCTTACATGGGAGCGAGAGCAGACCATGCGAGCTGAGTTTCCCGAACTTTTTATGTAACGATTATGCAGTGTGTATCGACTTGTATAGAAACTATGGTGGAATGAAAATCCTTCTGTTTGAGTTCCTTACTTGGTGCAAATTTCGGGGACGAAAGTTTTGTAAGGAGGGGAGGATTGTAACACCCCAAAATCCAGAGTTTGGAAAAATTTGGGTGACACGGCCTGGGACACGGGCGTGTCCCAGGGCGTGTCCTTCCTGGGAGAGCAGTCGATGAGTGGTCGACAAAAATTTAGTCGATGATCGTCGAGTGCTTAGGATATGGCCTATGACACGGGCTTGTCACAGGGCGTGTCAGTGCGGTCGACGAACTCAGCCCGACAAATTTTGAGCTGGGGTGTGTCTGGTCCCGTGTAATGGGCACACAGCCTGAGACACAAGCGTGTCACTGGCTGTGTGAGTCTCGGGTTGAATTCGATTTTGTACCGCTTGATGAACACGTCCACAGACACGGGCGTGTCTGTAGGCGTGTCGGGTGACACGGCCCGTGACACGGGCGTATTACATGGCAGTGTACTGAACTAGATAAGTCGGTTGAGCACCGCTTTGGGAACACGGCCCATGACACGGGCATGTCACAGGCCTTGTCAGTCAAAATTTATGATTTTGAGGGAAATCATGGCCATCCATTCCTTCAGCTGGGGTCCAAGGGCTGAAATGCCTCCCTGCTTCCTTAAGGCTGTGGATGAGAAGGGAAGTCTCATTTTCCATTTGGCTTTCTCTTTCCACATTCCTAGTGAGAGAAAGGGAGAGGAAGAAGGAGGAGGATGAAAGGGGCTGGTCACTGGTGGTGCTGCGGTTTTCTAACAAGAGATCTGAGGACAGCGTTGCGGAGGAAAAGCTGTTGCAATTCTTCCTAGCTAGTTAGGAGCTCATGGCACCAAAGCGGTCTTCAAGGGTAACGACCTTTCTTCCTAGACATGTGAAGGCTTCCTTTTTGGCATATGTATAGGATTCCCCCACCATAGGGTGGCTTGTTGTGGGAGTCTTTGGGTAGATTCATGGAATCCCCAATTGGTTGACATATAGATCCGGAATTGGAGTACGGAATAGGCTTGTTGTATGAAGCCCATCTGGACAGGTTGGTCTGAATTGGTGATGTTGCATATACGTACCGGAGAAGTCTCTGTGATAAACGTATAGTTTAGGAGTCGACGGGTTGGACCTGTGAAAGCATGTAGCAGGAAGTATTGGAGTGGTAGTCCAGGATAATACCCGTATACTGGTTGTGTTGCTTATGTTGTTGGGTCATACCTATGAAGAGAGTAGCAGTAAGTACTGGATTGGGAGTCCGGGAAAGGCCCTTTGTAATGCTTGATGTTCTTGGGTGGTACCTGTGAAGAGAGTAATAGGAAGTACTAGCGTGGTGAGCCAGGAAAGACCCTTGACATTGCGGAGTCATACATATGAATAGGAGTAGTAGGAAGTATTGGTGCGCCCAAGAAAGATCCGCGAGTGTTGTGATATGAAATGGGTGTAAGAGTAAGTACTGGTGCGCCCAGGAAAGCATCCAGGCTTGAATGCCAGAACAGGATTGGTGAGACCGACCCGCACCTTTTTGTAGCCGCGAGTACGCCATACTCGGTGATGGAGGATCCGACCTGCGTTATGTCCGTCCGAGGAGAGACCTGAAAGTATGGTCTATTGGAGCGCATAACAAGAGTCGTAGGCCTGCGCGCCATGACACAATGGGTGGATACGGGCCAATCCCGGTGTATTATGACTAGAACTCCGGCTGCACGCCATGGAGTGAAATGCTCAAGTGATTTGGCATTGGGTTGTGACCCTGATACAGTGGTGTGACCCGGGTTTGCCGGTACACCAAGAATGTGCCCTGAGTGCACGGACCGTCGGGCTGGGTGGCTGACGGTTATGATGGCATGTATGTGCGTGGGAGCACATTGTATGTTTTATATATACATGCTAGTGATATGCTATGCCTACAGGGAAGAATACCGCTGCCCCAAGAAAGGGGTAGGGTCGTTATAATTTGGTCAGCTGAACGCTGACCGTTGCCTCTGTTTGCTACCCTTGGGTGGAATGTCCCTATGCAGGTGCTGGAGAACCGAGCGGGATGCATAAGGGTTGAAGTCCCTGCTGCTTTTGTTACTGCCGCTACTAGCCCTCGAAGGATAAAAGAAATGGAAGTGTTCTGTTTTCTTTAGATGTGGCCGGCCTGCGTGCCAATGTTTGAGGCCACTGTTTGAAAGCCATTTAAGGTCATAAGGCCAACTACTTGTATGTGTAAGACATTCCTATCATGTATAAAATGTGGAGTTTTTATATGTTGGACATTCAGGTGTGGAGTTCAAGTGTTGTATTATAGGCTTCCGCTAGAATGCAATGTGTTAGGGTGCGCTGCGCTACTCTGGTATCACTCCGTAACTTCACTGCATGTTTTGTGGTATATGTTGTGGGCCCCAGCCGGACCTTCTAGTATATACTATATAAACGGATGGGGTTGTTACAGCCACTACGGAGGTTCCTGGGAGTGAAGCTAGCTTCCCAAATGGGGGAACTAAAGGTCTGTGCTCATAGAGTCGTGTGGGTGAGTTGCACTTGCATGAATCATGGCATAACGTAGCACTACACTCATACTTGCATTTAAACCTGACACCCCTTCGTATAAATCGGTATGGGACTTTTTATGCGATGAGATCCATGCAGAAGACCCCTTAACTTATAAGTTTGTATGGGCATTCATATAAGTTAAGGTTACTACTTAGTATGTCTTTCTTACATATGTTGCTTGCTCTACTTGTTTACCTTACTGCTTACTATCATAGAACAGCTAGCTTGTACCTTTCTTCCTTAGTTGTATATACATTATAATTAACTACTAGAATAGTTCCACCATCACCTGCTTTGCTCATTCTCCACCTTCATAGATTCTCTTTCCTCCTCCCTGCTCGGTGCCTAGGAGCCATGGTGGAGGGGTATGGGATGATAGGACTTAGTCTTTTGACTAATGATTTTCGGACCACAACATTCCAGGGACTCCGGATGGGAGACAGGGAGCAGCAACAGGGGACACTGCACCAGCGAAGTACAGTGCTCATGGAGGTGGGCCAGTCTAGCACAGGAGCACCAACTACTGGTTCCGTATATGATTGGTTTACTTATCTTCCGCGAGTGTTTGTAGTGAGAATTTGATGTACCGGGCTTGAGCATGTTTATATTTCCTTGTACTATTTTATTTCAATACTTTTATTATGTGTTGACTTGATGTGATTTCCTTTACATATATTACATGTGATTGTTGACTTAGTTTTATCCAAACTATGTGTATACTTCTCTTTCTTTTTGGTGATCGTAAAGGCCGACAGGATCAGCGTTTTGTAGTGGCGACCTTCCTGAGTGTCGGTGTAACCGCAAAACGGCGGTTCTGGGCATAGGACCACGGAGTTTTAAAGGAAAAAAAATGGTGTCTTACAAACTGGTATCAAAGCAAACATCGATCCAAGAGAAGAAGTCCACAAAACCCTAGGTTACCCCCGCTCGAGCTTAGTTTGAGGACAGACTAAGCAGCGGAAGCAGTGGTGTGCCCATAACGGGAATCACATGTAAAGTCCATCTTTTCATTAATTCCACTTATTCATCAGCTACCAATTGGAATTCTTCTTGTAGCCTGCGGCAAACCCTGCCCCAAGCAGGGAGCACCTCCGGCTGCGAAGATCCCATCTTATAATTCTCTAGTCAATGAGTTAGACTCAACCCACTAGGAGACATGACTAAACACGATAACTTATAGTATGCCCTAGTCTGAAATAGACCTTGGGTATGAATTTGGTTAAGATAAGGAGATACCTAAAGAGAATAATGGAGGAGTATAACACGAGAATGGCTACCTAAGCCATAAACTCAGGTGGCCCTACGGTCCCTATCAAGGATTACTCTAACCGGTAGGAATGCTTTAAGGAGAATTGAGAGCAATAATCCATTAGCAGAATGGTAGAAGACACATAGTCTCAACTCTCGTACCAGTAACAATATTACCTGGACACAACCACCACGACGAACACCGAGGGTCGGATAGGAATTCAAGTTCAGAAGAGACCCAGTTGGGATTGGGAACATTTTAACACGGATAAGGTTGTCGTAAATGTGACTCGGGGGGTTTAAAGTATGGAGTATATCAACAGGTTTCAGGTTGGAACCCCAAGTCAAAGATTGATTCCCTAGGGATTGTGCACCCAGCTAGGACAGATATAACATGGTAATATCAAAGATACTTAGGCCAAGGTGGGTAGGGGCTTATCTTTTGTTTATTGGGGCTTATCCTTTGTTTATTGGGGGCTTGTCTTTTGTTTATTGTGCAAATTAGTTATTGACTTAGGTTTCCCTTAGACCTCATCTAGAAAACTTTGCGTCGTGAATATAGTGAAATGGACGTAAACTGTATTCGGTGCTACTCGGGTGTATTCGTAGGGATAAGAATCTGATTATGAAGTGGAGATTTATACAAACGAGAAATTTAATCACCAGAATTTTGGTGTATCTCGAAACGTGTATCTCCCTGGAGTAAAGAAGGGTGTCATGGATTTTGTGACGCACGGTGAGGTCTGTCGCCCGATGAAGGTTAAGTGTAAGAATTTTGGGGGAAGTATTACAGTCACTGCCCGAGTTAGAGTGAAAGTTCGAGGATATAATTAGGGATTTTCATACACTGGATTCCTCATCCCCACTCCGGGCATAATTATAATTGGAACATCAATGATAGACTGGCCGAGATAGCTGGGGTCTCCCCGACCCGGAAGAAAACTCCCATGGGTGTTTCATGAAATTTGTGAGTAGTTGTCCGTTATCATGGTGTGCTCAAGATGATCGTGTCGAATCAGGATGGATAGTGTACGTCCAACGAGAGAACATCAGTACAGGCTTATTTGGGCTCTCGGCCGACATTCAACACAACTCTCCACCCTCGTACGGAGGTTCAAGATTTCATTATCATGGATCTAGGACGAGAATGCAAAGGCACTCGGCTCGAAATTTGTGGAGAACACAAATACCCAAGTGTCACTGTTTTGAGATAGGATGTTGGAGGCCTAGGGCAGACTGGCCAAATATTACGATGCGCGACATTGCCAAGTAATGTTTCAGGATGGAGACTGTGTATTCCTGAAGATACGTCTGGTGCATGAAGTCTCGCGGGTATGCGGGCGGAAGAAGCACAGTCCATGGAATATGGGGCGTTACATGATCCTGGAGCGGATCAGCCCATTGGCTTATAGACTGGAGCTACTGCCAGAGTTAGAGGTTTTGCACGATGTCTTCCACGTCTCCTCTCTTAGGAAGGATCTACTACGGCCGGAACAGCAGGTTCTTGGTATAGATGGCTTGACAACTTTTGATCAATCGGTCTATTGTGAGCCGGTCAGGATAGATTATACAGCGGTGCGGGTCTTTCGACGCAAGAAGGTCCCGCTGGTCAAGGTCTTGTAGAGAAACCATGGGCAGGAGGATCATACTTGGGAGCCACCGGATCTGATGCCACAGAGGTACCCAGTTCTCTCCGGGTAAAGTATACGTTCAACTTCCTATGGGATGTTACATTCAGTTACTCTCAGTAGAAACCCCGCAGCCTACTGAATTTCGAGGACGAATTTTTTTTGTTTATTGGGATTTGTAACATCCCATTTACAACTTGACCCCTAAGAGTGGTTTTGTCATGACTAGATCATGACAAAACCCTATGATGCCCAAGAAGACCAAGTGAGCCTAGGCATGAAGTTGGAAATCACCATGGTCTACAAATAGTAGAATTATAAATAATAGTTTAGGATGACCATAGGGCTTCACCATGACTCTATGACCATCCCTAACCCATTAGAGGGTCCATTAGAGCCATAAGGATCCAATGGGGTGAACCTAAATTGGTCAAATTGAACCAAGTCCACCATAGCCCTAAATTGGGAAAGGTGCCCTAACTAAGGGCAATTGTCCTCTAATATGCCCAATTGACCATACCTAGACCTTTTCAAACCCTAAGGGAGTCCAATGGGTCACCAAGGACTCGTTGGGGTCAACCAAAGAGGCTAAGTTGACCCAAGTCAACCCTAGCCCTAAAAAGGTCAAAGTGTCGTAACTAAGGGTCAAGTGACCACCAAGGTGCCCAACCAACCCTACTCAAGCCTTCCTAGACCTTAGGGGAGGCCAACGGGTCACCAAGGACCCATTGGAGTCAACCCAAATGGTGATGTTGACCAAGGTCAACTCTGCCCTAATACTAGGTCAAACAAGCTCAAATGGGCTAACCCAAGCTCAAGCCCAATCCACTTGGGCTAAAACCTTATTTCCATGTGTAATATGAGTTAGTGGAGTTCCATTAGGCTGAATTAATCATCAAAATCGGCCTTGACGACTAGGAGAGAGAAAAGCTCCATTTTCCCCTTTAATGGAGGAGAGAGAAAGTGGGGAGTGAAGACCATTCATGGCTTGGAAGGCCAAGGGGCCTCTCTTCTTGCTGTAGTCTTCCCCCTGGTCAGTTAGGGGAAGATTAAGGGACTTTCCAGCCCTTTCCAGTGGTTGTGTGCAGTGAATCTACCATGGCCGAAGTTGAGTTTTCATGGCCATTAATGTCTTTGAAGCCATGCCCCTTCCCCTACCTCAACTGACCCATTTATCATCTTCAGAGCATCATAAGCAGTGGATTTAGGCCCTTACATCGCTGCTTTTGCTCAAAGATAGAGATCAGGAGGTGGAAGCTTTTGGAGCTCGGCAGCCATGGCGCACCACCACCAAACACGTCGGCAAGCTCAGTTGAAGGTCCTCCTCCACTCCTCTCTTCGTGGGCTAGAATCCTAGATCAATTAGGATAAAAATCGGGCTCAATTGAGCCCGATCGGGTGAGGAAAATTTCAGATTTTCATGGCTTTTTATGCCTTGCGAGATCACTAGAAACCGCCCCTCCGGCAGCATTGTGACGTCGCCCAGCGATAGCCCCCACCTCAACGAAGGTGGTGGCGGTGGTGGCGGCCAGGGAGGTGGCTGGGTGGCCGGGAAATAAGCTTGTAAGTTGCTTCAGGTTCGGGCAATCCCAGCCCTTGGCTGGAGGAAGAATATGACCAGGAGGCGTCGGATGTGCGTCAAGATTCGTACTGGATCTTATATATTTATTTTGATTTTTTTTGTATTTTTATCCTGTTTACTGGGCTGTCTTAAATTAAATATTACAAATACTTGGGTCTTTTTTAATTTAAAATTTATTTAAACTAATTTGGGTAAGTGGTTTGACCACAGCACTCATTTTGGTGAGGTCTATACCTAGGCTAGATCAGAGATTATTTTGAGTGCCCCCATCAATATAGCCATCCAAATGACTTGAAATTTTGGATGGTGGCTATTATTACCTATACCTAGAACATATCCAAAAATGGGAATTTTGGGAAAAAGGTTTCCTAGATTTTTTGAATAAATTTAATAATTCATGTATGAATTATTTAAAGGATTTATTTACATCCAAACCCTCCCAAATTTTGGTGAGTGGTCCTTTGGGTTAATATATGACTCTGTAGGAAATTTCATTTAATTTGGATAAGATTTGGTATGAAATTTGGTCAACCCTAGCTTAGGCCAAAAAGGGGTAATTAGGTCAAAGAGTCCCTTGTGGGCTTAAGGGGCCAAATCACCACAATAGAGGTTGATACTTTGTACCCTAATGTGTTATGTCAGTAAACACCCTCCCATGGATTATGTGGTGGATTAGGATGGATTTGCCCAACCACCCTAGTTCAAACCCTAATGTTGAACTTTCGGGGTTTGTGAAGGACATAGGGTGTTATGTGCTTGTATGGGCTTAGTGTTAAGTTCATGTAATTCTAGGGTGGTGAAATGCCCTATGGAGGAATTTGATGACATTTAGACCTAGACACATAACTTAAACTGACTAGGGTTTGTTTAGGCCTTATCTTTTATGAAAATATTGAAGGGGCATATGACCTTGTATCCTTAGGAAATTTTGGCAGGAAGGTTTTTATAATAATATGAGTCCCTGAAAATTATTTTTGGATGTTTGGAAGACAGGAGATTGTACTTGTAGTTTTAATCCTTGTGTTGCCCCTATTGATGATTTTGATAAAATAGTGGTTAACATAACTTAGAATGTTATGAAACATAATCAGTAATGTTTTTTGATCATATTAAATCTCTGGATATTTTTGTATAATTTTTGGATTAAGTTTAATGATGCTTTCTTCTTTGCATCTATTTATTGGTAATATATTTGATTAATTAATTATAGGTTAATTCATTTATGCAAATTTGTGAAATTCGATGCTCTCTGATATTTTGGCATCTTGTAGTGTTCATAAATTTTGGGTGGCCATAACTTAAGAAAATCTTATACTTCATGTTCAAATTACCCATGGCCAAATATTTGGGAAAATTAAATAAATATTAAATTTAATTAGGAAAATTCCAAGTTTCTGGATTTAAGCTAAATGTGTCATGATAGACCCACAATAATTATCTTAGGGCATTTGGAAGAAAATTTGGAGCATCTCCTATCATGTACATCATATAGCTTAGGTTGCTCTACATTTAGTAAAATTGTGGAAATTGTGATAACATAAGATATGGTCATAGGAAGTGGGGAGAAATGCATGCTGATTTGGTAAGATGAAAGAGAGCTTCATTAGGATCCATGACGAGGAGAGTGTTGGGTTGGCTAGAGTTAAGAGGTGCTCGGGATCGACGAAAGATCGCCCTTCCTATGGAGGGAGGGAGAGAGAGAGTCAAAACACACTAGGGTTAGATCCAGAGTAATATTAAAAAGGGATCGGGAATTAGGTGTTAACCAATAACAGTAATTGCCTTGCGAAAGGGAGCTTTGGGCTTCACCCCATCGTAGTTCCTAGTGCCCTCGACAGCCTTTCACGGGAAATACCTTGGGCAGTCCTGGGCTAACCTAAGCCGTAAGTAAAATCAATGTTTAACAGCAACTAGTATAACTAGGGTTTCACATTCACACACCCCGGTATCTCGGGAGGTTGGTTGGGTTAGTTTGATTAGACATCCGAATGGTAGGTTCGTAAGGTAGATGTAACGGACGAGATTGTCCGGGGTGCCGGTGGCTTGGAAGGATTTGGATACCTAAATAAGGTGGGGGGTCTTCGGTATCGGACGGTCGTTCACACCAACATCGATACACTGACCCGACGGGTGTGGTTGACACTTGGCCAAAGAAAGATTGGTGGATTTGGCCAGCATTTGTACGTGGTGACTCTAGGTTGTGTCCTTCCAGAGGCGTACGTAAGGGCTAGGCCTGGTAGTATGGATACCCGCCTAGGAGTGGAGGGCCTGACCCACTGTCTCTGTTTGCCACTACGGAGGTTCCTGGAAGTGAAGATAGCTGCCCAAATGGGGGGAACTAAAGGTCTGTGTGCATAGAGTCGTGTGCATGAGTTGCACTTGCATGATTCATAGCATAACATAACACTACACTCATATTTGCATTTAAACCTGACACCCCATCGTATAAATCAGTATAGGACTTTTTATATGATGGGAGCCTTGCATAAGATCCCTTAACTTATAAGTTTGTATGTGCATTCATATAAGTTAAGGTTACTTACTACTTAGTATGTCTTTCTTACATATGCTGCTTGCTCTACTTGTTTACCTTACTGCCTACTATCATAGAACTGCTAGCTTGTACTTTTCTTCCTTAGCTGTATATACATTATAATTAACTGCTAGAATAGTTCCACCATCACCTGCTTTGCTCATTCTCCACCTTCATAGCTTCCCTTTCTTCCTCCCCGCTCGGTGCCTAGGAGCCCTGGGGGAGGGGTAGGGGATGATAGGACTTAGTATTTTGACTAACGGTTTTCGTACCACAACATTACAGGGACTCCGGATGGGAGATAGGGAGCAGCAGCAGGGGCCACAACACCAGCGGAGTACGGTGCTCATGGAGGTGGGCCAGTCCAACATAGGAGCGCAAGCTACTGGTTCTGTGAGTGATTGGTTTACTTAGCTTCCGCGAGTGTTTGTAGTAAGGATTAGATGTACCGGGCTTGAGCCCGTTTATATTTCCTTGTACTATTTTATTTCAGTACTTTTATTACGTGTGGACTTGCTGTGATTTCCTTTACATATATTTCATGTGATTGTGGACTTAGTTTTAGCCAAACTATGTGTATACTTCTCTTCTTTTTTGTGATTGTAAAGGTCGGCAGGATTGGCGTTTTGTAGTGGCGACCTTCCCGAGTGTCGGTGTCACCGCAAAATGGCGGTTTCTAGGCATAAGACCTCGAGGTTTTAAAAGAAAAAAAATAGGGACTTACACCACGCTTCTTTGGTTTGCTAATAACAAAACTCATTAGTATTTGATTTTTGGGTGTTTATGATGTGCAGATATCACAGGCCTAAATCTAATGGCATTTGGGTGTTGATTCGGGTCAGAACAGATGAGCTCAGGAGATATCGCCCGGTGATATTGGGTATTGCCAACAGGCGATAACAGCATGAGCAGTTAACACACCATCTCCACACGGTTGGCAGTTAATATCGTCATTGTCCGGCGACAACGAGTATCGCCAGGTGACTATCCACGATCGACATGACAGATCTGCGATGTGAAAATGAGGAGTATGTGGGACACGTGATAGCCGGTACAAATATCTCCAGGTGGCGATACCCAGTATCGTCAGGCAATATCGCCAAAGTATAAAAGCCAGTCAATTTTCTGTGGAGATCATGAATTTCATTACCTGGAGTGTTCCTTCCTGTTTATCCGATATAGAGAGCTCCAGATTCCATATTTGCTCCATATTCTCAAGAAGTCCAAAGCTCAAAAGATCGACAGCACGTACGCGACATTCAAAGCAACCCTAGTAAGGATTCGTCGACATCTTCAGTGCATTATCTGAAGGGAGTTTTATTTCTGAAGTTTTTAATTTGTTTTGTTCTTATTCTTGTTGTAATCGAGAGGGGAAATCGCCGCCTTGTGCGTACCGTTTAATTCCTTTTGTGGCTTAGTGGAAATTGCCTCCTTACCAGTGGCGTCTAAGTCCTTGCGTGGCTTACGGGAAAATCGTCGCATTATGTGTGGCATCCAAGTCCTTGTGTAGCTTAGGGAGAAATTATTTCCTTGTGTGCTGCGTCTAGATCGTGGTAGATATAGGGGAGTCTAGTAGCAAGATCTAGGGAGAGATGCGCTTTATCCTGCCGGTTCTTGGTAGAAGGACCGGCGAAATCAAAAGTAAATTGTATTTTTCATAAGCCTTTGTCTCTAGCTCTATAGAGATACTTTGTATTCAGATTTAGCGCATATGAAATAAATCGTTATTGTTTTTGTTTTTATATTTTTCAGTGTTCAAGTCTGTTTATGAAAAATAAGTCACCATTGTTTAATATCATTTTTTTGTTCACCAAGTAAACTTTGTTTAGTTAAGAGAAAATTAATTAACCCTTATCCCCCCTCTCTAAGGGCGTCACACGACACAACACTTGGCATCAGATCCAGGTTACTCCGAAGTCGATTTTACCACCGGGACTGATGGCACAAAACACTCACGCATTTTCTCAAGGGCAAGGTATAAGTAGACCTCCCTTATTCACGAGCACAGACTACAACTATTAGAAAGCTCGAATGCAATGCTTTCTAATAGCTCTAGATATTGACATTTGGGGCATCGTAGAAACATGCTACACTCCTCCTATAACTGTAGTAGAAAGTGTCACGATGGAAAAACACTAAGGCAATGAACGCCTTATTCTGCGTGTTAGATAGGACTGAATTTAATCGTGTTTGTGCATGTAAAACTGCGTATGATATATGGAATCTCCTTGAAGTTAATCATGAAGGTACATCGCAGGTGAAAGACTCGAAGCCTTTCCAGTTAGAGTCAGAGTTTGAGAAGTTCAAGATGGAGATTGATGAGGATGTAGACTCCATGTACACAAGGTTCAGCAATATAGTGAACGACTCGAAGATTCTAGGAAAGAGTTTCTCAAACTGAGATTTGGTGAGAAAGATACTTAGATCGCTTCCCCCGAAGTTTAATCCAAAGGTGACTGCCATCTCGGAGTCAAACGATTTAAATTCTCTCCAAATTAAGAATGTGATAGGCAATCTGAAAACCCATGAAGTAGAACTGAGGATTCAACAACAGGAGTATAGCCTGGATCCAAGAAAAAAAGATTTGTCATTGAAGTCAAAAAATGAAGTGGAAAGTGACTCTGATGAGAGTGATGATGGAGATGAAGAAAGTCTGTTCGTAAAGAAGTTCAGGAAGTTCATGAGAAATCCTGAAATAAGAAATTCTTTCAGGAAATTTTTCAAGAAGCAAGAATCTGGGTTTAGAAAAGGAAAATCCCAAGCTGATGGATTGGATGACGAAGAGAGATCATCACCTGAGTGCTATCACTGCAGGAGAGTTTGTCACATAAAGATCAAATGCCCAAAATATCTGAAAGAGCTGAAAGAGAAGCGGCATAAGAAGAAGGATAAGAAGAAAGTACTAAAGCCTGAAGCATGGGATGACGTCACATCTGACCGAGACTGAAGAGGAGGCCAATATGTGCCTGATGGGAAAGGACGTCTCATCATCTGATAATGAAAGTAGTATATAGAGCGACACTGAGTTAAATCCGCCCTATGAAGATTTATATACTGAATTTTTACAAACCTGCAAATATGTTGACAAAAGCTTACATGAGAATAAATTACTCAAATCTGAATATTAAGAGCTTTTAAAAGAAAATAAAAAGTTATCAAATGAGATAAAGATACTGGGGAAGGAGAAAGCAACTTGTCAAGAGAATTGTTCCTCTTCGACAAGAATACTAGAACTTGAGAAGATCTCCCTAAGTCTCGGTCTCGGATTGAATCTCTAACGAGAGAAAAAGAGACCTTAGAGAGATTTCTAAAGATGTCTTAATCTAAAGTAAAAGGCAGCAAAAAGTCCTTCGCAAGCCGATGCGGCACCATTGTTGCAAAAAAAACTGCACTGAGAGGAAGAGTCTGTGATCTAGAAATGACCACTGACAAGTTTGGAATGGGCCAAAAATCATTGAATGTGATTTTGGCGGGCCAGTGCTATGGGTCAGCAAAATTCAGACTTGGGTACTCTCCAAAACACTATCACCCGGCGACATCCCCTGTCGCTGGTGACAAGAAAAAATTCAGAAAATCATTTTTTAAAATTAAAAATAATAAATCTACTGTTACTACTATTGTTGGGTACTGTATCCACAATAACCTAGATTTGGTGAAGTCACCCTTGAACTAAGATGAATTAAGTTGTATTTGATGTATTGTTTGAGTAATGTGTTTGCAGGACTTAATTGCCAAGTGTAGAACAATGTCAGTCTATAATGGGTCACCAAATACAGGACCATACAATGTAATCCCTCATTATATGATCCACGGTGCTGACTCATGTGTAGCCTCTCTATTGGAATACACTTCATTTTTCAAGCACTAGGACTGTTGGTGAAAGTCGTGTTGTTGATTCCATTGAAGAAAGGAAAATCCTCATGAAGGAAAATATTTTAAGTGTTTCACTCGAGTAGAAGCCTAAGTACTCGAGTTGAACCTTAGATGTACTCCAGTAAGTCTAGTCTGAATTCGAGTAAAGGAAATGGTTCTTGAGTAGTTTAAAACTAGCTCTCGAGTGGCCAAATCCATTACTCGAGTAGACTTCTTCTCTTTCTCAAGAAGACAAATTTTCCCTCTCAGAAATTATTCTAACTTCTTTACTCGAGTAGTCATGTTAACCACTCGAGTAGATGTTCCCTTTAACTCGAGTGACAGAAGGAATGTTCTCGTGATGTATTTACCCCACTCGCGTAGTTTAGTTCATGTACTCGAGTAGTCTTTCTAGTTCTCGAGTAGTCCAGCTCCAGTACTCGAGTGACCAGATTTTAGCTCTCAGAATTTTTTTAAGTCCTATACTCGAGTAGTAAAATTTCTGTACTCGAGTAGTCTATCTACTTCTTGAGTAATCTAGATCCAATACTCGAGTAGCCAGATTTCATCTCCCAAAAAAATTTGCTAAGTCTTTTTCTCGAGTAGTTCATCTCCACCTCTCGAGTAATACTTCTAGCACTCGAGTAAGTCTTATCCCACTCGAGTGATTATAAATTCTGTTCTGAATTTTATCAAGGAATTCTTCTCGAGTTTTCTGATACTGTCCACTCAAGAACTCATATTAGTACTCGAGTAGCTTATCTTTCACTCGAGTAATTCAGTCAGTTTTTTCAGGAATTTTGCTAAGTCCAGAACTGACGAGATTTTCAAATGATGTGACGTGATTTGTCCACATGGACGTCATTAATGCTAATTATGACCATTAGGAAGATCTTATATAAGGTCTTGTCATTTCGATTAACCCTAACAACAAGCTCTGAAAAGATACATTCTAAGAATTCTGAATCGGATATTTCTCTTTCCTAAATCAGACGCCCCTACCGCTCATCTTCCTCATTGCCAAGGGCTATCGATCCAGGACGATTTAGAAAGGTTGACTTGCAGATCAAGATACTCTTTCATCTACAGATCTTCTCTTTGATCTTGTGAGTCAGGAAGTTTCAGATCCAGATCTTGCCGAGTATCATCTTCAATAATTTCTGAAAAACCCGCAATGTTCATAGGAAGAAGACCTTGGCCGATATCTCCAGATCTGAGAAATATTATTGTTTGTATTTCATAGTCTCAATTTATTCTTGTAGGAGATTACTCTCCGTGTGTAGGAGCTTCGTTCTCCAAGTTGTAGGAAGTTTTCATCTTCCAAGTGTAGATCTGTATTGTGGATCGAGTTGTAGGAACTTTGTTCCGAGGCGTAGGATTGGTTTCAATCCAAGATAGAGGAGTAGCCGAGTCTAGTGCTTTGCTAGATCGGTGAGTGGAAAGTGGATGTACCCAAGGTTGGGGAATCACCATAAATCTTTGTGTCCTCTGTGATTTCTTGAAAGATTTTTGTGCATAGATCGTTAAATTTTTATTCCGCAAAAAGACGCACAACTCACCTATTCACCCCCCTCTAGGTGATTTACATTGACAACTAAATAACTTTCAATTGGTATCAGAGGGAGGTTGATCATTAAAAGGCTAACACCTTGATTTGATCCGTCCCTAGTTGTCTTTTGAGATTATCCAAGCATGGACAAGGCCAAAGATTTTGCCAAGCTTCCCTTGTGCACAAAGAACAACTTTCCTATGTGGAAAGAGAGAATCAAGTTTTTCATGGAAGCTGTGGATCCAAGGATTTTCATGATCGTTGAAGAAGGTCCTTACGTTCCTATGACCGTCTCTACTATAGATACAACTAAGAAAGTTCCTAAGAGACAAAGATGAGATTGCGCTTGTATCTTTAGACAAGAATGCGAAGAATATTATCGCAAGTGCAGTTGATGACTTCATGTTACAGAACCTGATCCACTGTTAGTCCGCTAAGGAAATGTGGCAGTCCCTCGTCACCTTGATGAAAGGCATAGAAGAAGTTAGGGATGACAGAAGATCCCTTCTGAATCAGAAATATAAAGCCTTTCAACAAGGACCCAAGGATACCATTGCTGACACTTTTGAAAACTTCTTCAAGATAGTCAACGGCCTAAGTGTTTACGACCGAGTCTTCACCAATGGAGAACTAAATGATATGTTCTTGAGATCCCTGACAAAGGAATGGGATAACAAGGTTTGTGCTATCTGGGAATTTGGAAAGCTTGCTGAGACAGACCCGCAAAATCTATTCGAAAAGCTCATGTCATATGAGCTGCAACTGAATTTAAGAAAAGCTGAAGAAGAGAAGAACAGGTCTTCATCCAAGGAGAAGTCTGTTGCCCTCAAGGCAGACACCTCAAGGAAGTCCAAGGCTAACTCTCCTGCCCCTGCACAAGAAGTAAGTAAAGAAGAAACATCGAAGCTAAGTACCTCAGGCTCAGAACTATCTGAAGGAGAGTTCTCTCTACTCTCACGACAGTTCAAGAAATTCTTGAACAAAAAGAAGCAATGGAAAGGCAAGGATGCCTCTTACAAAAGATCACGCCATGATAGTGATCGACACAGAAAAGGCACAAGTAGCCATGACAGGTATAATCCTAAACAGAACAAACATATTTCTACCAACATTGTTTTTTATTGCTGCAATAAGCCAGGTCACGTTATTGCTGACTGCCCCCATAAGAAGAAGGAGGGTGGAAAAAGAGAGGACAAGAATTCTTCTTATAATAAGAAGAGAATAGAAAAGAGCCTAATAGCCAAGAAGGGTAAAACTCTTAGTGACTCTGATTCATCCGAGTCGAGTGAAGAAGAGGAAGCCTACTTTGGGCTAATAGCTCAGACTGATGACGAACAAGAACCTCAGTTCACTGGGAAGGTAAACTCTCATACTCCACTCACTGAATCTGATGTTTATGAACATGATCATGAGGATAGCTCTTCTGACGATGAGTCTGAACGCATAGCCCAGTACAAGGAGTTAATCAAGGATTACGACAAATGTCGACGAGTCGTGAAAACTCAAGCTAAAGAAATAAAGTATCTAAAGGCTAAAGAGAGCACTTTGAGAGAGGAAGTCGCTAAGATGGACTCGCTCAGAGAGAACTTCAATACTGCTATTGAAGAATATAACAAAGCTCTCGAGCACCTAGACCTGAAAGAGAAGATCATCAAAGAGTTGGAAGAATAACTTGCTGTTGAAAAGAAACTTGTTGAATGTTTCTCAGAGCCCAAGACCGTCCTTCCTTTCGTTGCTAAATTCTAAGCTAAGGCCAAAGGTGCTGGGCTAGGCCTTGTCGAAGCTCCTAGTAAATCTTATAGGAGGAATAAGTCTCAGAGAAGGAATAAGCCGGCCAAGAAGGCTTAGGCCAAAGAGAAGGGGAAAGCCCCTCAAGATCACACTTCTTTCAAGAAAGGTCATATTTCCAACAAACGAGTTTGATCTTGACACGTACTACGGCCACTTGTCTAGGCCTACCAATGTAGAACCCAAGTCTCGTTACCAAGGATGGACTCGCCCCCGAAACTTTGGTGAGAGTGTCTTTAAGGCACCTTATGAAGAAATTATTCTTCGGTGCTATGTCCCTTATAATCATGGTCATAACATTAAGAAAGCACCAAAGGTAAATCCTATTGTGGAAATGCCAGTGAAGGAGAAGAAATCATATGATTGTCATCACAATGAAGCTTTTTCCTCCAAGAATGTTGCCCCTGCTAGACCACCATCTCAAAAGATTAAGCAGGAGAATTTAAGGCAAAGATACAATAGGTTCAATTGTTGGTGATGTCACAAAATTGGTCACTTTGTCATTGACTGTTGGTTTAATCCCATGAATTTTGTAACTCCTTAAGTTAGTAATATGAGAAAGACCACTCATAATGTTAATACTCGTAGGGGGAGTATTCTAACAAGAGACCAAGGACCCAAACATGTTTGGGTTCCTAAGGTGAATTGATTTGTGATTGCAGGTATGTCAAAATGCCACCAAAACTCTTATCTAGTATTTGGACAGTGGATGCTCTCGGCACATGACCAGGACAAGAAGCCTACTTCAGAACTACTCTCCAGTCTTGAATGAGCCAAAGGTCATCATTGGAGGTTCAGACTGAGGAATTACAAAATTCTATGGTATGATCACTAACGGTAGTGTATCCTTCTAAGATGTGGCTTATGTTGAAGGATTGGAACACAATCTTATAAGCATAAGTCAGCTCTGCGATAAATGATACATAGTTAAATTCCATGCAGACAAGTGCTTGATAAAATTGGTTGACGATATGGAAATGATTCTATCAGGCACTCGAAGCAGAAATATATTTTGTTTAAATTACATTTGTATAGACTCTTCCACACCAGTGTGCTTTTTAGCAAAAGATAGTGCGTCTCTTGGTGACCAATGACACAATAGACAAGCACATATTAATTTCAAAACTATTAAAAAATTATTTTCACTAAATTTAGTACGTGATGCCCCAAATGTCAAGCACGTTAAAGATAGACCTTGTCACACATGTGTAAAAGGCAAGCAAACCAGGACTACCTTTAAAAGCGTTATTGGCAAAGATTCTAATAAATGTTTACATCTACTTCATATGGACTTGTTCGGTCCACTACAAGTTAGAAGTTTGGGAGGTAAGGATTATACATTAGTTATTGTTGATGATTACTCGTGTTTTGCGTGGGTGTTCTTTCTAAAACACAAGTCAGATACCTTTGACATCTTTAATAATTTTGTCAGGCAAGTCCATAATGAATACAATTGTTCCGTAGTCAAAATCAGAAGTGACAATGGAACAGATTTCAAGTCTGGGGTCATGACAGAATTCTGTGAAAGCTTTGGTATCTTTCATGAGTTTTCCTCTCCTCGTACTCCTCAACAGAACGAAGTGGCTGAGAGAAGGAATAGAACACTCATAGAATCCTGCAGGACTATGTTGAGTGATGCTTCACTACCAGAATACTTTTGGGCTGAAGCCGTTAACACTGCATGCCACATGCAAAAACGAGCACTCATAAACAAGAACCACAATAAGACATCTTATGAACTTCTAAAGGGCAGAAAACCGACTGTCTCTTATTTTAGAATTTTTGGTTGTAAGTGCTTCGTCCTCAACAATGGCAAGTATCATACAATCAAATTTAGCAAAAATATTTTTGAAGGTATTTTTGTAGGGTATAGTAGCCATAGTAAGGCATACATGATATTTAATAGAAAAACTCTGGTTGTAGAAGAATCCATTCATGATGTATTTTGATGAGACGAGCTTGCTGCAAGGCAACTCTTCAAGTGTGTTCATTGAAGATGCAGGTACATAGTTGAAAGAACTTAACTTGGGTGAGGTGACTGAAGAAAAAGGTGAAAAGTTTATCAAGATCACCACTCCAACCCCGATTGGATAGGTTGATGATCAAGATGAAGAAATCATCCAAGTTGATGAAGTCACTCCGGTGATTGAAGACATTCCAGATGTAAGGACTCTAGAGCTCAGACATCTGAAGGACCACCCAATTGACCAAATCATAGGAGATCCCCAGGATGGTGTCAGAACTCGTAGAGGTATAGCTAATGAGAATTTATATTTGAGTTTTCTCTCACAGGTTGAACCGAAGAAGTTTGAGGAAGCAAACTCAAACGCATCGTGGAGAATGGTAATGGAATAAGAAATAAATCAGTTCAAGCATTGTCAAGTCTGGAAACTTGTTCCCAGACCCAAAGGTAAGAATATCATCGGGACAAAGTGGGTCTACAGGAACAAGATGGACGAGGATCGAATGATCATAAAGAACAAGGTCAGACTCATCGCCAAAGGATATCGCCAAGAATAAAGAATCGACTTTGACCAGACGTACGCTCCTGTGACAAGGCTGGAGGCCATCAGGTTATTCCTATCATATGCCGCTCTTAAGGGCTTCACCATCTATCAGATGGATGTGAAGTCTGCCTTCCTTAATGGTGACATAAAGAAAGAGGTGTATGTGGAACAACCTCTAAGTTTCGTTGACTCGAACTTTCCTGATTATGTTTATCTATTATCTAAAACATTATATGGTTTGAAATAAGCTCCTCGAGCTTGGTATGTGACGTTGTCTAGCTTTCTTCTTGAGAATAAGTTCACAAGGGGAAATATAGATAAGACATTATTTCTTAGGGAAATAAAAGGCAAGATTTTGCTAGTGCAAATCTATGTCGACGACATTATTTTTGGCTCTACTGATGACAACCTCTGCAAGAAGTTTTCAAAACTTATGCAAGGGAAGTTTGAAATGAACAGTATAAGCGAGCTGAAGTACTTCTTAGGGTTTCAGGTGAAACAATCTGAAGATGAAATTTTCATCTCGCAGACCAAGTTCACTAAGGAGCTAAATAAGAAATTCGGAATGGAGAACGCAACCTCTATGAGGACTCCAATGGGTTCAACTGTGTTTATGTAGAAGGATGAGAAAGGGAAACCTTTTGATGAAACCAAGTACAGAAGCATAATTTGATCCTTGCTCTACCTTACTGCCAGTAGAACAGACATAATGTTCTCAACATGTGTATGTGCTAGATTTCAAGTGAACTCTAAGGAATCTCACTATGCTGCTGTAAAGCGAATTTTGAGATACCTTAAAGGTACACCAAATCTTGACTTATGGTACCCAAGAAGTAATGATAGCGAGCTAATTGGTTTTTCAGATGCAGATTTTGCAAGTATCAAAGATGACAGGAAGAGCACTTCCGGGACTTGCCAATTCCTTAGAAGAAGGCTCATTTCCTGGAGTAGTAAGAAGCAAAACTGTGTTGCAATCTCAACGGCTGAGTCAAAGTATATCTCTGCAGGAAGTTGTTCTGCATAGTTGATATGGATAAAGAATCAGCTGGAAGATTACAATCTCAAAGTCCAAGACATCCCTTTGTTTTGAGACTCCTCGAGCGCGATTGCAATAGCCAACAACTCAGTCTCTCACAGCTGGACAAAGCACATAGAGTTGTGGTACCACTTCATCCGGGAGCATGTGGAGCATGGGGACATAGATCTATAATATGTCCCAACAGACCGGCAGATTGCAGACATATTCACGAAGCCACTAGACGAGGCCAAGTTCTCGTTCTTCAAAACAGAACTTGGAATGCTCAACAAAGAAGATTAGAGAAGGTGGACTCACAACATAGCTCAGAAATCAAAGAATCCATCAAAAGTTGAAATTTTTCAATGTTCTGACTTAATGACTCGAGTAAGAAGAAATTCACTCGAGTACCTCTTTGAACTACTCGAGTACTCCGCAAAGTCACTCGAGTAACACTACTCTAGTACTAAGTTCTCACTCGAGAAGCATGAAGACGTCACTCGAGTACTATCATCATTTCACTCGAGTACTACCGATCCACTTGAGTATCAGGAAGAAATTTTCAACTTCTATTCAAATTCTTTTATTCGCAACCCGAGGCTTATACCGCCATTTTCAGAGGTTTGTTAGATTAATTTACTTCTTAATCATTGATAAATTAGGGTTATATAAATAGGTAAAGTCTGGATTTCATTTTCTACACGAATTCAAATCGTCTCACTTGAGAAAAGATGAAAGTCTCTTCGCCTTCCGCCAACCATCGCAGAGCTCATGCCATCTTCTTCCCCACAGCAAATTTCACAAAACTCTCAGGATCATGGCATCGCCGTCCAAATTGGGATTGGCTCTGAACTCGTCAACGCCGGATTGCCAAACTTTCAGACAATTTCCGTAATCTCATCATCCCCCTCGACACCGTCGGCTTAACATTCATTCTCCAGCAACAGTGCAAAATTCTATTTCCAGGAGTTGAAGAATTCTTTCAGAACATCAAGGTAAGGAGAAATGGCAAAGTTCTTAAGTCTAAATTCAATGGAATCAAGATAAAGCTCACCAAGACCTCTATCTCCAATCTTCTTCGGCTACCCGTCATTGATGAAGAAGATCATCTCACACATGAAGATTCAGACAGGGCTTGCATGTTCTATGGTCTGCCACCAGAAGTTCTTACCATCCGACGATCAGATCTCAATCTAGAGAGCAAATTTCTTGTGGATATCATTGGAAAAATTCTCCCGTGCAAGACCAGTTCCATCAGGGACATTTCTCTTAACATGTTTGACATCATGACATCCATCATCTGCAGAAAGAAATTTCAATTTGGTATGTTAATTCTTGACAAGATCAGGGAGAGCATCAAGGCTCCAAACTATGCCAGGATCATCTCTTTGATGCTGCATGGGATCAATCCTGAAGTGTTCAATTTCTCCAAAGGCACAACACTACACCATATGAAGAAGGTATCCATCTCTTCCATTCAGAGATGGGAACTAAAGTTGTTGAATCCTGCTCAGGCTGCTATGTCCCATGATCTTCCAGTTGCATAGGACAGGACTCCATCTCCCTCTCCACCTCATATTGCTGGCAAATCTGGTGCAGCTACTGACGGGGACCGTGCTCCTTCTGTACAAGTAGACAGAATGCCTACTCCACCAACTATTGTTTCTCTCCCTCCATACACTCCTGAAGATACTCCCTCAGATGCTCAAATACAAGAAACCATTCTCTACACATAAGAAGCCATCAATCAAATGATTGAAGAATTAAGTATTGGAGAACCTCTTCCTCCCCTCCATACAGAACAACCTACTGAACCATCCAAGCAACCAACACCAATACCTTCACCCACTCCTATTCCATCTCCAGAATCCCCTGTCCACCACTCTCCAGCTGCTGACATAGAGCAGGTTGAGACTATATTAGTTTCTGATGAGAAAGAGCCGTCCCCAGAACCAGTGGAAGCTCCTCTGAAGAGCTTAGATTTTACTATTCCTAACATTATTACTGAAGAAGGAGATGCCCTGATTCACAAAACCAGAGCTCAGTCATTATTGAAGAAGTTATTCCATGGACTGTTCCTCCTCCTCCTCCAGTTCCTTCTGATGCAACTCCTCCTCCTGCTACAAATTACATTATTGGTAAGATTGAACAAATGATGCTAGAACAAAGAAAGTACTTTGATGACTCCTTCAAAGTTATCACTGAGAAAGTTACTGCTCTTGAGAAAGAGATGAGTAGAGGATTTGTTGAAATTCAACATAATACTGATGAACTCAGACAGCAATTCAAGATAGGTGGAAAAGCACTGGACCACACTATCAACAGTGTTGGCCATGTCATGGAACAAGCTGTCACTCTTGCCAATAACCAAATACAGTTAGAAAAGTCGGCCCAAGCTAACACATTCAAAATCTGTGAAGAATTTGGTACCTTCAAGGAAGATGCTATAAATACTCTGACTGTAGAAGTCAGAAAGGGGGAGAATCTAGTCAAAGAATACTTAGAGAAATCAGATGCCAACAAGCAATCCCTCTGGGAAGCAAAGCTAAAAGAAATTCATGATGATGTGCAGAGTCAAATCCACAGTGTAAAATTTCATACTTATGATACTGCTGTCTGGATGCACAACCAAATATTCCCTAATTTCTAAGCAGATCCAAATATTACTCCTCATCATCTAAATCCCTTAGCTCGTCTTGCTCCAGTTCCAGTCCTACTGCCTTCTTTCTCTCCAAGACCTGAAGGCTCTGAAGCACCTCCTCCAGAATCTTATGCTCAGGTTTGGGAGTCAGATCCAGCCGACATATTTCTTCAAGCACCTCCTAAAATTCATATACCTAAGAAGAGAAGGTATGGTGATGGATCCTCTGCCAGCAGATCCATTCCAGTTCTAGAAGCAGAGAAAAGGAAAGCCCCCTGAATTTGTAGAGATTTGGAGCCCTACTTCTATGTCACTCATTTTTGACACTCTTAAATTAGTCTTGGATTTCAATGAGAATAGACATGATCATTACAGCTCCCAAGAATGGGACTTGTATGAGAAATATATGACAAAGAGAAGACTATATGATAGAGAACATGGAAGAAATAACCCTGTTGCTCCTCCAAAATCACCCAAGTACTATCCAAAGCATTACAGTTATCAGAGAAGACAACAGGAAAAGAAGGATAAATAACAACAACCACAACAACATCAAGTTTAAGCATGAAGAAGTTACAAGAGTGTGGTTGAGAATTGTGTAGAAATGACTTTTGGACAATTTTATTTATATAATTCTTAATTTTGTTAATCTACTCTTTGCATTTAATCCTTATGCTTATTACACTGTTTTCTCTCCTGCATATCTAATTTTTTATTTGTCTATATAATTCACCTTAGTGTAGAGGGTTCTGACTTCTACAAATAGGGGGAGATTGTTGGGTACTGTATCTACAATAACCTAGATTTGGTGAAATCACCCTTGAACTAAGATAAATTAAGTTATATTTGATGTATTGTTTGAGTTATGTGTTTGCAGGACTTAATTGCCAAGTGTAGACCAATGTCAGTCTACAATGGGTCACCAAACACAGGACCATACAATGTAATCCCTCATTATGTGATCCACGGTGTTGACTCATGTGTAGCCTCTCTATTGGGATACACTTCATTTTTCAAGCACTAGGATTGTTGGTGAAAGATGTGTTGTAGATTCCATTGAAGAAAGGAAAATCCTCATGAAGGAAAATATTCTGAGTATTTCACTCGAGTAGAAGTCTAAGTACTCGAGTTGAACCTTAGATGTACTTGAGTAAGTCTATTTTGAATTCGAGTAAAGGAAATGGTTCTCGAGTAGTTTAAAACTAGCTCTCGAGTGGCCAAGTCCATTACTCGAGTAGACTTATTCTCTTTCTCAAGAAGACAAATTTTCCCTCTCAGAAATTATTATAAGTTATTTACTCGAGTAGTCATGTTAACCACTCGAGTAGATGTGCCCTTTGACTCGAGTGACAGAAGGAATGTTCTTGTGATGTATTTACCCCACTCGAGTAGTTCAGTTCATGTACTCGAGTAGTCTTTCTACTTCTCGAGTAGTCCAGCTCCAGTACTCGAGTGACCAGATTTTAGCTCTCAAAATTTTTCTAAGTCCAATACTCGAGTAGTAAAATTCATGTACTCGAGTAGTCTATCTACTTCTCGAGTAATCTATATCTAGTACTCGAGTTACCAGATTTCATCTCCCAAAAAAATTCGCTAAATCTTTTTATCGAGTAGTTCATCTCCACCTCTCGAGTAATACTTCTAGCACTCGAGTAAGTCTTATCCCACTCGAGTGATTATAAATTCTATTCTGAATTTTCTCAAGGAATTCTTCTCGAGTTGTCTGATATTGTCCACTCAAGAACTCATATTAGTACTCGATTAGCTTATCTTTCACTCGAGTAATTTAGTCAGTTTTTCCAGGAATTTCGCTAAGTCCAGAACCGACGGGATTTTCAAATGATGTGACGTGATTGGTCCACGTGGACATCATTAATGCTAATTATGACCGTTAGGGAGATCTTACTTAAGGTCTTGTCATTTCGATTAGCCCTAACAACAAGCGCTAAAAAGATACATTCTAAGAATTCTGAATCGGATATTTTTCTTTCCTAAATCAGACGCCCTGCCGCTCATCTTCCTCATCGCCAAGGGATGTCAATCCAAAATGATTCAGAAAGGTTGAATTACAGATCAAGATACTCTTCCATCTACAGATCTTCTCTTTGTTCATGTGAGTCAAGAAGTTTCAGATCTAGATCTTGTTTTGTATCTTCTTCAATAATTTCTGATAAAGCCGCAAAGTTCAAAGGATGAAGACCTTGGCCGACATCTCTAGATCTGAGAAATTTTATTGTTTGTATTTCATATTCTAAATTTATTCTTGTAGGAGATTACTCTCCGAGTGTAGGAGCTTTGTTCTTGGAGTTGTAGGGCATTTTCATCTTCCGAGTGTAGATCCGTATTGTGGATCGAGTTGTACGAACTTTGTTCTGAGGCGTAGGATTGGTTTCAATCCGAGATAGAGGAGTAGTCGAGTCTAGTGCTTATCTAGATCGGTGAGTGGAAAGTGGATGTACCCAAGGTTGGGGAACCACTATAAATCTCTGTGTCCTTTGTGATTGCTTGATAGATTTTTGTGCATAGATCGTTAAATTTTTATTCCGCAAAAAGACGCGCAACTCACCTATTCACCCCCCTCTAGGTGATTTAGGTTGACAACTAAATAACTTTCAGCTGCCCGCAGCAAAAATTCAAAACTTACTTTGAAAAACCGTCAACTTCCTTCATCAAGTGTGCCAAATGTTATAAGTTTGGCCACACAACTCACACTTGTAAGAAAACGGGACATTGTTCTATTAAACAAGTCTGGGTACCTAAGGCTTCCACCTACACTATGGGAGGAACCACTTGGGTAACCAAATATTTACTCTCATCCTCTTTCTAGGTGTGTTGGCAGGCTAAGCACAAAGAAGTTGTGTGGTACTTGGACTCAGGGTGTTCCAAGCACATGACGGGCAACAAATCAAAGTTCCTTAGCCTAGAGATGAAGAAACGAGGAGTAGTTACGTTTCGTGATAATGGAAAAGGAAAGATCATCGGCATTGGAGTAGTAGTTAACAAGTCATTTACTATCTCAAATGTTTTGTATGTTAAAGGTTTGAAGCACAGCTTAATTTCTATAAGTCAATTGTGTGATATTGGTTTAAACATCTTACTTGATTCATCTTCAAACATGTGCAAAATTTTTGATTCCAAAACAAACAATATTGTTATTGAAAGTATCTAGCGTCTACCTAAATCACCTAGAGGGGTTTAATAGGTGATGTTTGCGATAGTTTGCGGAATAAAAATATTTAAAAGACAAGAACACAAACACAGAGATTTTTATAGTGGTTCCCCGTATTGGCTACGTCCACTATCCCGCCTCGCCTATCTACCACAAAGGGTACGATTTGGTTACTTTACTTTCTCAGATTAAACCAATCTTACTCCTCAGAGCAACGCTCCTACACCTCGATCCACAAGGATCTACAAACTCGATCCACATGCCGGATCTACACCTCGATCCATAAACCGGATCTACAACCTCGATCCACTAACGGATCTACAACCTTGGAGATAAAACTCCTACAAATGTAAAAACAAATTACAATAATAAAAAAATGTTTTACACTTCAAATCTGAATTCTTCTTGGATCTTCCTTCTTGAAACTTGAACAACTTGATGCGGAAAGTTGAGGAAGAAAATTGAGAAGATTGATATGAAAGCTAGGATCCGACCGATCGAATAGAAGTTGAAGAAGCTGATGATCTTCGATCAGACGAATCTATCTTGCTTTGAATCGTTGGATTTATAGAAGACGACAGAAAGGTTTGACGATGAAGATGATCGACTTTTCTGCCGAAAATGGAAAGTTCTTGAGCGATTCAAATTCCGTGAAAATTGTTCTTCATATGAAATAATTCTTCTTCTTGATGACGAATCCTTAAATTGACTTTATATATGTGATCGGCCAACGGTCAACTGTCATTAAGATAAGATACATATAATTAATGAAAGATTAAATCTACTAAACTTAGGTTAATTTGAATTCCTGTCAGAAAATTAGAAACAAAAATCTGCAAGTCCATTTCTCGAGAAGAAGTATATTTCTCGAGAAATGACTAGCTTTCTCCAGAATAAGACTGGGCTTTTGGAGAAAGAACTTGAAGAAAATTTTCTGTGAAGAAAACCACTGATTTCTCGAGAAGGACAATATTTCTCGAGAAAATAATTTGATTTCTCGAGAAACAATACGGCCTCTTAAGAAATTGACTTGGCGCAAAATTTGTTAAGTGGAGAACTTGTTTCTCGAGAAGAACATGCTTTCTCGAGAAAAGAATTTCTTTCTCGAGAAATCATATGGCTACTCGAGAAATGTACATGGCGAAAATTTTTGAACAGAAGTTAGATTTCTCGAGAAGAAGACTTAGCTTTCTTGAGAACTTTTGCTTTTCTCGAGAACAACCTGGCTTCTCGAGATATATACATGGCATTTATCGAGAAAACGACTTAGCAAACTTTTTAGGTAATTTCCCGAGAAGTCTTGAAGTTTCTCGAGAACAACAATGCTTTCTCGAGAAATTTACTTCGACTTCGAGAGAAATATATGGCATTTCTCGATAAAACTACTTAGGAAATTTTCAGTGAACTTTTTCTTTCCTTTTCTTCTAAATTGAAACCAGCAACTCTTCTTTTCTTCCATTTCCTTAGTACTTGAAAATGAAGTGCATCCCAATAGAGAGATTACATATGAGTCAAGACCATGGTTCACACAATGATGGATTATATTGTATGGTCAAGTGTCTGGTGACTCATTATAAACTGACATTGGTCTACACTCAGCAATATTGACATGCAAGCACTTAACTAAAAGATGACATCAAATACAACCTTAATTCATCTTAGTTCAAGGCTGACTTCATACAAATCTGGATTATTGTGGATATAATACGTAACTATCTCCCCCTATTTGTAGAATTCAGAACCCTCTACACTAAGGTGAATTACATCAAGATAAATAAAGAAATAACATGTAAAGCAGGGTATGTAAATAAAAACATACGAGAAATAACATGTTCAACAAAATTTAAAATTTTTTATATATATAAGATTTGTCCACAAAAATGTCTTAGTCCACAAAATACAATAGGACTGATGAACAAGGAATCATTTGAATTTCTACTATTATTGTATTTCCTTCTTTTATTGTTGTCTCTTTTGGTAGCAGTAGGGCTTGGGGTAGTACTTTGCATGTTTAGGAGGAGCTTTGGGATTATTTCTGTCATATTCTCTATCATAGATTCTCCTCTTGGTCAAGGATTTTTCATACAAGTCCCACTCTTGTGGACTGTAATGGTCATTTCTATCTTCATTGTAATCCACAACAAGCTTTAGAGTCTCAATAATAAGTGACTTGGAGGTTGGGCTCCACACTTCAGCAAATTCTTGTGTTTTTCTTTTCTCAGCATCATGACTTGGAATGGATCGGCTGGTAGAGGCACCATCACCATATTTCCTTCTTTTAGGTACTTGCACTTCAAGAGGAATCTCTTGAGGATGCTCTTGTTGATCAGAAGTCCATATACGAGAGTAGTCTTCAGGAGGACCTTCATAATGTTCTGGTCTAGGAGAGAATATGGGCATGCAGACAGTTGGATTAAGTTGAGGAGGTGGAGCCTCATGTAGATTGACTGGAAAGTCTGGAAGTATTTGATTATGCGTCCACACAGCAGTGTCATAAGTATGAAGCTTTGCACCATGAATATGATTATGTACATTTGTACTTATCTCTTTCAATTGTGCATACCACTGGTTTTTCATCTAAAAAATTTCTTGTCAAGAACTTCTTTCACTTTGTACTCCCCCTTTCTGACTTCAATAGTAAGGGTTGTTATGGCATCTTCTTTGAATGCCCCAAATTCTTCACAAGTCTTGAAATTGTGTTCTTGAGCTTTCTTCTCATGTTGAATCTAATTATTGGCTAATGTGACTGATTGATTCATTACTTGACCAATGCTAGTGAAGTATAGTCTATGGCCTTTCCACCAATTTACAGCAGTCTCTTAAATTCATTTATATTATGTTATATTTCAGCAAAGCCTCTGCTCATCTATTTTTCAAGAGCAGTGACTTTTTCAGTAACTTCTTGTAGAGACTTATCAAAGTATTCTCGTTGTAGTGTTAGCATTGATTCAAGTTTACCCAATAGGGTATCATTAGGAATAATAGCAGTTTGAGGAGGTGGAGGAGGAACAGCTGGGACTCACCATGGTGAGATTTCTTCAATTTCAACTGTGCTCTTCGCCCTTTGGAAGGGTAGAATCTCATCCCACTCATGTATAAAAATGGAATGGATAGAGAAGTCTAAATTCCTCGTGGGAGGCTCTGCAGGCTCTGTAATAATTTCTTCTTCATCACTTAGTATAACTTCAGTCTCCCCATTAATATGTGCTTGGGGTTGTGAGTCTTCTGGTATCTCCTCTGGAGGAATATCTTCTGGGGTCTCTTTAGGGATAACTTCAGGGGACTTTGCAGTAGTCTTTTCAATTGGCTTCTCAGGAGGGATGAACATGGGGTCATCGGAATTTAATTCTTCTATCATTTTGTTGATGGCCTCTGTAATATTTTTCAATAAAGTGTCATGAGCAGAGGAGGAGTCAACATACATACCTGAGGCATCATTATGTGTAGATGTGTTGTGCTTAGCATCAGACTGCTTTATGTTTTCCTCTACCTCTACAACATCAATAGCAACCACTGTCTCTTGAACCTTGATGGTAGGAACATCTGATTGAATCTCTATCTCAGCTGGTTGTACATCTACAAGAACTGTAGGAGCAGGCACCCCCCTCAATAGCTGCACCAGATGTGCCATTTGTATCTGTGTGAGGAGGAGATGGGATCCATTCCTCATCATCAAATATAATTCTTGAAGCAAGTGGAGCATCCCTTGGCTTCTGAATGATTATCACTCATCTCTGGATGGAGGAGATAAAGACCTTCTTGAGGTGGTGAATTGCCACACATTTGGTTTTGTCGAAGATCTTTGGGTGAGCTTGATTCAAGTACAGAGAGATAATTCTTCCAAAATTTGGTTCCTTCAGACTCTCCTTGATCTTGTCAAACAACATGTATCCCCATTGGTACATCTTTCTACACACAACTGTAGTTATCATATCAAAGAACTCTATAGAGATATATCTAATCGACCTTGTTTTGCATAGAAGAACCTTACCGAGAATGTCGGCCAGAAGTTTACTTTCATCAGTCATGTTCTGTCGTTTCACGGATGTGGCGGAATCTGGAAGACCACAGAAGGAGTAGGCTCTAGAATAATCATCTGCTTCCAGATAATCTTCTTCATCTATGGACGGCAATCATAGAAACTCTGTGATAGAGGATGGCTTGATTTTGAGTTTCATACCTCTGACTGTAGTTTTCAACAATTTCCCGCTTCTCTTGATCTTGGCATAACATAAAAACTCTTCAACATCAGGTAATAAGACCCTACAAGGATGTTCCAGGATAAAGTTGAGGTCGGCGGAATCCTGAAGTATCAGAAAATTTTTGAAATTGTCGGGAATCTCCTCTATGTCGGCGCGAACAAATTCACTTCCCACATCAATCTTGTAGGATAGAGCCATCGAATGCAGAAAAGAAGAAATTTCTGGTGTGGTGGAGAAGAAACAGAGGATTTTGCAAGAAGAAACCGTCATTCTCGGGAATATTTTCGAATTTGTGGCTTCGAGGGTTTCTATGGACTTATTTCTTATTTATATATAAAATTAAAAAAATTGAAAAATAAAAGGAAATACATACCTGAGCGGCGGTTCGAATTCTTCATCAAAAAGAAATAATCAGGCGGAAGAGGTCATTTCTCGAGAAAAGTGGGCTTCTCGAGAAATCCAGATGCCATTTCTCGAGAAGAAATGGGCATTTCTCGAGGAAAGTGGGCATTTCTCGGAAAGAAATAATCAGGTGGAAGAGGGCATTTCTCGAGGAAAGTGGGCTTCTCGAGAAATATAGATGACATTTCACGAGAAATGTATAGCCTTTCGAGAAATCTAAGTCCTTTTCGATAAATCTAAGTCCTTTTCGAGAGATACAAGAAAATGACTCTGTTTTGAGAAATCACTTAAGTTTTCGAGACACATAAGATCTTCATTGAATTTGTCCTTGACTTCAAAAATGATCACTTCAGGATTCTATGTTGAGCATACCAAGTTTTGTCTTGAAAGAGAAGAACTTGGCCTCGTCCAGCAGCTTCGTGAAAATATCTGCCACATGTTTGTTCATCAGGGCATATCTGAGGGCTATGTCCTTGCTCTCCACATGCTCCCGAATGAAATGGTAGTGAACTTCGATGTGCTTGGTCCGGCTATGAGAAACTGAATTGTTTGCGATGGCTATTGCGCTGGAAGAGTCGTAATACAATGGTATTTCACTGAACTTCAAATCATAGTCTTCGAGATGGTTTCTGATCTATAGAAGCTGTGCGCAACAACTACCCGCAGAGATATACTCTGACTCGGCAGTAGATGTAGCCATACAGTTTTGTTTCTTTGTGCTCCAAGAGATAAGCCGTCTTTTGATGAATTGTCACGTCCCGGAAGTGCTTTTTCTATCATCCCTGCTTCCTGCAAAATCAGCATCTGAAAAGCAAATTAGCTCGACGTCATTACTTCTTGGGTACCATAAGCCAAGATTGGGTGGACCCTTAAGGTATCTTAAAATTCGCTTCACGGCAATGTGATGAGATTTCTTAGTGTTCACCTGATATCTAGCTTAGAGACATGGTGAGAACATTATATCTTGTCTACTGGAGGTTAGGTAGAGCAAGGATCCAATTATGCTTCTGTACTTGGTTTCATCAAAAGGTTTCCCTTTCTCATCCTTGTCCGGAGAAATAGTTGAACCCATTGGAGTCCTCATAGAGGTTGCGCTCTCCACTCCAAATTTCTTAAGAATCTCCTTGGTGAATTTTGTCTAAGAGATGAAAATCACATCTTCAAATTGCTTCACCTGATGTCCTAAGAAATACTTCAGCTCACTCATACTATTCATTCCAAACTTCCCATGCATAAGTTTAGAAAACTTTTTGCAAAGGCTGCCTTCCGTAGAGCAAAATATGATGTCGACATATATTTATACTATCAAAATCTTGACTTTAACTTCCCTAAGAAATAATTTCTTGTCTATCTTTCTCCTTGTGAACTTGTTCTCGAGAAGAAAGCTAGACAGCGTCTCATACCAAGATCGGGTAGCTTGCTTTAAACCGTATAATGCATTATTTAAAAAATAAACATAATCAGGGAATTGAGAATTTATAAAACTTGGGGGGGTGCTCTATGTATACTTCCTCTTTCAGATTCCCATTGAGGAATGATATTCACGTCCATTTGGTACACGGTGAAGCCTTTGAGGACACCATAGCAAGAAAAATCCTGATCACCTCGAGCTGAGTCAAAGGAGCAAATGTCTGGTCAAAGTCGATCCCCTCTTCTTGTCTGTATCCTTGAGCAACATGCCGGGTTTTATTCTTGATAATTACTTTGTGTTCGTTCAGCTTGTTTCTGAATATCCACTTGGTTCTGATCACATTCTGTCCCTTTGGTCTGAATACCAGCTCCTAGACTTTGAATCTTTCAAACTGGTTGAGTTCCTCTAGCATTGTCATGATCCAAGAGGCATCTTTGTTCGCTTCTTCGAACTTCTTTGATTCAACCTGAGACAGAAAGCTGAGATGTGAAACTTCATTAGCTATACCTTTTCTGGTTCTAACACTGTTGTTTGGCTCTCCAATGATCTAATTAGTTGGGTGATCTCATAGGTGTCTAATCCCTAGGTTCCTTATTCTTCCTCCAACAGGCTCTGCAACATCCGGTGCCTCCTCTGTAGGTTGAAGCAATTCTTCCCCTATGGGTTCTTCATTTTCCAAGCCTGGATCGACGAGCTTAACTGAGCTTTGAGCTTCTTCCTTGATAGCTTCTTCCTTGATAGCTTCTTACAAGCTATGTTCCTTCAACTTGGTACCTGCATCTGCACCAATAACACTAGAAGATCTACCATGGAGTAAGTTAGTCTCATCAAATACAACATTTATCGACTCTTCTACCACCAGAGTTTTCTTGTTGAAAATCCTATATAACTTACTATGGCTACTATATCTTACAAAAATACCATCAAAACATTTTTCACTTAACTTAGTTTGGTAATATTTCTCATTATTAAGTACGAAGCATTTGCTTCGAAAAATTCTTAAGTAGGACACAGTCGGTTTTCTGCCCTTCAATAGCTCATAGGGGGTCTTACGGTAGTTTTTGTTGATTAGTGCTTTGTTTTGCACGTGACAAGCCGTGTTGACTGCTTCAGCCCAGAAGTACTCCGGAAGTGAAGCGTCGTTCAACATGGTTGTACATGCTTCAATCAGTATTCTATTCCTTCTCTCAGCAACTCCATTTTGTTGTGGAGTGCGCGAGGATGAAAACTCTTGAAAGATACCTTGGCTTTCACAAAAATTTGTCATGGAACCAGACTCGAACTCTGTTCTGTGGTCACTTCGGATTTTGACGAATGAGCAATCCAATTCGTTCTAAATTTGTTGGACAAAGTTAGTGAAAGAATCGAAGGTGTCTGACTTGTGTTTCAGAAAATACACCCAAGTGAAACGTGAGTAGTAATCAACAATCACTAACGTATATACCTTACCTCCTAAGTTGTGAATAGGAATAGGACCGAATAAGTCCATATGAAGCAAGTACAAGCTTCGTGAAGAATCTTTCTAGTAATACCCTTGAAGTAGCCCATGTCTGCTTACCCCCATTTGACAGGATGCATGCCACTCTTTAAGGCACTTAAATGCTGGGGAATCACGCACTAAGTTGTGAGAAAATAGCATATTTAAGGTTTTAAAATTAATATTTGTTAATATCTTGTGTCATTGGTCATAGAGAGACGCACTACTTTTTTCGATAAAACACTCTGGGGTAGAAATGTCTAAACAAAGAAAATTTAAACAGAAGATATTTCTGCTCCGAGTGTCTGTTAAGACCGTATCCAAATTTCCAGACGATTTTATCAAACACATGTCCTTGCAGAACTCAACGATGTAGCCTTTGTCACATAGTTGACTTATGCTTATGAGATTATGGTGTAATCCCTCAACATAAGCAACGTTTGAGAAAGAGACAACACTGTCAGATATCATACCATAACGTTTTGTTGTTCCCCAGTCCGAACCTCCAAAAATGACCTTTGGTCCGTCTTTAACTAGGGTGTAGTCAAGCAAAAGGCTTCTTATCCCGGTCATTTACCGAGATAATTCACTGTCCAAATACCAGATTGTCATTTTATTAGTCTTTGGTCATACCTGCAAAGATAAATCATTTTACCTTAGGAACCCAAACGTATTTGCATCCTTGGTTTCTGGTCAGTGTTGGAACCCCACCTTGTTTAGGGTTGATTTGGGCTAGGTCCACTATTAGGATTGTTGAACCACCATGTATAGTCTAGGGTCATTTGTTAGTTATAGGGTTTTTAGGTCAATCACTTAGGTCAGAATACTGAGTCCTACCTTTAGAAGACTTCAGAGACTCAAGACTTAAGAGATATAGTTTTTGAAGATAGTAGATTTAGTAATTAGATGATAGCTGGACTCAGCTCAACGATCGCCGATTTTAGTTCCACAAACTCAGAATTTCTTCCCTCAGTGGAGCTCGATGAAAGTCTAGCTCAAGTCGACGAAATGTGAGCTTATATCAGGATCTCAGCTCGATAAAGTGTCTTCTCAGCTCGACGAAGTGTCTTCTCAGCTCGACAAAGTGTCTTTTAAGCTCGACGAACTTGAAGCTCAGTTTGGCAAGTATATTCTCAGCTCGACGATCTTGGATCTCAGCTCGACGAAGTAGAATTATCAGCTCGACGATCTTGGAGCTCAGGTCGACGAATCCTTTCCTGTGTTCGACTAACTCCAGTCGAGTTCTGTTCGACTATCTTTAGGCAGTTTCTCTGATCTACAAAGCCAATTTGAATTCAAAGATTAAGTCAGTAATACTCTGATAATTAATGCTCATATTCCCAAAAATATAGCCGTTCCTGGCAGCATTAATTAGGATTTCACATAGTTATTACTTCGCATATTTACTGGGACAGTTGAGAAAACACATTGAAGTCAGAATACAGTCGTTTCATTCTCAGAGAATGTGCAGAGGATTTGAATTTACAAATGAGCATTCATATATAAAGAAAATTTCAGAAGATTGCTTAACAATACAGTAGTAGTAGTAGAGACAGAATACACAGAGAACAATTTACTATCAAGAAGAAGAAGAGAACATCTCAACGGAGAAAGAACTTCTAGTTCATCATACTCTTCTTACTCAAGATTTTCCGTCCAGCAGACAATCATCATTCAGAGACCAAAAGTTCAATCACTCAGATGCATATACTGGAAGGAGATGTTCATCATTGAATACCTACACCCTGTGCAAAGCTTCCACTCTCCAGATCAGATCTATAACTCAGGGGGAGCTTTGACAACATCAAAATCCACTAGTCTTCTCTCTGATTGTTGACAGAGAAGAACACCATCGTTTTATTTTCCAACTCTGTATATGGTTATAACTCCTTTCAAAAGTTAACCCCCTTTGTTGTTAAGTCTCCTGATCAAAATACTTAGTTTGGTTTTTGGGCACCTGGTCAAAAGCTCAAAGGGTTGCTAGGTCTCCCTGAAATAGATCTTGTGGTGACAGGGCACCGGAGCAAAAACCTGTGGTGGAAGGACACCTGATCAAAAACCTATTAGTAGATTCCTACCAAGGTGGTAGAAGAGTGGATTTACCCAAGTTTTAGGGGAACCATTATAAAGGTTGTGTGGTCTGTGTTGCTCTATTCTTTTTTTGATGTGTTGTGATTATCTTTGTTTTATTTCTCTCTATACATACAGATATCACTTATTTTAATTCCGCTACAAAAATTAATCAAAGTTTTAAAATACTCTATTCACCCCCCCCCCCTTAGACTTAAGACAGATCTTTCCCTCACTTTCAATTGGTATTAGAGGGATGGTCATTTGATTTCACAGGCTAACACCTGAACCAAAAGATCCTTGATAGATCTTATTATCTCTAGTGTCTATTATATATCATGGAACAGAATAAGAAATACTCAAGCACCAGACCTCCAGTGTACAACCTTAATAAGTTTGAACTTTGGAAGGCAAGGATCAGATTACATATGAATTCAATTGATGAAGATATCTATAATTCTATTTTGACAGGACCTCCACAACCAGTGACAACAACATGCAAAAGTGTTGTTCCACCACCTGAGTGGACTGATGCATAGAATAAAGCAAAGGTTGCAGATGCTAAAGCAATGAACATTTTAGGTCAAACCATGTCTGATGATATATTTTAAAAGGTAGTTGAATGTACATCAGCAAAGGCCATGTGGGATTCCCTCAACCAAATAGCAGCAGGATCTGTTGATGAGAGGAAAGATAGAAGATTCCTTCACATCTCACAGTATGATAATTTCAAAAAGGATGAGTTAGAATCAGTTGCATAAATGCACAACAGACTCAGTCTGATTGTTAATGAGCTGAAGAACTTGGATAAGAATATCTTATTAATAGAGATTAATGATAAAATCCTTATGTGCTTCCCTAGCACATGGAATTCTAGGATCTGGCCAATCAAGGAGGCCAGAAGCCTAAATGAAATTTCTACAGAATCTTTGCTAGGCAAGCTCAAGTCTTATGAGCAGCTTATCAAGACTAGAGAAGCAGCTAAATAGAAGACTTCTACCTCAGGTAGGAAGGAGCAAAGCATTGCCCTTAAGTCATCTAAATAATCTGAAACGCTACCTGTAAATGAAGAGTTGATGAGTCTCTTAGCCACGAGATTCTACAAAATGGCTAATAAGGACTTCAGAAGAAGGTCAACAAGGAATTAAGACAAACCAAGGTATTACAAGACTCCTACCAAGGAAATTGTCTGTTATGGTTGTAGGAAGCCTGGACACATTCTGCCTGAGTGTCCAGAGAAGCAGAAGAAAGATAAAAGGAAAGTCAAGGACTCCAAGAAGCACTATAGCAAACCCTCTTCCAGCAAGCATAAGAAGAAAGAAAAAGGCTTTGTTGTTGAGACTTGGAGTGAGTCTAAAGAAGAGTCTTCATCTTCCAGCTCCAGTGAAGATAAAGAAGAGGCCAAAGCCAGAGAGAATTGTTTGATGGCTATCAATGCATCAAGCAATCCATCAGAAGTTGAACAATCAGAAGCTGAGGATTCTGAGTCAGAAGAGGATCGGGTAATATCCTCCTTTGATTTTACTTCAGAACTTTTTAAAACTGAATTTAAGTTACTATGCAATGAATTAATTAAATCTAAGAAGGAAATCAAACTTCTCAGAGATAAATTAATTGAATATGATAATTTGTTCTCTAAATACATAAAATTAAAAGATGAACTAGATATAGCTTCTGAACAAATCATTTCATTGAAAACAGAACTAAATGAGGCTAAGGAATTTGAAGAATCCCTGAATGGGAGAAGTATCAAATTGATGGACATCACAAGCACTGTTAATGCTAGGCTTAATGGCAAACGGGGCTTAGGTGCTTCATCAAGTCAGCCACCTATTTTGTAGAAAAATATATTATCCACCCCCATCAAATTTGTTTTTGCTAAAGGCAAATAAAAAGTTGAAGTCAACAATAAACCAATAGAAACTTCACAGAAAAATCAACCTAAGAAAAGGAAAAAGAAAAATGCTAATAAAAATAATGTTCAACATTTTTTGTCGAACCAAGATCGACGAAATGTATACCGTTCGTTGAATTCAGATCGACGAACTGTGAACAAAAATTTTTCATATAATTATGCTTCGAACTGCGATCGATTAAATCAATATGGATCGTCGAACCGCGATCGACGAAATTGGGGCACAGAAAATGAATACTTTCATTCTTCGAGCGGAGTACGACGAACTCATCCCTATTCGTCGAACGCAGATCGACGAACTTTTCAAAATTTTTGAACCTAGTTAACTTTAACAAAACTTAAATTATTTCAAAAACTTTAATCAACTAAGAGAATTTATTAACCCCTTTATCCAGTGGATAATTCCACCTAGGAGAAGATTTCATCCTCTAGGATATAAGAATCAACAAGAATTTTCTTATATTTTTAGTTTTAAATTTGAAAATAATCAAGGACCCAAGGTAACCTGGGTAAAGAACAACTAACCATGTCTTGTGTAGGTGAAGAACTATCCTACCACAGAGAAGCAGTGGTACTTGGATAGTGGGTGTTCAAAGCATATGATAGGAAATAAGGACAACTTAACTAACTACAAGTCAAAGATTGGACCAAAGGTGATCTTTGGAGACTCCAACTATGGCCAAACAGAAGGCTATGGGAATGTCAAGATTGGTGCAGTGACATTCAGGAAGGTAGCCTATGTGAGTGGTCTAAAACATAACCTGATATCCATAAGCCAGTTATGTGATGAAGGTTATCAGATATCTTTTAACCAATCTTCCAGTATTATTACTTCAATAGATAACAAAATGCTTTTAACTCGACTTAGACAAGCAAATATTTATGTATTATAAGTCAGCTAGTTCAGAAATTTGTTAGTTCAATCAGATTAGTAATAATAATGATCTATGGCATAAAAGACTACTACATGTTAATCTTAGAAATATTACTAAATTATTTAGGGACAACCTTGTTAGAGGATTGCCTTCTGGCCACTATAAGAAGTAAGGCCTCTGCAGGGCTTGAAAATTAGGTAAGCAAACTAAAAATAGCTTTAAATCTATTAATAAGAGTGATTCACCCAAGATTCTGTACTTGCTACATTTGGACCTCTTTATCCCTATTGTTGTACAAAGTCTGGGAGGTAAATCTTACACTTTAGTGATTGTTGATGATTTCTCTAGATTCACTTGGGTGTTCCTTCTGAGAAACAAATCTGATAACTCTAAAGTTCTAACAGATTTTCTTAAGATCATACAGATTAAGTATTCTACTCCGGTTGCATTGATCAAAAGTGATCATGGCACCGAGTTTGAATCTCTTCTCATACAAGAATTCTGTGAGAAGGAATGTATCAGATGTTAAAATTCAACAAACCGCAGACGCCCCCTTGGATACTGTTGGAACACCCTATTACTAATTTGGGTCAGGATCACTATGTCTCTAGGATTCTATGTTTTGACCTTCTGTATAGATTATAGGTCAATTAGTATTGAGTCTTAAGGGATCAGGAGTCTAGGTTTGAAAGCTGCTCTGAAGACCCAAGTTTTTCTGGAGACTTAGTCCAAATTGTCAAGCTCAGCACGACGTTTCGTCGAACTCCGGTCGACGATCGTCTAGCTCAACTTTGGCAGATCGTCGAGCTCCATTCGACGATCGCTGAGCTCAAGCCTCTCAATATCGTCGAGCTCTGGTCGACGATCGCTGAGCTCAACTTCTCAATATCGTCGAACTCCATTCGACGATCGCTGAGCTCAGGTCGACGATTTTGACTCTGTACTGGATCTTTATCTCTGAGCTCAGTTCGACGATCTTTGAGCTCAGATCGACGATTTCTTTGCTGCTTGCTTTTTCCAGTTCGCTGAGCTCAGCTCGACGATAGCAGAGCTCAGTTCGACGATTTCAGTTGATCTTCAGAATTCAAATTCAAATCAAGATAGAAGTTATTCTGCATTTAAGTCAGAAGATCTGCCAGCCGTTTTCATTTAATTCTGGAGCAAGTTTCAAGGGATTTTTCAAGGAATATATCAGTGGACTTTCCTTCAGAACTTTTTATGCAATTAAGGCTGTAATTAATTCAGACCAACGGCTATCTTTGACAGAGCAATTTTCCTATTGAGATTCAGAGAATAAAAGGGAGAATGTTTTTTTGAATCAAAAACAGTTAAGAGAGATTGACAAGAACAGGACATCTTTCAATATACAGAGACTCTGAAAAATTTTCTGTCAACAAGAATTCAGAAGAACACTCATCAAGAGATCAAGCTTTCAAATCTTAAGATCTCTTCAGCTCTCAAGTGTTCAAGGCTAACATCTCTTCAAGACTCCAGACACTCAATATTTCAGCTTGCTGAAATCATCCTTTGCTGGAGATCTATTTTTGAAGGCCTATCACCCTCAGCAAAGCTCATCTTCCTGAAGACTTCAAGGACTCAGGGGGAGCTTTGACAACATCACTGAATCCACATAGTCTTCTCAGTTGCTTGAGAAAGAGAAGACTGCCATCACTCTCTCACCCCCATTCTGTAAAGGGTTTTTCAAACTCCCTTCAAAAGTTTGAAGTTGGTTTTTGAGCACCTTGTCAAAAGCTCATTGGTGGCAAGACACCTGATCAAAAAATCTGATTTGGTTTTTGAGCACCTTATCAAAAGCTCATTGGTGCCCAGGACACCTGATCAACTCATCCTGCAGTGGATTCCTACCTAGGGTGGTAGAAGAGTGGATGTACCCAAGTTGGGGAACCACTATATTTCCTTGTGTCTTCTGGTTGTGCATGTTTTTCTTTTGTTTCTGGACTAGATTCTTTTGTGCATAGCTTAGTTTTGTGGTTTATTTTATTTCTGATTCCCTGCTCACATTAAGTACAACAATTGTTGTAAAGCCTTTGCAAAAGATTTTCATTGTGTTTTAAAAAGCACCATATACTCTATTCACCCCCCCCTCTAGAGTATATCAGATCTAGTTTCCCCTTTCAATTGGTATCAAAGCCAGGTTGGTTAAACATACCATATCTGTTTGGTTGTACAGGCTAACACCTGAACCCCAAAGATCCCAAACTAGATCCTTCTTTTGTTTCCTTTTTTCTTGTTAGCTTGCACAAACCATGGCCCAGAACAAAGATTATGCTAGCACCAGACCTCCAGTGTGCAATCTATCAAAGTTTGCACTTTGGAAGGCAAGGATTAAACTCTACATGAATTCAATTGACGAAGATATTTTTAATTCTGTTTTGACAGTGTGCCCAAGACCTCCAGAGAGCACAAGCACAAGTGCTGTTCCACCTCCATCAGGAACAGATGCTGACATTAAAAGATGGAAAGTAGCTGATGCCAAGGCAATGAACATTCTAGCTCAGACAATGTCAGATGACATTTTTCAGAAGGTAGCTGAATGTAATTCAGCCAAGGAGATTTGGGACAAGCTCTCAGAAATTGTCTCTGGCTCAGCTGATGAGAGAAAGGACAGAAGATCTCATCTCATCTCCCAATATGAGAACTTCAAGAAGGGAGAAACTGAGTCAGTGGGAGACATGTACAATAGATTGAGTCTAATTGTCAGTGAACTGAGGACATTAGATAAAGAAATCTCACTGACAGAACTCAATGACAAGATCCTAATGTGCCTTCCCCAGCACTTGGGATTCAAGAATCTGGCCAATTAAAGATGCCAGAAGCCTAAATGAGATCACCACTGAAGCCTTGTTGGGAAAGCTCAAATCTTATGAGCTACTCATCAAGAACAGAGAAGAAGAACAGAAGGCTGCTTCTCCAGCCACAAGAAAGGAGAAGACTATTGCATTCAAGGCAGCTGAGGATCTGCCTGAAGAAAAGGCCACAAGCAATGATGAACTTCTCAGCCTATTGGCCAAAAGATTCTATAAGATGGCCAGGAAGGACCTCAGAAGAAGATCATACAAGGAGCAAGACAAGCCAAGGTATGACAAGTCCATTGGCAATAACAAAGATATCATCTGCTTTGGTTGCAGGAAACCAGGGCATATAGTTCCTGACTGTCCAGAGAATAAGAACAAGGACAGAAGGGAAAGAAAAGAAAGGAAGAAAGGAGAAGGACTCCAAAAGGCATGGAAACAACAAACCTTCCACCAGCAAAAATAAGCACACAAGGAAAGGATTTGTTGCTGAATCCTGGAGTGAGACTGAAGAGGAGTCAGAGACCTCTTCCAGCTCAAGTGATGATGAGGATGATGTAGAGGAAAAGGAGTTTTGCATGATGGCAATCAATGCCTCACAGAACAACTCAGAAGAAGAGGAGTCAGAGTCAGACTCAGAGACTCAACCAGAAGAAGATCAGGTAATCAGCTCTTTTGATTTTACCTCAGAAGATTTTAAGCTTGAATTTAAAGCACTATGTTTAGATCTGCTAAAGTCTGAGAAAGAGATCATCTCTCTCAGAAATCAATTATCTGAACAAAGTGATTTAAAATCAGAAAACCTCAAACTCTCTCAGGAGTTGGAGAACTATAGGGAACAGATAGCTTCACTGAAGAGTGAGCTCTTTGAGGCCAAGAAGCTTGAAGAATCTCTCAATGGGAGAAGCATCAAGTTGATGGACATCACAAGCACAGTGAACTCAAGATTCAACAGTACACTGGGCTTGGGTGCCTCATCCAGCCAACCTATTGTTCTAACAACCCCTATCAAGTTCATTTCTGACAAGGGAAAGGGAGTTGTAGAGGTTGCCAGGAAGAATTCTGATCTGCCTCAGAAAACTAAAGTCCAGCACAAATCGTCGAACGGAGATCGACGATCGCCGAATGAAGCTCGACGATCGCCGAACGCAGCTCGACGATCTCAGGGAATATCGTCGAACGCAGGTCGACGATCTCAGCCAAGATCGTCGAACGCTGCTCGACGATCCCATATACCTGACCTCAGCCATAGTCGACCGTCGAACGGAGCTCGACGATCTGACCCAAGATCGTCGAACTCAGCTCCAAGATCGTCGAACAGAGGTCAGAGCAGTGGAAAAATTTTCAAGGGCAAGTCAAAATTGAATCCTGAGGGTTCTTCATCCCAAACATTTAACCCTTATACTGAATGGATTTTACCTCCAAGGAGATATCATCCTGAAGGATATAAGAGTCAGCCAGGGATATCTTTATTTCTGAGTTTAAAGGTTATCAACCTAGGCCCAAGGTAAACTGGGTCAAAAACAAGTGAATTGCTTTATGTGCAGATGAAGACCTATCCAACATCTAACCAGCAATGGTATTTGGATAGTGGGTGCTCCAAGCACATGACAGGGAACAAGGACAACCTCAATTCCTTTAAAGCCAAGCTTGGACCCAAAGTTATCTTTGGTGATTCCAACTTTGGACAAACTAAAGGATATGGAGCAGTCCAGATTGGTTCTGTAACCTTCAAGAAGGTAGCATATGTGGAAGGACTGAAGCACAACCTAATCAGCATCAGTCAGCTATGTGATGAAGGCTACCAAGTGAACTTCAGCAAAACTTCATGCAAAATCAAATCAGAGGACAACACAACTGTGTTAACAGGTAAAAGGAAAGGTAACATCTACTTAGTAGATTTTCTTTCAACTACTGTAGACATCTGCTTATTCAATTCAGTTTATAGACCAAATGTTTTATGGCATAAGAGATTAGGACACCTAAACCTTAGAACTATTGCTAGGCTATCCAAGGACAACCTTGTTAGAGGACTACCTTCTGGCCCCTACAAGAAGGAAGGACTTTGCAAGGCTTGTCAATTAGGCAAGCAAACTAAAAACAGCTTTAAGTCACTTAATAAGAGTGATTCACCTAGGATATTGTATCTGTTACACATGGATCTATTTGGACCCATCACAGTACAAAGCCTAGGAGGGAAATCCTACACTTTAGTGATTGTAGATGACTTCTCCAGATTCACTTGGGTGTTCTTTCTAAGGAAGAAGTCTGATAACTTTAAGTGTCTGACAGAGTTTCTCAAATGTATAAAGATTGAGTTCAATACTCACATTGCCCTGATCAGAAGTGATCATGGGACAGAGTTTGATTCTCTTCTTATGCAAGAGTTCTGTCAGAGTGAAGGGATCAGGCACACTTTCTCAGCTCCTAGAACTCCTCAACAAAATGGGGTAGCTGAAAGGAAAAATAGAACCCTTATTGAATCTGCCACCACATTGTTGTCAGATGCTCATCTACCTCTATCCTTTTGGGCAGAGGCAGTAAACACCTCCAACTATGTGCTGAACAGGAGTCTGATACATAAACTGAAGGGAAAGACTCCCTATGAATTACTCAAAGGGAAGAAACCTAAAGTTGACTATTTCAAAATTTTTGGTTGCATTTGTTATATTCACAATAATGATAAGAAACATCTAGCAAAATTTCAAGCCAAAGCTGATGAAGGAGTGTTTCTGGGATACTCCATGATCAGCAAGGCATATAGGGTTTATAATAAATCATCATTGAAAATTGAGGAATCTGTTCATGTCTCTTTTGATGAAACTAACATGTCTTTCAAGGAGAAGATTTCTTCTACCATAGACCCTTTGCAGGAACACTCTCTAGTTGAAGATATGAACAAGCTACAGGTTGCTCAAGAGGATGAAAGCAGTGAAGATGAAAGCAATGCTCAACATATTGAAGCTCAGCTTGAAGAGCCAGTTGTTGTACCACAAGAGGAAACAACAATACATGGTTGATGAACAATCAACAACCCCTGTTGACTTTAGTAACATCCAGAGACCATCCAATTACCCAAATAATTGGAGAACTCTCAGCTGGTGTGCAAACCAGAAATCAGGTCAACCAAAACCTGTTGCACACCTGCTTCCTTTCTCAAATTGAACCTCAGTCCATTCAAGATGCAGAGCAAGATCCACACTGGATCATTGCCATGCAAGAGGAGCTGCATCAATTTGAGAGGAACAAAGTATGGGAACTAGTGCCAAAGCCTAAGGATCATTCCATTGTTGGAACAAAATGGGTATTCAGAAACAAACTGGATGATCAAGGAGTAATAGTAAGGAACAAGGCAAGGCTAGTTGCCCAAGGATATTCTCAAGAAGAAGGAATTGACTACGACCAGACCTTTGCACCTGTTGCAAGATTAGAAGCCATCAGGATTTTCTTAGCTTATGCAGCTCACAAAGGCTTCAAAGTTTATCAAATGGATGTCAAGAGTGCCTTCTTAAATGGAGACATCAAAGAGGAAGTCTATGTCAGACAACCTCCAGGTTTTATCTCTCCAACTCATCCTGATTTTGTTTTTAAATTGAATAAAGCATTATATGGTCTCAAGCAAGCTCCCAGAGCATGGTATGAGACCCTAGCATGCTTTCTCTTGAAAAATGATTTTATAAGGGGTAGAGTAGACCAAACTCTTTTCATTAGAACCCATAAGTCCCATACCCTACTAGTACAAATTTATGTAGACGATATCATTTTTGGTTCTACCGACTCAAAACTATGCAGAAGGTTTTCCAACCTAATGCACTCTAAATTTGAGATGAGTAGCATGGGTGAGCTATCCTTCTTCCTAGGATTGCAAGTCAAACAACATGCTGAGGGCATCTTTATTTCTCAAACCAAATATGCTAATGAACTGGTTAAGAAATTTGGCATGTCTGAGGCATCTTGCATGAAAACACCCATGCCTACCAATGCTGTATTGGATGCTGATGAACATGGGAAACCTGTTGATCAGACAACATATAGAGCAATGATTGGCTCTTTACTGTACCTTACAGCTAGTAGACCAGATATAATGTTTGCTACATGTATATGTGCTAGATTCCAAGTTAGCTCCTAGAGAGTCACACCTCACATTAGTAAAGAGGATTCTCAGGTATGTTAAAAGTTGTCCAAATCTAGGACTCTGGTATCCAAAAGATTCAGCATTTGAGTTAACTGGATTCTCTGATGCTGATTATGCTGGATGCAGAATTGACAGGAAAAGCACCAGTGGAACTTGTCAGTTCCTTGGTGATAGACTTGTCTCCTGGTTTTGCAAGAAACAAACATCTGTGTCAACTTCAACTGCTGAAGCTAAATACATGGCTGCAGGCAGTTGTTGTTCACAAATATTGTGGATTCAAAATCAACTCCTAGACTATGGTTACAACTTAGAGAAGTCAAAAATATTTTGTGACAATACAAGTGCTATCTCCATAGCTCAAAATCCAGTCCTCCATAGTAGGACAAAACATATAGAAATTAGGCATCATTTCTTAAGGGATAATGTTGAGAAGAATAAAATTGAATTGCAGTATATCCCAACTGATTTACAAAGGGGAGATATTTTCACCAGGCCTTTGGATGAAAAGAAACATACTTTCTTCCTAAATCAGTTAGGCATGCTAGATGGAGGAAGTCTCAAATAAAACCCAAGATTTTGAAAGCTAAAATTGACCAAGACTAGGCAAAATTTCTGATTTTTCTTAGTATCTAGAAATTCTCTGATCTCTGAACTGAGCTCGACGATTTCCCCAAAGATCGTCGAACGGAGTTCGACGATTTCCAGAATCGTCGAACTGAGTTCAGCGCCCCTCTGATAGTATGGACTATCTCCTCTGGTCAACGATCGTCGAACGGCGCTCGACGATTTTGTTCACTGAACGATCGTCGAACGGAGCTCGACGCCTTTCCAGATCGTCGAACGGAGATCGACGATTTTGGAGTCTCTTCAGATTCCTTTAGGAGCCTCGATCGTCGAACTGAGTTCAACGATCTTCCCTTTTCTGCGTCGAACCCTAATATAAAACTCTTTTTTCGCCGTCGTTCTCTCTTGCGCTTTCAATTTCTCTGCAAACTTTTCTTCCCTCCAAACAGTTCTACACTTGGTCGTTTTGTTTGTTGATTTTTTGCAGGTACCATGGCCGTTTCAGTTGCTGTACTCTCTGCAATGAAATTTGATGCCGGCTTTGACATCGATTTCGATTCCTTCAACACCACAGACCAAATCTTCCAAGATATTCTCAACTTATTCAAAGATCAGCAATTAACTGCCTTGATGTCCACCAGAATCAAACTAGCATCTGATGAAATTAAAGAATGGGTATATACTGCCCACAACCTGGACAACAACACCATAGTTGGCTCCATTGGTGGAACCCAGGTACCTCTGACTTCAGCAGTACTCACAGAGGTATTTGGCTTCAGGAATGGTGAAGACTCTGCTGACCTTTCTGGAGAAGAGTTTGCTGATGTTCTTGCCAGGATGGGTCATCCTGAGGGGAACCCTAGCAAACTGTTTAAGAGAAACCTGTCTGTGGAATACAGGTTTATGGCTGATGTTGTAGGCAAGGTCCTTTTGGCCAAGCATTCTGCTCATGATACTATCTCCAGATTCCAGCTCTGCCTTATGGGAGCTCTAGGTAGATAGAAAAGCTTGAACTGGGGAGAAGTGTTCTTTGATCTGTTGAAGAAAAAGATCAACAAGACCTTTGTCAACTTTGGAAGAATTCTGGGAATATTCCTCCAGACTAAGTGCCCTGCACTGCTAGTCTCCTCTGGAGTGCACATCAATGCCTCCAAGAGACTCACCTGTGCCCTTTTTGGCAAATGGGACAGGCAAATCTCCAAGCCCAGCAGGCCCTCCTCTTCTGGCCCTTCAGGCACCAGGACTCTTAGAGTCACTCCACCCCAGGTCTCTGCCCCTGCAGAAGACCTGCCTGCTGCCAGTGCTGCTGCTTCCCCTCTTCCAGCTCCATCCACCTCTCCAGCAACCTCCACCATTACCATTTCCAGCCCATCTCCAACCTCAATTCCATCCCCAGCAACAATTTCATCTCCTCCAGCAGACCTCTTCCATCCCCTTTTCTCCTATCCACCTCCAGATGTCACCTCCTCTACATCCATTCCATCCTTCACTCTCTTGGATGAATCCTACATGGATGATTCCCCCTCCTCTCCTCCAGATTTCCCCACCACCTCAACAACTTTCCAAGACCTTCTCCATCAACTTATTGATCAACCCACCTTCACTCCCTCCATTTCCATTCCTGTACCCTCCATCTCTACCATACCCTCTCCTGAGCCATCCCTTCCACCCTTCAGCCCTCCTACCTCCAGCTCCCTCAGCTCTCCCTGTACCCTCTACCTCTGCTCCCCTTGAGCATGTAGATCTCCCAGCCCTTGCTGATCTGTTGTATGAGCTCCTTGCTCCTAGGCTCTCCCTTCTCATGGAGGCCTCCTTAGCTCCTCTGCAACAATCAGTGGCAGCTCTCTCTGCCAGGCTGTCCTCTTTCCTTACCCCCATAGCAGCACCCCAGCAGTGTGCCTTGATGCACAGGTTTCTGCATCCAGGCAGGGGGAGATGCCCTATGAAGCCAGCTTCCAGGCTGCTGTTGCTGCTGCTGCTCCTCCTGCTGGTGTTTCTGATGCTGCTGCTGCTTCTGCTACTGCTACTGCCACTGGTTCTGTGTCTGCTGCTGCTGCCATTCCAGTACTTGCAATAGACCTAAGGTCTTTGCTGACTACCTTTGACCCTGCTTACTTCAGCTGCCTTCCAGAAGTCTATACTGTCCAGCCCCCAGAGGTTCTTGCTGCCCAGTCAGAAGACTTGACCAGGGATCTAGTGCCCTTCTCCTGCTGTGACCCCAGAATCCTCTCTGGTTTTATTCAGTCAGTGACTGCTGCTTATGATGGTGCTGCTGCTGCTGCTGAAGACAATGCTGTGTCTACCTCTAGAATTGCTGTTGCTACTGAGGAAGAAACTGTTTCAATTGCTGCTGTTGAGCCCTTCTCACAGGATTTTCTGATGACAGAGGCTGTTGATGTTGAGCCTGCTGTTGAAGTTGCTATCTCTGAAGTTGCCACTGCTGTAGAAGTTATTATCTCTGAAGCTGCTGCTGCTCCTGTTGCTCCTCCTGTTTCTGTATCTTCTGCCCCATCAGCTGCTGTCCAGTTAAAAGAGGATTTGATGAAGAAGCTTGATGCACTGTATGATGAACAAAGCTCTGAATCTGAGGATTATGCTACTGCTTCTGATGACTCATCTGCCACAATTGCAAGGAAAAGAAAGGCAAGAAGTAAGGCCTTGAAGAGAGTTCCTCCTGCCAAAGTCAGAGATGATAATGATGTTCCATATTATATTCTGCACAATTGCCCAATCTCTGAGCATTGGATGCAATTCTCCAGGAACCAGTTAAAGGCAATGAAGAAGAAGAGGAAGTTTGATAAAGATTCTTCCCAGTCCAAGCACCCTCATCCTCCTCCACCACCTCCACCTGATGCAGGTGCAGGTGGCAGCTCTGCAAGATCAGGCCCTGCTAGAAGCCAGGCTCCCTACCAGCCTCATGCAAGAACATATCAAAGGGAAAGCCAATCTAGGGGGTCCTACTCTAGAAGGGGAGGATATAGGGGAAACCAAAGAGAAACTCAGGTTTACTCCAAAGGACACTCCAGGCAGCATCCTTATTCCAGGGGTGGACATGTTTCTTCTGATACATCTTCAGGTCCATTCCCTTATAAGCTTAGAGAAAATGTGACTGCCAGGACACCTCAAGAAACTACTTCCAACAGGTATGAGCCACCTGTTCCATTTGAGGATCCTGAGAAAAATCCTATGGCTTGGACTGCAAGGATGAAAGAACTGGCTGCCTTAGATCAGATAAAGAAAGCAAAGGAACAAGGGCTAGACACCTCCAATATATCCACCATGTCAGAGCAGAGGCAAAAAGAGTTAGAAAGATATGCTTCCAGTAAGTTTTTTGATGCAGACAGGTACATGGAGTTGCATCCAGCTGCAGTGGTTCCCAGGGCTTCAAAGCAAATCTATTTGGGTGCAGCTGATGATACCAGATCAAAACAACAAGCATTAAATCCTAACAGGGAAATTAAAATGGTAAAAGGCAAAGAAAAGGAATAACTCTGTAAGGTGACAACTTCTGGTTCTTCTAACTGCTATCTGGATATCACATATATAATATATCTCTGTGATGGTTCTGCTCTGTGTCTTGTTGTTGTTGTTTTATGTTTTTCTGTCTGATGTTGTTTGTTTTTCAATATCTGTAAATAGTTTTCCTAACCCAAATAGGGAGAGATTGTTGGAACACCCTATTACTAATTTGGGTCAGGATCACTATGTCTCTAGGATTCTATGTTTTGACCTTCTGTATAGATTATAGGTCAATTAGTATTGAGTCTAAGGGATCAGGAGTCTAGGTTTGAAAGCTGCTCTGAAGACCCAAGTTTTTCTGGAGACTAGTCCAAATCGTCGAGCTCAGCACGACGTTTCGTCGAACTCCGGTCGACGATCGTCTAGCTCAACTTTGGCAGATCGTCGAGCTCCATTCGACGATCGCTGAGCTCAAGCCTCTCAATATCGTCGAGCTCTGGTCGACGATCGCTGAGCTCAACTTCTCAATATCGTCTAACTCCATTTGACGATCGCTGAGCTCAGGTCGACGATTTTGACTCTGTACTGGATCTTTATCTCTGAGCTCAGTTCGACGATCTTTGAGCTCAGATCGACGATTTCTTTGCTGCTTGCTTTTTCCAGTTCGCTGAGCTCAGCTCGACGATAGCAGAGCTCAGTTCGACGATTTCAGTTGATCTTCAGAATTCAAATTCAAATCAAGATAGAAGTTATTCTGCATTTAAGTCAGAAGATCTGCCAGCCGTTTTCATTTAATTCTGGAGCAAGTTTCAAGGGATTTTTCAAGGAATATATCAGTGGACTTTCCTTCAGAACTTTTTATGCAATTAAGGCTGTAATTAATTCAGACCAACGGCTATCTTTGACAGAGCAATTTTCCTATTGAGATTCAGAGAATAAAAGGGAGAATGTTTTTTGAATCAAAAACAGTTAAGAGAGATTGACAAGAACAGGACATCTTTCAATATACAGAGACTCTGAAAAATTTTCTGTCAACAAGAATTCAGAAGAACACTCATCAAGAGATCAAGCTTTCAAATATTAAGATCTCTTCAGCTCTCAAGTGTTCAAGGCCAACATCTCTTCAAGACTCCAGACACTCAATATTTCAGCTTGCTGAAATCATCCTTTGCTGGAGATCTATTTTTGAAGGCCTATCACCCTCAGCAAAGCTCATCTTCCTGAAGACTTCAAGGACTCAGGGGGAGCTTTGACAACATCACTGAATCCACATAGTCTTCTCAGTTGCTTGAGAAAGAGAAGACTGCCATCACTCTCTCACCCCCATTCTGTAAAGGGTTTTTCAAACTCCCTTCAAAAGTTTGAAGTTGGTTTTTGAGCACCTTGTCAAAAGCTCATTGGTGGCAAGACACCTGATCAAAAAATCTGATTTGGTTTTTGAGCACCTTATCAAAAGCTCATTGGTGCCCAGGACACCTGATCAACTCATCCTGCAGTGGATTCCTACCTAGGGTGGTAGAAGAGTGGATGTACCCAAGTGTTGGGGAACCACTATATTTCCTTGTGTCTTCTGGTTGTGCATGTTTTTCTTTTGTTTCTGGACTAGATTCTTTTGTGCATAGCTTAGTTTTGTGGTTTATTTTATTTCTGCTTCCCTGCTCACATTAAGTACAACAATTGTTGTAAAGCCTTGCAAAAGATTTTCATTGTGTTTTAAAAAGCACCATATACTCTATTCACCCCCCCCTCTAGAGTATATCAGATCTAGTTTCCCCTTCCAATTGTTGTACAAATCTATTAAATCTATTAATAAGAGTGATTCACCCAGGATCTGTACTTGCTACATTTGGACCTCTTTATCCCTATTGTTGTACAAAGTCTGGGAGGTAAATCTTACACTTTAGTGATTGTTGATGATTTCTCTAGATTCACTTGGGTGTTCCTTCTGAGAAACAAATCTGATAACTCTAAAGTTCTAACAGATTTTCTTAAGATCATACAGATTAAGTATTCTACTCCGGTTGCATTGATCAAAAGTGATCATGGCACCGAGTTTGAATCTCTTCTCATACAAGAATTCTGTGAGAAGGAATGTATCAGATGTTAAAATTCAACAAACCGCAGACGCCCCCTTGGATACCCTGTTGAAAACTCAACAAACCGAAGGAGAATACGCCCACTTATAATGTTGAAAGTCTTCCCGGATCGTGGAGTTAGCAGGGGTTATCTCAACAAAGCAGTAACAACCAGCAACACATACAGCACAAGCTTCTTTATTGATCAAGAGCAAAACTTCTTTACAAGGCGAGACATACATGGCGAAACATGCTTCACCAAAACCCAACACCGGGAGAGCAGAGACAGTTACAAAGACAAGAACAAAAAATAAGCCGCGCGGACTCAATCAACAAGCCGCCGACCTACTGCTGTGGAGTCCGCTCAGTCCGCCAGGTCGCCAGACCGCAACCCAAGCCGCGCGGATTCACCCTTACTCCAATGCTTAGCTCTTCGCCGCCGGTCTGCACGCCGCCAGACCGCACAAGCTGCGTCACCGAATGGAACAGTCCGCCTGAAGCAGGCGACTTCCTGAACCCCGAACCAAGTCGCCAACGAGAAGACCGTCTGGTCGCTATCCGCGACCTGCTATTTACCGCCTGTTGCTTAACCGCAGAGTCCGCATTGTCCCTGACCGCAATCAGAGCCAAGTCCTGGCTTTCCAGCGCTATCCGCACAACCTGCACAGCACAACCGGGTCAACTCTCTATCCGCGCGGACACAAAGTCCAGACCGCAGCAACTTACGCGAGCTCAATTACTGTTCACTTACTTCGGTCTAGGTTCCTTTTTCCTGATGTGACATGGGTCCTATTTATAGGCACGACGATGAGTATGGTCACCGCCCTAGCCGATAGGATCGCCGCCACAACCCGCAGCTAGAACAAGTGTGTCCGCCAGCCCGCGGACACACATTCCAGTTCGCCGCTCCTGTGCAGATAGCCAGTCCGCCCCAGCTTCTCCAAGGCCGGACTCCAATATCCAGCCCGCCTTGCCGCCAGAGACCAAGCCAGGACCAACAGCCGGACTCCACAACAGCCGTGTCCGCCATTCTGTGGACAAGGCATCAGCCCGCAAAACCCGAGCCCGCAGCCTCGCCATCAAGGCACCTGCCGGACTCAGCGGACACCCGGCTTTCGTCCGCATATCCCAAGTCCATTGCCTAATCACCAAGGCATTGCCGGACTCAGCGGACACACCGATCCAGTCCGCGTACACAGCGAACTCCAGTCCGCAACTCCCGAGTCCATAACCTCATCACAAGGCTCAACCGGACTCAGCGGACACCAGCTCCAGTCCGCACGCTCCTGCACAAGCAATCCTCCAGTCCGCATATCCCCAAGCTAGCAAACAAGGCAACAGCACTTCTACTAAGCTTGGCGGACTGAGAAACCAGCCCGCGCTCCACTGCGCGATCACCCCGGACTGAGCCTCCTGGACTTGGTTCAATTCCCACCAAGTCCAGCCCACTGGCCGCAAGGGCCAGTCCGCACCTACTGGCGGACACTGGATCTAGCCCGCCATACCGGGCGACCTCCAGTTCCTGTCCGCGCTGACCGGCGGTCTCCGCGGCTTCCACTTGCCGCTTCACTAGAGCAAGACCAAGGCATCTGCCAAACCGGTCTGCCGAGCTCCAGTTCTTCAGTCCGCTTCAAGCCGGACTCCGCGGATAACATTCCTATCCGCCCGGTTACTTCCTGGGAGTAAACCGCCTGCTGAGCATACACTGGCCTGTCAGACCGCCGCTGCTGTCCGCGTAGTCCGCGCGAACAGACCGCCCAGGCCGCCACAGAGCAAACCGCCTGCAACATCCCTGCCGACCTAGCAGTCCGCCAACCCAGTCCGCGTAGTCCGCGCGGATAGGTTTCCCAAGCCTTCCATTCACCCACTTTCACTTCACAGAATTCAACACTCCCCCTTGAAGTGAGAAGTGGTGAATAACTCCAGCAGCTCCCGTAACCTTGCACCTGGTCCTTCTGATAGCATCTACGAAGAGATGTCCAAGACATAGTCCTCGCCCCGCATATCATGGACCATGAGGGAGCCCTCCAGCATCTCCCAAAAGGAGCCATGCTTCCCTCTGCCTTCTTCAGCTTCAACCTCCACTCATGCATCACAGGAGTATCACCAACTTCCTTGGACCCAGAAGCCCAAGCCTCGTTGCCTCTGAGAGAAGTCACCTCATCAGACTTGGTGTCAACCACCTCCTTGATTCTAGTGGGGTCATCACAGCCAGAAGTACCTTGCTCGACCTGAGGGCTAACAAGGAAACACGGGACCAAGTCCACCGTGTTCCCTTCACAATATCGAGCTGGTGGCTTACTGATCCTCTTCGATCTCCGAAGAACCTGATCATGGCTAACCACCTCCGCTGCTTGTGAACCAGCTCCGTTCCCGGGCAAACCCGGAACAATGCTCCCTTTGCTCCCTGAACAAGACGCCTCCTTACTGGAGCCAAAAGCATTTGGAGCAACGCTCCCCCTGCTACCTGAACCAGAAGACTCCCCTCTTGAACAAGAACTACCTGGAACATCGCTCCCCTTGCTTCCTGAACCGGAAGCCACCGCCTTCGAGCCAGAAGGACCTGGAGCATCGCTCCCCCTTCTTCCCGACTCTAACGCCTTTGCCCCAGAGCTAGAACAACCTGGAGCACCTGGTGACTCAGGCAACTCCACTTCCTTAGCAACAGCCTCCTTCAGCCCACCATCTGACCTGCTTATCTCTAGCTCCACATAAGAGCTTACCCCAATACGGCGTCAACTCATCAAAAACAATGTCTCTCGACACTATGAGTTTCTTCGTCGCAGGATCCATACACCTCCATCTTCTTCTCTGCTCATCATACCCAACAAAGACTAGCTTTGTTGTGAGAGCACCCGGAGTGTGTATATAGCAGGTAGATCCAAACACCCGAAGGTGCTTCACTGAGGGCTTCACTCCGAACATTAGCTCATAAGGAGTCTTCATTATGATCGGACTAAGAGGCATCCGGTTGATGACATGAGCAGCACAGGCTATTCCCTCCGCCCAAAGAGCCTTCGGAATGCCTTTACTCCGAAGCCAACACTTGCAGGTCTCCGTTAACCAACGGATCATCCGAGCTGCAATACTACCCTGTTGTGAAGTATGTCCACAAGAAAGCTCCATCCGGATCCCTTGCTTCCTGCAAAAGCGTGAGAACTCGGTTGAGCCAAACTCACCACCGATACTTGTCCTCAACACCTTGATCCTCCGGCCGAGCTGGCCTTCGACAAGCTTCTTGAACTCCACAAACAAGCGTACCATGCTGGACTTCGTCTTCATAAAGTATACCCAAGTATACCCAGAATAGTCATCAACCAATATCAGCATGAACCTGCTGCCTCCAAGACTGGCCGTGACGGTCGGTCCCACCAGAGCACAATGGACAACCGTCAATGGTGCAATACATCTGGATTGTGCTTTGTCGACCATGAAGCGATAGGCTCCACTTTCCTGACATCCCGCACACCCCCGACCATCGCCATAGGATGACAATCTAGGCAAGCCTCTTACGAGTCTTCTTTCTGCCATTGCTTTCAGCTTGTCCATCCCTACATGCCCCAGTCTTTCATGCCAGATAGCAGCACTATCCTTGGCATCCAGCCGATCAGTTCCAGAACTAGTTGAAGTCCCAACTACGTTCTTCTCCTTCCTCCCTACCTGAGCAACGTTCGCCGAGAGCAAGGTAACCTTGCACTCCTTCCGAAGATGACCTTGCTGCTTGCATTTATAGCACCTTGGTCCTTCCTTCCTCTTCCTATCACGCCTAGGAGAAACACTCCTTTCTTCCTGATACGAAGTAGAGGGACCATCTTCCGCAGCAACCTTCACTTCCTTCCTGAACAACCCATCAAGGGAAGTCCAGACCTCCGCAGCTGACCGACATCCACTGATGTGGTCCAAGAGCTCCGATGAGATCACCTGCCTGAGAATAGACTCCGCTTTCGCATTAGCCTCCTTCCAAGCTCTCATCGCCTCAGCATTGCCAGCAGGATCCTCTTGTCTTCCTGCTCCGCATACAACCTCCCAAAGGTCCTCGCCAAGAAGAAAGCTCTTCATACAGGACTTCCACCGTTCACAGTTCGTCTCTGTAAGAAGATCAATACCAAGACAACTTGCATCCTCCACTGCCATGGTTCTACCACTGGTTTCCTCTACAGACGAGCAACTACTTTCATTGAGCACTGCTTGACCACTCCAACAACCTCGCTCTGATACCATGTTAAAATTCAACAAACCGCAGACGCCCCCTTGGATACCCTGTTGAAAACTCAACAAACCGAAGGAGAATACGCCCACTTATAATGTTGAAAGTCTTCCCGGATCGTGGAGTTAGCAGGGGTTATCTCAACAAAGCAGTAACAACCAGCAACACATGCAGCACAAGCTTCTTTATTGATCAAGAGCAAAACTTCTTTACAAGGCGAGACATACATGGCGAGACATGCTTCACCAAAACCCAACACCGGGAGAGCAGAGACAGTTACAAAGACAAGAACAAAAAACAAGCCGCGCGGACTCAATCAACAAGCCGCCGACCTACTGCTGTGGAGTCCGCTCAGTCCGCCAGGTCGCCAGACCGCAACCCAAGCCGCGCGGATTCACCCTTACTCCAATGCTTAGCTCTTCGCCGCCGGTCTGCACGCCGCCAGACCGCACAAGCTGCGTCACCGAATGGAACAGTCCGCCTGAAGCAGGCGACTTCCTGAACCCCGAACCAAGTCGCCAACGAGAAGACCGCCTGGTCGCTATCCGCGACCTGCTGTTTACCGCCTGTTGCTTAACCGCAGAGTCCGCACTGTCCCTGACCGCAATCAGAGCCAAGTCCTGGCTTTCCAGCGCTATCCGCACAACCTGCACAGCACAACCGGGTCAACTCTCTATCCGCGCGGACACAAAGTCCAGACCGCAGCAACTTACGCGAGCTCAATTACTGTTCACTTACTTCGGTCTAGGTTCCTTTTTCCTGATGTGACATGGGTCCTATTTATAGGCACGACGATGAGTATGGTCACCGCCCTAGCCGATAGGATCGCCGCCACAACCCGCAGCTAGAACAAGTGTGTCCGCCAGCCCGCAGACACACATTCCAGTTCGCCGCTCCTGTGCAGATAGCCAGTCCGCCCCAGCTTCTCCAAGGCCGGACTCCAATATCCAGCCCGCCTTGCCGCCAGAGACCAAGCCAGGACCAACAGCCGGACTCCACAACAGCCGTGTCCGCCATTCTGCGGACAAGGCATCAGCCCGCAAAACCCGAGCCCGCAGCCTCGCCATCAAGGCACCTGCCGGACTCAGCGGACACCCGGCTTTCGTCCGCATATCCCAAGTCCATTGCCTAATCACCAAGGCATTGCCGGACTCAGCGGACACACCGATCCAGTCCGCGTACACAGCGAACTCCAGTCCGCAACTCCCGAGTCCATAACCTCATCACAAGGCTCAACCGGACTCAGCGGACACCAGCTCCAGTCCGCACGCTCCTGCACAAGCAATCCTCCAGTCCGCATATCCCCAAGCTAGCAAACAAGGCAACAGCACTTCTACTAAGCTTGGCGGACTGAGAAACCAGCCCGCGCTCCACTGCGCGATCACCCCGGACTGAGCCTCCTGGACTTGGTTCAATTCCCACCAAGTCCAGCCCACTGGCCGCAAGGGCCAGTCCGCACCTACTGGCGGACACTGGATCTAGCCCGCCATACCGGGCGACCTCCAGTTCCTGTCCGCGCTGACCGGCGGTCTCCGCGGCTTCCACTTGCCGCTTCACTAGAGCAAGACCAAGGCATCTGCCAAACCGGTCTGCCGAGCTCCAGTTCTTCAGTCCGCTTCAAGCCGGACTCCACGGATAACATTCCTATCCGCCCGGTTACTTCCTAGGAGTAAACCGCCTGCTGAGCATACACTGGCCTGTCAGACCGCCGCTGCTGTCCGCGTAGTCCGTGCGAACAGACCGCCCAGGCCGCCACAGAGCAAACCGCCTGCAACATCCCTGCCGACCTAGCAGTCCGCCAACCCAGTCCGCATAGTCCGCGCGGATAGGTTTCTCAAGCCTTCCATTCACCCACTTTCACTTCACAGAATTCAACATCAGACGTTGCTTCAAGGCTCCTAGAACTCCTCAACAAAATGGGGTAGCAGAAAGGAAAAATAGAACCCTGATTTAATATGTAGGGACATTGCTTGTAGATGCTTACTTGCCCCTATCCTTTTGGGTAAAGGCAGTTAACACAGCAAATTATGTTCTGAATAGAAGTCTAATAAATAAACTTAAGGGCAAGACTCCTGATGAATTGCTTAAAGGGAAGCAACCTACAATAGATTATTTTAAAGTATTTGGTTGTAGATGTTATATACAAAATAACAACAAGAAACATCTTAGAAAGTTTGAAGACAAAGCGGTAGAGGGAATTCTTTTTGGATATTCCCAAGTCAGCAAGGCCTATAGGGTTTTCAATAAATCAACTTTAAAAATGGAAGAATCTGTACATGTAATATTTGATGAGGCTAACATGTTTTACAAGGAGAAGGATTCTTCTAACAGAGATTTATTGCAGGTACCCCTTCTGTGTGAGAAATTGGATGACTTAAACTTCACCCAAGAGGTAATATCTCATCCTTCTCCACAAGTTGATGAAGATAGTGAAGAAGATATCATTGAAATAATTGTTGATCCAATAACAACCAATTTAATTCCAAAAGAGGAATTAATTCTCAATGTTGTTGTTGAACCAACTCCTCCTACTGATTTTGTCACACTTAGAGATCACCATATATCTCAAGTGATTGGAGACTTATCAGTTGAAGTGCAAACAAGGCATCAACTCAACCAAGATTTGATGCATGCTTGCTTCATATCTCAACTTGAGCCCCAATCCATAAAAGATGCAGAGAAAGATCCACACTGGATTATTGCAATGCAAGAAGAGCTCAATCAATTTGAGAGATGCAGAGTTTGGGATTTAGTTCCAAGGCCCAAACACTACCCAGTCATTGGAACTAAATGGGTATTTAAAAATAAATTGGATGCACAAGGAGCTATTATAAGGAACAAAGCAAGGTTGGTAGCACAAGGATATTCATAGGAAGAAGGAATTGACTATGATCAGACCTTTGCACCTGCTGCAAGACTTGAAGCTATTAGAATATTTCTTGCATATGATGCCTACAAGAAGTTCAAAGTCTACCAGATGGATGTCAAGAGTGCTTTCTTAAATGGTGAACTCAAAGTGGAAGTGTATGTGGAGCAACCACAAGGTTTTATCTCTCTAACTCACCCCTCTTTTGTTTCTAAATTGCATAAATCTCTCTATGGTCTAAAGCAAGATCCAAGAGCTTGGTATGAGACCCTAGCTAGCTTTCTTTTAGAGCATAAGTTCACTAGGGGCATTATAGATAGAACTTTGTTTATCAGGCATCATAAAAATAAAATATTGTTAGTACAAATATATATAGATGACATTATTTTTGGCTCTACTGATTCCAAACTATGCAAAAGGTTTTCTGACCTGATGCATTCCAAGTTTGAAATGAGTGGCATGGGTGAGCTTTCCTACTTCCTTGGTCTTCATGTGAAGCAATCCCCTGATGGCATTTTCATCTCCTAATCTAAATATGCTAAGGAGCTAATTAAAAGATTTGGGATGTCTGATGTCTCAGCTACGAAAACACTCATGCCTTCCAATGTTGTGATTGATTCTGATGAACAGGGCAAGATAGATGATTAGAAAACATATAGGGCTATTGTTGGGTCCTTGTTGTATCTCACAGCTAGTAGGCCAAATATAAAGTTTGTTACATGTCTTTGTGCTAGGTTCCAGGTGAACCCTAAAGAATCTCACCTTATTTTACTTAAACGAATTTGGAGATATATAAAGGTTTGCCCACATCTAGGACTTTGGTATCCAACAGAGTCAAAATTTAACTTAACTAGATTCTCAGATACAGAATATGCCGGATGTAGAGTTGACAGGAAAAGCACATCAGGAACATGCCAGTTTCCTGGTGATAGGCTTGTGTCCTGGTTTTGTAAGAAGCAAACATCTGTGTCAACCTCAATTGTTGAAGCTGAATATATAGCAGCTGGTAGTTATTATTCATAAATTTTGTGGATTCAAAATCAACTCCTAGATTTTGGTCTCAAATAAAATAATTCACCCATATTTTGTGATAATATCAGTGCAATTTCTATTGCACAAAATCCAGTGTTGCATAGTAGAACTAAGCATATAGACATTAGACATCATTTCATTAGAGATTGTGTAGATAAAAATAAAGTTAACCTTATCTTTATCTCTACTGATTTATAAAGAGCAGACATCTTTACCAAACCATCGGATGAAAAAACATCTGTTTTTCTTAAATCAGCTAGGTATGATCAATGGAGAAGACATAATTTGATGTATGTCTGTAGTAGAAGAATTGGTCACCTTTCGTCGAACGGAGATCGATTATCTGTGAGCTATTCCTAAGATCTTTCGTCGAACGGAGATTGATGAAATCTCTTTACGAAACTTTTCGTCGAGCGGCGATCGACAAATTTTGTTTCAGGAAATTTTTCGTCAAACGAAGAACGACGAACTATTTTCCCTGCTCTTCTAACTTAGATCGACGATTTTATTCTCTTATGATATTTTTCATCGACCTAAGCTCAAAGTGTTTCTTTTGCGTTGGACGGAGTTCGCCGTTTCATATTCCAAAAATATATAATAAGGTTCTTCATCGAACTCCATCCCACGCTTTCCAGTTCCCGTGCACTTGATATTTTGTTTTGCAGGCATGGCAATTCCGGCGGCGAATCTTTCTAGCATGAAGTTCGATGCAGGTTTTGACATATAAATCGATTCCTCCAACCATATATATCAAATATTCCAGAATATTATACAGCTATTTGAGGCACCAAGGTTACAACAGTTCATGACTCTCAGAATCAAACTGTCAGTGTAAGAGATTAAGGAATGGGTGTTTACAGCAATCTTTCCAAATTCAACCACCATCTCTGGATCGATTTCTGGAAATCAGGTTCTTCTTACCCCTGAAATTTTAACAAAAATATTTGGATTTATAAATGGACAAGATGACTATGAACTAACTAGCAATTAGTTTGAGGTAATGCTAGTTGTTATGGGTCATTCCCAGGGAAACCCTAAGAATCTTTTGAAGAAGAATTTATCTATAGAGTATAGATTCTTGGCTGATGTTGTTGGCAAAGTATTGTTAGGAAAACACTCTGCCCATGACCATATTACCAGGCATCAGTTTTACTTGATGAGTGCTTTGGTTAATAAGAAATCAATCAACTGGGGAAATATTATCTTTGATTTGATTAAGAAAAATATAAACAAGAAGGATGTGTATTTTGGAAGAATTTTGGGAATATTTTTGCAGGCCAAGGCTCCTGAATTGTTGGTCTCCCAGACCATTTTTATCAATGCCTCAAAAAGGCTTACTTCTGCACTATTTGGCAGATGGGAGAAGGTGATCACCAAGACCTCCAGGTCCTCCTCTTCCAGGTTAGCTTCTGAGAACACCAGGGCTGATTCAGCCACTTCCCCAACTCATGAAGAAGCTCCTACTCCTCTCTCTCTTGTTCATCCTCCATCACCACCTCGTTCAATATTTCCTTCATCAACTACACTTTAAAGATCATTGAAACAATATTCCCAACTTCAGGAAGATATTACACTCCATGATGTTTCTACTTCCATCATTCCACTAGACTTTCATCCACCATCTACAGTCTTAACAGAAACCCCTTCCACTTCCATTCATCCAGTCTCACCAACACTATCACCATCTCAACCACAATCATAGTTCATATCCATGTGGATACACCACCATATCCACCTCCTCAATTTCAAAATCCACAAAATCTTGATGATATTCCATCCACTTCTACTAATCAAGAACCATATTTACAATCTCCAACACACAATCTACATCATTCACCTATGCATGATATCCCTCCATCAGATGTTCCACTACATCTACCAGACATTCTACTTATAGATATCGATTTAGGATTTTCCATTTGTCCAAACTGTGGGCATACTTCCCCCGACACCACTTCTAGTCCTGAACAACTATATCTAAATTTCTCTAATATCGCAAATGATCTTCTAAAATTCATTTCTCCTACTCTGGAAAAGCTCATAGTTAAGGTTGTTGCACCTCTTACTGCTTCCATCTCTCTTCTATTTGCTCGGCTTGCTTCCATCTGTTCTGTCCATTCCTTTAGGGGCCTGACATCAGGACTTTCTGACACCAGGCAGGAGGAGATGTTTTGGGAAGAAGCTCCAGTAGCTCCAGCTCCTCCAGCAGCAGCAGTAGCAACAACAACAGAAATTCCAACAGAAATTATTGAAATTCTTGATGAAGATACATACATGATTTGTTTTGAAGAAGACTCAGCTGATATAACAATTACCACTATTAGTGATTTCATTATAAATCCCACAGTTAATCTTTATTTTTTATTATATTCTTTTGATTCAGTTTACAGTTTTCCAGTTTTTGATATAGATACAGTTTCTGATTATTCCAAAGCAATAGTTTGCCACTCAGCTCCTATTAGTCCCGAAGTTTTGAAACATATAAGGACTAGCTTTGCAGTTCAAGAAAATACTTTAGAGAGAACAATTCCTTCAGATCCAAAAGATTTCTCTCCACCATAATATGGCTGGTATGAGTCTCCTCTGCCTGATCTGGATGACATCATGTTTGTAGATATGGAACCAGAAATTATAAGTACTCAGGTTCAAGACATTCCAGATTCAGATGTTACAGAGTCAGAAGTTCAAGATGAACAGCCTCAGGCTGAAGCTATACATCCACAGCAGGCTCATGTTATTCTCTCTGATGATAGGCTAAAACAAATTCATGCTTTATATGATAATCTTGCAGATACCTCTGATGATGATGAATCTGATGATTCTGAATATTCCACTTCCAAGAAAAGAAAGCTTAAGAAGAAACTCTACCTAAAGCTGCACCAAAATCAAATCCAACTGCTGACACTCCTTACTACATCTTGCATAATATCACTTTCACTCCAGACACTCCCCATTGGATAAGATACTCTAAAAATGAAATGAAAGCCAGGAAGAAGAGCAGAAGGTACTCTCCTCCTCCACAACATATGAGAGGTCCTCCTCCTCCTCCTGCAGCTGGATCAGCAGGAAGTATTGCTCAAGGTCAAAGGTCTACTTCATCTTCTCATTCTTCCAGACCTTCTTATTACAGCAGCAAGAAGCAGCAAAGTTCTCAAGGAAGTCAACAACAAAAAAAGCAAGGCAAATAGCAAAAGTTTGAAGAAAAACAGGAAAAAGTTTCCAGTCCAGAAAGACCTCCCTCTCCTACAAATGATCTAGAATTGGATCCAAACTATAGAATGTCCAGATTCAATGAGTTGATTGCTCTATCCCAGATCAGAAAGGCTAAAGAGGAAGGGAAGGATGCAAGTCAATTCTCTACTATGTCTACTTACAGGAAAAAGGAACTCCAAAGGTATGATAAGGCTAAAACTCTTTTTAATGTTGATACCTACATGAACTTGCATCCAGAAGCAGTTGTTCCCAGAGCTTCCTCGGTGAAAATCCTTGGAGCTCATGATCTGAAAATGACTGTTGGGGAAGCTGCTGATCCAAAAAGGGAAATTATCTTTACCAAATCAGCTTCAGATGAAAAGAAGGATGATTCAAAGAAAGCATGAAAATATTTTGCTTTTACTAAACTAGATTTGAACTTGTTTATTTGTATGAATATTTCACAAAGTACTGTTGTTATATATCTGCTGAACAATTATAATTCTGTCAGATATTTTTTTCTTTCTACTTTGTGATTTTTCTTCTTTCTGTTATATTTTCATATTTACCTCACCCAAATATGGGGAGATTGTTGTAACCCCAAGTTGTTTAGGGTTGATTTGGGCAAGGTTCACTATTAGGATTGTTCACCCACCATGTATATGTAACATCCCATTTCCAACTAGACCCCTAAGAATTGTTTTGGCCATGACTAGGTCATGACAAAACCCTAGGAAGCCCAAGAGACCTAGTGAGCTTAGGAATGGATGTGAGATCATCATGGTTTGCACATAACAATTTCTAATTACCCAACCTAGGGTTTGATTTTAGGGTCTCATCTTGACTATTTGACCCCACCACAACATCACTAACCTATCAGAGGGTCCACTAGAGCCTTAAGAGTCCATTGGAATCAACCCAAGTGGCCAATTTGACCTAGGACCACCATAGGCCTAAATTGGGCAAGGTGCCCTAACAAAGGGGAGTTGGCCTCTAATGTGCCCAACCAACCTTGCCCAGGTCTTCTTAGACCTAAAATTGTGTCAATGGGTTACCAAGGACTCCCTGGGGTCAACCCAAATAGCTAAGTTGACCCGAGTCAACTCAAGTCCCAAAGTGGTCAAACTGCCCTTACCAAGGGTCAAGTGACCTACAGTGTGCAAGTGGACCCTACCCAAGTGCTTGTAGCCTTTATGGAGTCCCATGGGTCACCAAGGATCCATTGTGGTTAGCCCCAGTGACTAAATTGACCAAAGTCAACTTTTGGGTCAAGATGGTCAAACTAGCCTAAATGGCTAACTCAAGCCCAATTCAAGTGGGCTAGGCCTAGGCAAGTGTGGCTCATAGGTCTAGGATGTGGTGAGACATATTTTGGGCCCATCAAATTCATAAATGGGTGACTAGGAGAGAGAAAGAGGGAGTTACCTACATTTGGAAGAGAGAGAAGAAGGAGCTTAATGGCCATCATGGCCATGGAGGCTCCATAACCCCCTCCTTTGATGGGGCTTTAACTCCTTGGAGGTAGGGGAGGAGTTCTCAAGTGGTGGCCGGCCAGTGGAGGAGCTCAGCCATCCAAATTCAGTGAAACCGAAAATCCCCCATTAATGGCCTTAATGGTGTCTTGAAGAATTGGGGAGTTACAAACCTCCTCTCCCCAATTCCTTTATTAGACACCTTCACCAGGGCAAGGGGAAACGTTTCCCCCGATCAGATCTCAGTTCCATAGGGGTTGGTGTAGAAGTTGTAGAGGAGCTCAAGCTTGGTGGTCGGCAATGGCGAGGAGGCACAACACCCGCTCCCAGGCCGCGATTCAGGTCCTCCTCCTCTCCTTGTCTCATGGCTAGACCATAGAAGTTCTTAGGTCCAAGGTTCGGGCTCAATTGAGCCCGATCCAAGCCCAAAATTTCTAGAATTTTCCGCATAAATTCAACGCTCGGGTTCGCCGAAATGTGGCTCTCCGGCGGCTGTGTCGCTGCGTCGCGACAGCCACCACCTCAAAGGAGGTGGTGATGGCGGTGGCCGGCCGGGGAGGTGGCCAGATCGGAGGCGGCAGCATCTGGAAGAAGCTCCAGGCGGGATGGATCCTGGCTGTTGGCTCAAGGAAGGAGATGAACGGATCCCGTTCATTTGCGCCAAGATTCGTGCTTCATCAAATATTAAACTATAGGATTTAATTTCATGATTATTTCAATTTCTATCACAGATTTTTTATTTATTGGTTTTAAAATTTAAAAATACTTAGAGCCACCTGGTGGGAAACCTTTCAATATGAAGGTTGTAGCCCTATGGGTCTACTTTAATCCAAAATTGATTTGGACCAATTTGGCCCTCTGGTTGGACCAGGGCATCCATTTTGGTGGGACCTATACCTAGGGCTGTCCTGAGATTCAAATGGATGCCCACCCTTCATACCTTGTCCAAATGGGCTGAAATTTGGATAGGGGATCAGTTTTAACAATATCTAGGGTCTTTCCAAAATTGGGATTTTTTGGAGACACTTTGCCTAAAGTTTTTACTTTTATTTATTAATGATAGGGTATTTTAATTAAGAGGTCCAATGACCTCCAAACCCTCCCAAATTTTGGTGAGTGGTCCTTGGCATCAATACCTAGCTCTATACACAATTTCAACTCATTTGGATGGGTTTTGGTTAGGGAATCACCAAACCCTAGTTTGGCCTTAAGGAGGTGTTTTTGATTAAAAGTGCACCATGGGCTTAGGGTGGCCACCTCCCCTCAACAGAGGCTGAGGTTTTGGACACTGACTTAGTATGGCCAATGTCACCCTCTTAAGGAAAATGGGGTGATTTAGGCTTGATTTACCCTAGGGTTCAACTTCAAACCCAAAGGAAGGACTTTTGGAGGTTGTGAAGGACATGGGGGCTAATGCCTTTGCATGACCTTGAAAACTTAGTAGAATTGAAGATAGTGTAACCTAAGTTATCTGGAAGGAATCTTAGAGGACTTAGAGGAAGTTAGACACCTCAACACCACAACCCTAGTTTTAGGGTAGAAGAACAATTTTGTAAATTCAGCCACTACACCTTATTTAAAGGTTGTGAAATTTGGGTAGAGTAAGTTTTAGACCATCTAGAACCCCTGGTAATTTTATTAGAATTTTATGGATTATATTTCTAGTACATTATTTGTTAAATATCAAAAGGCCCAAAATGGTATTTTAATTAATTTGATTATTTTGTTTATTTGAATCTGATGAAACTTGGTCAGTAGATGATCTAGGTCTAAGTGAATGTCCCGAAATATTGTTACAATTTTTAATTGATGATATTTAGTTCTTCACTAGTTTCAAAAGGGGGCTTTGGAGGTATAAAATTATTTATAGATGATATATCTGTTGCAAAATCATGAGACTTGGGTACTGATGATTTCAGGCCAAAATATGTTTGTAGGAATTTATTCATAATTTTTAGAGGGTTTATTACAGTACTTTCTTTACAAGTCCATATGATGGAGATTTTTGATAATTAATTTATTCAGAGATTAATACTTGCTGAAAAATTATGAAACTTGGCCAATGTTACTTTTAAGGTTGTACATGTATAGTATAATTAATTTATAATTTTTGGATGGATATTTTTTGTACTTAATTCATAAACAACGGAAGATAGTAAATATTGCTAAAATAATTTTAGTACCCTTTTGTTGATGGAAAAATTATGATACTTTGGATTTATCATATTGAGATAACCTAATATTTATCATAATTTTGTTATGCATCTTGCATAAATGCTTAGGGTAGTTCATGTTCAACTGGTAGCCTTTGGAAGCTTTAAGGAAATTAATTAAATGCCAGATAAATTAGGAAAATTATAATTTCCTGGATTTAGTCTATTTGTGTCATGATAAGTCTCCAGTAAATAAGGTAGGCCATTTGGATGAGTATTTGGATTATCTCCTGCCCGGTCTGACATATAGCCTAGGATGGTCTGCATTTGGCAAGATGGGTAAAATGCAACAAGATACGATGGGACATGGTGTAGGAGTTAGTCATTTTGCATAGATATGGATGAGTTCACCATAGAGGGATAGGAAGAGTGGTGAGAAATTTGTTTGGCTAGGGTTTAGAGGTGCTCGGGTTCAACGAAAGATCGTCCTTCCCGAGGTGAGGTAGAGTCAAATCACCCTAGGTTTAGCCTAATGTAACATGAGAAGGAAATGGGTAAGAGAATCAACCAATAATAAAAATAAGTGCCTTGTGAAAGGGAACGCTGGGCGTAATCCCAACATAGTTCCTAGTGCCCCTTGAGAGCCCTTCACAGGGAATACCGGGGGCAGTCCTGGGTTAACGTAAACTGTATTAAAAAGCTGAAAAGAGTAACTTATTAATTAGGGTTGCATATTTCATGAACACAGATAGCACAGGAAGATAGTTGGAAGCTTCAGCTTGGATGGTTAAGAGACGGACGTTTTGGTTCGGGGAGTTTCGGCTCGATTGTTTGAGACGGACATTTTGGTCCGGGGAGCTTCGGCTCGGTTTTGAATACGATAAATTTGCATGTGCATGAAAGAAAAGAAAATTAAGGTGGTGGGTCTTCGGTATTGGAGGGTCGATGCACCGACGCCAATACGCTGACTCGGCAAGTGTGGTTAGCACTTCGCCAACAGAAGTCCGGTGCGCCAGCCGGCAAGAGTACACAGGAGTCCGCTTCGTGCACCAAGCATTGAGGCATACGATAGGTCTGACCAGTAGTGCTTTACTGGTTTAGAGGTGGGCGAGGCCCAACCCACCGCTTCCGTCTCCCACTACGGAGGTATCCTGGGAGGTTACGGCTCCAGAAAGGGGGAACTAAAAGTCTGTATGCACAGAGTCGGGTGTGTGTGTTGCACTTACATGTTCCATCATACCCACTTGCATGTCATAGCATAATCGATTCATTTAACCCTGACACCTAAGGTATAAGTGGAATGGGACGCTTATACATTAGGACTTACAAAATGACCCCTTGGTCTATAAGCTTGTGTGGGCAAGTTTATAAATTAAGGTCAATTTTGTTATATATTTACTGCTGTTTGATAACCGACACCCCAACGTATAAATTGGTATGGGATTTTTTATACGATGGGAGCCTTGCAGAAGACCCCTTGACTTATGTGTTCGCACATAAGTGAAGGTTACTTTTCATATTTCATTTTATTGTCAATATCTATTATAGAATTGCTAGTATGGGTCCGCTGCCATCTGTTGTTGATTATTCTCCACCTTCAAGTCCTCCCCGTTCTTCCTCTCCGCTCGGTGCCCAGGAGCCATGGGGGAAGGGGTGGGGGATGATAGGACTTAGTCTTTTATACTAACGATTTTCGAACCGCATCATTTTAGGGAATCGTGGAGCCCAGCACGGGAGAGCAGCCACAAAGACCGGTGCACTTGGAGATGGGGCAGTCTAGCTCTGGAGTTCATACAGTCGGGACCGTGAGTCTCGACCTTGAGTAGATTTTCTGCTTTTGCTTCCGCATGAGTGATTTGTAGTGAGGACATGATGTACCGGGCATAAGCCCGTATTTTTGTACTCTGATATATTATTCCGTGGACACTCCCTTCGTGGAGATTATCTATATGATATGTGATTTTCTGTGGACTGCTAGTTTGCATTTACTTTGTTTTGCTACTTTTCTGTGATCGAATTGGCCGGTAGAATTGGCGCTTTGTGGTGATGACCCTTCAGGGCGTGAAGGAGTCACCGTAAAGCGGCGGTTCTGGGCCTAAGACTCCGATGTTTTAAAATAAAAAAAGGGGGTCTTACAGTATAGTCTTGGGTCATTTGTTAGTTCTAGGGTTTTTAGGTCAATCACTTAGGTCAGAATACTGAGTCCTACCTTCAGAAGACTTTAGAGACTCAAGACTTAAGAGATAAGGTAGTTTTTGAAGATAGTAGATTTAGTCGTTTGACAATAGCTAAACTCAGCTCAACGATCATCGATATTAGTTCGACGAACTCAAAATTTCTTCTTTGAGTGGAGCTCGACAAAAGTCTAGCTCAGGTCGATGAACTGTGAGCTTATATCAGGATCTCAGCTCGGCAAAGTGTCTTCTCAGCTCAACAAAGTGTCTTCTCAGCTCGACGAAGTGTCTTCTCAGCTCAACGAACTTGAAGCTCAGTTTAGCAAGTACATTCTCAGCTCGACGATCTTGGATCTCAGCTCAACAAAGTAGAATTATCAGCTCGACGACCTTGGAGCTCAGGTCGACGAATCCTTTCCTGTGTTTGACTAACTTCAGTCAAGTTCTGTTCGACTATCTTTATACAGTTTATCTGATTGACTAAGCCAATTTGAATTGAAATATTAAGTCAGTAATACTCTGATATTTAATGCTCATATTCACAAGAATATAGTCGTTCCTTGCAGCATTAATTAGGATTTTACAGAGTTATTACTTGGTATATTTACTGGGACTATTGAGGAAACACATTGAAGTCAGAATACAGCTGTTTCATTCCCAGAGAATGTGCAGAGGATTTGAATTTTCAAATGAGCAGTCATATATAAAGAAAATTTCAGAAGATTTCTTAACAATACAGAAGTAGTAATAAAGACAGAATACACAGAGAACAATTTATTGTTAAGAAGAAAAAGAAGAGAACATCTCAACAGAGAAAGAACTTCTTGTTCATCATACCCTTCTTCCTCCATCTTTTTCCTCCAGCAAACAATCATCATTCTGAGACCAAAATTTCAATCACTCAGATACATATACTAGAAGGAGGAGTTCATCATTGAAGACCTACACCATGTGCAAAGCTTCCACTCTCCTGCTCAGATCTATAACTCGGGGGGAGCTTTGACAACATCAAAATCCATTAGTCTTCTCTCAGATTGTTGACAGAGAAGAACACCATCTTTTTATTTTCCAACTGTGTACAATTTCTTCCTTCAGATTTGCTTCTACTGCCTTGAGTGAGGCAATCTCTTTAACTTGATTTCGGACTACTTACGGCATTTGTCGAAAGCTTTTAACAAGTGCTCGTGCTGATACATCAACTCTGATTCGTTCTCATCAGAGGAGTAGTCTTCATGGCCATTCGAGAAAGTTTCAGATTGAGAGAGAATGGTGTGAGAGTTTACCTTCCCACGGTATTCTGAGTCGCCCACTTCCTCGTCAGATTGAGCCATCAGCCCAAAGTAGGCTTCTTCGTTTTCAGAACTTGACTCACTTGAGTCACTGTCACTGAGAGTCTTTGTCTTTTTGGTGATGAAGCTCTTTTCTTATTTCTTCTTCTCTTTGAAGGATCTTTTTTCTTCCTTTCGGGAACTATCCTTCTTCTTGTATGGACACTCTACAATCATGTGAACTGATTTGTTACAGCAGTAACAAACAATGTCAGAAGAAAACTATTTATTCGGTTTAGACTTATACATGTCTTCCTTGTCGAAGCTTTTCTTGGTTCGATCATCATCACATTGTGATCTTATGGAGTCTTAAGAGAAGGGCTTATTTTTCATCTATCTCCTCTTGCTTAGTGTTGAAGCCAAAATTGACCTCAACGGGAGTTCAAAACAGGGGTGCAGCCAACACCTACTTCTCTCGAGTCCCAACCCTTGACTAGTTGCAAAGGACCTAAGACTGACCCAAAGCCTCAGCAGGGAGGTCCCACCTCACACCTGGAAGATCTCTGATAGCATCCCCTCCAAAGCCAAAAGCTGGGCTAGGAGCTCCTCAAAAAGCACTAGAGATTTGGAGGATAATGAGAGCTTGCTTTCTAAGGAGCCCTTATGGGTCTATTTATAGCCTTTTGCTGACCTGAAATTACTGAAATACCCTTGGCTGACCTGTCAATAGACAAATCCCGTTGTTTGTAAAGTACTAAATACAGCCCCTGGGGGTATATGGGTAATTTCACCTGAGGGTAATTAGGTAATTTTACCCTGGGCCCTGGGCCCCACTAAGTGAGAACCCTGAGACGAGAACCTTCCCGCCTCCGCTCAACGCCTTCTCGCCCGCTCCTGGGACTTGGTGGGTCTCGGCTGAGACCTGGCACGAATAATCTCGCCCGCCTATGGGCGGGAGCTCCTCCAAGGCTTGGCGCAAGCGATCTCGCCCGCTTATGGGCGGGAGCTCCTCCAAGGCGGGAGCTCTTCCGGTCTGAAGCCCGAAGCTAGCCCGAAGCTAGTCCAATCCTGACCGTTGGTGCCTTTCGGGTCCCACTCAGCGAATATGGGGTTGTACACAATCCCCGCTCTTTTTGAGCTAGCTCTACACTCGAAAAGACACGTCCAACCAGTAAATATTCGTTGAGCACGTGTCATCTTCACAAGAGAATATTTTGGTGGGCCATACCGTGGTTATATATATGTGTGTGTTGATAGAGGACCGTAAGTCGCCCCCCGAATTACCGCCTCTCGTCTGAATTCTCGTGCGTCTTTGCGATGCTTTCCAAGCGAGTTGACAAACTGCTCCCGCAGGACCTCCAAGACCATATCAATGCGGCCCAGGCGCGAGCCAAGGATAACAGTGCTTTGGTTGCCCCCTGGCTGGCGAGAATGTCGTCGGTCGCTGAGTCGTCTCGGCTAAAGAAGAAGAAGAAAGAGAAGAAGCGGGCGAAGGTGGTCCAGCAAGACCTGTCTCACGAGAACAGGGGCTCACCTACCCCGACCCCCCGCCGTACGGATGATCCTTCTCCGCTGAAGGTATGTCTCTGACTTGCTGATCATCGAAATCACGAGCTGATTACGTAAAAGGATCGGCAACTGACGCGATACTTCTCGCAGGAAACGGCTCAAGATAACGTCGTCGGGTCCCCGCTGGTGCCCCCAGACTCGCCATCACGTCGTCTCGAGAATCAACCATGGGTCTCGGAGGCCGCTCCTCCGGCTGACCCCCCGAGAACTGCAGGTATCTTTTCCACCTTATCACTCCTTTCTAACCGTCTCAGTCTTCCCAATTGCTGAACTGACTTTCCGCAGCACCAGATCCGCCAACCCGGCTCTCGCCACCCGGGAAAACGAAGCAAGGGCCTCTAACTTGTTTCCCCAAGCGGCTAATCCCGCCCTACTGGTGGGAGGGGTGGCTATCGAATCCACCGTATCCCCCAAGGATGCCAGCCATCCCACGGGAGAGGACAACTCCCCCCTGCTTTCGGCCAAGCCGGGATCACCACGGGTAAAATCTTCCCCCCGGGGAGAGGAAATCTGCTCCACCTCCTCTATGGAACTGAGCGGGGGTTGGGCCTTCTCGCATGCCGTCGTCCGGCGGTTCTCGCCATACTGCAGGTATGCGATATGCTTATCATAATTATTGCTTAGCTCTTGCCATAACCGTGGAACTCTTTTGTCAGTGGATCCGGGCTCGCGGTCGGGAGCTGACGCAGAAGATGAAGATGAAGATGATGATGAAGACAGAGAGGGGGAGGACGGCGAGAGCTCCCCCCTCCCTTCGTCTGACGAGATGGAGGAAATCTTGAACGGTGCATGGAGAGCTAAAAGGCGGGGGAAGAGGGTTGCAGCCATCCTGTCGAAGCTTGTACAGCGGGAGCGGGCCCATGGCTCTGTGGCGAGAGAGTTCCGTGAATCGGTGGAGTAGTGGCTGGAGTCTCTGGAGCGAGACTACTTCCTAGGCGAGATGGAGCGACCATGTGGGCCTACCGCCGAGTATTCTCCCGAGAGATGTATCGCGCGGATCCAATACCAGGCCCGCCGAATCAACCTAGGATGCACCGTCCTATCGTCCTATTTCAACCCGTTGGCGCCACCGAGGACTAGGCGGCAAGAACGGGGACGATGGCGGTGGGAGCCTTATTGACTCGCGAAGTCTCACCCTCTCTTACCCCCTGGCCTTCCCCTTCCCCAATGTACCCTGTTGTTTTCTTATCAGTCTAACTTATAACTTGTCATTATTATCATTATTATCTTTTATTCGGCTCTCTCTCTGCGAGAGTGACTCCGGCTTCTTCGAGATTCGCTTATCGCATGTCATCTCAAAATGCCTGCGCTAATCAGATTTGTCGGTCAGTCGCTGTCAACCTGGGCAGGAAACCGAGGCATCGTCGACTTAGGGCATGACGGTTGTACCCCCGCCGCCTTTTTGGGAACAGTCATTACGATCACGATTTTCTATAAATAGGGGGGTCCACCCACCGTATTTATTTCTCTGATCCAGAACTTTTGCTTTTTTCCTCGTTCCTTTCGCGGCTTGCCGAGAACTCCTACTTGCTTCCGCTTCCCTCTCCCATTCTCGCTTATCTTTCGCTCTCACCTCTTTTCTTAAGACTTCGTCCTTAATCCCACAAGCATGATGCCGGGCGGAAATGAGGGACGCTCCAATTGCGCGGAAGCCTTCCAAAATCACCAGTTCCCCCTTTGCAGCCTAACCCTGGAGGAGTACCAGCTGATCAAGTCCCGCTACATTTCCACCGGCTTCACCGCGCGAAACCCTAGCAACCGTGACAGGGTGAATAGCGCGGGGGAGGAGGAGCTTGCCATTCCCCTTGAGCACTTTGAGGTTGTCTTCCACCTCCCCCTCTGGCCAGAGATGCGCGAGGCCCTCCGGTATTATGGAGTGGTTCCAGCGTAGCTGAATCCTAACTCGGACACAATCCTTGTGGCATTCATCTGCTACATGCGATCCGAGAGGATCGAGTTCAGCCTACCCATCTTTCGGAAGTTGTTTACCTTCCGCGCTAAGGGAGGGGTGGTCTTCTTCTCGGGGAAGCTGCACAAGACCATCAGTCTCGCCAATAAGCACCATCACTGGCGCGAGAAGTTCGTTTTCGTTTCTGGCGACTTCGGCAATGTTCCCCTCACGCTAATTCAGTATGAGGATGCCGCCTATAAGCCGCCCTCCCTAGGCTCGCGCGAGATCGCCCTCCTTGAGTTCTTCGGAACTAAGGATTTCGACGTCCAGTTCCTCCGGCGGGGCGTCGATTCGCTCCTCCCCGTGCCCCCGGGCGAAGGTATGGTCTCGCCTTTGACTCGCTATTCCCTGTTTTAAGATTTAGTGATGTGTGTTGTCGCTTTTGCAGGGGAGCGCGAGATCCCCCTGCGCCAACCCTTCGCCGAGGCTCAGGCTGCCGAGAGCCAGGCCGCGAGAGATTCGCTGGCCCTCGTGAAGCCCGCGGCCCAAGATTGCCTGGACGAGCCGGTCCCACTTCCCCCGACGGGCACTGGGAAGCGGAAGCTCAGCGTCCCTTTGCCCCAAGCACTGAAGAGACCCAAAACAACCGCTGCTGACAAGGGGAAAGTCGTAGCGGTTCCGCCCTCCCGACCTCCCGCTCCAGGCCGTTCCTTTGAAGGAATCCTGCAGGCTGCCGGCGAGATTGCTGCTGCCAGGAGTGGCACCGGGGCACCTGCCGAGAACCCTCCGGCCGCCAGCGGGGCAGATAGCAAGGGGGCCGTCGCCGAGACCTCCGCTCAGTCTCCGCCCAAAGAGGTGCTGAGGGGGCATCGAAATTTTGGTCTTGGCAGGAAGTGTCTCGATGCGGAAAATAAACCGCTGCTTTAGTGGGACCCTGATACCAACAGGGTCTCGATCTCGTCTCTTCTACCTAGCTGGGCGGAGCGAGAACAAGTCACCAGCGATGCCTTCTCCTTGGGTTACGGCCTTTACAACCGGGAGAATGTCGGCCTCTACGATAAAATGACCACCCTGCTCCTGGCCTACGAATCCACACGGGCCCTAATGCGCGGGATCGAGCTTGCGCACATGTGCGTGTGTCGAAGTACTATCGACCGCAACTTCCAAGACATGTTCAAGGTAAGGGAGGAGGCGGTGGCTCAGGCGGCTGCCCTGAAGATAGAGCTGGCAGATGCTAAGCAACTGATGTCCTTGCGCCCGGCGGAAAAGGTAAGTGAGACCTTTCGCGACATTTGCTCTCGCCACCGTAGATTTCGACCTTTTTCCTCCCATACTGACCTCTCTTTATGCAGGATTCCGCTCAGGCCGTGGCGCTTCGCGCGGAGCTAGCCCAGATATGATACGAGAACGTCCTGCTGAAGGACCAGCTTCGGCATATGGAGGCGACGGCAGTCCCGCCTCCTCCTTCGCTGGACGAAAGGCTGAGGAGCTGCCACTACTCAGAATACGACATCGACAAGCTCCTGCAGGCCAATGCTCAAGCGACGGTCAGGCTGACCCTGGAGACGCTGTGAGACGTAGGCTGCTTGGACTGGAGAGGCAAGTCCATCACCGCTCGCCAGCTCGTCCCTTGGCTCTTCGAGCCCATCCAGAAGCCCCCAGGAATGCCCGATTCCCCGCCCTCGGATGTCCCGAAATCCCCTGCTGCGGCTGGCGAGACATCCGGGGAGGTCTCAGGCGAGAACTCTCGCGGGAGTTCAAGCGAGAGCTCGGAGGGATACAGCGCGTCTCCCTGAAGGGCCCCCCTTTTTTTCTTTTGGCTGTAATGAGCGAGATGCTCCAAACTTGTAATTGTATTTTGGGCAAACAGATCATAAATACTGCAAATGTTTGTATGTCCTCTTTTTTCTTTTGCGTTGTAAATATGTTATAAGTGTTTTGAGTAGATACGTCTGTAGAGGCCGAATACCTCTCAAGAATGCTTCCGCCGAGGCCCTTAGCCCCTCTAGGGTTGTCTCCCTTAGCGATGGATAGGCAGGAACCTATCGAGAAAGCCCATGGCTAAGACATACCGTTTCTGCATTCTGCCGAGAACCGTCTACCGGGAACGTCGCCCGTAGGCATTTTAAGGGGAGACCGTCCCTCTTTACCTTGCGCGAACTGGCCGAGCCTTCCGCCTAGCACTTCCCACTGTCTGACCAAGGATCCTTTGTCAGGAGCCTTCCCGTCGGGAACTTCCTTTGGCAGGATCCCCTTGGAGGAGACCTACCGGCCGAGACCTCTCCTCTCCGAGACCTCTCCTGCCTGAAGGGATCCTACCTCTCTTCATTCTGTATTCTGGGTGCGTTTCTTGCCCGCTCAGAACATCCGAGTCGAAGTGTCTCCCAAGATCAAAAACATCCCTCCCACGGGCGAGCCTACGGACCTGCCAACTACATGAGAGCATGCGTCGCGGGTCTACATGGGGTCGATCCGTGCTCGGGGTAGTGCAAAAGTAACCAAGGACCAAGAACCCAAAACCAAGACTTTCCCCCACAGGCGAGCATTCGGACCTGACAGCTAGATGAGAGCCTGCACAACGGGTCTACCTGGGGCCGAGCCGCACTCGGGGTAGTGCAGAACCAAGGATCAAGAACCAGACCTCTCCCCCACAGGCGAGCCTTCGGACCTGCCCGCTAATGAGAGCCTGCGTAGCGGGTCTACCTAGGGCCGAGCCGCGCTCGGGGTAGTGCAAAAATAACCAAGAATCAAGAACCCAAAACCAAGCCTTTCCCCCAAAGGCGAGCCTTCGGACCTGCCAGCTAGATGAGATCCTGCATAGCGGGTCTACCTGGGGCCGAGCCGCGCTCAGGGTAGTGTAGAACCAAGGACCAAGAACCAGACCTCTCCCCCATAGGTGAGCCTTCGGACCTTCCAGCTAGATGAGAGCCTGCGCAGCGGGTCTACCTGGGGCTGAGCCTAGCTCGGGGTGTCGATGAAGTTTCCACAAACAAGACCTCTCCCCCACATGCGAGTCTTCAGACCTGCCAGCTAGATGAGAGCCTGTGCAGCGGGTCTACCTGGGGTCGAGCCTAGCTCGGGGTGTCGATGAAGTTTTCACAAACAAGACCTATCCCCCACAGGCGAGCCTTCGGACCTGCCAGCTAGATGAGAGCCTGCGCAGCGGGTCTACCTGGGGCCGAGCCTAGCTCGGGGTGTCGATGAAGTTTCCATAAGCAAGACCTATGCCCCACAGGCGAGCCTTCGGACCTGCCAGCTAGATGAGAGCCTGTGCAGAAGGTCTACCTGGGGCCGAGCCTAGCTCAGGGTGTCGATGAAGTTTCCATAAACAAGACCTATCCCCCACAGGCGAGCCTTTGGACCTGCCAGCTAGATGAGAGCCTATGCAACGGGTCTACCTGGGGCCGAGCCTAGCTAGGGGTGTCGATGAAGTTTCCATAAACAAGACCTATCCCCCACAGGAGAGCCTTCGGACCAGCAAGCTAGATGAGAGCCTGCGCAGCGGGTCTACATGGGTCCGAGCCTAGCTCGTGGTGTCGATGAAGTTTCCACAAACAAGATCTATCCCCCACAGGCGAGCCTTCGGACCTGCCAGCTAGTAGGAGCCAGCCAGCGGGTCTATATGGGGTCGAGCATCACTCGGGGTCCTGCAAAAATCTCCAAGAACCAATCCTTTCCCCCCCAGGTGTGTCTACAGCCCTGCCCAGCTAATGAGAGCCTGGACAGCGAGTCTAGCTGGGGTCGAGCAGTGCTCGGGGTCCCTTACCCCCACAGGCGAGCCTACGGACCTGCCAGCTAGTAGGAGCCAGGCAGCGGGTCTACTTGGGGCCGAGCCAGGCTCGGGGTATTGCAAAAATCTCCAAGAACCAATCCTTTCACCGCAGGTGTTCCTACAGCCCTGCCCAGCTAATGAGAGCCTGGATAGCGAGTCTACCCGGGGCCGAGCAGTGCTCGGGGTCCCTTACCCCCATAGGTGAGCCTACGGACCTGCCAGCTAGTAGGAGCCAGGCAGCAGGTCTACCTGGGGCTGAGCCATGCTCGGGGTAGTGCAAAAGTCTCTAAGAACCAATCCTTTCCCCCCAAGTGTACCTACAGCCCTGCTCAGCTAATGAGAGCTTGGAAAGCAAGTCTACCCGGGGCCGAGCAACTCTTGGGGTCCCTTACCCCCGCAGGTGAGCCTACGGACCTGCTAGCTAGTAGGAGCTAGGCAGCGGGTCTACCTGGTGCCAAGCCAGGCTCAGGGTAGTGCAAAAGTCTCTAAGAACCAATCCTTTCCCCACAGTTGTGCCTACAGCCCTGCCCAGCTAATGAGAGCTTGGACACCGAGTCTACCCGGGGCCGAGCAGCTCTCGGGGTCCCTTACCCCCACAGGCGAGCCTACGGACCTGCCAGCTAGTAGGAGCCAGGCAGCGGGTCTACCTGGGGCCGAGCCAGGCTCGGGGTAGTGCAAAAGTCTCCAAGAACCAATCCTTTCCCTCAGGTGTGCCTACAGCCCTGCTCTGCTAATGAGAGCCTGGATAGCGAGTCTACCAGGGGCCGAGCAGCGCTCGGGGTCCCTTACCCCCACAGGCGAGCCTACAGACCTGCCAGCTAGTAGGAGCAAGGCAGCGGGTCTACCTGGGGCCGAGCCAGGCTCGGGGTAGTGCAAAAGTCTCCAAGAACCAATCCTTTCCCCCAGGTGTCCCTACAGCCCTGCCTAGCTAATAAGAGCCTGGACAGCGACTCTACCCGGGGTCGAGCAGCGCTCGGGGTCCCTTAACCCCCAGGCGAGCCTACGGACCTGCAAGCTAGTAGGAGCCAGGCAGCGGGTCTACTCGGGGCCGAGCATCACTCAGGGTCCTGCAAAGTATCCAAACTCCCCATTGGCCCAAATGCTACTGGATTCCAACAACAACTATAGGATGGGAGGACTCCGAGTATGAAGACCTTACAAACAAAGTGTCAGCGCATGACCCCGGTCGTCACTTGGTTCCTCTTCTATAGCCATGATGTTTTCCTGAGTTCTTCTGTGCTGGTCACTCTCCACGCTCACCGCACCAAAACTGTTGAAGCCAAAATTGACCTCAACGGGAGTTCAAAACATGGGTGCAGCCAACACCTACTTCTCTCGAGCCTCGACCCTGGACTAGTTGCAAAGGACCTAAGACTGACCCAAAGCCTCAGTAGGGAGGTCCCACCTCACACCCGGAAGATCTCTGAGAGCTTCCCCTCCAAAGCCAAAAGCTGGGCTAGGAGCTCCTCAGAAAGCACTAGAGATTTGGAGGATAATGAGAACTTGCTTTCTAAGGAGCCCTTATGGGTCTATTTATAGCCTCTTGCTAACCTTAAATTGCTGAAATACCCTCGGTTGACCTGCCAATAGCCAAATCCCGTTGTTTGTAAAGTACTAAATGAAGCCCCTAGGGGTATATGGGTAATTTCACCTGAGGGTAATTAGGTAATTTTACCCCGGGCCCTGGGCCCCACTCGGCGAGAACCCTGAGACGAGAACCTTCTCGCCTCCACTCAATGCCTTCTCGCCCGCTGCTGGGACGTGGCGGGTCTCGGTCGAGGCCTGGCACGAATAATCTCGCCCACCTATGGGTGGGAGCTCCTCCAAGGCTTGGCGCAAGCGATCTCGCCCGCTTATGGGCGGGAGCTCCTCCAAGGCGGGATCTCTTCCGGTCTGAAGCCCGAAGTTAGCCCGAAGCTAGTCCAATCCTGACTGTTGGTGCCTCCGGGTCCCACTCAGCGAATATGGGGTTGTACACTTAGCAGCTTCTTGAACTGCTTGGAGAGGAGGGAGAATTCACCATCTGATATCTCGAAGCCAGACGTGTTATGCTCAAATTCTTCAGGAGTGTCAGGAGCTCATGTCCTTACAGGTGACATGGCTCTAGACTTTCTTATACCTTCTGCCTTTAGGGCTGTAGACTTCTCTTTGCTTGAAGATCGATTGGCTTGTTCCTCCTTCTTTCGGGTGTTCATTTGGAGTTCATATGAGAGCAATTTACCAAAAAGATTTTGTGGGTCGATCTCCGATAACTTTCCAAATTCTCTGATGGCCACAACCTTTGTGTCCCAGTCCTTTGTGATTGATCTAAGGAACTTGTCGTTTAGTTCACCATAAGTGAAGACGCGGTCGTAGTTCCTAAGATCGTTCACTATCTTGAAGAACTTTTCAAAGCTGTCAGCTATGGAGTCATTTGCACCTTGCTTGAAGGCTTCATACTCCTGGTTCAACAACGATCTACGATCGTCTCTCACTTCTTCAGTTCCTTCCATCAGCACAACAAGGCAGTCCAACATCTCTTTAGCAGACTTGCAGTGAAATAAGTTCTGGAGCATGGAATCGTCCACTGCACTCGCAATGATATTCTTTGCCTTCTTATAAAGGGAGACTAAGGCAATCTCATCCTTAGTAAGATCCATTATCTTCTTTGGAATCATGATTGCTGGATTTATTATAGATGCTTGAGTAGGGATATGAGGTCCTTCTTCCACTATCTGAAAGATCCTTGGATCAACAGCTTCCATGAATAACAGTACTCATTCTTTCCACATGGGAAAGTTTTCCTTGGTACACACCGGTAGCTTCATAGATGATATGTCTTTGCTTCTATCCATGGTGAGTGCAGAATATCTGAAAGCTAGATCAGGGATCTTGATCGAATTGTTAACCTTTATTGACCAACCTCCATCTGATATCACTTGAAAGTATCTAGCGTCTACCTAAATCACCTAGAGGGGGTGAATAGGTGATGTTTGCGTCTTTTTGCGGAATAAAAATATTTAAAAGACAAGCACACAAACATAGAGATTTTAATAGTGGTTCCCCGTACTGGGTACGTCCACTATCCTGCCTTGCCTACCACAAAGGGTACGATTCTGCTACTTCAAATTATCAGATTAAACCAATCTTACACCTCGGAGCAACTCTCCTACTCCTTGATCCACAAGGATCTACAAACTCGATCCACAAGCCGGATCGACACCTCAATCCACAAATCGGATCTACAACGTCGATCCACTAATGGATCTATAAACTCAGAGATAACACACTCCTACAAATATAAAAACAAATTACAACAATAAAGAAAATGTTTTACACTTCAGATCTGAATTCTTCTTGGATCTTCCTTCTTGAAACATGAACAACTTGATGGAGAAGGTTGAGGAAGAAAATCGAGAAGACTGATCTGAAAGCTCGGATCCGAACCGATCGAATAGAAGTTGAAGAAGCTGATGATCTTGAATCGGACGAATCTGTCTTTCTTTGAATCGCTGGATCTGGAGAAGGAGACAGAAATGATTGATGATGAATATGATCGAATTTTCTCCCAATAATGGAAAGTTCTTGAGCGATTCAAATTCCATGAAAATTGTTCTTCATATGAAATAATTCTTCTTCTTGATGACGAATCCTTAAATTGACTTTATATATGTGATCGACCAATGGTCAATCGTCATTAAGGTAGGATCCGTGTAATTAAGGAAATATCAAACCTACTAAACTTAGGTTAATTTGAATTCCTGTCAGAAAATTAGAAACAAAAAATCTACAAGTCCAGTTCTCGAGAAGAAGTATATTTCTCGAGAAATGACTAGCTTTCTCGAGAAATGACTAGCTTTCTCGAGAAAATGACTTGGCTTCTCGAGGAAGAACTTGAAGAAAATTTTGTGTGAAGAAAACCTTTGAATTCTCGAGAAGGACAATATTTCTCGAGAAAAAAATTTGATTTCTTGTGAAACAATACGGCCTCTCGAGAAACTAACTTGGCGCAAAATTCTTTAAGTTAAGAACTTGTTTCTCGAGAAGAACATGCTTTCTCGAGAAAAGAATTTCATTCTCGAGAAATCATATGGCTGCTCGAGAAATGTACATGACGAAAATTTTGGAACAGAAGATAGATTTCTCGAGAAGAAAACTTAGCATTCTCGAGAACTTTTGCTTTTCTCGAGAACAACCAGACTTCTCGAGAAATATACAAGGCATTTCTCGAGAAAACGACTTAGCATACTTTTTAGGTAATTTCCCGAGAATTCTTGTAGTTTCTCGAGAACAGCAATGTTTTCTCGAGAAATTTACATTGACTTCTCGAGAAATATATGGCATTTCTCGAGAAAACTACTTAGGAAATTTTCAGTGAACTTCTTCAATCCTTTTCTTCTAAGTTGAAACCAACAACTCTTCTTTTCTTCCATTTCCTTAGTACTTGAAAATGAAGTGCATCCTAATAGAGATGTTACACATGAGTCAACACCATGGATCATACAATGAGTGATTACATTGCATGGTCATGTGCTTGGTGACTCATTGTAAACTGGCATTGGTCTACACTCAATAATAATGACCTGCAATCACTTAACTAAAAGATGACATCAAACACAACCTTAATTCATCTTAGTTCAAGGGTGAATTCAAACAAATCTGGGTTATTGTGGACATAATACCCAACAGTTCTTATTGCTCCAAAATTTCAAAATGTTTAAAAGATAAAATTTAATGATTTGTCACATTCTTCACTAAAATATTTTATGTCTAAAAATGATGAATTAGGTTTGTGGCATATGCGTCTTGGACATTCTAGTTCCAAGCTAATTTTAAAATTGTCTCAAAATAAACTAGTTAAAGGTTTACCTATTTTACATGAAAATACATCATCTTTATGTTCACCATGTCAAAAAAGAAAATTTTCAAAATCTTCATTTAAGAGCAAAAATGTTGTTTCCACTACTAGACCTTTACAGTTGATTCATATGAATTTGTTTGGTCCGGTTAATACACTAAGTCTAGGTGGTAGAAAATACACTTTTGTTTTGATTGATGATTATTCTCTTTTATGTTGGATAATCTTCTTAACGTATAAATTTGATGCATTTTTAGAATTTTCCAAAGTATGTATATGTGTTCAAAATGAACTAGATTTAAAAATAAAGTGCATTCGTTCAGATCACAGAGGTGAATTTGATAATGAAAAATTTGTATCTTTTTGCAATGAGCTAGGAATTAAACATGAATTTTCCGCTACTCGCACACCGCAACAAAATGGTATGGTAAAGAGAAAAAAATTAGAACTTTACGAGAACTAGCTCGTATTATGCTATTAGAACACAAATTACCTAGATCATTTTGGGCAGAAGACATTAGTACTGCTTGTTATGTTATTAATCACGTTATATTTTGATCCTTTTTTGAAATTAACATCTTATGTATTATATTTTCAAAAGAAACCAATTGAATCTTATTTTTAATTTTTGGTTGCAAATGCTTTATTTTGAACATTAAATATAATCTAGGCAAGTTTGATGAAAAATGTGATAAAGTCATATTTATCGGCTATTCTTCAACTAGTGAGGCTTATAGAATTTACCATAAAATGACTAAAATGGTTGAAGAATTTGTTCATGTTAAATTTGATGAGCTTTTCTCGTGCGTAGATACTAATCCCTCAGGTAATGATGAAGAGTCCTTCCCTCCACTAAGGTCGGATGATGATGAAATCCTTAGAGACAAAGAAGAAGAAAAAGAAGACGAACAAGAAGAAGAAGAAGTGCAGGAATATGTGCCTCCAAGCGAGCTAAGATATTCAAAAGATCATCCACAAGATTTGCTTATTGTAGAACCGTCAAGAGGGGTAAGTACGCGTTCATCGTTACATGATTTATTCTCAAATATGTGCTTTATTTCTGATATATAACCTAAAAATGTTAAAACCGCTTTAAATGATAATTTTTGGTTTTTAGCTATGAATGATAAGCTTAATCAATTCGAACATAATAAGGTTTGGAAATTAGTAGAAAGAACATCAAATCATCCTGTTGTAGATGTTAGGTGGATCTTTAAGAATAAAATGGATAGTGAATATAGGGTCACTAGGAACAAAGCTAGACTTGTAGTAAAAGGTTATCCACAAATTGAAGGAATAGATTTTGATGAAACATTTGCACCCGTAGCACGTTTAGAAGCAGTTAGAATATTTCTTGCATTTGCTAACTTTAAAATATTTAAACTATTTCAAAAGGATATTTAAATTGCTTTTCTTAACGTTTATATTAAGGAAGAGGTTTATGTAAAATAACCTCCAGGCTTTATTTATGCTAAATTTCCTGATCATGTTTTTAAATTAGAAAACACCCTTTATGGTTTAAAGCAAGCACCCCGAGCATGGTATGATAGATTGACTGTTTATCTATTAAAGAATGATTACAAAATGGACAGTGCTGATTGTACTCTTTTTATTAAACATGTTCATGATGACCTTATAGTTTTACAAATATATGTTGATGATATTATTTTTGGATTCACTAATGAAAAATTGTGTGATAATGTTATAGAAGTTATGAAAAATGAATTTGAAATGAGCATGGTAGGCGAACTCACTTATTTTCTTGGTTTTCAAGTTACTCAAAAGTATGATGGAATTTTTATTTATCAATCTAAGTATATTCATGATGTTTTAAAAAGATTTGGATTTGAAAATCTAAAACAAGCAAATACCCCCATAAGTGTCTCATTGAAATTAGGAAAGGATAAAAGTGGAATTTCCATAGATCAAACACTATATAGAGGAATGATAGGATCGTTGTAATATTTGACTGCTTCTAGACCGGACATTATGTTCGTTGTATGTTTATGTGCTAGATTTCAGGCTTATCCCAAAGAATCTCATTTAAAAGCGGTTAAACGTATTTTTAGATATCTTATTGGCACATCTAAGTTAGGTTTGTGGTATCTTCATAATGATACCTTTATTTTACATAGCTTTTCTGATTCTGATTATGCTGGTTGTTCATTTGACCATAAGAGCACAAGTGACACTTGTCACCTTTTAGGCCCTTCACTAGTTTCTTGGTCGAGTAGGAAACAGAATTTTGTTGTCTTATCCACCATCGAGGCGGAGTACATTGCACTAGGTAGTTGTTGTGCAAAGGCTTTTTCGACAAAGCAAACGTTAGAAGACTTTGGAATTATTCATGAAACAATTGAATTAAAATGTGATAACAAGAGTGTAATTGACTTAACATATAATCCAGTTCATCTTCTAGGTCCAAACACAATGATGTACGTCATTACTTCATTAGAGACCACATTAAGCAAAATACAATTAAAGTCAATTTTATAAGCACTGAGTCACATCTTGTTGATATCATCACAAAACCACTTCCAGATTCCCATTTTTCATTATTAAGATTATAACTAGGAATCCTGGACATATCAAGCTAATGTTATGAGTCAACTAAAAAAACTTGAAAATTAAGAAAACCATAAATGTTATGAGTCAATAATCATATTACAGCAGCACTAAAATCACATAATAAGTCCCATAATATTACAGCACAGACTTCTTGAACAGAAACATGAAAATTTAAAAACTGCACTATCATCGGCGATACTGAATGTCGTCAGGCGATAGCGTCAACACTTCAGATCAGCCCGAAAACTTCAAAAAATCCTGCTATCCCCTGCACTAGTGTCCTCTTGATCTTCAGCTGAACTGTTTTCACTGCTTTTTGTCCGACGAGGTCGGCGAGTAGATGTTCGGGGAGGCTCCATAACCGGATTCTCCCATTCGATTGCTTCTGCTGGAGTGGGCTTCAACTTGAGGCTTTTGGTCAGAAATTTAAAGAATTTTTGAGCTCCCAAAAAGTTCTTCTTGACCTCCCTCTTATGCTCTTTGAACGACTGTCGCAAGTCGTCCAAAGCTTCCCGTAAAGATCCGCCTCTTAGAATCGGTGGGTTTCGGATAGTGGACACTGGTTCGCTGCTCTGGTAGACCCTCCTTGTGCTGATCGGCTAATGGTGGGTGTTACACTCATAGGTTAGATAGAGTGCACACAATCGTTGAAATATAGTTCTGGGTCTATCCAAGTGTACTTCTTATACAAGATGCGTTGGATGACTGAACCAAGTGGTAGTGTATTCAATTTCTTCTATGTAGGACTTTTCAGTCTAAATGTGTAGCGAATTATCGAAAGAATAAAATCTTCCATATCAAATTGCTCCAGCTCCAAGATCATATAAGTTACATAGCTCAATTGAGTTGTAATCTTACGTGTATCTCCGGACTTGAGCAAAGTTGTATGCCTCAATATATCCTGTACTAGTCATGCATCCTCCGTAAAAGTGGTCATAGATTAAATAAGTGTTTTGATGGAATTACCATGCAAAACCATATTCAAGAGTGTCCAATCTCTATCCTTCCAATAATTTTCTATGACATCTAAGACATTATCATGTTTTATTAACTCAAACTCTTCCCTGTGATCATAATGAGTTATCTCAACTGTTTGTCTTTGTATCCGTGATCGCACTCCACCATTTAGTTCCATGAATCAAGGATCTTTTAAAAAATTATAAAATTTCCTGATCAACACTGACGAAAGCATATCCGGGATAATGACAGATATTATACTTGTCATCGCAAATAGGTCATTGATGTGTGCATGTCGGGCGAGATCAAATTTGATGACCCGTCCAATCCCAATATTCGCATTTTCTATCCCGTGAAATGTTTGATATGATGAATGTGTATCACTGCCAGTACTCCTTAGTGCTCTAGAGTTGGAAGCCATTATTGCAGTTAACACACAATTTTAAAAAAAATACCATAAATTTTCAGTATCGCTAGTCGACAACACCCACTGTCATCGGGCGATATCAAAAATTGGTCTAATCCAATTTTCGACCCAAGATCTGAACTTTACCTTACTTTAAATACCATATCTGAAATTTCTTACTTTAATTCCCTAATATTATTTAAGAAATTTACCTTACTTTAATTCCCTAATGTTATTTAAGAAATTTTTACTCAAAACACTATTCATCATCTTCTTCTCTAACACCATAACTCAATTAAAATTTTTCTTCAAAAGAACTAGATCTGAGTTTAGCGTTTTTTCAACTTCATCAATCTATGCAACCACTACTCCAACCACATAGGGTTATATTCTATTCTCTCAAAAGTACTAGTTTTGAACAAAACCCTAACAATGATAAAACCTACTTCAAAAACTGAAAAAACTTTCATCAGAAGTACCATGCTCTACCCTACAATCATTTAGATCTAAAAAGTTATACACGTTGAAAGACAAAGTCCTTGGAATTACCTTTATCTATGGTTTTCGCCTTCTTTCGCTTCTTCCGCGTCGAGACTTTAGGAGGAAATGCTGGGAATGGTGCAGTTGACCAGATCTGATGGACTTTTATATTTTCATACTATCGCCGATTTGGCGATATCTAATATCGTCGGGCGACAGCGAAAATTAACTCTTATGCCAATTTGTCTTCCTTTCTCAGGTTTAGGCATGGTTCAATGCATACTATTCAATTTTGGGTTCCCAGTGATTTGGTTCAGTTGTTCAACCAACAAATATCATTTCTACGTACATCTCTACTAGTGTTTTTATCCTTGTGAAATTGTTTTCGCATGCCTCTAAGTATGAGAAATTTTTTAGTTATGATAATATTCTTTCACTCACATTTGTGAAAATCTTCATATGGATTCACCTTACTGCATATGTGAATTTTGAATGTTCTACCATAATCACTAGACATGCATGCTACTGCCAACGCTTTATCCTAGTTTTTTTTGTTTTCACCATTCATATTTGATTATCCTTGTATGCTCACACAAGTGAATTCGGACTCCTTTGTCAAGCCAAACAAAAAATTGTTCAAAAAAATGTCCAGAAAACATTCAACACCTTTGTTGATGTCATTCAAAATTAAAATAAAAGGGGCTGACAAGGAACCTCCACCAAGCACTACTTACCCTTCTGATAAATCTTAATAAGCATTGTGAGGTTGAGCACCTTGGAAAAATTGTAAAGTATCTTGTGCAATTCTATATCTAGATATTCTTTTTGTATGTGCTCTGAATTCATGGATACAAGCACAGCTAGTCATGTATACCTCTGTGTTATGTTATTTTTTTCACATTCCACCTGTTCATATATTTATAAGGCGTCAGCATATGTGTTTTTCATCAAACTATCACATGTACACCACATTATCTTCTCTAAAATTTCTTCTTATGAGAATTGGACAAAAAATGTTTCCAACTTAGTCTTCACTAGTGTATGTGTCTATGATATACATGGATGAACGTCGCCAATGTTCGTGTTTACTCATTTTCTTCTTTACTATACATTGATTCACATGTTCTCTCCTTGATTTCTCCTTTTTTCCTCTTTAGCTTCTGCACCACTCTAATCTCTCTTTTGACAATACCAACGGGGGAAAATTTACTACGGAAATCATTCATACTCACGATTTACTACTGAATTTTACATTCATTAAATACACTGTATGTTCAATATGCATAGATTTACGGGGAGTACACCTATAGGGGGAGTGTTACATCCAAGAGAAATTTTTGTACATACAAATGCTTAGTCTTGATACTCATAGTTTGTAACACTTCATAGATCATTCATGGTTTCTTTCTCAGTGGATTTGTTATTATCAAAAGGGGGAGATTGGTGGAGCATATGTTCCACGCTTCTTTGGTTTGCTAATAACAAATCTCGTTTGTATTTGATCTTTGGGTGTTTTTGATGTGCAGATATCACAGGTCTAACTCTAATGGCATTTGGGTGTTGATTCGAGTCAGAACAGATGAGCTCATGAGATATCGCCCGACGATATTGGGTACCGCCAATAGGAGACAGCGGCATGAGCAGTTAACGCACCATCTCGACATGGTTGGCAGTTACTGTCGCCATCGCCCGACGACAATGAGTATCGCTAGGCAACAGTCCACGATCAACATGATGGATCTGTGATGCGAAAATTAGGAGTACGTGGGACACGTGGTGGCCGGTACCGATATCGCCAGGTGGCGATACCCAGTATCGCCAGGTGGCGATACCCAGTATCGCCAGGTGGCGATACCCAGTATCGCCAGGTGGCGATACCCAGTATCGCCAGGTGGCGATACCCAGTATCGCCAGGTGGCGATACCCAGTATCGCCAGGCGATATCGCCAAAGTATAAAAGCCAGTCAATTTTCTGTGAAGATCACAAATTTCATTACCTGGAGTGTTCCTTCCCATTTATCTCATCTAGAGAGCTCCAAATTCCAGATTTACTCCATACTCTCAAGAAGGACAAAGCGCAAAAGATCGATGACACGTACGCAACATTCAAAGCAACCTTGGCAAGGATTCATCAGCATCTTCAGCGCATTGAAGTTTTCAATTTATTTTGTTCTAATTCTTGTTGTAATCGAGAGGGGAAATCGCCGCCTTGTGCATGGCGTCTAAGTCCTTGTGTGGCTTAGGGGAAATCGCCACCTTATGCATGGCGTCTAAGTCCTTGCGTGGCTTAGGGGAAAATTGTTGTCTTGTGCATGGCGTCCAAGTCCTTGTGTGTCTTAGGGAGAAATAGTTGACTTGTGTGCAGCGTCTAGGTCCTGGTAGTTCTAGGGGAGGCTAGTAGCAATATCTAGTGAGAGATACGTTTTAGCCTGCCGGTTCTTGGTAGAAGGACCGACGAAATCGAAAGTAAATTCTATTTTCCATAAGCCTTTCTCTATAGCTCTATAGAGATACTTTGTATTCAGATTTAGCACCTATGAAGTAAATCATTATTGTGTTTGTTTTTATATATTTCAGAGTGTTCAAGTCTGCTTGTGAAAAATAAATCTCCATTTTTTTAATTTCATTATTTTTGTTCACCAAGTAAACTTTGTTTAGTTAAAAGGAAATTAATTAAGCCTTATTCACCACCCCCCCCCCCTCTCTAAGGGAGCCACACGATCCAACACTTTGCCCTTCTCCTGAGATGCGGGAGGTTCGCCGCCCTTGGTCTTTAGTTTCTTGGATGGAGGTGGAGGAGGAGGTTGTCTGCGAGTGACCCGCTATTAGGAGGCAAGGAGGTTCGGGACCTCGCAATGTGCGGCAACAATAGCCTAAGCACGGGTGAGCTTGTTGGGAGCGACTCGCACGCTCTCATATGGGAGATATTGGGGGAGATCTCACTCTCCTGCATTTATAAAGTTAGAACAAGTAAAATAAGAAGGAAAGGGACTGAGCGCGAGTAGCCTACCCCCCCCCCCCACCACCACCACCACCACCAGGTGAGACGGGGATGAGAGATTCAACGTTCCTTTGGAGGAACGCGACCTCAAAGTTCTTCTCCTGGAAGAATCTGCAGAGGTCAGATTCATGGCCCCCCAGGCTGGGAGGGAGGTAGCTCGCCTCGCTGAGCTGGATGGGCGAGAATGAGATGTTGTTGAAGTCGCCCCTGACGAACACAAACTTCCTGAGCCAGTTGTGCCTCTATTCACTGTCTCCCGCACCTTCACATGGTTGTTGTAGAAGAAGTTGGTGTCGTATTTATTCACCCGAAAAGAGAACAACTTGTGGAAGACCGCTAGTCTGAACTCAATCCACTCTTCCCGCAAGAAGCATGCGAACATGACCATGATGGCTACAGAGTTGGGGGTCAGCTGGCCTAGGATGACCCCAAAGTCCTTCAATATCTATCAAATCTCGGGCCATAAGTGAAACCAGATACCCTCATAGAAGTAGGCGATGGTGTAATACCCCTTATTTTTTATTTTACCAGGTCTTATGCCCAAAACCACCGCTTTATGGTGAAACCTACACCGAGAGGGTCGTCACCACAAATTGTTGATTCTATCGGTAACTACTCAACCATAATTCATAGAAGAAATGAAGTAAATATGTAAACATGAATCCATGATCACATTGCAGTAAATAAGACTCCACATAAAGGAAATAAACTGATCAGAAGTATAATACTGAATCCAAAAGGAAAGGTAAAAGGGCTCATGCCCGGTACATGTAATCCTCACTACATAACACTCGCAGAAGTAAAGGTACAAGTCACTCACTGATCCCATGACTATTGTTGCTGGTACGGCCACTCCGCAACTAGGTTGATTCACCTCTTCCTGGATGTGTTGGTTCCCCTAGTGCTGCACTCTATCTCCCAACTGGTGTCCCTGGTGTTTTTCCCATCAGGCTATTAGTTTAAATTAATTCTTGGTCCCCTTCCCTCCCCCCTGTGATACCTAGGCACCGTGCAGGGGAGGATGAAAGGATATGGACTGAAAGTGGAGAGTAAGCAAGAGCAGGTGATAGTGGCCCTAACTATCATATGCTAAAAGTATCTAATATCGTAATGTCAGGTATATGAAGAGCAAGTAAATGCATCAGTATAATAGAAGTAACAAATTAAAGTAAAAGTAGAGCAGCTAACTATCATCATAAAGAAAGTAACCTTAACTTATAAGATTGCCCATACAGACTTATAAATTAGGGGGTTATTTTGCAGGACCTAATGTATAAAATATCTCATACTAATTTATACTTTAGGGGTAGAGGTTTTATACATGGTCTGTATACTTGCAGTTCATCTGGCATGGCCAAAATCCATGCCGCATCTTTGTTCGCCTCGTCGAACTTCTTTGGCTCAACCTGTGACAGGAAGCTAAGATGCAAAATCTCGTTAATAGTACCTCTTCGAGTTCTGACACCGTCACGAGGATCTCTGATGATCTGATCTCTAGGATGATCCCTCACGTGCCGGAGCTCTAGAAGTCTAGCGTCTGGAGCTTCGACTACTTCTTGGACTTCTCCTTCTTCCAAGAGATTTGCTCCATTTTGATCTTCAACATTTCCAATTGACGTTGAGGTGGAAACTTTGACGTACTTAGGAGTTTCATCTTTAGCGGTCTCATCGAGACTCAGCTGTTCAAGTCGTGCACCTGCATCTTCAAGAATACCGCTGGAAGAATTGTTGTTAAGCAAGCTTCCTTCATCAAATACAACATTAATTGATTCTTCTACCACTAGGGTTTTCTTATTGAAGACCCTATATGCCCGACTGTGGGTACTATAGCCCATGAATATGCCTTCGAAGCATTTTTCACCAAATTTAGTACGCGGGTACTTCCCTTTATTGAGTACGTAGCATTTGCAACCAAAGATCCTTAAGTAGGACATGGTTGGTTTCCTGCCTCTCAGTAGCTCATAAGGCGTCTTACGATGATTCTTGTTGATCAAGGCTCGGTTTTGTACATGACAAGCTGTATTGACCGCCTCTGCCCAGAAGTATTCTGGGAGAGAAGCGTCCTTCAACATTGTCGTGCAAGCTTCAATGAGAGTTCTATTTCTCCTCTCCGCAACTCCATTTTGCTGAGGAGTGCGCGGGGAGGAAAACTCATGAAAGATACCTTGTTCTTCACAAAACTCTGTCATAGCACCAGATTCGAATTCTGTTCCATGGTCACTTCTGATTTTGACCACTGAGCAGTTAAATTCATTCTGAACCTGCTTGACAAAACTAGTGAAGATGTCAAACGTATCGGACTTTCGTTTTAAGAAGAACACCCATGTAAACCGAGAGTGATCATCAACTATCACTAGCGTATAGGACTTGCCTCCCAAGCTATGAACTTGCATTGGACCAAACAAGTCCATATGCAGAAGATAAAGACATCGGGAAGAGTCTTTGTCTGCAATGCACTTAAAGGTAGCCCGAGTCTGTTTGCCAATCTGGCATGCAGGACAGGGGCTATATTTGATGCACTTGATAACGGGAGCATCCCTTACTAAGTTTTTAGAAAACAGCATACTAATTGTTTTGAAATTAATATGTGTCAATCTCTTGTGTCATTGTTCACAAAGAGATGCACTGCCTGTTGCCACTAGGCATACGGGGGTAGATGAATCTAAACTAAGAAAATTTAAGCAGAAGATATTTCTGCTCCTAATGCCTGTTAATACCGTCTCAGAAGAGGCACATGAGATTATCAGGCATTTATCCTTGCAGAACTTAACGTCATAACCTTTATCACATAACTGACTTACACTGATCAGGTTATGGTTTAACCCTTCAACATATGCCACATCGGTGATAGAGATTATACCGTTGGAAATCATACCATAACCTCTGGTGACTCCTCGATCTGACCCCCCAAAGATGACTTTGGGTCCATTCTCGACTGGAGTGTAATCGCGCAGCAGGCTTCTTGTCTCAGTCATATGCCGGGAGCATCCACTGTCCAAGTACCATATTGGAGTTTTGGTGGCCTTTGGACATTCCTGCAACACAAAATTAATTTCCCTTAGGAACCCAATCGAACTTGGGTCCTAGATTCTTGGTTAGCATACTCCCCCTCGGGTGGCTAACCCTACGAGTGGTCGGCCTCGCATTGCTAACATAAGGAGTCTCGTTATACCTCGGATTAAACCAACAATCCACGGCAAAGTGATCGACTTTGTCATAACACCAACAGTCAAATCTGTTGTACCTCTTCCTAGGCTCCTGCCTTACCCTGGGAACGGTGGGTACAGCCGGGGACTTGGATCTGGAGGTGGAGGCATCATAGTGATTGCAGTCACATGACTTCTTCACCTTCTATTCCTTCAGTATAACAGGCTTGGCTTTTGGTGCCTGCTTTCTATTATGGCCGCTAGAGAATTGACCATAATTTCCCATGTGGATTTCCTCATAAGGTGCCTTGAAGACACTCTCACCGAAGTTGTGGGGAAAGGTCCAACCATCATATCGGCTCTTTGGCTTTGCAACCGAGGGCCGGAAATGATGACCAAAGGTTGACTCAAAGTCATGTTGGTTGCAGGGAAAGCTAGGCTTTCTGAACGCAACAGGACTGAGTGGGGCCTTTCCCTTTTCAGCAGCAGAGGCCTTCTTGGCGGCCTTATTCTTTCTCTGGTTCCTGTTTCTCCTGGATGAGGAACCAGATACCCCTACATGCCCCAATCCAGCTTCTTTGGCCTGAGCAGAGAATGTATCAACTAATGGAAGAACTGTTTTTGGCATAGAGAAGCTCTTAACGATCTTTCTTTCTGCCGCAAGTTGTTCTTCCAACTTGTTGACTTCCTCCTGCTTAAGATCAAGGAGCTTAAGAGACTCTGAATGCTTTGAAGTCAGGTCTAGGTGCTCCTGTCGGAGAGAGATCAAACTGGTGATCTCTTCCCTTAGGGAGACACTCTCACCCTTAAGGAATTTCACTTCCTTTTTCTCAGCCTTCAATCTCTTACGGCACTCCTCGAAAGTGTTGAGCAGAAGCTCATACTTCTCGAGGAGCTCCGCTTCACGGGCCGAAGGACTATCCTCAGGGTCATCATCCTGAGATTCAGGATCAGATTCAGAGTCGGAGAGAGGGGTGTGAGCTTTTACCTTCCCAGTTGTTAGAAAGTAGAGAAAAGAAGCGAAAAGTAGAGAACAAGCGAATAAACTTTTGAATAATTGAAATTTTATTATCCAAAAAAAAGATATCTATTACAAAGGTATGCCCTCCTTTATATAGAATGGAGGAGAGATGAGAGAATACAAATAAGAGATGTGGGACTATAATTTACAGGACAAGCGGACTATACAAAACAAACCGCACAAGCCGCGCGGTTAGACAGCAGGGCTAACCGCACGGCTACCACCAGAGAGGAAGAGAGACTGCCAGGGAAGACCGCCAGACCTCCCGGTCTCCAAGCCGACTGAGACAAACCGCCAGACCGCGCGGTCTTCAACCCGCCAAGACAAACCGCCAGACCGCCCGGTCACCAACTTCAACACTCCCCCTCAAGCTGGAGCATATATATCGATCATGCCCAGCTTGTCACAGATGTGGAAAAAGGAAGCGGACACTGGCTTGGTGAAGACGTCTGCCAACTCGTTGTCGGACGTGACAAATGGAGTGCAAATCTGTTTCTTCAATATTTCTTCTCGAATAAAATGACAGTCGACTTCTATGTGTTTTGTTCTCTCATGAAAGACCGGATTTTTGGAAATGTGTATCGCGGCCTTATTGTCACAGAACATAGGAAGAGGATAGTTGTAAACCTCTCCTAAGTCAAGCATGAGAGCCCGCAACCACTTCAACTCACATGTAGTCGATGCCATGCTACGATATTCAGCCTCTGCACTAGACCTGGAAACGACAGACTGTTTCTTGCTCTTCCAACTCACAAGATTGCCTCCAACAAATGTGCAGAAACCTGAAGTCGATTTGCGGTCCCCTTTGTCATCTGCATAGCTTGAATCAGAGTAAGCTTCAACCCTTAGGTGACCATTCTTCTGAAATAGGAGTCCTTTCCCTGGAGCAGCTTTAATATACTCTAATATCCTCAGAGCAGATTGTAGATGACACTCCCTCGGAGCTTGCATGAACTGGCTCACCTTGCCAACAGCATAGGAGATGTCGGGTCTGGTTACCGTGAGATATATGAGCTTGCCCACCAGACGCTGGTATCTCGTAAGATCAGAGAGAAGAGGTGAGTCATCTGTCCAAGTTTTGTCTTCTCCAGCAGCCATATGACAACGTGCAGGTTTAGCACCAGTGAGTCTTGCATCCTTTAAAAGATCAAGAGCATACTTCCGTTGTGAAAGGACCATGGAGTTGGGCTTTCTAGAGATTTCAATCCCCAAAAGTATTTCGGGGAGCCCATATCTTTTGTAACCAGATGTTGACGAAGGTGTTTCTTGGTCATCAGTATCCCATCCTGGTCATCGCCAGTAAGAAGAATGTCATCAACATAAACCGCAAGAACAACAAGACCAGAGGCGGTTTTCCGAACAAACAAGGAGTGATCTGCTGAGCTTCGTGTAAAACCAATGGCCGCAACAATGCCACTGAACTTGTCAAACCAGGCACGAGGACTCTGCTTGAGGCCATAGATAGCCTTCTTTAGCCGGCATACCCGTGTCTCCCCCTGAGCAACATACCCAGGAGGTTGCTCCATGTAAACAGCTTCCTGCAGATCTCCATAGAGGAAGGCATTCTTAACATCTAGCTGCGAGATAGGCCAATCCCTGTTGACAGCTACAGAGAGAAGAACCCGAATAGTGCTGAGGCGAGCCACAGGCGAGAAAGTGTCAAAGTAATCAACCCCATAAGTTTGGGTAAAACCCTTGGCAACCAGGCGAGCCTTATAACGATCCACACTGCCATCTGGGAGAAACTTCACTACGAAGACCCAACGACAACCAACAACATCGGTGCCGAAAGGAGGCGGAACAAGGGTCCAGGTACCCCGTTCAGTGAGAGTAGCAATCTCCTCATCCATGGCAACTTTCCAGTGAGGAATAGTAAGGGCCTCCTGGTAGGAACGGGGGGTGGTAGTGGCCGAAATAGCCAGGGCAAAGGCTCGGCGAGCAGGGGTAAGGCGATCGTAGGAAACAACCGCAGTAAGAGGATGGTGGGTACAAGCCCGAACCCCTTTGCGAAGAGCAATCGGGAGATCCAGGTCAGCAGGTGCCTCAGTATCCGGAGTATCCGTGGTGGAGAGAGCTGGCCCGGGAGTAGAGAGAGATGGCAGCGGAGTGGAGGGAGAAAGCGGAGTAGAGGGTGGAGATGAGGAGGATGGGGAAGGCGGTGGAGTGGGTGGAGAGGACGGAACCTCAGTGGGAGCAGAGGGAAGGGATGAGTTGGTATGAGAAGGAGGATCAGGAGGAGGAGAAGAGGAAGCGGGAGAGAAGTAAGAGGCATTGGTAAAGAAGGTGACATCCGCAGAGACAAATTGCTTGCGGGTAACAGGGTCAAAGCAACAATAGCCTTTCTGAGTGGGAGAATAGCCCAGAAAGACACATTTGGTGGCACGGGGTGAGAGTTTATCACGGGTGGCAGCGGGAGAGTGCACAAAAGCGGTGCACCCAAAGATGTGTAGAGGAAGAGGAAAGGGATCCTTGTCCGGATAAAGAATGGAGAAGGGGGTAGCACCGTGGAGAACGGTGGAGGGAAGGCGATTGATGAGATAGCAGGAGAGAAGGACAGCATAGCCCCAATAGGAGCGAGGAACATGCATTTGATTCATCATAGTGCGAGCGATATCAAGGAGGTGACGGTTTTTGCGTTCCGCCACCCCATTTTGTTGGGAAGTGTAGACACAGCTGGTTTGACGAATAACACCATGGTGAGTGCAAAAGGAGGAGAAGTCATGGCTAAGATACTCCTGAGCATTGTCAGAATGAAGGATTTTAATAGACGTAGCGAACTGAGGTTGAACCATCGAATAAAAGGAGGTCCAAACAGAGAATAACTCGGAGCGATCTTTAAGAAGATATACCCACGTAGATCGAGAGAAATCATCAATGAAGGTGACAAAATAGGAACTGCCCCGACCGATGGTGAGGGTAGGAGCGGGACCCCATATGTCAGAGTGAACGAGGTCGAACGGATGGGAGGAGCCCCGACTCTACGTTGGTGGGAAGGAGGAGCGGTGATGTTTGCCAAGTTGACAGGCATCACAGTTTAGAGGAGGATGATGAGGAGGGAGGTGCGGCAGGAGTTGTCGTAGAATGCGGGGAGGAGCATGACCAAGGCGAAGATGCCATTGGAGAAGATCTGTAGAGGAGGAGGAGAAGACGGATAGAGCAGAAACGTTGTCAAGGAAGTAGAGGCCACCACTCTCAGTCCCGGTAGCAATCGTCCGTTGGGAGTCCGGATCCTGAAAAGCACAAGAGGTAGGGGTGAATGTGACAGAACACTGTAGTTGCTTGCATAAAGAAGTAACCGATAATAAATTGCACGGAAACTTGGGCACATAGAGGGTATCAGCCAAGCAGAGAGACGGAGTGACTTGAACCATGCCCGTCCCATGGACCGGGGAGGGAGATCCATCAGCGACAATGACTGGGGGCAACTGAGCCTGTGTGTCAAGAAGAGAGAAAAATTGAGGGTTGCCTGTCATATGACTTGTTGCACCAGAGTCGATGAGCCATCGTCCGCGAGTCACAACATGAGCACTACCATAAGAGGTGACCAAAGAGGCGGACGGGCTGGAGGAGAGGAAAGCCATGGAAGCAAGAGAGTAGCAAACCGCGACGAGAAGAACAAGCCGCGAGAAGAGAATAGAGCACCAAGCCGGGCGACCAAAAAATAGGTCGGGCGGCTAGAAAGGCCGCTTCCAAGAAGCCGAGCAAAGCAGAGGGAAAGAAGTCGCACGACCTAAAAAGGTCGGGCGAACAGAGGAGAACAAGTCGAGCGGCCAAAGAGGAGACCGAGGCGACTAGCAAGCAGGAGCGGGTAGAAGGCAACAAGAAGAAAGCGGCGAAAAAGTAGGCAAAGGTCCAGCGGGGAAGAGGTCGCGCGGACTGAGAAGACCGAGCGAACAGAAGAGAAGAGAAGAGCAGGTGACCGCGACCAAGATGCGGGTAAGAAAGGAACAACCCGCACGGTCAGGCTGATCACAGCAGCAAGCCGCGAGTAGAGAGACAACACACGCGGATAGGGACAGACCGCAACGACTAGGAAGTCGGAGCGGGAGGAAAGAGCAAGGAGCGCGGCGACAAGGAAACAGGTCGCCGCGACAAAGATCAGTAGGAGAAGAGAAGAAGAAGCAAGCCGCGCGAACAGGGCAGCGGACAGAAACAAGCCGCGCGGATAGAAACAAGCCGCGCGGACAGAGAGAAGCCAAGCCGCAGAATGCTGAAAACAAGCCGCGAACAACAGAGGGCGCACAGAATCAGAAGGAGATGACCGTGTCCTCTGATACCATGTTAGAAAGTAGAGAAAAGAAGCGAAAAGTAGAGAACAAGCGAATAAACTTTTGAATAATTGAAATTTTATTATCCAAAAAAAAGATATCTATTACAAAGGTATGCCCTCCTTTATATAGAATGGAGGTGAGATGAGAGAATACAAATAAGAGATGTGGGACTATAATTTACAGGACAAGCGGACTATACAAAACAAACCGCACAAGCCGCGCGGTTAGACAGCAGGGCTAACCGCACGGCTACCACCAGAGAGGAAGAGAGACTGCCAGGGAAGACCGCCAGACCGCCCGGTCTCCAAGCCGACTGAGACAAACCGCCAGACCGCGCGGTCTTCAACCCGCCAAGACAAACCGCCAGACCGCCCGGTCACCAACTTCAACACCAGTAAATGGGGGGCATTCTCCTTCTGAGTCGGAGCGACCCACCAGCCCGAAGTAGGCTTCCTCATCATCACTGGAGTCTGAGGAATCAGACTCACTCAGTGTCTTTGGCTTTTTGGCGATGTAGCTCCTCTCTTTCTTCTTATCTCTAGAGGACTTGTGCTCCTCTCCCTTCCCCTTTTCTCTCTTGTCTTGGTGACAGTCGGCCACGACGTGTCCTGGCTTATTGCATTCAGAACAAATAATGTCAGAGGAGCGATGTTTGTTCGGTTTAGAAGCATACCTGTCAGAAGAGTAATTTTTCTTCTGATGCCTGGAGGAGGAGCCGTCTCTCTTTCTTTGATTCCTCGTCTTAAGAAACTTCTTGAATTCTCGGGTGATGAGGGAGAAATCTTCCTCAGACAACTCTGAGCTGGAGGAGCATGGCTCAGAGTCCTCCTCCTCATCCTTTTTTCTGACACGGTATGAAACCGCACCCTTGCCCTTCCTGGAGTGAATGGCTTTTAGGGCCACAGTCTTTTCCTTGGCTACAGCCTTCTCTGCTTCTGCTTCTACTTTCCTGGTGTTCAGTTGAAGCTCATAGGACATCAGCTTCCCAAACAGAATTTGCGGGTCTGTTTCAGCAAGTCTGCCAAACTCTCGGATGGCGCAGATCTTTGTGTCCCATTCCTTAGTAAGGGACCTAAGGAATTTATCATTAAGTTCACCATCAGTGAACACTCTTCCATATCTTTTGAGGGAATTGACAATCTTGAGGAAGTTCTCGAAGGTGACTCCGATCTCTTCCTTAGGCCCTTGTCTGAAGGCCTCATATTTCTGGTTCAGGAGGGATCTCCGATCATCGCTCACTTCATCGGTGCCCTCCATTAGGATAATCAGGCAGTGCCACATCTCCTTTGTTGTCCTGCAGTTGCAGAAGTTCGGCATCATTGAGTCATCGACCGCGCTGACCAAAATGTTCTGCGCCTTCTTGTCAAGTCCCACCAGCACCATCTCGTCCTTGTCCATTTCAGAAATTTTCTTTGGCACTTTCTTGGTAGGATCAATGGTGGAGGCCTTAGTGGGGACATAAGGTCCCTCCTCCACGATCATGAAGAGTCGGGGATCGACCGCTTCCATGTAGAACCTAATCCTTTCCTTCCAGATAGGAAAGTTTAGCCTGGTGCACATTGGGATCTTGCTTGTGTACTTGAGTCCGTCCATAGTAGAAGTCTGCCTTCTTCTTGACACTAGTGGCAGGAACTTACTCAAGGTGTGAACCTTTTTGATGAGCAACCTCCCTTTGATACCACTTGAAAGTCCACTTAGTGTCAACTACCTTCACCTATTGGGGGGAATAGGTGTCTTGCAGCGTTTTTGCGGAATTAAAATTGTACCTGCACACGAAAACAAAACAACACAGCACAGAAAGGACACAAGCAATTTATAGTGGTTCCCCGATTTGGGTACATCCACTTCCCCCTTCGACCTATCTCCCAACCAGGGATGACTCGGTCACTTCACCAACAGGATTGAAATCCAATCCTTGCACTAACGGAAGGAACCCTTCCATACATAGGAGTCACCACTCCCACAACACGGGTTGCACCCAACCCTTACAACTAGGGACCAATCGGTCTGTTATAAGGAAATTGAAAATAGATTGTATAAGAAATACAAACAACTTATGGAGACTAAGGTGTCCCTCTTTGTTCGATGACGAGTTCTTGAAGTCAACGAAGAGTCCACAACCCTAGATCTCACTAGGAGAGAATCTCCCCGAAACCGGCGGCGGCAAGAAGTGCGGCGGCTTGGTTCTCGGGATTGGCGGCGACAACGGCGTGCTGCAGCTGTTCTTTGGAGAGTCAATCTTCGTAGCAAAATTAGCAAGATCTACCAACGGTCACACTAGGATCGATCGTCTCGATCGATTCGGAAAGGGAAGGTTTTCCCGATCTACGAAACAAGAGACAAAGGATCCCTGGTTAGACGCGTGAGACGCTGTGCTTGGATGAGCTTCTATCGCCGGGAGATCTGGAAGAAACCACAATCAAAGTCGGCGATCCACTGGCACGAGCGGCGACGGCGGCGGAGCAGGTTTCGCGATCTAGGTCACGTCGGTGGCTCGGCTTCGCCTTTTTCAAATCTTGTTCTATTATTTTTTTTACTGTTCAAAAATACGCGAGTATTTATACAGTAGAATACTTCTATATGACCGTTGTGGGTCCCACCAGAAGAAACCCTAAAACCGGTTCAAAACAGCGTCTTAACGTCTGATCCGGTCCAGCGTGCACAGAAATTCGCCTAAGGAAAAATCGGCGAGAATCGAAGGTGATTCTCGTCGATTCGGCGAGAATCACCAAGTGATTCTCGTCGATTCGGCGAGAGTCAAAGGTGATTCTCGTCGATTTTGACTTATTTGAACGCTCTGATTTAGCCGGATAGAGACGGCGAGAATCAGCCAGTGATTCTCGACGATTCGGCGAGAATCACTAGTGATTCTTGCCGAATCGGCGAGAGTCATTTGATGATTCTCGTCGATTAATACTTAGACGATTTTTCGTCTTTCCACCCATGAGCTGCTCTTTGACCCATCCTTGCTCCTTGTCTGCTCTTGCATTATCACAGCCCTGTACTTGAAAATAAGTACACTCCAATAGAGAGAGTACATGTAGGCCAACACACTGATCTGCTCAATGAGGGATTACGTCGCGCAGACCCGTGTATATTGACCTACTACACCCTGACATTGGTGTGTACTTAGCGTGGAATAACTGCAAGCACAACTTAAAAGGTTTCATCAAATACATTGTCTATTTACCTTAGCTTGTTCAGGGGCTTCTTCAAATCAGGTACGTTGTGGATACAATACCCAACAGCGAGGTGAGGAGTGTGGTCACCGCACTAGAGATAGCGACACCGCCCTAGCCCGCACGATAGCAAAACCACCGTCCGCCGAGTCCGCAAGGACTTAGCCGGATACTAAGGAAAACCGCCAGGAGCAAGGTAACATTGGCGAACCCACGACAGTCCGCCTAAGCTATGCAGACAGGGCATCAGCCCGCAAAGCCTACCACTGCAAGACAGCAACCCCCTTCAATGGCTGTCCTCACAACCCCGAGGCAGTCCGCAAGACTCCAACCTCAATCCGCCATAAGTCCACGACCAAAGGCAGACAGCATCAGTCCGCCCGGTCAACAGCGGACTTGGCGGATACTGCGGACACCATGGTCTAGGCACAGAATGTGACAAAGGACAAAACCATTAAAGGTCAATGCGAGCATGGCGGACATAAACTCCAGTCCGCCAAACAGCCAAGCACAGACCGCCAGCAGTCCGCGGGCTCCTCGCACACCTGCCCAACGCAGCAATCTTCCGGACTCCAATACACCAGTCCGCCAATCAACCTCCACAGCAAGGCACCTGCTGTAACACCAGAGCTCGACAAGGCCTCAGTCAAGCTCTAAGCCCAGTCCGCAACAGCCAATACCGCGAACTCACCAGTCCGCAAGCTTCCCGCGGACATGAGCCAAACTGCCAGTCAGCACAAGCTTGCACTACGGCCACTGAGCAATGCACCAGTCCGCAAGCCTCTATCCGCTCAGGCCGCTCCTTGGCTAAACCAAAGCCAACGTCCTATCCGCAGATACCAGGCCGCACAGTCCGCGGACTTCATGCAACAACCCTCTCAGAAGACAGCGGCTTTCCACTAGACCTTCCACCAGGCCGCACATCACAGTCCGCCTAGTCCGCCTAGTCTGCCACTTCTGTCCGCCTAGGCCGCCCGGCCTGTCCCGTCAACCACTTCCACTTCACAAATTTCAACACTCCTCCTTGAAGTGGGAAGTGGTGACCAAGCCTAGCAAGCTGCGCAAGCGCTCAAAGGGCCCCTTCGACAGTGGCTTCGTGAAGATGTCAGCAAGATTATCTTCACTCTGAACATGCCCGACCAGCAGAGACCCCTCCAACACCTTCTCCCTGATGAAGTGGTGATCAATCTCTATACGCTTGGTCCTGGCATGACACACTGGATTGATAACCAGTTTGAGAGCACTCTCATTGTCACCCCGGAGTAAAGTAGGCCCTTGCACTTCTTCATTAACATCCTCTATAAGCCTCCTCAACCAAACGGCTTCCCGAGCAGCCAAGGCCGAAGCCTTATACTCCGCCTCCGTGGTTGAAACCGACTCCAAGTCTTGCTTCTTGCTACACCACGAGATGCTAGCTGAACAGCAAGTGAACACATAACCTGAAGTGGACCTTCGATCATCCGAATCACCGCCATAGTCAGCATCCGTGTACCCGAGCAAGGCAAAATCCGAGTCCCTTCCATAGAGGAGCCCCATCTCAGAAGTTGACTTGACATACTTCAGAATACTCTTTGCCGCCACTAGATGAGTCTTCCTTGGTTCAGTCACAAACCGACTTACTCGGCCAACAGCATAAGCAATATCTGGCCTTGTAATCATTAGGTAAATCAAGCTCCCAACAAGAGCCCTGAACACCAAGGGATCAAGAAGAACCCTTCCCTCATCTCGTCGAAGCTTTAGCCCAGGTTCCAGTGGAGTAGAGCACTTTTTCCCTTCGTCCATGCCGAATCGCTTCACAATGCGATCTGCATACCCTTTCTGGCTAATGAGAATCCCGCACTCCTTCCTCTCCACTTCCAGACCGAGAAAGTGATGCAACTCTCCCAAGTCTTTCATCTCGAAGCATATAGCAAGCTCGGCCCTGAGCCTTGCTACTTCCCCCTCCGAATTCCCTGTGATGATCATGTCATCCACATACAGCAGGACCAAGACTTGTAGCTCCCCCTTCTTCTTGACGAACAAGCATGAATCCGAGTTGGAAGCAAGGTATCCACAGAATTGCAAGTACTCTGCAATCTTCCCATACCAAGCTCTAGGAGCTTGCTTCAACCCATAGAGAGCTTTCTTGAGTTTGCAGACATAGTCCGGATGATCTTCAGAAATAAACCCAAGCGGCTGATCCATGAAGATGTCCTTGTCAATCTCTCCGTAAAGAAAGGCATTCTTCACATCGAGATGCCACAACCTCCATCCCTTGCTTGCAGCCAAGGCGATCACCACTCTAACTGAAGTCATCTTCGCCACCGGACTAAACGTCTCCTCATAGTCTTCTCCATACTGCTGTGAGAATCCTCTAGCGACCAAGCGAGCCTTGAACCTATCAATGCTCCCATCAGCCTTCTTCTTCAACTTATACACCCACTTGCAAGTAACCGGAGTAATGACATCAACCTTGGGCACAAGGTCCCAGGTTTCATTCTTATTCAGAGCATCAATCTCTTCCTTCATGGCATCTTCCCACTCCTTAACTCCAGTGGCCTCGTTGAAGTTTGCAGGCTCTCGCTCATCCAGAGGACCCGCAAAGAAGCAGGAGATAAAGCTCACTGCATTCTCATCACAGTACCGAGCCGGTGGCTTCACAACCCTCTTCGATCTCCGAAGGGTCGGCTCCTTGCTCACTGCTTCCGTTGCCTCTTCAACCTCAACTCCTACTTGGGGCAAGCTTTGGGCAATGCTCCCCCTGCTTCCAGAGCCAGAAGTCCCAGTCTCGGAGTTAGAAGCAACAGGAGCTGCTGGTGAAACAGCAAGCTCCTCTTCCAAGCCTTCAGCAGCCACCACCGGTGCTTCATCAACCTTGCTACTTCCGGTTGGCTCAACCGAGCCACCTCCATATGACGTCAGCTCGTCAAAGACAACGTCTCTTGACACCACGAACTTCTTCGTCACAGGGTCCATGCATTTCCATCCCTTCTTCCGCTCATCGTAGCCAACAAAGACAAGTTTCCTTGCCTTCGCATCCAGCTTTGTCCGTGAAGCATCCGGGACATGCACGTAGCAAGTTGAACCGAACACCATAAGGTGTCCCACACTCGTCTTCTCCTTCAACAACAGCTCAGCAGGAGTCTTCATGTTGATAGGGCTAAGAGGCATCTGATTGATGACATAGGCAGCACAAGACATCCCATCCGCCCAAAAGGACCTTGGGATCTCTTTCGCATGAAGCCAGCATTTGCAGGACTCCGTCAAATGACGGATCTTCCGCTCCGCTACTCCATTTTGTTGTGGAGTGTGAGCACAAGTAAGCTCTCGTTGGATCCCGTGCTTCCTGCAGAAGTTAGAAAACTCGGAGGAAACAAACTCACCCCCGTTATTAGTTCTAAGCTTCTTAATCCGCAAGCCAAGCCGGCCTTCCACCAACTCCTTTAACTCCACGAACAACCGGAAAGCTTCTGCCTTCTCCTTCAAGAAGTACACCCAAGTATACCTCAAGTAGTCATCAATCAACACTAGCATGTATTTGCTTCCACCAAGGCTGGCAGTAACCGTCGGTCCCATCAGGTCGTCGTGAATACACTCCAATGGTTTCTTGCTCCTTGTTTGTGATTTATCAAACGGAAGGCGATGTGCCTTACCGTATTGACAGCCCGCGCAAACATGCCCGTCACCAAAGGAGGACAACTTAGGCAACCCCCTCACCAAACTTCTACTAGCCATCGCCTTTAGCTTATCCATGCCAACATGCCCCAGCCGCTCATGCCAGATAGCAGTGCTATCATTAGCCCTCATTCTATCAACATATGCATTGGTGGAAAGAACAAACAAGTTCTTCACCCTCCTTCCAACATGAGCAACATCAGCCTTAACCGCTGATACGTTGCGAAGGAACCTCACGTCTGTTGGCCCAAACAGAACGTGATACCCAGCGTCCACCACGTTGGTCACCGAGAAGAGGTTTTTCTTCATGCCCGGCACGTGATACACACTCCTTAATGTGAGTGGCCCCTGATCACTACCTAAGGACACTACCCCCTCTTTCTCAACTGCATAAACAGTATTATCAATAGTGATAATAGCTTCATTACCTGAGTAAGCCTGCATGGAGGTGAACTTGGACTTTCTCCGGTCAGGTGATGACCACACCCAGAGTCCATGATCCACTCGGTGTTGAAGTCCTCAGCAGACAAGGCCCGGACACAAGTGCCCGTCATGAAAGCTCCACCCCACTCTGCTTCTTCACTTCTCGAGCAAGCTTCCTCCTTTCTCGCAGCATGCCCAGGTTGCAGTTTGACCTTGCAGTACCACTTGAAGTGCCCTCGCTAATGACACTGGTAGCACTTCAAATTCTTCTTCCAATCCTTAGGAGCATTGCTCCTCTCCGGCTGATATGAAGATGAAGTCTCCTTCTCACCAACGACCTGCACCTTCTTCTTCTTCTTCCCTTCCCATCCTTTCTTCTTGCCTTAGAAGAGAGCATCGCTGCCTTCCTGATTAATGTTCACTCCAGCCATCTGCCTTGCCAAGCTCTCCTGAGATGCCAGCGGGTTCTCAAGCTCTAGCAGAGAGGGCTGAGTAGCCCAACCTTGAACAGATATAACAAAGGCCACATACTCCTTCCGCAAGTCGCGGATAATGTGCCTTTTCATCTTCGCCTCAGAGATCGGCTCATCAGGATCAAGTGTCAACAGCTCAGCACACAAGCTCTTCATCTTTAAGAAGTACTTCGAGATGGAAAGGTCTCCCTGAGTTGTTCTAGCCAACTCATTCTCCAGAAACTGCAGCCACGCCACATTCTTCCTATTGAACAACTCATCAATGGTTGTCCAAATATCAGCAGCCGACTCACATCCAATGATGTGATCAAACAGTTCTGGCGACACGGCTCTCTTCAGAGTGAACTCCGCCTTAGCATTTGTTCTTCTCCAGAGCCTAACCTGCTCAGCAGTAGCAAATGCAGCCGTGACTTCCTGCCTGTCGTCACCACCGACGACTTCCCACAGCTCCTCGCCAAGAAGATAACTCTTCATGCACGACTTCCACTTCTTAAAGTTAGTCGGCGTTAAGAGTTCAATGCCAAGACCCCTTGCAAAGCTCCCTTCCATTGCAACACCTGTTGGCAACCTTTCAGCAGCTCCGAGCAACAACACAGGTTGAACACCACTCAATCACTGAGTAACAACACTGGTTGACTTCCGCTCACGCAACTGAACCTCGCTCTGATACCATGTTGAATTTTCTCAAAGTGATCAGCAAGGTAGCCCAAACACCAAATTAATATCTTCAGCACTACCCAGTTCACACTCTGAACCAGCGGAAAACCGAGGTATAAAGGCTAATCCCAACAAATAATGGAAGCACAAGCAGATCTTTTATACATTCACTTCTTTACAACACGAGGCATACATAGCGAGACATGATTTCGCTAGTATAAACAGCTGTAAACAGAAAGCACCAAAAACCAAGCCGGGCGGAGAGCACCGGAGTCCGCCGAGACCGCCGAGGTCGCCGACTCCGCTGAGATTGCCCGAACTAAGATGCAATCCGCCGAATAGCCACGGAGTCCGCCGAAGCCACGAGACCGCGCGGACACACCGTTATTCATCTCCTGCTGAAGCTGAACTGAGGAACACCCCCTACCCGCCTGAAGCCGGCGGACAGGTTATTGAAGCTGGCAAAGATGAAACAACACTGACAAGCTGCAAAGCGACCTCCTGCTGAATCTGCAAAGTCCGCACACTTCCAAGCACGACCGAAGTCAAATCCAAACTCCTGGCTCCTTGAAGCTACCCGCGCGACCTGCACACAGCAAACCGTCAGTCCTAAATCAATCCGCGCGGACAGACAAACTGAGACCGCAGCCCTGACCCAACCCAACTTACTGTTCACTCAAGTTACTGTAGACCTGCCAGGGGGGTCCTATTTATAGTCGAGGTGAGGAGTATGGTCACCGCCCTAGAGATAGCGACACCGCCCTAGCCCGCGCGATAGCAAAACCACCATCCGTCGAGTCCGCAAGGACTTAGCCGGATACCAAGGAAAACCGCCAGGAGCAAGGCAACATTGGCGAACCCACGACAGTCCGCCTAAGCTATGCGGATAAGGCATCAGCCAGCAAAGCCTACCACTGCAGGACAGCAACCCCCTTCAATGGCTGTCCGCACAACCCCGAGGCAGTCCGCAAGACTCCAACCTCAATCCGTCATAAGTCCACGACCAAAGGCAGATAGCATCAGTCCGCCCGGTCAACAGCGGACTTGGCGGATACTGCGGACACCATGGTCTAGGCACAGAATGTGACCAAGGCCAAAACCATTAAAGGCCAATACGAGCATGGCGGACATAAACTCCCGTCCGCCAAACACCCAAGCACAGACCGCCAGCAGTCCGCGGGCTCCTCGCACACCTGCCCAACGCAGCAATCTTCCGGACTCCAATACACCAGTCCGCCAATCAACCTCCGCAGCAAGGAACCTGCTGTAACACCAGAGCTCGACAAGGCCTCAACCAAGCTCTAAGCCCAGTCCGCAACAGCCAATACCGCGAACTCACCAGTCCGCAAGCTTCCCGCAGACATGAGCCAAACCGCCAGTCAGCACATGCTTGCACTACGGCCACTGAGCAATGCACCAGTCTACAAGCCTCTATCCGTTCAGGCCGCTCCTTGGCTAAACCAAAGCCAACGTCCTATCCGTAGATACCAGGCCACACAGTCCACGGACTTCATGCAATAACCCGCTCAGAAGACAGTCGGCTTTCCACTAGACCTTCCACCAGGCCGCACATCGCAGTCCGCCCAGTCCGCCTAGTCCGCCACTTCTGTCCGCCCAGGCCGCCCGGCCTGTCCCGTCAACCACTTCCACTTCACAAATTTCAACAAAAATAGTCCATTTAAATAATGAATTAGGCCAATCCAATTAGGACACCACCTTAGTTTGACTTACTAAGAGGATTTTGTAGTGTATCTGAGTCTAAAATCGACCTCAGAGATAGATTAGTTAAGGTTTGATGATACCCAAATTTACCAAAGGAAGAAATTGATGTAAAAGTCATAGCTTAAGGCTTAAACTTCGATGTCCCTACCCCACCTATCGAGTGATATTATCACTTCTTGCCCAAGCTGATAGAATGACTCAATGAGAATTGGTGTCTATAATATATTAGTGGAATAGTATGGTATTTGTAAACTTAACCCTCGTACTAATGACTTGATTATGTTGAGACAACCACAGTGGCAAATACCAAAGGTCGAATAATAATTCAAGTCTCACAAGAGACCCATTTTGGTTGGGTCACATGTTGACCTTGAGAAGATTGTCGTATAAATAACCTTAAGGGCCTAAGGTATATAGCATATCGATCAATTAGTCTCAAGGTGGAACTCCAGGTCTAAGATTGTTAGACCAAAGGATTGAGTCCACATATAAGAGGAATGCACTATAAATATTAAGGGAATTTAGCCCAAAATGAATGGGGGCTTATCCTTTTATTTATTGGGCTAAATTGATAACGACTTGATTTCTGTAGACCCTTTTTATAAAACGTTGTATCGCAAACATTGTGATCATGAAGAATTGGTATTTGAACATTACCTGGATGATAATCAAGACTCTATACAGAAATTGGTAAGATGATCAACCCTCACTAGAGGTTTGGGATATACATAGAAAATTGCCCTCTTTGATATATTACCACCCTAGAACAAGGAAAGTCGCAATGAGATGTTAGAAACTTTCTCAAGATTGTGAATCAGATGATTACTTGCCATAACTTAAAGAGATTGATGCATAATGACATGTTTATCCAAAGAACAAAATAAGTTGTGTACAACCCACAAAAATTTTAACACCTGGCCTTTGGAAAAACTAAAATCAAAGTAGTTCGACGACACAAAGGTTCTATTTATAACTAAAGGATTGTGTTACCTCAACAAAACACGTTCATAGATGCTTTAACACCTTAACCAAATTGGTGTAACACACGATTAATGAATATATTATCAGTTAAGGATTTGATTAAGGAAACAAACAGATTGGGATAGGGTAACGTTGTGATAATATGAAGGTGTGATGGCACGACTTAACTGTTACGTAATTAGAGCCATAAAGTAAGAATTCAAAATATTTGAGTAATTACGTCTATAACACTGGGGTATAATGATCCCAGAAAACTAAAATCAAGTTAAAAATCATACTAAAGTGGAAGACGTATATTATAGGTATGATTTTTTAGATGTGGCTCTGATGATCACAAGAATCCAAACAAAAGTGTTCGTTGATACAATAACTATCTTCAGAGAAATTTGGGATTCTGAGAGCAACTCAGGATTATGAACATGTATAGGAAAATTAATACGAGCGCATAAAAGATTAATTTGTCAAGGCATGATAATAGAAATGTAATAAATCAGCAAATTAAAATGGGGTGGATGATTAGTTGAAGCGTACGCATGGGTATGACCCCTCGATTATGATATCGTCAAGACCTGGGACACATAAGTTGATAACATTATAACCACTTTTAGGAGGATTCATGACTATGAAATATAGATTTTGACTATCAAAGGTTTATATGGTGAAATCACACGAGAATTAATGAGTGCTTAACCAGATTCTTTCTTATGATGAAATCGACTCGTGAAAAAACTAATTATTTCGCAAGGATTTCTTATATCTTATAAATAAAATCCATTTGGAAAAGTGATTGGGAGTCATTTTGCGAACATCAACATTAATAATGATCGCTTCATGTATACATGAAGAGTTCGCTCTACAAATTATGTATCGTTACTTAGGTAGAAATGTAATAACTCATGAATTTTGAAGAAAAAAAGGGGGTGATAGTCTTTTCATCAAATCTTAAGTTTGGAGGTTGGTTAATTATGATACATAAGTTGGATCTTCGTCATGAATAATATCACTATAACATGCATTTGTAGAATCAATATAGTATAAGCCATAAGGCATGTGCGGTTCTGGAAGAGAAATCTGAGATTTTGTTCTCAATTCTACATATAAAAGTATGGATTCTCACGTACTTGGTGATCATTGCTCGTAAGGGACTCCGAACCAACGTATGAATAATGTTTATTTAATGATAATGTGTCGAAAATTTTGGAAATATGCCCACGTAATCTTGATTATGAATATCACGAAAGTATAATGAAAATACACTCTCAGGGGACAATTACCTCTGATAGAGTTTTCTTATAAAGAACAACCGTAAGGCGAGCATCGGGATGGCACTATATGAGGCTCTATACGGAAGGAAGTGCTGGACACCACTATCTTTGGTCCAGGATAAGTACCCCAGGGCACTTGGGTCAGACTATATTGAGAATACGGATACTCAGACACGGCTGATCAGGGATCGGATGCTGGAGGCACAAAGTACGCAGGCCATGTACTACGATACGAGGCATCAGAAGGTGGAGTTCTAGGTGGGGGGCAGGGTGTTCTTGAAGATACGTCCAATGCATGGTGTCTCGCGAGTACGGAGGTACAAGAAGCTCAACCCTCGATTTATGCGACCATACTTGATCCTGGAGCAGATCGGTCCTTTGGCTTATAGGCTGGAGCTGCCACCAGAGTTATGGGCTTTGCACGACGTCTTCCATGTCTCTTCACTTCGGAGTGCTCTTCTTCTGCCAGATCAGCATATTACCACAACAACAGGCCCGGTAGCACATGATAGATCAGTCCGTTTAGAGCCAGATCGGATTGATGCTACATCGAATCGAGTACTGCGGAAGGAAAAGGTTACCTTGGTCAAGGTGTTGTGGTCCAACCACGGATGGGAGTAGCACACCTTGGAGCCGATGGATCTGATGCATGAATGGTACCCAGAGCTTTTTGTCTATGGTACCTTTTAATTATGCTTAAAGTTTTTAAAATTCTTGTGCATAGAAACCTCGTAGACCCGTACTTGAATTTCGGGGACGAAATTATTTTTTTTGTTTATTGGGATTTATAACTTCCCATTTCGTGCTAGACCCCTCGAACGTGTTTTGAGTCAAGAGAAGTGACTCAGGTTCAGGAAGCGTCGAGTGAGTTGAGTGAAGACGATGCCACTCGACGAATTTAACTTAGAAAATACACGGGAAACTTTTTGCGTCGAGTGATCTCAACGCCATTTGAAAAGGCGTCGAGTGATCTCGATGAATTTAACTTAGAAATACTCGGGAAACTTTAGGTATCGAGTGATCTCGATGCCATTTGACTAAGCATCGAGTGAACTCGACGCCACTCAACGTGGCTCTTAGTAGTCTCAACGCACTCGACGTCATTTTACTTAAACTCTGCAGGTTGATGTTGGCATTGAGTGGTCTCAATGCCACTCAATGCAGCGTTGTGTGGTCTCAACGCCACTCAACTCTTTGACTTAGAATAGCTGGATTGCTGCAGGCATTGAGTGGTGTCAACACCACTCAATGCGGCGTTGAGTGGTGTCGACACCACTCAATGCTTTTGTCTGGCATGATGAAGGCATTGAGTAGTGTCGACACCACTCAATATGGCATTGAGTGGTGTCAACACCACTCAATACTTTTGTCTGGATGGATTGCTGAAGGCGTTGAGTGGTGTCGACACGACTCAACATGGCGTTGGATGGTGTCAACACACTCAACGCTTTTGTACTTGAAAATTTTTTAGCCTGAAAATTATGTTGATCGGTTCAATTGTATATGGGTTGAACCGGGTTCAGGATAAAATGGTGATGAGACATTTAATTCTACATCAAAACTATATAATCTATTCATCATTTTAAGAAAACATATTTATGACAATGATTGACGGTCTAATATATGGCTGACACGTGACGGCATGAGGAATCATGCTGCGATCATGCCCAACCACTCCTCTTAAGTCGAAGCCTTTAAATCAGCCAACCTCCCCCATATTCCACCACACCATCACCTTCAATGAGCCCTAAGAAGCAGAGGATTAGCCGGAGAAATCAACAAACGAGCTAGCATGCCGGAGCAAGGATCGTCCATGGCGAACCACCACCAAGCCCGCCGTCAAGCTTGTCTAAGGGTTCGTTTCTCCTCCACTCCCCCTATGCTAGTCTTACAGATACATTAGGAGAGATATTGAGCTCAAATGAGACTGATTCCTTGTGAGAGGGAGCTTGTCGAGCATTTCTCCTTGCTCGGGTTTGCCAGAGGAGCCATCTCCGGCAGCCACGTCGCCGGGAAACGTTAGCCGCCACCTCAATGGAGGTGGTCGCAACAATCGCTGGTGGGGGCAGCGGCCAGATGGCCGAGAAATACCAAAGAAAGCTGCTACAGGTCGAGTCAATTTGGATGATCGACTCATTGGGGAAGATGAGCCGATGTCGTCCATTATTTATATTAAACTATAGGTTTATTTAAATGTTCATTTTTGTCACTAATTGAACAGCAACTTGTTTATAATTTTTAGGCCTCTTAGATGCATTTTCAGAAATAATGCTCACCATGAAAAAGGTAGATCTAGGTCTTAGTTTTAATTTGACTCCTTAAACTTCAAATTTGGATCAATATAGCTCCCTGTAGGGCCATTTTACTAAGACTTGTCCTAGGATAGGACAAATGTTTAAATAAGTGCCCAAGACAAACCATAAGTCCACATGTCATGAAATTTTGGACTTACATGTGTTTATTCTAGTCTTAGGTCTTGTCCAAAAATAAAGATTTTAGGATGTATTTTTCTATAGTTTTTAGAGAAATATTGTTTATTAAATAAATGGAATATAGGAAGATTTTCTCTTCCAAATGCCTCCAAATTTGGGTTGCATGGCCATTGGGCATGATATGACCATGGTAAAAGTTGCAGGCCATTTGGACCTCTGAATGTTGGGGAAATTCAACATGCATGGTGGAGGTAGATTTGTAAATATATGGTGCCAAATGTAAAAATGGGAAGTTAGCCTATTTGGCCCAATGAATGTCCATGGGATTTTGGATAGAGGCTTATAGGGATGAATTACACCTCTCATAGAAAGAGTGGTTTTGTTGGTAACAAAAATCCCATTAATTTGAATTATTGGAAAATAAACTCTTTTGGAAATAAAAATGATTTATAGGTCTATTGACCTTGTAAAATTCTAAAATTTTGATACAAGCCTTAATACAACTTTGTACATCTCTGAAAAAAGTTATAAGTCTATTTGAGTACTATATCTTGTGTACATAGTAGATTTACAATTTTACCCTTTTGGAAAATATTTTAAAAGTGAAAATACTATTGAAAAATTATGGAAAACTTTATAGTATCCTATTTCTATGATCCAAACCCAGTATAATTATTTGAAATTTTTTGGATGATCATATATACTGAAAACCCTAGTAGTGGCATTTTGGTAATAATGTCCATATGAAATTATGTTATGTCAAATCAATAACTAGAATCATGCATTGTTGTCTTGAGTATTAATATATCAATTTTGATCACCTATAATTTTATAGGAATTTTTGGTTGTATATTTTAAATACTTCATGTGGAAAAAGGATTATTTATGTATTTAATCATAAATAGAAAATATATGAAAATTCAACTTGCAAAGTCATGATTTTTGATGAACAGACATTTTTAACCTAGATGAACCTCAGATAATTTATTTAGACATTATGGTCCACTAGTTAGAGTAGTTCATGTTCAATGTGACCTAGGTCACTTAATTAATTAATTTAAATTATGGTCCAAAATAATTGAAAACAAATGATGAAATTCTGAATGATCAATATTACATACATGTCAAACCCATGATAAATAGTTAGGGGCAGTTGGCCCAAGGAATTGGCAGTCATCTCATACGGGTTAACATTAGGTCATGGGTTGCGCTTAGTTAAACTAATATATAACACTAGGACCCACAGGGGATATGATAAATGGTTGGATTGAGAAGCATATCAGGAAGATGAACCCTGGTTGTTGTGAAGTGGGTCACTACATAGTAATGACTGTTCGAGTGTAAAGCCCATGGAAAGTAATTAGAACGGAGACCGGTGGAAGACCGTCGTTCTCACAATAATACCTTAAGCCATTTGGTTCACTCAAGAGCAACATTGAGAGCTGGGTATTAATAATGGATAAACACTAATAAAAGTAAGTATCCTTGTGAAAGGGAGCTTTGGGCTTCAACCCATCATAGTTCCTAGTGCCCCCTGGAGCACTTCACCGGGTATGCCCTGGGCAGTCCAAGGACTAACCATAAGTTGTTATTCCTATTAAGCCTTAGACAAGAGTAGTCCAATAGGTTAAAGGAACGATGTGACAATCTCACCCGTATATGGTTGGAGGATACAGGATGGTTTTGTCCTGCGAGCTGGAGACTCGTATGTCTGGATATGGGACGGGTTATTTCCTGCGAGCTAGAGGCTCAGATGTTTGGATACAAGACGGGTTTTGTCCTGCGAGCTGGAGGCTCGGGTTGGAAATAAAATGCATGTGCATAGAACATATTAGTGGATGGTCATGTGGTAGTGCGCCAATCATCACATCGATGACAGTACGATGACTAAGGTGAGGTGTGAGGGTTTGAGGGGCCGGAAGGTTGTTTATACTGCGGTCTGGAGGAAATCCCCGAAAACGCACACCCGACCTAAAAGTCTGGTGGTTTATCTAGCAGTTTAGTATGTGGTGACTCTTGTGTGTTCTTTAGAGGCGTACGAAAGTTCTAGGCCTGGTAGTGTGCATACCCTCCTAAGAGTGGAGACGTCTGCTTTACTGCTGCCGCAGACACAACGGGAGTACCTGAGAGTTAAGCAAACTCCAAAAAGTGGGAACTAAAATTCTGTGCGTATAGGGTAATGTGCATGAGTTGCACTTGTATGAATCATAACCTGCATACCATATCATACATACATACTTAGGACATACGCACCATAGATCTTTATCATATAAACTAGTATAGGCTCTTTTATATGATAAGTTACATTTGTGAAACCTTAACTTGTAAGTTTGTATGGGCATTCATATAAGTTAAGGTACTTCTGTGATGTTAGTGTAGTAGTGGCTAGTTTACTTTTCTGCTCAGTACTTTACTCTACTTACCGCACTTCCTTTCAGTACTGTTTTTCACTCCATTACTTGTACTATATAGAACTGCTAAAGTGGAGATATACTTGTCATTATATAACCCTGAAAGGTTAGATCCATTGTCACCTTATATACTTTTCTACTCCTTGTTGTTCTCCACTTTGTTCTCCCGCTCAGTACCTAGGAGTCACGGGGGGGGGGGGGGGGCAAGGACAAAATGGCTCAGTCTTTATGACTAACGGTGGGTTGTGACTGTATCATTTTAGGATCTCGAGGAGATAGAGCACCAGCACGACCAGCAGGATGAGGTGGCAGGTGTAACACCCCCTATCCGTCGCATAGCATATAGCAGTAGGTCCGGCCAGGGCCCGACGCCATATACCACAGACAGAACGGGTGGTTACTCAATGAAAACCATCCAACCAATTCAATGTCATACACAGAGCATTGTAGCGGAAGCAATTTTATTAGTTGCAATAAGAAAGAAGCCAACACTAGCATGAATGTCCACTAATACGCCAAAAGGAATGAACTACAAATACACAAGTACAGGCCTTATGGCCTTACAATTATTTTCCAAATTACATGTCTTCAAACCTCGGCACGCAGGCCAGCCATACATGAATAAAAGAAAACACTCAAAATTAGGCCTTCGAGGGTTGGCTCGGCAACTTGGGCTTTAGCCCGCTATTTACAGCTCGGCTTCGTAGCACCTGCAAGCACAATCCACCGCAACGGTGGCAAACCAAAGCAACGGTCAGCAATGCTGACCAAATTATAACGATCCCGCCCCCAATTCGCGGCGGCGATGCTCCTTCCCTGCAGTTTATTAGCATAACCAAGCAGTATATATATATAAACATTGCAACACAGGCGTTGGCACACATGGCCACACGCCCCGTGCACTTAGGGCACATTCTCAGTGAACCGGTCAATGTCACGTCAATTTAAGCCATAGACACCCCGGTCTCACCACCGCCACTTTGACGGCCAAACAATGAGCAATTTGTCTTTCCAGCATGGGTCACGTCAATTTAAGCCATAGACTGTCGAAGACCCTCATCTATGCCAACGGCAAGTACCACGTACCCTTAGGTCTCTTTAACCGAACGACATAGAACAGGTACGGTTCCATCTAACCCGTGCTCACATCGCAACGACAATTTAAGCCATATGCGCGGTTCAAACTTCTCCCGAGTCTCGTTTCCGTTACACACTTCACATAACCCAGTTATGTTCAAGTTGGCTCCCCGGCCACCATGTTGGCAGAACCAGGCATCTGCCCAGTTTTCCGGGTGCACCTTGGAGTTAATCCCCAAGGCTCCCTGTTGCAATCTACCTCGTATAAAACCCAAAAAACAAACATTCGCACGGAGTCTTCTCCGGCCATTAAGCAATGCAACATCACTGATCCAGACCAACTTGTCCGGGTAGGCTTCACACATCATGCCTATGTCCGTTCTCGAATACGGACTCTAAACAACGGGGACTTTACATATCTACTCGAAGGAAAGCATCAAACTCACTGCAAACTCGTGAGAGCGGGCTTCCTATGCAAAAGAAGTAGAGCTTCACATGCTCAAGTAGAGAATCGTTACCCTAGCATTCTTCCTTGGCGCCATGTAAATGTAAGCGGATGAAAATCACTGCACTCTCCTTGCCTCCGTAGATCTGAATTCGGTTCGTGATTTGGAGCTCCGAAGCTCCGCCGGTGACCGGATCTAGGCTTCTTCTTCGTCCTTTGCTCTCCTCTCTCTCTTTATACTTTAGAAAGAGAACCACTCAAGTGAAATGAGAGTTTCAAGGGTCCAATCCCGGGTATATCCAAGCACTAACAGCCCACAGCCGTCGGATCCCGAATTAAAGAAATGAACGGCCACGATCCAGATCAAAAATGCAGAATCTGGGCCAAACACGGCCTGCGACACGCCGTGTCCAGGGCCGTATCCCTCATTCACCATCAAAATCAACGTGTTAAGAAACTTACACGGGTCCCGACACGCCCGTGTTTAACCTGACACGCCCGTGTTCCCACTGACACGGCTGTGTGGTTGGCCGTGTGCCCCCATCGACACAGCCCCGAAAACAACCCGAGACTCACATGGGTCTTGGACACGCCTGTGTCCTATTTGACATGCATGTGTCAAACACGAACACGCCATGGCTCCCGGCCATGTTCACTGTCTCGACACTTCGTCGAGCGAAGTTCGTCGACCACCCGACGCGGCCTTGGACACGCCCATGTCCTAAGTCGTGTTCCCTGTCTCGACACATCGTCGAGCGAAAATGTCGACTTCCCGGGCCGATCGTCGACACGAGCTCAACACGCCATGATACACGCCTGTGTCTCAGGCTGTGTTCGCTGCTCGACGATCGTCGACTCCAAACATTCGTCGACCTAATGGCCAAATCGTCGACTCGAGCCTGACACGCCCTGGGACACGCCCATGTCCCAGGCTGTGTGCCCCCTGCCAAATTCCAAATCTGGCCCAAAACGCTTCCCGTCTCTTTTTTGAGTTTCGGGGCGTTACAACTCTCCCCCTCTTAAAAGAATTTCGTCCTCGAAATTACATAAAGGAAAGAAACATAAAACTTAAATGGTACCTGAGTGAAACAACTCCGGGTACTCCTCAAGCATAGTCTACTCTCGCTCCCAAGAGAGCTCCTCTCGACCGCAATTGTCCCAACGTACCTTGACCATCCTGATCTCTTTATTGCGTAGTCGCTTGACTTCTGAGTCTTCAATACGTATGGGCTTGACCTTCATCGCCAACCACTATCAACCGGCACTTGATCGGTCGTGATCACTTGTGTAGGCTCTTGCACCGCCTTCCGTAGCACTGATATATGGAATACATCATGTAGACCACTAAGCTCCACAGACAGCTTCAAACGATAGGTTGCTTCGCCAACCCGCTCCAGAACCTCAAACGGCCCAAGGTACCTCGGGCTTAGCTTTTTCAATCGCCGCACCCGCGAGACACCCTTGAACGGCTTGTCCACATATAGCTTTGCCAATTTCTCAACCGGATCATCCTTCTATGCGGAATGAAATGTGACACCTTCGTTAGATGATCTACGACCACCCAAATGACGTTGTTCCCCTTTTGCGACCTTGGCAACCCGTGCACAAAGTCCATAGTAATGTCGTCGAACTTCACCAAGGCGCAAGTTTGACACTTCGCCACGTAGAGCGCCACATCCTTTTTTAGTCCTGGCCACCAGAACAATTTCTTAACATCGCGGTACATCTTCGTGCTCCCCGGGTGAATTGAGTACTTGGTATGATGTGTCTCGTACAACAATTCCACCAGCAAATTGCTTATGCTTGGGACGCATAGACGACCATATTTCCAAAGTAATCCGTCCTCCACAACGAATTAGGAATTTGACCCATCCAGAGCCTCTATCATGAGTTGCTTCATATGGACATCCAAAACCAAAGCCTGCCGAATACGATCAGGCAGGTCATATTGAACTTCAACCCAATTCAACAATGCTTCAGCACTTGACTGCTTGTCTACACAAACGATCTTCATCGCCTCCAACTCCCGAACCAACCGCTCGTCATGGATCGACAGCCAATTGGCTTGAGCTGGGGCCCGGCGACTCAACGTTTCCGCAAACGCATTGCCTTTACCAGGCACGTAGTGGATCTTGAATGTATAGTCCGCCAGGAAATCCATCCATCTACGCTGCCACATGTTCAGATCTTTCTGATCAATCAAATACTTCAGGCTCTTATGATCGGTGTAGATATCAATCTTCACAACGTACAAATAATGTCTCTACATCTTCAAGGCAAAAATCACAGCCGCTAACTCCAAGTCATGGACCGGATAGTTCCTCTCGTGCACCTTCAGCTGTCTCGAGCCATATGCTATAATGCTTCCATGTTGTAACAGCACACAACCCAAACCACTGCCCGAAGCATCGCTATAAATCTCATAACCTTCGGTCCCACTCGGCGAACTCAACACAGGCGTCGTGGTCAACCGACATTTCAACTCCTCAAAAGCTCGCGCGCACTCCGGCGTCCAAATGAACTTCTGCTCCTTCCTCGTCAAAGTAGTGAGAGGTAACGCTATCCGCGAGAAGTTCTCTACGAAGCGCCTATAATAGCCGGCAAGCCCCAAAAAGCTCCGTACTTCCGCTACCGTAGAAAGCTCAGGCCACTCTCGTATCGCAACAATCTTCGCAGGATCTACTGCAATACCTTACCCACTCACTATATGACCGAGGAACGTCACTGAGGACAACCAAAAATCGCATTTGGAGAACTTGGCGTATAGTTGATTCCTCCTCCGCGTCTCCAACACCATATGAAGATGCTTGAAGTGATCGTCCTCACTCTGCGAGTACACCAAAATGTCGTCGATGAAGACGATCACAAAATGGTCCAAGTACTCCCTGAAGGTCCTGTTCATCAAATTCATGAACACTGACGGCGCATTAGTCAGCCCAAACGGCATGACCGTAAACTCGTAATGCCTGTATCTCGTACTGAATAATGTCTTCAGGATATCACTCTCCCTTATTCGCAGCTGATAGTACCCGGACTTGAGGTCCAACTTTGAGTGCACCGTCGACCCGACTAACTGATCAAATAGATCATCAATCCGGGGGATCGGGTACTTGTTCTTTTTCGTCAACTTGTTCAGTTCTCGGTAATCAATACATAGCCTCAAGCTTCCGTCCTTCTTCTTAACAAAGAGGACAGGTGCGCTCCAAGGTGAAGAACTTGGATGCACAAACCCTTGCTCCAACAACTCTTGCAGTTGAACCTTCAGCTCCGCCATTTTCTTAGGCGCTAGCCGATACGGAGAGCGTGACATAGGCTTAGCACCTGGTACGAGCTCTATCATGAAATCTATCTCTCGTTGCGGCGGGGCTCCAGGAAGATCGCCAGGGAACACATCAGGGTACTCCGATACCACTGAAACACTGTCCAACGCGGGCTTAGGCTTTGCAACCTCCACTAGTGTAAAGAACAGTTTTGCACCGGCACGAACCGCCTTCACCACCTGAAGAGCAGACATAGACGTCTTGCTCGACCCCTTCAAGCCCGTGAAAGTCGTCTCACGACCTGCTCCCTGCTTGACTTCCTTGCTACCGCAATCAATATAGGCTCGTTGCTCCAAGAGCCAGTCCATGCCAAATATAACGTGGAATTCCACTAGCGGTAATAACGACGCTTGCAAATGGAACTCCTGAATCCCAATACAAATCTTCATGCCACAGATTCTATCCGCACGCATCGAACACCCATTGGGCAACAACACATCCAACTTGTCCTTCGCCATCGAAGAAGGTACTCCGATGCGCGATATGAATCCTTCGGATAAGAAGGAGTGTGAAGCTCCCGTGTCAAAGATTGCTCTTGTCGGATACTCACAAATCAAAACAAATCTTAAACAAGCAGTGGTAAGGTAACATGCACATAACAAGTATTTAAAAGATTAACTTGCTATAAATTTAAATTTTACCTGTCACCACATCCGCCTGTTTGATGGCCTCCTGTTGTCCAAGATTATAAACCCTCGGTTGGTCCGGAGCATAATGGGACGCGGTTGACTCCACTGCCTTGCCCTTCTCTTCATAAGTTACTCTCGGCTTCCTTTCGGACTTGGGACATCCGCTCCAGCAATCGCGGGCAAAGTGCCCCGGCTTTCCACAAGTAAAACATACACCCGGGGTACGACCCGTAGTCGCCCCAGAAGCACCAGAAGAGGGGGCTGGAGCCAAAGTCCTAGCTTTTTGTAGAACCTTCGGTAGCCGGACTTAGAAGTAGTCGGCACCTTGAACTCAGACTTCTTGTCACCAACACTTTTATTTGCTTGAACCTTCTTCATGTCCTTCTCCAAGGACCAGGCCGTGTTGACCAGGGTCAAGAAGCCCTGCGTCATAGTCCCCGAGAGTAGTAGCCTCAAATCATCTCTCAACCCTTCGTAGAATCGATTCGTCTTGCGCTCCTCATACGCGATGGTGGAGCTAGCATACCGACTCAATTGAGTAAACTCGTGGAGATATTCATCCACGCTACTCTCTCCTTGAACCGGCTTCAGGAACTCGTTCTCCATCGAAATCCTCTGAGTAGAAGGGAGGTACCTTGCTAAGAACAGTCCCGAGAACTCTTCCATCAGGACGTCTGTAAGTTTTCTACCTCTCAAATGATGAAGCTCCAAGCCTTCCCACCACAATCTCGCTTCACCGTCCAGAAGGAACGTAGCAATAGTGGTCATTTGCAACTATTCCGTCTATGTTGCTGTCAAGACTCTCTTCACCCTAGGAGAGCCAGTCTTCAGCTTGAGATGGGTTTCCCAACCCCGAGAATACCGGAGGATTGAAGCTCATAACATGTTTGAGCTGTCTCTCGGTTGTCATCCTCGGCACAACTGGTTCCTCTACTACCTGTTCCACCCTTCTCTGCTCAGCCGCTTGCAGTGGTACCTGCTCCATCGCAGGAGCGTGCTGCTGCAACTGCCTTGCAGGATGTGCATTGATCATTGCAAACACTACTTCAGCCACCAATCAAATGGTTTCGGCCGAAGGAGGTGTTGCAGGAGCATCATTTGGTGCACTGCTAGCCTCAGAAACTCGGCGTTCCGACGGCCTAGCACCGCTTCTAGTCACCTATAGTGGTACAAAACACCGTTAAGCGACCAAACAAAATTGCAAAGAGCAATTATAGGAACACGTAGCTTCCCCAAACACGTGTATTTTCATTCCTAAGTGGACATTCATGGGTTCTTTTGATGTTATAACGATGACACACATAGATGTGCTCACCACCACTTAAAAAGAATTCGTTCACGAATTCATTTGAAGCCTGACTGAAACCAGTAGTCTGATACAAAATTGTAACACCCCCTATCCGTCGCATAGCATATAGCAGTAGGTCCGGTCGGGGCCCGACGCCATATACCATAGACAGACCGGGTGGTTACTCAATGAAAACCATCCAACCAATTCAACGTCCTACACAGAGCATTCTAGCGGAAGCAATTTTATTAGTTGCAATAAGAAAGAACCAAACACTAGCATGAATGTCCACTAATACGTCAAAAGGAATGAAGTACAAATACACAAGTACAGGCCTTGTGGCCTTACAATTGTTTTCCTCAAATTACATGTCTTCAAACCTCGGCACGCAGGCCGTCCATAGATGAATAAAAGAAAACACTCAAAATTAGGCCTTTAAGGGCCGGCTCAGCAACTTGGGCTCTAGCCCGCTATTTACCGCTCGGCTTCGCATCACCTGCAAGCACAATCCACCGCAACGGTGGCAAACCAAAGCAACGGTCAGCAATGCTGACCAAATTATAACGATCCCGCACCCAATTCGGGGTGGCGATGCTCCTTCCCTGCAGTTTATTAGCATAACCAAGCAGTATATATATATAGATTGCATCACAGGCATTGGCACGCATGGCCACATGCCCCATGCACTCAGGGCACATTCTCGGTGAACCGGTCAATGTCACATCAATTTAATCCATAGACACCCCGGTCTCACCACCGCCACTTTGACGGCCAAACAATGAGCAATTTATCTTCCCGGCATGGGTCACGTCAATTTAAGCCATAGACCGCCGAAGACCCTCATCTATGCCAACGGTAAGTACCACAAACCCTTAGGTCTCTTTAACCGAACGACATAAAATAGGTACTGTTCCATCTAACTCGTGCTCACATCGCAACGACAATTTAAGCATATGCGCGGGTCAAACTTCTCCCGAGTCCCGTTTCCCTTAAACACTTCACATAACCCAGTTATGTTCAGGTTGGCTCCCCGGCCACCATGTTGGCAGAACCACACATCTGCCCAGTTTTCCGGGTGCACCTTTGAGTTAATCCCCAAGTCTCCCTGTTGCAATCTACCTCGTAGAAAACCCGAAAAACAAACATTCGCACGGAGTCTTCTCCGGCCATTAAGCAATGCAACATCACTGATCCAGACCAACTTGTCCGGGTAGGCTTCACACATCATGCCTATGTTCGTTCTCGAATACGGACTCTAAACAACGGGGACTTTACATATCCACCCGAATAAACGTCTCAAACTCACCGCAAACTCGCGAAAGCGGGCTTCCTATGCAAAAGAAGTAGAGCTTCACATGCTCAAGTAGAGAATCGTTACCCTAGCGTTCTTCCTTGGCGCCATGGAAATGTAAGGGGATGAAAATCACCGCACTCTCCTTGCCTCCGTAGATCCGAAGTCAGTTCGCGATTTGGAGCTCTGAAGCTCCGCCGGTGACCGGATCTAGGCTTCTTCTTCCTCCTTTGCTCTCCTCTCTCTATATACTTTAGAAAGAGAACCACTCAAGTGAAATGAGGGTTTCAAGGGTCCAATCCCGGGTATATCCAAGCACTAACAGCCCCCAGCCGTCGGATCCCGAATTAAAGAAATGAACGGCCACGATCCAGATCAAAAATGTAGAATCTGGGCCGAACACGGCCTTCGACACGCCCGTGTCCAGGGCCGTGTCCCTCATTCACCGTCAAAATCAATGCGTTAAGAAACTTACACGGGTCCCGACACGCCCGTGTTTAAGCTGACACGCCCGTGTTCCCACTGACACGGCCATGTGGTTGGTCGTGTGCCCCCATCGACACAGGCTCGAAAATAACCCGAGACTCACACGGATCTTGGACACGCCCATGTCCTATTTGACACGCCCGTATCAAACCCGAACACGCCTGGGCTCCCGGCTGTGTTCACTATCTCGACACTTTGTCGAGCGAAGTTCGTCGACCACCCAACACGGCCTTGGACATGCCCGTTTCCTAGGTCGTGTTCCCTGTCACGACACATCGTCAAGCAAAAATGTCAACTTCCCGGGCCGATCATCGACACGAGCTCGACACGCCCTGAAACATGCCCGTGTCTCAAGCCGTGTTCACTGCTCGATGATCGTCGACTCCAAAATTTCGTCGACCTCACGGCCAAATCATCGACTCGAGCCTGACACGCCCTAGGACACGCCCGTGTCCCAGGCCGTGTGCCCCCTGCCAAATTCCAAATCTGGCCCAAAACGCCTCCCGTCGCTCTTTTGAGTTTTGGGGCTTTACAGCAGGACATGAGGAGCTGACACCACCTACTACTACTATTGCATCACGGCCCCAGGTGATGACGCGCGTTCTGATGATAGTTTAGCTTCCGCATATATATGTTTTGAGATAGAGATTTGATTTGTTATGTACAGGGCATAAGCCTTTTTCCCTTTCCTTCCGTACTCATTGTGGACTATTGTATCTCTCATTTTATTTATATTATGATGATGTTGTGATGTAGACTTGATATATAATTGCTTATATTACTTCTCTTCTCGATTGATCGATAGGTTGAATGATCGTACTAGCCGGCAGGATCAGAGTCTTGTGGTGTTGACAAGCCCGTGTGTGCTAAGTTGTTGGGTACATTGGTCAAATGTACCTGATTTGAAGAAGCCTCACCTAACTCAATGATATACATCATAGTGTATTTGATGTTTGTTTGAGTTACTTGTGCAGGTTAGGAATACACTGGACTGAAGCTAAAAATCCTAAGTCCATGTGTCGACACCCAGAGGGAAAGTGTCGACACTTGAGAAGACTTGTGTCGACACCCAGACAAGCAGTGTCGACACTTGGAGTCATTGTGTCGACACCTGGGAAGAAGAGTCGACACCAGTCAGAAAGTGTCGACACTTGGAGCTGTGTCGACACTCAGTGAAGAAGAATGCAGAAAAGCTGTGTCGACACTTAGCAGAAGTGTCGACACCTAGAAGAGCTGAGTCAACACCAGAAAGTGTCGACACTTGAAGTAAGTGTCGACACTCAGCAAAAGTCTGCAGAATCTAAGTACAAGTGTCGACACTCAACACAATGTGTCGACACTATGCAGAAGAGTCAGCACTTGAAGTAAGTGTCGACACCCAGCACAATGTGTCGACACTTAGCTAAAGACTCAGTATTTGAAGTAAGTGTCGACACTCAGCACAATGTGTCGACACACAACCAGAGGAGTCAACACTTGAAGTAAGTGTCGACACTCAGCACAATGTGTCGACACTTAGTTGAAGACTCTACACTTGAAGAAAGTGTCGACACAAGGAGCTGTGTCGACACTTAGCAAAGAACAGAAAAGTTACAAAATATTCTAAGTACAAGTGTCGACACTAAAGGAATGTGTCGACACTCAGCTGAAGAAACAAGATTGAAGACTTGTGTCGACACCAAGAAGCAGTGTCGACACTTGACAGTTTCTACACATGAAATGTGTCGACACAAAGGAGATGTGTCGACACTTAGAAGAATACAGTTAAAGAATGAAGTACAAGTACTTGTGTCGACACTCAATTTCAGTGTCGACACATGCAGAAGAAACTGTGTCGAGACATACAAGGAATTGTGTCGACACCTTGTAGACTTGTGTCGACACTTACACAACATGTGTCGACACTTAGTCTATAAGTGTCGACACTTAAGAACAGAAAGTCTCGACACTATCTGACAGTTAGTGAAATTTCAAGAAGTGACTGGTTGACATGACAGCTGCCGAATTCAGCCGGTCTACATCAACTGTCAGAGAAATCAGAAGTCTGTTATGAACCGGACCAGCCGGTTACCATGAAGGAAGCCTATAAATAGGCACTCATAGTTTACAGAAAAATTATTATTGAGATTAAGATTGATCAAGTGATATAGAAGCAGTTGATAAAGAGAGTTCAGATCTTTGTAAAAGTGGTATTTGGAGTATCAACACAAGAAGATCTTGCTGTGCATCGGCAGATCTAAGAAGTTGGAGAGAGAGAGCTCCAACCAAGAATTCAGTCTTTGGAACTAAGGCTGAGAAGAAGAATTCAGAGTCATCTGGATTTCAAGAAGCAGAGGTCAAGGAACAACTGCAGAAGATTCAGACTAATTCAGTTCTAATCAAGAAGCTTTGAAGGAAGCTAAGTCAGTTTGGATCTAACTGAGTTCTTCCAAGAACTCTTCAAGAATCTCTCAACTCCTCTCCTATTTTCTGAGTTGTAGAGTTAACTATTGTACTTTCTATTTTAACCTGTAGGATCCATTGGATCTGAGAGAATTGTAAGCCTATTTTATAAAGGCTGAGGGTAGGGCTTGGTTGCCTGAGTGTAGGAGTTGAAGAACTCTGAGTGTAGGCCTTAATTGGCTGAGTGTAGGCCTGGGTGGCTGAGTGTAGGCCTTTTGGCTGAGTGTAAGGCTTTGGGCCTGAGGTAGGAACCTAGTTTGGTTCTGAGTTAGTGGAGAAGTTTGGCCGAATCTAGTACACTGCTAGATAGGCGAAGGGGGAAAGTGGATGTACCCAAAGATTGGGGAACCACTATAAATTAGTGTGTCTGCTGTGGTGTGCTGTGCTGTGCTGTAGATTACTTGTTTGATTTCTGTAATTGATGTTAGCTGTAATAATTGTTGTGCTGCCAACAAAGTTTTAAAAAGGTTTAGGTCACCTATTCCCCCCCCCCCCCCCCCTCTAGGTGTTTAGGTACCATATCTTTCAAGTGGTATCAGAGCCAGGTTCCTCAAAAAGGACTAACTGTCTGAGGAGATCCAGTTTGGCAGATTCAGTATAAGTCAGGAAACAGTTTCAAGAAAATCAAGAACCATGGGGTCTTCAGAGAATCACAAGGAATTGGGTTCAATGAAACTGCCCATTTGCAGAAAGGAGATTTTTGGAATCTGGAAAGAAAGGGTAAGGCTGTTCATGGAGGCCTCTGACCCTAGGATCTACATCACAGTCAAGGAAGGGCCTTATGTGCCCATGAAGATTTCAGTCTTGGATGCTACACAGAGAACTCCAAAGGATTTTTCTGAGATGACCAAGGATGAGATTGTCCTAGCTACAATGGACAAAAGGGCACAGAACATCATAGTTAGTGCAATTGATGATGCCACCTTCCAGAACCTTATTCACTGTAAAACAGCAAAAGAAATGTGGGATACCCTCATTGTCTACATGGAAGGTTCTGAAGAAGTAAGACAAGATAGGAAATCCTTGCTTAATCAAGAATATGAGAGCTTTAGGCAAGGAAGAGGAGATAGCATCACTGAATGCTACAAAAAGTTCTACAGAATTGTTAATGAACTCATGTCCTATGGAAGGGAGTTCACAAACTATGAATTGAATGATAAGTTCTTGAGGTCCCTAACCAAAGATTGGGACACTAAGATCTGTGCCATCAGAGAAATGGCAAAGTTGGGAGAAATTCCTCCTCCCACACTGTTTGGCAAGTTGTTATCTTATGAGATGCAATTGTCAGTAAGAAAAGAGGAGGAAAAGTCAACAAGGACTGAACACAGGGAAAGGACTGTTGCCTTTAAGTCAGAAGTACCTAGAAAGAACAGGACTAAGTCATCAACTCCTCCTCCTGAGGTAGTTGAATCAGATTCTGATGAGTCTGTTAGCACTAAATCTACAAGCAGTGAAAGTGATGAAGACTTTGCTGCATTTACCAGACATTTTCAGAAATTCCTGAAGAAGAAACAGTGGAAGTCCAGACCTTCTTTTTCCAAAGGGAAAGAAGTTCAGTATCAGGAGAAGAAGCCTTCAAAGAAGGACAAGCAAAGGACAAAGACTAGCAAGGCAACTGGGTCTAAGATTGTGTGTTACTGCTGCAATAGACAGGGTCATGTAATTGCAGATTGTCCTGAAAGAAGGAAAGAATCCAGTGACAAAAAGAAGACTCACTTCAAAGGAAAGAAGGAGAAGTCCTTTGTTGCAAAGAATGAGAAGACTCTTTCAGATATTTCTTCTTCAGACACTGAGACAGATGCTGAAGCCTATATAGGGCTATTTGCTGAAGAAGAAGAAGAGTTTATGCAGATCATGGAATCAATCTATGAACAAGAAGAGGTTCAGTGCCAAGGACTAATGGCATTGACTGAAAGTACCAAAATCCTGGAGCAGCCAGGACCTAGTCAGGTACAAAGTCTAACTCAAGTTCAGATTCCAGTTCTAGTTCAGAGTCAGAATCATCTTCATCAAGTGATGGAAGTGATTCTGAATCTGAGGGAGATATTCATCAGCTCTTAGATGAATACCAAGTACTGTTGCAAGCCTATAAGAAAAGCAAGATCCTAGCCAAAAGTCAGGCAAAGGAGATTGCTGATCTCAAGGCAGCTGCAACAGATTTTGAGAAGGAGTATGATCAAAAACTGAATGAAGTAGCCAGGCTGAAACACATTACTGTGATTCAGATGGGTACTATTACATTTAAAAATGATCAAATTAAGTTGCTGGAGATCAATCTCCAGAAGGAAAAAGAGCTAGTTGCTAGGTTTTCAAAACCTAAATCAGTGCTACCCTTGATTGATGAATTTGTTCATCATAAAGGAAAGGCTGGATTGGGTTTTGTTAAGCCTGTGAGGACTGTTCAGGATCAGTCCAAGTCCAAGGGCAAAGCCCCAACATTCAACAAGGCTGCTGTGGTCAAGACAGCAAAGGTTGTACCTAAGCAAAGGTACAACAAGTTTGAATGCTGGTGTTGTGGCAAGGTTGGCCACTTTGCCTTGGATTGTTGGCACAATGCCAGTGCCAAGTTGAGTAGCAAGTTACCTGTTGGAAAGCCAGCAGGTAGCTATGTCAAATTGCAAACTAACAATCACCAAGGACCCAAGTTTACTTTGGGTTCTAAGGTTCATTAATTTGTTTTGCAGGTGAATCCAAGTGACCATACCCCTACATGGTACTTGGATAGTGGTTGTTCCAGACACATGACTGGAACTAGGGGACTACTGAAGGACTACATCCCAATCAAAAATGGTCCAAAGGTGACCTTTGGTGGTTCTGAAAAAGGAATCATCAAAGGGTTTGGTAACATTTCTTCTAACCTTGTTACCATTACTCAAGTGGCTTATGTTAAAGGTTTGAAACACAACCTCATTAGTATAAGTCAATTAAGTGATGTAGGGTATGACATCTCATTTGTTAAAAATGGTTGTCATATCAAGAGGTCAAGTGATCAAGAGATCATTTTGACTGGATATAGAAAGAGAAATGTCTACTGCTTAGACATTATGGTTGAGAACAATTGTTCTCCAGTCTGTCTTGTAGCTGATGAGACAGTCTCTCAATGTGTCAAATGGCACAAGAGGCTTGCTCATCTTAATTACAAGACTATTGGCAAACTCTTTAGTAAAGAGTTAGTGAGGAATGGTCCTCAAGTTAAGTGTGTCAAAGATGGCATTTGCTCAGCTTGTCAAAAGGGCAAGCAGACTAAATCCACCTTTAGAAGCTTAGACAACAAAGATGCTGTGAGGTGTTTATACCTCTTGCATATGGATCTATTTGGTCCAATGCCAGTTCACAGCTTAGGTAGGAAGGTCTACACCTTTGTAGTTGTTGATGACTACTCAAGGTTTTCCTGGGTGTTCTTCTTAAAGCAGAAATCTGAAACACCTAGTGTCTTCTATAGTTTTGTTAAGCAAATTCAGAATGAATTGAACTGTACAGTGGTCAAAATTAGAAGTGACCATGGTACTGAGTTTCAGTCTGAAAGCATGACAAAGCTGTGTGAAGACTATGGGATATTTCAAGAATTCTCTTCACCTAGAACACCTCAGCAAAATGGCATTGCTGAAAGGAAAAATAGGACCTTGATAGAGGCTGGTAGAACCCTATTAAGTGATTCATCACTGCCAGAATATTTCTGGGCTGAAGCAGTTAACACTGCATGCCATGTGATAAATAGGGCTACCATCACTAAAAGGTTAAACAAGACCCCCTATGAAGTAGTGAAAGGCAGGAAACCAAATCTGTCCTATTTTAGGATCTTTGGTTGTAAATGCTTCATACTTAACAATGGGAAGTCTTACTTAACTAAGTTTGCTGCCAAGTCCCAAGAGGGAGTGTTTGTTGGGTACAGCAATAATAGTAAGGCTTATAGAGTCTACAACTTGACCACACAAGTTGTAGAGGAGTCTGTGCATGTAGTTTTTGATGAAACACAACTAATTAACAATGAGTTGTCTAGTAGTGTGTGCAGCCCTACAGGTCTTACTAAGAAGATGGACAAGCTAACCATAGAAGATGTACCTGCTGCAAGACAGCAAGTAGAAGAAGATGGCTTATGTCCAGGGGGAGAACTACATGTACAAGGAGCTGTTGAAGTACAAGGAACTCAGCTTGATGAAGATGCTGAAGAAGTTCAACCAGAAGTAAGGATGCCTCCAGCCAACAGGCATCTAAGAGATCATCCAGTAGAGCTGATCATTGGAGATCCAAGACAAGGTGTTCAGACAAGGAGCAGAAATCAGAATGCTGTAGTATATTCAAGTTTTCTGTCTCAAATAGAACCAAAGAAATTTGAAGAAGCTATACAAGATCCACAGTGGACTGAAGCAATGCAGGAGGAGCTTAATCAGTTCAAAAGATGCAAGGTGTGGGATCTGGTTCCTAAGCCTAAAGATCACAATGTGATAGGAACAAAGTGGATCTACAGGAACAAGTTAGATGAACAAGGTGTCATCATTAAGAATAAGGCAAGACTGGTTGCAAAAGGATATAGGCAAGAAGAAGGTATTGATTTTGATCAAACCTTTGCTCCAGTAGCCAGACTGGAAGCCATAAGGATGTTCTTGGCCTATGCAACCTACCAAGGATTCAAAGTATACCAAATGGATGTGAAGTCAGCATTCCTTAATGGTAATTTAAAAGAAGAAGTATATGTGGAGCAGCCTTCAGGTTTTGTTGATCCTACTCTTCCACATTATGTCTATAGACTTAGGAAAGCATTGTATGGGTTAAAGCAAGCTCCTAGAGCTTGGTATGAAACCCTATCTAGTTTCCTCATTGAGAACAAGTTCACAAGGGGGAAAATAGATAAGACTCTATTCCTTAGGGAATCTAGAGGCAAAGTAATACTTGTCCAAATATATGTAGATGACATTATATTTGGGTCTACTGAAAGTAGCCTTTGCAAAAAGTTTGCAAAGCTTATGCAAAGTCAATTTGAGATGAGTAGTATGGGAGAACTGAAGTTTTTCTTGGGTCTCCAAGTTAAACAGACTGAAAGTGGCTTGTCCATATGTCAGTCAAAGTTCACCCTAGAACTCATAAGGAAATATGGTATGGATTCATCCAGTACCATGAAGACTCCTATGGGGTCAAGTATGTCTCTAAGCAAGGATGATGCAGGGAAACCTGTAGATGAAACCTTGTATAGAGGGATAGTTGGCTCCCTACTATACTTGACTGCAAGTAGGCCTGACATTATGTATGCTACATGTGTTTGTGCCAGGTATCAAGCCTGCCCCAAAGAATCTCACTTGACTGCAGTCAAGAGAATCTTGAGATATCTAAAGGGCACACCCTATCTAGGCCTCTGGTACCCTAGGAATGGAGATTTTGATCTAACAGGCTATTCAGATGCAGACTTTGCAGGATGCAAAGAAGATAGAAAGAGCACAACTGGATCCTGTCAATTCCTAGGTGGAAGACTCATTTCATGGAGTAGTAAGAAGCAAACCAGTGTGGCCATCTCCACAGCTGAGTCAGAATATGTAGCTGCAGGAAGTTGCTGTGCTCAACTTCTGTGGATTCAACATCAGCTAGAAGACTATGGATGTCAGGTAAGTAGAACTCCACTTTATTGTGATTCTACTAGTGCTATTTCAATAGCTAACAACCCTGTATCACATAGTAGAACTAAACATATTGAGATTAAATATCACTTTCTTAGGGAGCATGTAGAAAGAAATGATATTGCACTTGAATATGTTAGAACTGATAATCAGATAGCTGATATGTTCACTAAGCCCTTAGATGAAGCTAAGTTTAATAGGTTCAAAATTGAACTAGGTATGATAAACTTAGATTAAGTATACAGAACAAAAATTGGCTAAGTAAAAAGGTGTCGACACATAGACAAGTCTATGTCGACACAGAATAGTAAGTGTCGACACTTCAGGAAAATGGTGTCGACACATCTAGGAAGTTAGTGTCGACACTTCAGAATGTTAGTGTCGACACATGTCGAGTAGGTGTCGACACATCCAATAAAGTGTCGACACTTAAGTTTTACTCAGAATTTTTCTAAGTAAAGTCTCGACTACATGTCGAGTATAGTGGTGTCGACACTTAACCAAGTGTCGACACATAAAATCTGTTGACTAAACTTGTGTCGACACATGTGTGTCGAGACATTATAAGTCAGTGTCGACACTTATTGACAGTGTCGACACATCTTTAGAAATTCATCCCGCCTGTTCGTCTTCAAACAAGAAAGGTATAAATAGGGTTCTGTTTTGTTTGTCGACACGCTTTCAGAGTTTCGAGACTAAACTCCTGTGTCGACATTTCTCTTCTCTAAAGACTAATTCTCAACACCCTAATGGCTCCCAAGCTGGAAGAGAACGTTAACGAAGGCTATGAGCTCGTGCGAGGCGCATTCGACGATGGTGATCAGGAAATCAAATCAGTGATAACCCTAGTCAGCGATTCAGGACTGGAATACTTGGTTTCAGAACCAACCAAGATATGGAAGAAAGAAGTGATTGAATTTCTTACTGGAGCAACTGTGGATGACTCTGGATACAGAATCAAATCCAGAGTGCATGGAACCAAGGTCAAGGTTTCACCCAAGTCCTTGAGAAAGGTACTTCAGCTACCTAAGATTCAAGAAGAAGAGGAAGTGACCACATCTAAGACCAGAGAAGCACTCACTTGGTGTGGTCTTGATTCTAAGATGAGAATAGGTTCTGTCTTCAACAGAAAAGGCATGAACACTCAAGGCAAATTCCTGTCTGAAGTAGTAGGCAAGGTCATTCTTAGTAAAACTGGAGGGCATGACAGGGTGTCAGCCTCTATGTTCAGTATTATGACCAGAATCATCTTCAACCTTAAAACAGACTGGTCTATGATTGTCTTTGAGAAAGTAAAAGAAAGTCTGAAGAAGCCCAATCTGGGCAGGATACTAAGTCTCTACCTGGCTGGATCAATTCCAGAGGTAATGAGCTCTGCTGCAGGAACAAAAATCAATCACATGAGGAGAATGGACTCAAGGATATTCTCTAGATGGGAAAGGGTGCTGTCAAAGGAATTGACCACCCCTGAGAAACAAGCTTCTAAGAAAGACTCTCCTCCCAGGAAGAAGAGGAAGACTGCTGCTGTGCCTCAAGAGTCCTCCAGCAGCTCAGGCAGTGAAGAACATGTGGTCTTCACTCCTGATAGTCCAATGGATAAGGCTGCAGAAAAGTCACCTGCTCCTCAGGAGCCAGCTGACATCCAGGGGGAGCTTCCAGGTGTAGCAGAACCATCTACACTGGAGAGTGAGCAAGCCACCCTCCTCATTCAAGAGGTACTTGTTGACCTTAATACTTTGAATTTTTCTATAATAAATTCTGATTTGTCTGATGACCATCAGCAAAATCAGCCAGCAACTCAAGAACCAGATGTTGTTCTCCAAGACACATCTGTTGTAGCTGATGAAACCAGTACATCTCCTGCACAGTCTCCAGCAGAATACACAATGGAAGATCTATTTCTGAATTTAGATCAAGATGATTTTGATATGGAAAAGAATGCTGCTGATGCAGAGAAGGATGCTGCTGCTGAGGGGGAGAATTTGGATATTCAAGAAGAGCCTATAAGGCTAGATACTGAGAAGGCACAAGATGTGCACACTGAAAAACCATCAAGCCCTAAGGATAGGGTGGATATAGCAAGTACATCAGAATCTGAAGATGATGAAGCTGAGCAAGCTAAGAAGAAGAAGTTCTTTGTTTTCAAAAGAAGGAGTCAGAGCTATAAGAAGGCTCTACAAACTGTTGCTCAACACTCCTTAGTTCAACAAGCTCCATCAACTGATTACAGTGCTCTACTGCTTGCCATGCAAATCAAGATGGATGAACAAAGGAAGGCTTTAGAAACTTATGTTGATGAAGGGCACAAGGCACTACAATCTGATCTGGGACAGGAAATCAAGTCAATAAGGTTTGAAATGAACCTTAATAAAAAGGAGATGACTGATTGTTTTACAAAGGGTGCTCATGCAGTGGTCTATCTGGCTAAACATCAAGAAACCATAAAAGAGAAGGTAGAAGATATAGCACTAAAGCAAGGCTATGTGCTGGAGAATCAACTCAGGATGAATGATAATTTGACTGCATCTCACAATGCCATAGTCACTGAACTCAAGAAAAAGTCTGATGAACCATCAACCTCCTCTGCTGCTGCCAAGGCTGATTTTGATAAAATATTTCAAGCAGAAATTGCTGCTGTAAAGACTGCAATTACAGACTCACAGAAGGTCATTTCTGAACAGCTTACCAAGCTTAGACCTTTCTTTAAGGAGGGCATAAGGTATTTGGATAGCCAAATCAGGTTCCAGAAAGATGATGTGAGAGATCATGTAGCCCAAGAAGTCATAAAGGGGGAGAGGGTGTTAGTCAAAGCCAGTTCTGACCATGCAAAATGGATATCCAATTCCATCAGGGCTACACTGGGCTATCCTCCCCTGTGTGATGATGACAATGTAGCTGAATCTGGTATTCAAGGAACATATCTTGGAGGTGAGCAACAGGCAGTGGCTGATGTAATCTATCCACCTCCAGATTTTGAAATGGTTCATGCTGATGTAAGCACAATGTATAGTCCAACTGCTGGCAAGCCCAATGTTATTCTGGAAAAGGTTGTTCAACCTATCACAGCTGCTATGCAAGAGGCTTTGGACAAAGAAGAAGAGACTAGGCTATCAAAGAAGAAGTTCAGGGAACTTGCTGAACAAAAACCAGATTTTGAACAGTGGAGCCCTACTTCTAGGAACATCATTCTCACTGCCTGGAAAGCAGCCAAGGACAATGCCCATGAGAGGAACAAGTGGTTCTCAGAGGCAGAATGGAGGAAACATGAAAGTAGGCAGGAAGCCATTGTCCAACATAGAAGGAAGGCTAAGTTAGGAAAGCTACCTCCTACAGCTGTGGAGCCTAGCAAGTACTTTCCTAAGCCCTATCATTATTTTGAAAGGCAAAAGATCAAGGCTGAAGAACAGAAGAAGAAGGACTCCAAAGGGAAGAAGACTGCTGAAGCTGAGCCTGCTGCTGCTGCTGCTGTGAAAGCTAAAGTACAAGCTGGAAAAGGCATAGTCATTAAGGAACCAGAGCAGAATTAGATTAAGATTAAACTGAAGAATGTTGTAATCTGTTACATCAAACATTTTGTGTAAATCATTGAAAATGTATTAAATGTATGAACAATTTTTGTTAAACAAATTTCATGATTGTTCTGATGAATGTGTCTAATTCTTGTTTGTTCTGTAATGCTGAATGAGTATACATGTGTGCTTTATTACATGTTTAAGTTTAACTCTGTTGTCATATATCTGTTTTACTTCATTTTATAATTTTTAATTATGAGTGATGTATATCATTGACTAAGGGTTATGACTTCTCCAAATAGGGGGAGATTGTTGGGTACATTGGTCAAATGTACCTGATTTGAAGAAGCCTCACCTAACTCAATGATATGCATCATAGTGTATTTGATGTTTGTTTGAGTTACTTGTGCAGGTTAGGAATACACTGGACTGAAGCTAAAAATTCTAAGTCCATGTGTCGACACCCAGAGGGAAAGTGTCGACACTTGAGAAGCTTGTGTCGACACCCAGACAAGCAGTGTCGACACTTGGAGTCATTGTGTCGACACCTGGGAAGAAGAGTCGACACCAGTCAGAAAGTGTCGACACTTGGAGCTGTGTCGACACTCAGTGTAGAAGAATGCAGAAAAGCTGTGTCGACACTTAGCAGAAGTGTCGACACCTAGAAGAGCTGAGTCAACACCAGAAAGTGTCGACACTTGAAGTAAGTGTCGACACTCAGCAAAAGTCTGCAGAATCTAAGTACAAGTGTCGACACTCAACACAATGTGTCGACACTATGCAGAAGAGTCAGCACTTGAAGTAAGTGTCGACACCCAGCACAATGTGTCGACACTTAGCTAAAGACTCAGTATTTGAAGTAAGTGTCGACACTCAGCACAATGTGTCGACACACAACCAGAGGAGTCAACACTTGAAGAAAGTGTCGACACTCAGCACAATGTGTCGACACTTAGTTGAAGACTCTACACTTGAAGAAAGTGTCGACACAAGGAGCTGTGTCGACACTTAGCAAAGAACAGAAAAGTTACAAAATATTCTAAGTACAAGTGTCGACACTAAAGGAATGTGTCGACACTCAGCTGAAGAAACAAGATTGAAGACTTGTGTCGACACCAAGAAGCAGTGTCGACACTTGACAGTTTCAACACATGAAGATGTGTCGACACAAAGGAGATGTGTCGACACTTAGAAGAATACAGTTAAAGAATGAAGTACAAGTACTTGTGTCGACACTCAATTTCAGTGTCGACACATGCAGAAGAAACTGTGTCGAGACATACAAGGAATTGTGTCGACACCTTGTAGACTTGTGTCGACACTTACACAACATGTGTCGACACTTGGTCTATAAGTGTCGACACTTAAGAACAGAAAGTCTCGACACTATCTGACAGTTAGTGAAATTTCAAGAAGTGACTGGTTGACATGACAGCTGCCGATCCAGCCGGTCTACATCAACTGTCAGAGAAATCAGAAGTCTGTTATGAACCGGACCAGCCGGTTACCATGAAGGAAGCCTATAAATAGGCACTCATAGTTTACAGAAAAATTATTATTGAGATTAAGATTGATCAAGTGATATAGAAGTAGTTGATAAAGAGAGTTCAGATCTTTGTAAAAGTGGTATTTGGAGTATCAACACAAGAAGATCTTGCTGTGCATCGGCAGATCTAAGAAGTTGGAGAGAGAGCTCCAACCAAGAATTCAGTCTTTGGAACTAAGGCTGAGAAGAAGAATTCAGAGTCATCTGGATTTCAAGAAGCAGAGGTCAAGGAACAACTGCAGAAGATTCAGACTAATTCAGTTCTAATCAAGAAGCTTTGAAGGAAGCTAAGTCAGTTTGGATCTAACTGAGTTCTTCCAAGAACTCTTCAAGAATCTCTCAACTCCTCTCCTATTTTCTGAGTTGTAGAGTTAACTATTGTACTTCCTATTTTAACTTGTAGGATCCATTGGATCTGAGAGAATTGTAAGCCTATTTTATAAAGGCTGAGGGTAGGGCTTGGTTGCCTGAGTGTAGGAGTTGAAGAACTCTGAGTGTAGGCCTTAATTGGCTGAGTGTAGGCCTGGGTGGCTGAGTGTAGGCCTTTTGGCTGAGTGTAAGGCTTTGGGCCTGAGGTAGGAACCTAGTTTGGTTCTGAGTTAGTGGAGAAGTTTGGCCGAATCTAGTACACTGCTAGATAGGCGAAGGGGGAAAGTGGATGTACCCAAAGATTGGGGAACCACTATAAATTAGTGTGTCTGCTGTGGTGTGCTGTGCTGTGCTGTGGATTACTTGTTTGATTTCTGTAATTGCTGTTAGCTGTAATAATTGTTGTGCTGCCAACAAAGTTTTAAAAAGGTTTAGGTCACCTATTCACCCCCCCCCCCTCTAGGTGTTTAGGTACCATATCTTTCATAAGTGTCACCATAAGGCGGCGGTTCTGGGCAAAAGACTGGGTATCCTCCTAAGTAGGGGGGTTCTTACACCAGGTGAGCCACGTCATTCCCAAAACAAGATCAAAGTCCGATAACTCCAAGATCATCGCCAGAGCCTCGAAAGTTAGGTCATTGATGGTCACCTCCAGGAGGCATTTTACAGTAGATAGGATCTCCATCCCATTGGGAAGACGTACCCTAATGGTAAATCCCGTAAAGTATTGTACTTGATCCAAGTACTTAACAAAATACCCCACCAAAAAATTATGTGTCACCCCCGGTCGTATAAGGTATGGGCAGGCTTGCCACATACTGTTACTATCCCTGAGTTTATTAAACAACCTTAGGGGGCTAGTTGTAAGGTTTTCTTCCTTAACACTTCTATTTTAATATCAGTTCTACTATTTAGGAGAAAGAAAGACAGGAATTGAAATTTCTGGCATACGTGTTATAACCCTAACCGGGTTTCGGGGTTAAGCTAGGTCCAAAGCATACATCTGATCTCTGTATGGCTTACGATCACAGCCCTGTAATCCACGTCCTCGACCATGTCCCCGCCCCCTGAATTGCTCCACTGGTGGGGCAGCCTGTGGTGCTGGTAGTGGTGCCTGTCTCCTGGGATAATTGATTCAAATATTTCCAGGCTGGTGGCAGTAATAACACACTGGCGGGGGAGGTGCCCCATCCTCTGGCCTCAGCATCTCTTGTATCTGTATAGGCTAAGGGTTCTGTACCTCCAGGTCACTGTGCTCCTGTCTATGACTCGGGCGGGATTGATCCACATTTCTTCGATCCCTCTGATGTTACCTCCTGCATAGGCAGTGTCAAGAAGAGACTTCCACCATCTCTTTATGTGGGACTCCAAGCATGAGACTGCTAAGGATATGGCCATATCCATCGGGCATCATATCCGAACCAACATCTCGTGAATGATGTCCAGCCATTCCTTAGTCCGTACTGTCGTCTTCGTCCCTAGATATGATGGAGGGGATAGTCCTCGGAAGACACTCAGCCAATTTGACATGGGATTTGGTTGAGGAGCCGGAGCCTGCTGTGTCTTAAAATCATCCAAGATGGTCGTCAGTGTTTGTCCCATCTCCATTTGCTGGAATGAAGTAGGAACTTGCAGGGGTGGAACATCATTCTGGACTGGAGGTGCTCCTGATCCCTATTCAAAGACCAAAATTTGTTATAACTTTCAAAAAGTAAGGTTCACTTATAAGGTGGTTGACTTAAATCTAGTCAAGTGTTGACAGTTGCATGTGATTCCCTATATGGGCACACCATAGCTTCCACCGCTTAGTTTTCCCCCAAACTAAACTTGAGCATGGTTATCTCAGGGTTCGTGGACTCCTATTTCTTCGGGTTGAGGTTAAATCTGATACCAGTTGTCTATTATGCCCAAAACCACAGCTTTGTGGTGACACCTACACCGAGAGGGTCGCCACCACAAATCGTTGATTCTGTCGGCAACTACTTGACCATACTCCACAGAAGAAAAGAAGTAACATTTAAACATGAATCCACAATCACATAGCAGTAAATAAGAGTCCATATAAAGGAAATAAACTGATCAGAAGTACAATACTGAATCTGAAAGGAAAGGTAAAAGGGCTCATGCCCGGTACATGTTGATAATACGGTTTGCAGTCAATTTTATTAGGATATTTTCGGGGTTTTAAAGCAAATCATGTCTTGTAAAGTACTTGTTTTGATTCCCCTTTGTATATATTTTTGTCGCTAATGCATTTTTTTCTGCTTTTTGCAGGTTTTCACGGCTTTCAGCCGAATTTTGCTGTGACACGCCCCAAGGTCACGCCCTACCAGGGCGTGTACCTAGGGCGTGTACCCAGAGGAATGAAGCAATTGGTCCGAAACTGCATTCCGTGGAAACTTAGTGTACACGCCCTCGGTCACGCCCGTGTCACATCCGACACGGGCGTGTACTAGAGGCGTGTCCCCAGGTTCCGAGGAATCGCCGCAGCGCGCTCGTTTTTCCCGCTCCACCGTCGCACCGAAAGTGTCACGCCCCAGGGTCACGCCTGACCCGGGCGTGACATATGGGTGTGTACTTCAGCAATTCCGCCCGTCACCTCCAGCATTCAATTTCAGCTCAACAAAGTCACGTCGCAAAGAACACGCCCCAAGTACACGCCCCACCAGGGCGTGACTTGTGGGCGTGTACCTCAACTACTTCGTCAGAATTCAATTCCTGCCCGAAAAAGTCGCGCCGAATGTGTCACGCCCCAGGGTCACTCCCGACCAGGGCGTGACAGGGGGACGTGACCCGACCCGAAAAATTCTATAAATAGAGCCCAACTCCAGGGTTTTAGGACACCTTTTGCTTGGAGAGGGGAGGTTCTGTCCTTTGTATTTCTGAACTTTTTAAGCATGTCTTTCCATTTTTAGTTCTTAGCTGTAGCTTTATGCTTTTCCCTGTAGTAGTTCCTAGCTTCGTTCTGTAGTATAATGTTAATGATAGTGTAGTTTACCTTTCCATGCACTTGTAATCGCTGGTTTTCATGTTGTAAGATCCATGTTTCTATTAATAAAAAGTGTTGTTTTCCTTTACGTTTCTGCTCCGTTTTCATTATTCTTCTTCTACTCATCCCCCCTCTTCCTCCTCACCATGATTAACTAATTCTCCATGTACTCGATCTTAATGATCCGAGGTTCGAGTGATTAGGTTATGATGCTTTGAATCTTACCTTTTCTTTTTAGGGTTTAGCTTTGAATTACTCTTGATTTATCACGGGTTGGAGGTATATCATCGATATATACTCTCCACCTTTGCTTTCATTCTGGGCTAGCCGAGAGGCCGAAAGTTTGAAATGAGCACTCAAGAGTAAAGGGAGTTGTTCGCACCCCTCGAGAGAGGCAGACGTTCAAATCTCCCGGATTGGAGTAAAATCCATTAGAGGGGTTCACCGCGTAAAGCGAGTTTTAGGCCTCCGATTTAGGCGAGAGTCGGTCGGACCTTCCTAAACTCAGTTAGGCACGGCCTTCGAGAGAAGTGTGTCAATATTCATGGAACCTCCACGGTCAAGGACCTTTACCCTAATTAGCTTAGGTTTATTTATCGTATTTTTCTAACCACTCTTGCCGAGGTGATTTCTGATCGAGTGCATTTTTCCCCTTCATCGTTATTAAGCTTTAGTTAATTGCTCTTTAGCTCTCTTTAACTTTTCATGCAAGTAGCTCTCTTTCATTGCAAGTAGTTCTCTTCCTTTAGCACGTTTAGCTTTCTTCTAAAAAACTTATTTTTCCGTCGATAAAATAATAGATTTCGTGTGAGTAAGCTCACTCAACTGTTCCCGGATTTCAATACGACACTTGTGTCCCCTAGCTGCATTTCGATAGGTATACTTGCCTTGATGAATTGTTAGTTTGGTTATTTTCTCCTTGCAGATATCTAAGAGACAATCAAGTTTTTGGCGCCGTTGCCGGGGAAGCAACGCTTGTTGATAAATTGAAAACGCGAATATATTAATTTTATCACTTCTCTTTCTCAGCCTCCTTCTTAAATTTTTTCCGCCTACTCACTTGAGTTAAATGGCTGGATTTTGTTAAGTGTGCGTATTTTTAATTTTTCCGCCTACTCACTTGAGTTAATTGGCTGGATTTATTTCAAGCAAGTGTGCGTATCTTTTATTTTTCCGCCTACTCACTTGAGTTAATTGGCTGGATTTTCTTCAGTAGAGTGTGTTTACTTTCTGTAGAGTGGGTGTGTTTTAATTTTCTGTCGAGTGCGTGAGTGTAGCTTTTATTTTCCGCCTACTCGCACAGAGTTAAATGGCTGGATTTTAATTGCCGCATTCTTAATAGAAACCCACATCACAAAATTTTCTACACCACCTAACTCTCTCGAAAAGGGCAAAGTGGCTCTAAATGCCACTATCTTGTCTAGTACCTTGCGAACCCTTCACCGGGTAGCCCTTGGGAAGTTCGGGAGTTAAAACATAAAAAAAAATCTATTTCAAAAAAAAAAATTTCCAACTTCATTAGCTCTTTTACTTTTTAGTCTTGCTTCTCCTCTCTTCTTCTAGTGTATGACCCGCGGAAGTCCGTCGGTTACTTTGGACCTGGACCACGAAATTGAGCGTACTCTTCGGAGAAGATCGCGATTTCAAGGCCCTACTACCCAAGTGCCGGTTGAGGATTCCGAGTCATTTTCTACCTTAAGAATGGCAGAACCCAACGTAGAGGAAGCCGTGCATAGTCCTATGTCCTATTATGCACGACCAAATCTCGAGGGTACAGAAACTAGTATAGTTCGCCCTGCAATAAATAATAATAATTTCGAACTGAAGCCTAGCATAATTCAAATGGTGCAGCAGTATGTGCAATTTGACGGGCTTCAAGATGAAGACCCGAACGCACACATAGCCAGCTTTCTTGAGATTTGTGACACCTTCAAGATAAATGGTGTCACAAATGATGCTATTAGGCTAAGATTATTTCCTTTCTCTCTTAGAATTAAGGCTAAGCAGTGGCTGAACACCCTTCCTAAAAATAGCATAACTACTTGGACGCAATTAACTGAAAAATTTTTGGCCAAGTATTTTCTGCCTGCTAAAACTGCTAAACTTAGGAATGACATTTCTGCCTTTGGACAAATAGACTCTGAGACCCTTTACGAAACTTGGGAAAGATTTAAAGAATTATTAAGACGATGCCCACATCACGCTCTGCATGTATGGTTGCAGGTGCAGACGTTTTATAATGGGCTAAATCAAAGCACGAAGCAAATGATAGACGCAGCTTCTGGCGGTACTTTAAACCATAAGACCCCGGAAGCAGCTCTTGAGCTGTTTGAAGACATGGCCATGAACACTTACCAGTGGAATGTGCCTAGGTCCCGCCCAAACAAACCTGCAGGTCTCTTTGAAGTGGACAACGTCTCCCAACTCGCACTGCAACTTGAAATATTAAGCAAAACAATTACGGAGATGACTGCTGCCTCCGCCCCTCAGGTATGGGAATCTGCAACTCCTCCCGCTGAACATTTGGATTATGTAAATAATATGCCTAGAACTGCTTTTAATAATTTTTCCGCTGCGAATTATCATCCTCCTGGTTTTAATTTTCCGAATAGTTATAATCCTGCGTTAAGAAATCATCCGAATTTTTCGTGGAGCAATCCATCGAATGCTGTGCGCCCGCCACCGCAAAGTGATTTTTCTGCTCCACCACCACCTCCTCAAAGTTTTCCAAAACCTCCAAATTTGGAGGAAGTGTTTTCAAAATACATGAATGCTAATGACGCTACGATTAGGACCTTAACCGGAAGTGTTAAAAACTTAGAAAACCAGGTAGGACAGCTCGCTAAAATGATTTCTGAGCGACCCGTAGGGTCTCTTCCTTCCAATACCGAGCCCAACCCGAGAGAGCAAGCGAAAGCTATAACTCTTCGGAGTGGGAAGAAAGTTCCCGGTATGATAAGTGAAGAGCCCGAGGCAATCTCCGCTTCCGCTTTAAAAAATCAAAGCTCCGTTCCCATTTTAAAAATTCCACCCTCTGCCGAAGAAAGTATCACTCCTATTTTAGAACAACAACTCACTCCACCACCCACCTTTAAAAATAATCCATCCCCGCCATACCCTTCCGAACTTAATAAACAACGACAGGATGATCAATACACCCGTTTTTTAGAAATGTTTAAACAAATCCACATAAATCTGCCTTTCCACGAAGCCATATCCCAGATGCCTAAGTACGCAAAATACCTTAAGGACCTCCTAACCAACAAGAAGAAGTTAGAGAACCTTTCTCATGTCACGTTAAATGCCGCGTGCTCAGCGGTTTTGACAAACGGATTACCGAAGAAAATCAGTGACCCGGGTAGTTTCTCTATCCCGTGTGTCTTTGGTGATCTCTTTGTCAAACACGCTTTAGCCGACTTAGGTGCGAGTATTAATCTTATGCCCCTCTCGTTGTTTAAAAAGTTAGGAATTGGTAGTCTCAACCCCACACGCATGAGTATCCAGCTAGCCGACAGGTCAGTCAAATACCCGTTAGGAATAGTGGAGGACGTCCTAGTCAAAGTTGACAAGTTCATCTTCCCGGTGGACTTTGTCATTTTAGACATCGAAGAAGACGTCGAGGTTCCCCTGATCCTTGGCCGACCCTTCCTTGCCACCTCCCGAGCTATCATTGATGTAAGCAATGGTAAGCTCTTCCTTCGAGTGGGCGACGATGAGGTAACTTTCTCTATCACCCCCTCGATGAAGAACACACTAGCTAATGATGACTCCTGTTTTTTCATGGATACCATAAGTGAAGAATCCTTCTCTCCCACCTCTGATTTTGAAAAAGAATTTTCCAATTTTTGTTCCTCTCCTACTCTTCCAACTGAATCTCTACACCTAAGTGAAGAATCCTCCACTCGCCCCTCTGATTTTGAAAAAGAATTTTTTGATTTTTGTTCCTCTTCTACTTTTCCAACTGAATCGCTGCACGAAGCCTCCATGGCCGCTAGCAACACCCCTTTTAATTTTACATATAAAAAAGTGTACGAGGACATAGTTTTTGAAAAAGAACAAATTTCCAAAACCTCGTATGATGACCCCCCTACCTTGGAACTGAAAGAACTACCAGAGCACCTTCAATACGCTTTCTTAGAAAAGGAATCTAAGCTGCCTGTCATAGTTTTGGCCTACCTCACGGATGCACAAAAGGATAAACTTCTTTCAATTTTACAAAAGCATCGCCAAGCTATTGCTTGGCAGATATCTGATATTAAGGGCATAAGCCCATCTTTCTGCACTCATAAAATCTTAATGGAAGATAATTCACGTAACTCTATACAACCTCAGCGCCGTATAAACCCAAACATGAAAGACGTAGTTAAGGGCGAGGTTATGAAATTGTTAGATGCAGGAATTATCTATCCTATATCCGACAGTAAGTGGGTTAGCCCAGTTCAGGTAGTACCAAAGAAGGGAGGGATAACGGTCGTAAGTAATGAAAATAATGAATTAATCCCGACTCGGACGGTGACCGGATGGCGAATGTGTATAGATTACCGTAAGTTGAATGACGCCACCCGCAAGGATCACTTCCCCTTGCCGTTCATTGATCAAATTTTAGAACGACTTTCCGGACATAGCTTTTATTGTTTTCTCGATGGCCTCTCGGGGTATCTTCAAATCCCCATCTCCCCCGAGGACCAGGAGAAAACTACGTTTACTTGTCCCTTCGGCACCTTCGCCTACCGAAGAATGCCGTTTGGATTGTGCAATGCGCCGGCTACATTCCAACGATGTATGCTCGCCATCTTTGACAAGTATGTAGAAAGCATTATGGAAGTCTTCATGGATGATTTCTCTGTCTTCGGGAATTCCTTCGATAGTTGCTTAGAGAACCTTGAAAAAGTCTTAGAGCGATGCGAAGAAACTAACCTCGCCTTAAATTGGGAAAAATGTCATTTTATGGTAAGGGAAGGGTTAGTTTTGGGACATAAAATTTCTGAAAGGGGTATTGAAGTAGACGTTGCGAAAATAGAAGTTATCGAGAAACTGCCGCCACCTACGAACATAAAAGCCATAAGAAGTTTCCTGGGTCATGCGGGTTTCTACCGCCGCTTCATAAAGGACTTTTCCAAAATCACCAAGCCCCTTACCCATCTCTTAGAAAAAGACGCCCCATTCATCTTTGATGACCTCTGTCTAGCTGCCTTCAATTTAATAAAAGAAAAATTAGTTAATGCGCCAATCATGATAGCTCCGGTGTGGGATCTTCCATTTGAAATAATGTGTGATGCGAGTAGTTATGCGGTGGGAGCCGTACTAGGTCAACGTATTTCCAAAAACTTCCACCCCATCTATTACGCTAGTAAAACACTCACATCTGCACAGGAAAATTACACCACAACCGAGAAGGAGCTCTTAGCTGTAGTATTCGCATTTGACAAATTTCGCCCGTATATTACTCTTTCGAAAATTATTGTTTTTACGGACCACTCGGCCCTCAAATATCTTCTCTCTAAAACGGATGTCAAGCCTCGCTTGATTCGCTGGGTCTTACTCCTCCAGGAGTTTGACTTAGAGATCTGTGATAAGCGAGGTGCCGAGAACTTGGCCGCCGACCACCTTTCGCGCCTAGACAACCCGTTTATAGAACAATTAGACGAAAATTCTTTTCATTACTATTTTCCTGATGAGAAGCTGTTCATAATTAACACATCTACTTCTCCTTGGTTTGCCCGCATCGCCAACTATCTAGTGGCTCGTGTGCTCCCAAAAGAGTTCTCGTCTCAGCAAAAGAAGAAATTCTTTTCTGAATTGAAGAACTACTTTTGGGAGGACCCGCATCTTTTTAAAGTCTGTGCAGACCAAGTGATCAGGAGGTGTGTTTCTTTCGATGAAGGATTAGATATTATTAAACATTTGCATGAAGGACCGACAGGTGGGCACTATCAAGCTGCTCGCACCACTCACAAAGTGTTAAGCGCGGGTTTTTACTGGCCCAGCCTGTTTAAAGACGCGCATGCCTTTGTGAGTAGGTGTGATAGTTGACAACGGTCGAGGAATATTTCGAATAAAAATGAAATGCCACAAAATTATTTCCTAGAGTGCGAAGTTTTCGACCTCTGGGGGATTGATTTTGTCGGCCCTTTTCCTTCTAGCTTCGGGAATAAGTACATTTTAGTTTCCGTTGATTATGTTTCGCGTTGGGCCGAAGCCCAAGCTCTTCCTACGAATGACGCCCGAGTTGTAGTTAATTTCCTAAAAAAATTATTTTCTCGATTCGGTAGGCCGCGTGCTATCGTTAGTGATAGGGGTTCCCATTTCTGTAACGCACAATTTTCAAAAATCCTAACTAAATATGGCGTTACTCATAAGCTTTCCACTGCCTACCACCCCCAAACTAACGGACAAGTCGAAGTAGTCAATAGAGAAATAAAAAGAATTTTAGAAAAGACTGTTTCAACATCTAGAAAAGACTGGTCAGCCAAATTAGACGATGCTCTATGGGCCTACCGAACAGCGTACAAAATCGCCCTCGGATGTACGCCATATCGGTTGGTTTATGGAAAATCGTGTCATTTACCCGTAGAGATAGAGCACCGCGCCTTTTGGGCCTTGCGATTTTTAAACTTCGATCCCCACTCCGTCGGCGATTTTAGAAAATTTCAACTTAACGAACTCGACGAGTGGCGCTCTTACGCGTATGAAAATAACAGACTTTATAAAGAGCGGACGAAGCGTTTACACGACCGACATCTTAGGCACCCAAAAATCTTTAAGCCGGGCGACCAAGTGCTTCTTTATAATTCTCGTTTACGTTTATTCCCGGGTAAATTAAAATCACGTTGGTCTGGGCCTTTTACTGTTTTAGAAGTCTTTTCTTATGGTACTGTTTTAATTTCTCACCCTGATAAGGGTACTTTCAAAGTGAATGGTCAGCGTCTTAAACTGTATTTCTGTAATGATGTCAGTCTAAACACTGTTAACTCTATCTTTCCGGTCCTGACATTTGATTAATCTGAACTTTATTTTACTCACAAACTTTGACATTTATTCGAACTTTATTTTTAAAACAATATTTGGGACAATCTTATTTTGATGCGTCGAGCTCAAACGATGCTTTAAACAAAGGGCGCTCTTGGGAGGCAACCCAAGTTATCTTTTTCTGTTTTCTTTATTTTACAATTTTTGCCCCGAATGGCTCCGACGAGCTGAAACTTCTGCGATCGCCTGCTCCAACGGTTCTGATTCCCTGACAAAGTCCACCGGACGACGTTTCATGGAGCTCCACCGCACAGGCATGGAGGAGCGGCATCACTCAGCTTTCCCTGCCAAATAAAACCGGAGAAGTACCTGTTTTTCAATTCTGTCTCTCATTTCTGTCCTTTACTTTTCTCTCGTTCTCCGACCTCCTTCTCCATTGCGGACAATGTAGATCTTAAGCTTGGGGGATGAGTTCCTCCTTTTTGAGTTCAAAAAAAAAACCAACAGAATACATATGTTTTTATATAGCTGCATTTTGGTATTTCAATAAGTACCCCATGTTTCTGTTTTGTTTTTCTCAAACTTCTTTATAAACAACGTAGTTAATTATAATTTTTCTAATCATTTTTTTAATCATATCTCACAAGTAAAATGTTGGTCATGCTGTGTTTCTAATTCACGGTAGCATGATAAGGTAAAATATTTCTCTAAACCGTGCATTTCTATTATGGTTTTCCGTTCTTTATTTTCTTTACTTTCTCTAAAAATTTATCATCCACTATTTTGCTTTTCGTCTTTAGATGATTTTTGTAAGAACATATTTTGAATAACGTAGTAGATATGAACGATCCAAGTGACATATTATTTTTATTTTCAAGATAATTTCATCAATCTTCTTTTATTATCTCGAACTTGCTTTTTGAAATTTATCGACTCTATGTTTTAAATAAATTTAAAACAACGCGTGAAAATGATTTGGGCCATTTTTGTTCACGTTTGAGCTTTCTGGCCAACCTAAACTCTTTTACCACTAGTTAGCCGCTTTTGAGTCTTTTTTCCAAATTTATTTGATAACTCCACACAGCATTTCATTTTCACCAAAGCCCAAATTCCTACCTATCTAATCACGCTAATTTTTTTGATAGGAAATTTTGTATTATCTTTGGAGAAATTGTTGAAAAAGGTGTACTCAAAAGCAATAAATTGAAAAAAAAAAGAAAAAACAAAAAATGAATGAAAATAATAAAAAAAAGAGATAAATAATCATAAAGAGAAAAAAATAAATTTGTTTATACATATTTTGTTTAAAATACATTTTTTTTGTTTTTTAAAAAAAAATTGTTTTGGTTTAGTGTGATTTTTAAGCCTCCATGTTTATATTTGAATTCCACTCATATTCATATTCCTAAACCAAACGTTTCGGTCCTATTAAGTCCTTTTGATTCACACCTTTTTTTAATTTTATTTAACAACTAAGAAAAGAAGAAAAGTAAATCAGTTATAGTTTTGGATTTAAACTTAGATTTTTGTTATTTAATTGATATAATTATAATGCGTTGCTTGGATCTAGTAATAACTCAATACGTTCTTTTCATTTTCATTGCCTTGCTCAAATCTATTTAAAGAATTTCGTCAAAATTCTGGATGATTTATTTTTATTAAGTAAAGTTTATAAAAGTTAAACCATACCTAAATAATTGTTTTATATTTACGTTTTACATTCTCCCTACCTAGAATTTCGCATAGTACTTGTGTAAGTATGATTAAAACTTTTTGAATTAGTCACTCTTATGATTAGCTAGTCTTTATATCTTTGCTTGGGGACAAGCAAAACTTAAGCTTGGGGGAATTTGATAATACGGTTTGCAGTCAATTTTATTAGGATATTTTCGGGGTTTTAAAGCAAATCATGTCTTGTAAAGTACTTGTTTTGATTCCCCTTTGTATATATTTTTGTCGCTAATGCATTTTTTCTGCTTTTTGCAGGTTTTCACGGCTTTCAGCCGAATTTTGCTGTGACACGCCCCAAGGTCACGCCCTACCAGGGCGTGTACCTAGGGCGTGTACCCAGAGGAATGAAGCAATTGGTCTGAAACTGCATTCCGTGGAAACTTAGTGTACACGCCCTCGGTCACGCCCGTGTCACATTAGACACGGGCGTGTACTAGAGGCGTGTCCCCAGGTTCCGAGGAATCGCAGCAGCGCGCTCGTTTTTTCCCGCTCCACCGTCGCACCGAAAGTGTCACGCCCCAGGGTCACGCCTGACCCGGGCGTGACATATGGGCGTGTACTTCAGCAATTCCGCCTGTCACCTCCAGCATTCAATTTCAGCTCAACAAAGTCACGCCGCAAAGAACACGCCCCAGGTACACGCCCCACCAGGGCGTGACTTGTGGGCGTGTACCTCAACTACTTCGTCAGAATTCAATTCCTGCCCGAAAAAGTCGCGCCGAATGTGTCACGCCCCAGGGTCACGCCCGACCAGGGCGTGACAGGGGGGCGTGACCCGACCCGAAAGATTCTATAAATAGAGCCCAACTCCAGGGGTTTTAGGACACCTTTTGCTTGGAGAGGGGAGGTTCTGTCCTTTGTATTTCTGAACTTTTTAAGCATGTCTTTCCATTTTTAGTTCTTAGCTGTAGCTTTATGCTTTCCCTGTAGTAGTTCCTAGCTTCGTTCTGTAGTATAATGTTAATGATAGTGTAATTTACCTTTCCATGCACTTGTAATCGCTGGTTTTCATGTTGTAAGATCCTTGTTTCTATTAATAAAAAGTGTTGTTTTCCTTTACGTTTCTGCTCCGTTTTCATTATTCTTCTTCTACTCATCCCCCCTCTTCCTCCTCACCATGATTAACTAATTCTCCATGTACTCGATCTTAATGATCCGAGGTTCGAGTGATTAGGTTATGATGCTTTGAATCTTACCTTTTCTTTTAGGGTTTAGCTTTGAATTACTCTTGATTTATCACGGGTTGGAGGTATATCATCGATATATACTCTCCACCTTTGCTTTCATTCTGGGCTAGCCGAGAGGCCGAAAGTTTGAAATGAGCACTCAAGAGTAAAGGGAGTTGTCCGCACCCCTCGAGAGAGGCAGACGTTCAAATCTCCCGATTGGAGTAAAATCCATTAGAGGGGTTCACCGCGTAAAGCGAGTTTTAGGCCTCCGATTTAGGCGAGAGTCGGTCGGACCTTCCTAAACTCAGTTAGGCATGGCCTTCGAGAGAAGCGTGTCAATATTCATGGAACCTCCACGGTCAAGGACCTTTACCCTAATTAGCTTAGGTTTATTTATCGTATTTTTCTAACCACTCTTGCCGAGGTGATTTCTGATCGAGTGCATTTTTCCCCTTCATCGTTATTAAGCTTAGTTAATTGCTCTTTAGCTCTCTTTAACTTTTCATGCAAGTAGCTCTCTTTCATTGCAAGTAGTTCTCTTCCTTTAGCACGTTTAGCTTTCTTCTAAAAAAACTTATTTTTCCGTCGATAAAATAATAGATTTCGTGTGAGTAAGCTTACTCAACTGTTCCCGGATTTTAATACGATACTTGTGTCCCCTAGCTGCATTTCGATAGGTATACTTGCCTTGATGAATTGTTAGTTTGGTTATTTTCTCCTTGCAGATATCTAAGAGACAATCACATGTAATCCTCACTACTTAACGCTCGCAAGAGTTAAGCTACAAGTTACTCATTGATCCCATGAATTTTGATGATGCTAGTATAGCCACTCCACGACTAGGCTGATTCACCTCCTCTTGGACGTGATGGTTCTCCTGGTGCTGCACCCTATCTCCTAACTGGTGTCCCTGGTATTATATTCATCATGTCGTTAGTTTAAACTAAGTCATGGTCCCCCTCCCTCCCCCGTGCGACACGTAGGCACCGTACAGGGGAGGATGAAAGGAAAGGGACTGAAAGTGGAGAATAAGCAAGAATAGGTGACAGTGGCCCTACCTATCATATGCTAAAAGCATCTAATATAGTAATGTCAGGTATATAAAGAACAAGTAGATGCAGTAGTATAATAGAAGTTACAAATTAAAGTAAAAGTAGAGCCGCTAATTATCATCACAGAGAAAGTAACCTTAACTTATAAGAATGTCCATACAGACTTATAAGTTACGGGTTCATTTTGTAGGGCCTAACGTATAAAAGATCTCATACGAATTTATACGTTAGGGGTAGAATGTTTACGCAAGGTATGTTTGACATGGAATATTATGCATGCTAAATGATGAGTTTCACACAAGTACAATGCGCCCACCCGACTCTATGCGCACAGACCATTAGTTCCCCATTCTGAGTTAGATTAGCTCTCAACTGCCTCTCATAGTGGCAAACGGAGGTAGTGGGTTGGGCCTCCCCATTCCTAGGTCAGTATTCTCACTACCTAGCCTAGACCATGTGTACTACTCGATACACCCACAGTTAGGTGCTACGGAGTCTTTAGTACTAGTGCTGGCAAAACCACCAGTCTTTAATGGGCTAAGTGAACAGTTACACTTGTCGATTCAACATATCGACGTCGGTGTGAATGTCCATCCAATAATGCAGGCCCACCACTTAATGCACATGCACATTTGCTGTAAGAGCTCCCGAGTCATTGGCTATTCAAATTTAACCATTCTTCTATCAAACACCAAGCCCACCGCTCATGAATCTATACTAACTATCCTCCCGAAACGACTGGGTGAGTGTAAGTGACAGTGGTTATTAAGGGTTACTCTTTTAGTCTGTTTATTCTTACGTTTTAAGGTTAACCTTGGAGTGCTCAGGGCATTCCCTATGAAGGGCTCTTGAGGGCACAAAGAACTACAATGAGTCGAAGCCTAAAGTTCCCCTTCGCAAGGCACTTACTTTTATGAGTATCTATTTATTACTGAACCTCTTTCCCATGTTGCCTTTTAGCTAATCCTGTGTGAATTTATATATTTCCCGGGAGAAGACGATACACCGTCGACCCCGAGTACAACCCCAACTCCATGTTACCCGAACTACTTAGAACTTGGCCCTAAGGGTGTCCTCATCATGACTTCACCCAAACCTGGTGCACCCACTATAATTTCACCCATGTATGGTCAACTATTCTACCCTGAAACCTTGAATTCACTATATGCAGACCATGTGATCGATCTGAAGCGTACGAAGGTAAACACTCTGAATACTTTGTCGACAACCTTTTAATTATTACCGAGTGTCTACCATGATATATTGAGCTCCAAACCAGAACTAGGTATTTTTACTAATTAAATCAGCCTTTAATATAATTTCCCAAAATTATCCCACATATGACTTTGAACATGAAGTATGAAAATCTAATATGCAATGAACCTACTGAAATTTGCAGAGCTTCTTGTTGCCTAAATAACATCAAGGAACGAATTTCATAATTTTCCAAAAATGCATTTTACCATAAATCTAAATTCAAACATTTTGATCAAAATGACAATTTACAAAGTGAGTACAAGATTTTGTTATCCAAAAATTTATAACAAAATTACAGGAGGGCTATATTGACCAGAAAACATGTTTGCCCAAATTTCATAATTTTCTAATGTCATTTAAGCATTTATTTGAATTTACCAAATAATTTACCTCTATGGCAACTTGTGAAGGAACTACTATATAAACTTTCCCAAAAATTGTACTAAAATAAAACAGGCATTACAGAAGGAGGTACTACAAATCAACAACAAACACAGTTTGTTCTATAAAATTTACCAGTCAAATTTCACAATTTTTTAGAACTCAGTTTGTTCTATAAAATTTTATTTCTCCAATCAACAAACTCTAGTGTTACAAAGGAGGTACTACAAATCTTTAACTTAAAAGTTTACCAGTCAAATTTCACAATTTTCTAGAACTCAGTTTGTTCTATAAAATTTTATTTCTCCACTCAACAAACTCTACTGTTACAAAGGAGGTACTACAAATCTTTAACTTAAAATTATAATAAAATTTGCATGCATAGACAACATCAGTAAAGATCTATTGTCAAAGTTTCATGACCATCCAATACTAATAAACGTATATTTTATACTTGAAAGTGAAGTTAATATCCTAATCAATAAGTGATTTGTCGGGGGGAGACACTCATAAAATTCTAATTAAATCATCCAAGGGGTTTCTCTTCCCATTGAACTTATCTGCAATTTTTTGAGTCAAGGATTGCAGAGGTGACCATGTTTCATTCATTACCCCTAAAAGGCAACCCTAAGGTTTGAACTAGGGTCTCATGGTATTTCATCCCTAAATACTTCCAAATCAATTGCTAGGGTTGTTACAAGTGATAACAATGTATTGGCCAAAGTTTCTTGTTTAGTTGAGGGGTTGATAACTCAACCATCCTAAGTGCACTTTCTTAAAAAAAAGTAGGCTTATTACCTTATAATGGCCTTATTTACTAACCAAGATACCTTATCAATTCAACTCCAAATGGGTTGATATTTTTTCTTGGCCTTATAACATAGCCTCTTGTCATCCACCAGAGTTTGGGGAAAATTTGTGGCCCATAGACCCTATTTATATCTCAAATATGAATTATTAAATTATTACAAAAATTGTAGAATAATCATCTCCAAAAATTCTGGTTTTTCGATATGATGTGGACCATGGATAAACCAGCCTACGATCAAACTTTGAGTCCATTTGACAAAGTGGTTCACTGTGGGCACTCATTTCAATTTTTGGTCAACCCTTGGACACCTTTCCCCAAAAAATGTGCTAAGGGAAAACCATTGGTACAAAAGGGTTCACTCAAATTTTGTATTAAACTAGGCAGCAAAGGTTAGGTTTTCTATGTTGGACATTATTACAGAAAATGCCTCGAACTATTTCTAATAAATTAAACAATGTGACCATTAAAATGTGCCAAATGAAATAAAAGATATATATCCTTTAAATAATTTGGCATGTGCTTATCAATTCAAGCCAGATCCGATGGCGCCTGCTCATCATCCCCGATGAGCCAATAGCTGGGATTGGCTCTTCCTGGAGCTATTCCAGCGCCATTTCCCGGCCACCCGGCCGCCGCCCTGGCCAGCCACCACCACCTCCATTGAGGTGGTAGCTATCGCCTGGCGGCGGCACAACCTCCAGAGGGGTGTATTCTGGCGAACTTGAGAGGTTCATTTTCATGGAAAAACAAGGAGTTTCTCATCAGCGATCGGGCTCAATTGAGCCTAATTTCTCCACCTAATGATCTAAAGATCTAGCACAGGAGAGAAGGAGAAAGACTAGACTTGCAGGCGAGCTTGGTGGCATGTGTGGTGGTGGTGTGCCATGGCCGATGACACCAAGCATTTTCCTTGCCAAATCCCCCATTCTCCTCCTAAACAAGTGAAGTAAACATTCGTTTTGATTTCTTGGGAGATTTTAAAGCTGATGGGGAGGCTGAATTGGGGAGTGGAAGAGGCTACACTGAATAATCATTAATGTCCATGGAGGGTGGTGTTCGGCGATGGTGGATTGGTTCCTTTTCATGTGCTGGCATGGCTGAAATTGATGGCAATCTCCTCCCAAAGGTCAGGGGAGATGAATAGTAGCTTACGGGGGAGAATGGGGAGTCTATTTGCATTCTCCATTACTTTCCCATCTTTCTCTCTCCTCCCTTAAAAGAAAACTCTGTTTTTCTTTCTCCTAAATAGCACCTCCAAAATTTGAGTGGTATTCTAACTAGTTTCTACTTGTTCTAACTAGTTGGGCTTAGCCCATTTGGGTTGAGTCGGTTTTGGCTTTGTTCCTCATTTTGGGCTTGGTTTGACCAAAGTTGACTTGTGGGTGTTTGCTTAGTCAAATGAGTGGGTAGACTGGTCAACTAGGTGTCTTGAGTCCCTTGCCACCACCCAAGTCCATTTGTGGCCTTGTGTAAGCCATTTAGGTCAAGTTAGGGCACTTTGACCTAACTAGGGTTAGGGTTGACTCTAGTCAATTCCACCCCTTGGTTGACCCCTAATGGGTTATTAGGGCACCAAAAGGGCCCTATAAGATTGAAGGTGGTAGAGTGGGTTCAAGTAGTCATGTTGGGAGCCATTGGCCAACCCCTAGCTTAGGTATTCAAAAGCTACTATTTGCAGACCAATGTGCTTTCACCTATTTAACTAGGCATCCAAGGTCCTCTTGGTCATCTTAAAGCTTTGTCAAGACCTAGTCATGACAAACATCTCCTAGGGGCCTGGTTGTTTGTGGGATGTTACAATGGGGATGGGGAGCTCCACGTCGGAAAGATCATTGACCTTCTCCTCCTCTCTGGTTCGCCTTGCCTCAAACCCGGGCAGAATGAAATTGGCCACTACCGAGATGAGCTCTTTCTCAGTGTGCGTGGCAGAGAAGAAGACAGAGTCTAAGAAGGTCCACGCACACTTACTCCTCCCCTCAATGTCACCACCACCTCCTCCCATCTCGTGATCCGGCAAGCAAGTTGGATGCTAGAGTTCTCGCGGAAAGTGGCGAGCTGAGAATAGGATGTAGGAGAGAAGAAGATGCAGAGGAAGGGTTTAAATGTGGTAGGTGGGGTGAAAGATGGAGTGGGCTATTTATAGAAAAAAGGCGGGGGAACGATCCTTCGGCGGGAGATGTGCGGATAACAAAAATATGTTCTGATGCTTCGATATTCGAGCCCGCCCCTAATTCATACCTACTCATTGTGGTCCTATGAAGCAATGTAGCGACGGGAAAAGAGACGAGCGAGCCATGCTGGCTTGCATTCGCCCGAGAGGCTAGCGATCCATGCCGGCTTGCATCCGCCTGAGTGGCGAGCGAGCCAAGCCGGCTCACATCTGCCCGAGAGGCAAGCGAGCTACGCTGTCTCGCGCCCACCAAAGAGGATAGGCAAGCCAGGTAGCTTTCCCTCACTCACCTAAGAGAAGCGAAGCAGTAGCAAGCAGCAAATGAAGAATTAATATACATAAGCCCATTAGCGGGCGAGCAGTTCCAATTAATAACAGAGAAAGTCCAGTACTCCGAAAGAGAGAAAGTAGTAAAAAATACAGTACACAATTAGGTCGTGCAGGCTGAAGAACAGGTGCGACCCAGACCTGTGAGCCGACAGCGAGGACGCGGAGGACTCAATATTGAATCCACTTCCACCCGCCCCGCCCTCGCACCCCAGAACGATGCGGTAGGCGAGGGTAGAAATACTCGCGAACCACCAATAATTCCCGCTGGGCCAGGTCGACCTGCTCCGTGGCATGCCTGAGTCGCTCCTCTGCCCGCGTGATATGTACTCTTGGTGAAGTCGTCATGTCACCATCTTCCAGGTGCCTCACGCCCTGTAGGACCGCAAAGCACTCCTCCGCCTCCTCCTTGTACTCGTCCACCCTGCCGAAAACCTCCTGCAGAATCAAGGAGTGCTTCTAGAACAACCGGGTCATCCACTTTTTCATTTCCTCAGCATCTTGAGGGTCTCCCAAGTATTTGAAGATGCGGTCCGGGAAGTTGGAGGCGAGTACCCCTCGCTGATGTTAGTATCGGATGACGAGATCACATTGAAACCTGTAGAAACAAAGGAAAGGTCAGAAAAGGTAAGAGGGCAGTCATAAGCGAGCGAACGTATAAACTCACCTGGGGTCAGCATGTCCCCCATGCTGGCATGCGGGCGAGAAGTAGTTGGCTGGCCCTGGAAGAGCTCGCCTTCAAGATTCGAGAAGGTCTTCCAAAACCCAGGGTAGATCGGCAATCGAGGAATCTGCGGGGGCAGGCCTGCAGCCTCTGGGGTGGAAGCAGCAATAACAAATGATCAAGAAATGTGTGAACGAACAAGGAAGCGAAAAAGGAGTCAAGGACTCACCAGCAGTCATAAGAGGAATGTTCGGGAACGCTGGAAGGGCAGATCCCGTAGCCAAAGGGCTGGCGACACGATCGGTTACACGAGGGGAAGAGCATCTTGACTCCATTCCCCCATCTCCTTCCTTGCGAGACACCTCCTATGGGAGAGAAGGTGTCAGAATCAAAGTGTCATAAAATCAAATAAGCGACTCACATATCGGGCAGGAAACCTCCAGACCGGCTACTGGATTAGGAGGGGTGCCATTCGGGGGAGATCGCCTGACCATCTTGGACTTCTTTGGTTTGAAGGCAAGGCTGGGCGACCCTCAGGCCAGCCAGAGGTGGCATCGATGACCTGTGCATGTGTACCCTCCCTCGCGGCCTCTAGGCGAGCATGCATCTCTTCCGATATGGGCATCACTCAGCTACAGTAATTCGCAAAGAATAAGAGTACCAGAAGGTCCGGGGATTTCTCTGAACCTAGTGGTATATATAACACGAAGGTGGGACCCACCAAATGATTCCCTCCAGCTCAGCAGGCACTCACCAAACACGTGGGGTTGGATGATTCTTTCCGAGCTTTACAAAAGCTCCAAAAGAGCGGAGATTTTGTACAACCCAGTATTCGCCAAGTGGGTCCAACAAGGCGAAAGACGGGCCCTCTAGCTAGCCCGACCTGTATCTGCTGGATAGGCAAGCGAGCCAGGGCAGCCGGCTTGTGTCATGCGTTGGGGCAGCCGGTCCATGTTAATTCGCTAGGCGGGCAAGTCCAGACGGTCCCCAGCCCGGATCTGCCAGGCAGGCGAGCGAGCTGGGGAAGCTGACTCACCTCCATACAAGAGGCGGGCGAGCCGCAGGAATCAGGACTCGCCTAAGAGGCATGCGAGCTAAGCGAGATGGGCCACACCCATCCAGATGACTGGTGAGATGGCTCGCTTTCTCCCCATAAGTGGGGTTCATATATCCTATGATTAATGTGATTTGGTCGGTCAATATCCTCACTAAACAATGGAGTTTCACTATTGGCAGACCTCTTTTGGGCTGCATAGAGCGGTTTAGAACAGCGGAGTTGTGCTATTTACAGGCTGTAACACCCCAGTTTTGTAGAGTTGAGGCTCTGGGGGATACCTCGTGGTGGTAGGTTGTTATCGCCCGGCGGTAGCCCTATTTTGTCGAATGGAAGGTGACGTGTGGAAGACGTCAAATGGTATCGCGTGATGTTAGCTAGTTAACGCTCGGTTGTAGCCTTGTTTGTCGAGTCATGAGTGTTGCAGTATGGAGACCGGGCGATCTAGCAATCTGGCTCTGGTGGATTGATGATCGCGCAGTCTGGTGGTTTCTCTCAGTGGTTTGGTAGCCTGGTTGTTACTGTTTGGTGTTTGAGCGGTCTGGCAGTTTGTCTCAGGCAACTTGGAGACCGGGTGGTCTAGCGGTCTCCTATGGCGGCTTGTTCTCTCCTTTTGGTGGTTGCAGAGCAGTTAGCCTACTCGTCTAACCACGCGGTTGTTCTGTCTGTTTATTTATAAAGCCGCTTATACCTGTAACTATTTAGTCTCACATGACTTATTTCTAATCTCTCTCATCTCCTCCATTCTATAAAAGTGAGGTCATACCTTTGTAATGCTCACTTTTTTTGGATAATAAAAATTTTTGTTATTCCAAATTCTGGTTTACTCTTTCTGTTCGCACATGGTATCAGAGGATACGATCTTTTCCACCTGATTGTGTGAGCATCTTCTTACCGCGCAGTTTGCCCTTTCTTCTTGCATGTTGTTGGTGCAGATTCCCTATTTTCTTTGTTGTTTCCCTCTGTGTGCGCTGCCTCTCTGCTTTCCCTCTCTCTCTCTCTGTTCGCGACCTGTTTCTCGCGGTCTCTCCTCCCTTTCTTCCTGCGATCTCTCTTTAATCGTGCGGTTTCATCTCGGTTCGCATAGGCTCTGATTGTTCGTACGACCTCCTTGCCTATTTTGCTTCATGTTATCTCCTTTTTTCGCATGACTTCTTTCCCTTTACTTTGCTCTTCTTCTTGGTCGTGGCTCTTCTACCCGTTGGTGTGTTGACACCATGACCGATGCAGTTCTCCTCCTTTTTTGTCAGCTGCGGTCTTCCTTGTGTCCACTACGGTCTCCCTTGTTCTTGCGGCCTCTCTATGGTTCGCACGGCCTCTACCACCATGACTCCCTCTGACGCCTCTACCACCATTACTCCCATGGCCCAGCTGCATCCTCCTCCTACTCCTTCGAGGAACCTTGGAACTATCTCTAAACTTTTTGGTTCCAACACTCCGGACTAGAGTGTCTCCTTCACATTTCTTCTTCGTTCTCACCGCAAGTGCCATCATCTCACTGATGACCCTCCACCTCCCGAGTCTAATCTGTTTGATGACTGGGATGCTAGTGATGCTCTTGTCCCCACTTGGCTGGAGAACGGCCTTTTTGATGAATTCCTTCCCGTCATCTGTCATGATGAGATGGTCAAGGCAGCTTGGCTTCTCCTAGCCGCTCTCTACTCCAAGGGGCTTAGATGTCACAAATTTATACTCTGTATGCAAACCTCTTCGCTCGTCCCCCCATGTCTCCTGTTGCTGCTTACCAATAGGTTCAGGCTCTCGGTGCTATGATCCTCCAGAATCTCTGATTCTCTACTGACTTGGCCGAGCAGCATAAGCACTTCAAGGAGCTTCTGGTTGTGTGCTACCATCTGCGGCTTCCTGACTCCTATGATATGATCTATCAGCAAATTCTTGGCGAGGCGGACTCTCCCACCTTAGATGTCGTTGTTGCTCGCATCGTCGTGGTTACCTCTCTGCTCCAACATCCTCTGTTGTCCTCCCCTCCTCCATAGGTCACCTATGCTCACCAGACTCAGCGGAGTGACTCTGGTGGCCGCAGCCACTTATTCGGAGGGCGCGGTCCTTCCTGCTTTCTTTGCTCTCATTGTGGCCACACTAGCCACAATGTTGAACGTTGCTTGATGAAACATCCACATCTTCGCCCCTCTTGTGATGCTTTCACCTCCTCCTCGAGGTCGTCTGCCTCTGTGGTCATGACTTCAGGTAGTGCCCTTGTGGTTACTCAAGGTAAATGGATGATAGAATCTGAAGCTACTAATCACATGACTGGCAATCCGCAGTTCTTTTCTCTCCTAGAAACATATGATTGGATGCCCCCGGTCCTTTGTTGGGTACATTGGAAAAAGTGTACCACATTTGGAGAAGCCTCACCCAACTCAGTAATATACATCAAGGTGTATTTGATGTTGTTTTGAGTTTACATGTGCAGGTTAAGAATTTGCAGGAAAAGTTTCTAAGTTCATGAGTCGACACCAGAAGAAGCTGTGTCAACACTTGTGAAGACTTATGTCGACACTTGAGAAAATCTGTGTCGACACCTGGAGTCAATTGTGTCGACACTTGGAAAAGCTCTGTCGACACCAGAAGAAATTGTGTCGACACACGGGACTTGTGTCGACACACAGAAAGTTCAGTCGACATCAATTGTGTCGACACACGGTACTTGTGTCGACACACAGAAAGTTCAGTCGACATCAATTGTGTTGACACACAGGACTTGTGTCGACACACAGAAAGTTCAGTCGACATCAACTGTGTCGACACACAAGACTTGTGTCGACACAGAGAAAGTTCAGTCGACATCAACTGTGTCGACACACAGGACTTGTGTCGACACACACATCAGAATTCTTCAAAGTTAAATATGCCAAGACAAGAAGTGACTGTGTCTACACACAGGACTAGTGTCGACACATTCTTACAGAAGCTATGTCGAGTAGCAGTGTCGACATCATGAGAGCAGTGTCGACATCAATAGGGATTGTGTTGACACTTAGTCTACTTGTGTCGACACATGTGAAATTCAGACTCGACACATTGCTGACAGATACAAAGTTTCAAGAAGAGACTAGAGACTTGACAGCTACCATAACCAACAGGTTTACTGCAACTGTCAGATCTGTCAGAAGTTGGTTAACAACCGGATCAGCCGGTAACCTTGGATGAAGTCTATATAAAGACAGATTCTATCAACTGAAAAAAAAATAACAGATGGAAAGAGAAGAAGTACACAACACAATTACAACAGAAGATCCAACATACACAAGGAAATCCAGTCAGATATTTCAAGTGGATCTAAGTGAAGAATTTCGAAGGTTCTTCAGAAGAATTTGTAGAGAGAGAGCTCCAACAATTCAAGTGAAGAAAGAGACTATCATCAACTAGTCTCTTAAGAACAGATCCTGAACTATCTGCAAAGAAGAATTCAGATTAATTTCTGGATATTAAGAAGGAAGCTGATTGAAGATCATCTTCAAGAAATTCAACCTTATTGTGTTCAGATTCAAGAAGCTTTGAAGAAAGCCAAAGATAGGTTGATTTCTGAGTAATCAGATTTTTCAAGAACTGATCAAGAAAACTTTCTACTCATTCTCTCTCAACTTGGGTGAAAGATAAAACATATTTTATATCTTTTTTCTGTAAGATCATTATTGATCTGAGTTGTAAGCCTAATTTATAAAGGCTGAGGTAGGGCTGAGTGCCTGAGGTAGGAGATTTACATCTCTGAGTTGTAGGTCTTGGGAAGGCTGAGGTAGGGCTGTGTGCCTGAGGTAGGATATTTTAATCTCTGAGTTGTAGGCCTGGGTGTAGGCTGAGGTAGGGCTTAATTGCCTGAGTTGTAGGAGTGTGGACTCACTCTGAGTTGTAGGAACCTTGACTGGGTTTTGAGCTGTAAGATCTGTTGATCTGAGAAGGAAGGAAGAAGTTAGGCCGAATCTAGCACACTGCTAGATAGGCGAAGGGGGAAAGTGGATGTACTCATCATTTGGGGAACCACTATAAATCTGTTGTCATCTGTGATTGTGTGTGATTTTGTAATTTCTGTGAAGTGGTAGCTGTAGAACTGATTGATTCTATTTGATTATCTGAATTAATATTCTACCTTAGAGTAGAAAAGAATTGCACCTATTCACCCCCCCCCCCTAGGTGTTTAGGTGATCTTGAAACTAATTCTTTCAAGTGGTATCAGAACCAGGTTGCTCAAATATAGACTTAATAGTCTGAGTAAGATCTGTGAGGCAGAATAAATTAGTAAAGATGGGTTCAGGAGAAAATCATAAGGAACTTGGTTCCATGAAGTTGCCCATCTGCAGGAAGGAAATCTTTGGAATATGGAAAGAAAGGGTCAGATTGTTTATGGAAGCATCTGATCCAAGAATATATATAACTGTTAAGGAAGGGCCTTATATACCAATGAAAGTCTCAATTTTTGATGCTAATCAGAGGACACCAAAAGACTTTTCAGAAATGACTAAGGAAGAGATTGTCTTGGGTACTATGGACAAGAAAGCTCAGAATATTATAGTGAGTGTCATAGATAACTCAACATTCCAAAATCTGATTCACTTTAAAATCTCCAAGGAGATGTGGGACACATTGATAGACTACATGGAGGGATCAGAAGAAGTTAGGCAAGATAGAAAGTCAATGCTTAATCAGGAATATGAGAGCTTCAGACAAAGCAAATCAGACAGCATCACTGAGTGTTATAAGAAGTTCTTCAGAATTGTGAATGAACTAATGTCATATGGAAGGATCTTCAGTATATATGAGTTGAATGATAAATTCCTTAGATCTCTGACTAAGGATTGGGACACCAAGATCTGTGCCATCAGGGAAGTGGCCAGACTGGCAGAAATCTCTCCTCCAACACTATTTGGCAAATTGCTTTCTTATGAAATGCAACTCATGCCCAGAAAGAAGGAAGAGAAAAGTACTAAAGTTGACCATAGAGAAAAGTCAGTGGCCTTCAAGGCAGAAGCCACAAGAAAGGACAGGAGGATGTCTCCATCTCCTCCTAAGAAAGTTGCAGAAGTGATCTCTGAAAGTTCTGATAATCACACTTCAGACAGCAATCATTCTGATGAGGACTTTGCTGTATTCACAAGGCAGTTTCAGAAATTTTTGAAGAAGAAGCAGTGGAGAACTAAGCCATCCTCCTCTCAGTCTAAGGATGAATATTATCAGAAAATAAAGTCATCTAGAAAGGACAAGAGTAGGTCAAAACCTAGCAAATCAACAACTACAAAGACTGTGTGTTATTGATGCAACAGACCGGGACATGTAGTAGCTTTTTTTCCAGACAAAAGAAAGGAATCTGTAGATAAGAAGAAGTCTCAATATAAGAACAAGAAGGAGAAATCCTTTGTAGCAAAGAAAAAAAGAGCTGGACAGGTCCATCATCTTCAGATTCTGAATCTGATACTGAAGCTTATATTGGTCTGTTTGCAACAGAAGAAGAGACTGAGTTCTTGCAATTACTGGACTTAATAAATGGAACTGAAGATCATCAGTGCAAAGGGCTGATGGCCCTGATTGATGAAGATCACTGCCAGGATCAGCCTGATCCCAGTAAGGTACAAAGTTTATCTGAAGATTCTGATTATTACACTGGCTCAGAATCAGAAGCATCTGCATCAAAAGATGTGGATGGATCTGAATCTGAAGGAGATATTCATCAACTTATAGATGAATATGGAGATTTGTTGCAGGCATTTAAGAGATGCAAAAAACCTGACTAAAATTCAGGCTAAGGAAATTACAGCTCTTAAGTTGGTTGCATCTGATTCAGAAAAGCTGCTGGATCAGAAGATGAATGAGATTGCCAAGCTGAAAAACATAGCTGTTATTCAGATGGGAACAATCACATTCAAGAGTGATCAAATCAAAAGTCTGGAAGTCAGACTACAGAAGGAAAAGGATCTAGTGGCTAGTTTCTCTAAGCCAAAATCTATCCTACCCTTAATTGATGAGTTTGTGTCTCAAAAGGGTAAGGCAGGATTGGGTTTTAAGGAAAATACTAGGGCAGCTAATTCCAAAAGAAAAAGGAAAGCCCCAGTTAAGCCACTTGTCTTCAATCCCTCTATTGCTCTAAGAAAAGTGCAACAGCCTACCAAGAGAAATGATCATGATATCATACATGGTCATGGTAAGCCTAACATTCTGAATGACAAGAGGTCTCCAGCACTCAAGCAAAGAAACAGTGTACCTACAGTATTAAGAACAGCTGACAGCAAAGCTGTTAAAGCTGTATCTAAACAGAGGTATAATAGATTTGAGTGCTGGTGTTGTGGCAAGGTGGAACACTTTGCCATTGACTGTTGGCACAACACTAGTGTCAAGATGAATGTCAGCTTACCTGGAAGAAGGGCTGCTACAAATTATGCTAAATTTCAGTCTAACCTGAACCAAGGACCCAATAACAATTTGGGTTCTAAGGTTAAGTAATTATTTATTGCAGATAAGTCCAAGTGACCATGTCCCTTTATGGTACTTGGACAGTGGATGTTCTAGACATATGACTGGAACAAGAGGATTGCTGAAGGACTACTCACCCATATTGAATGAACTTAAAGTAATCTTTGGTGGTTCTGAAAAAGGAGTCATCAAAGGGTTTGGTAACATTTCTAACAGCTCCATTACTATCACTCAAGTGGCTTATGTGAAGGGTTTGAAACATAACTTGATAAGCATAAGTCAACTGAGTGATCTTGTATATGACATTTCATTCATTAAGAATGGTTGTTATATTAAAAGGTCAAGTGATCAGAAGATCATGTTGACTGGTTATAGGAAAGGAAATGTGTATTGCCTAAACTTTATGAATGAGAATAAAGATTCTCCTATTTGTCTTGTAGCTGATGAGAAAGCCTCTCATTGTGTCAAATGGCACAAGAAGCTAGCTCATCTAAATTACAAGACTATTGGTCAACTCTTTGACAAAGAGTTAGTGAGGAATGGTCCTCAAGTTAAGTGCATTAAGGATGGAATATGCTCAGCTTGTCAAAAAGGCAAGCAGACCAGATCCTCCTTTCATAGCCTAGAAACCAAAGACTCAGTGAGGTGTTTATACCTCTTGCATATGGATTTATTTGGTCCAATGTCAGTTCAGAGCCTAGGTAGGAAAGTCTACACATTTGTGGTTGTAGATGAATATTCTAGATTTTCATGGGTTTTCTTTCTGAGACAGAAATCTGAAACCCCAACTGTTTTCTGCAACTTTGTTAAGCAAATTCAGAATGAACTGAACAATTCAGTGGTCAAAATCAGAAGTGACCATGGAACTGAATTTCAATCTGAAAATATGACAAAGTTGTGTGAAGAATTTGGGATTCATCAGAAATTCTCCTCACCTAGAACTCCTCAGCAAAATGGAATTGCTGAAAGGAAGAATAGGACTCTCATTGAGGCAGGTACAACTCTATTGAGTGACACTTCTCTCCCAGAATATTTCTGGGCTGAGGCAGTAAACATTGCATGTCATGTGCTCAATAGGGCTTCCATCACTAAGAGCCACAAAAAGACACCCTATGAGGTTATGAAAGGCAGAAAATCAAACTTATCCTATTTTAGGATCTTTGGTTGCAAGTGCTATGTGCTTAACAATGGCAAGTCTTACCTGACAAAGTTTGCTTCCAAATCCCAAGATGGGATATTTGTTGGGTACAGCAACAATAGTAAGGCCTATAGAGTATATAACTTGACTACACAAGTTGTGGAAGAGTCTGTTCATGTTATATTTGATGAATCAAGACTTATTAATAGTGACCTACCTAGTAGTTCTTGCAGCTCTACAGGTATAAAAGAGAAGATGGACATGCTGACTATCAAAGAAGATCAAACTGCTAGGCTGGATGAAGATAAAGATGCTTGCTGTCCAGGGGGAGAACAAGTCTCTCTGGATGAAGAAGACAATGAAGTACAGAAGAATGAAGAAAATGGAGAAAGTTAAACTGTAGACAGACTTCCTCCAGTAGTTAGACATTTAAAGGATCATCCTGTACACCAGATTATTGGTGATCCTAGACAAGGGGTTCAAACTAGAAGCAGGAGCTTGAACACTGTACTATGCTCAAGCTTCTTATCTCAACAGGAAGCTAAAAGATTTGAAGAAGCTATACAAGATCCACACTAGATTGATGATATGCAGGAGGAGTTGAATCAATTCAGGAGATGGAAGGTCTGGAAGTTAGTTCCTAAACCAAAAGACCACAATGTCATAGGGACTAAGTGGATCTTCAGGAACAAGCTAGATGAGAGTGGGATCATAATTAAGAACAAGGCAAGGCTGGTTGTCAAAGGATACAGGCAGGAAAAGGGCATAGACTTTGATTAAACATTTGCCCCTATGGCAAGGTTGGAAACAATCAGGCTATTCCTAGCCTATACAGCTTATCAGGGTTTCAAAGTGTTCCAAATGGATGTTAAGTCAGCATTCCTGAATGGAGACTTAAAGGAGGAAGTGTATGTGGAACAGTCATCAGGTTTTATTGATCCACTCTATCCTAATTATGTGTATAGGCTTAGGAAAGCCCTATATGGTTTGAAACAAGCCCCAAGGGCTTGGTATGAAACCTTGTCTACTTTCCTCATTGAGAACAAATTCTCAAGGGGCAAATATACAAAACTCTATTCCTTTAGGAATCCAAAGGGAAGATAATTCTAGTCCAGATATATGTTGATGACATAATATTTGGTTCTACTGAAAACAACCTTTGTAGGAAGTTTGCTAAACTTATGCAAGGGAAGTTTGATATGAGCAGCATGGGAGAACTTAAGTTCTTCTTGGGACTCCAAGTAAGATAAACTGATGATGGCCTGTCCATATCCCAGTCTAAGTTCACCCAGGAGTTAATTAAGAAGTATGGTATGGAGTCATCCACTACCATGAGAACTCCAATGGGGACAAGTATGTCTTTAAGCAAAGATGATGCAGGAAAACCTGTAGATGAGTCTTTGTATAGATGGATAGTTGGCTCCCTCCTTTATCTGATAGCTAGTAGACCTGACATTATGTATGCTACATGTGTTTGTGCTAGGTACCAATCATGCCCAAAAGAATCTCATTATACTGCTGTTAAGAGGATTTTGAGATATCTTAAGGACACACCTAATCTAGGCCTTTGGTACCCTAAGAATAGAGATTTTCTACTGACTAGATATTCAGATGCAGACTTTGCAGGATGCAAAGACGATAGAAAAAGCACAACTGGAACCTGTCAATTTCTAGGAGGAAGATTGGTGTCATGGAGCTGTAAGAAGCAGACTAGTGTGGCAATCTCCATAGCTGAGTCTGGGTATGTAGCTGCAGGGAGCTGCTGTGCACAGCTGTTGTGGATACAACATCAGCTTAAAGATTATGGTATCCAGGTAAGTAGAATCTCATTATTCTGTGACTCTACTAGTGTTATTTCTATAGCTAATAATCGTGTTTCTCATAGTAGAACAAAGCATATAGAAATAAGATATTATTTTCTTAGGGATCATGTAGAAAAAGAGGATATATGTTTAGAATTTGTCAATACAAGTTTTCAAATTGCTGACATGTTCACTAAGTCTTTGGATGAAACTAAATTCAATAATTTTAAAATTGAATTAGGTATGCTGAACATAGTATAAATTGACAAATTTGTCTAAGTAATTTTGTGTCAACACAAAAAGAAGTTATGTCGACACAGAGAAGTTGTGTCGACTCATCTAGAAAATTGGTGTCGACACTTCAGAGGAGTTGTGTTGACACATCCAGAAGTTGTGTCGACACTTAGAATTAGAGCCGACACAGAATTCCTGTTAATCTAATCATTATGTTCATGTCAACACATCATCAATTGTTGTCGACACATCATAGTCAACACTTCTGTCGAGACTTTAGAAGTCAGTGTCGATATTATCTTAACAATGTCGACACACTAAGTAAAGTTTGACGTACCTTTTCACCTTCTATGTTTAGACACATATATATAGGTCAAGAACAAACCCTGTCGACACGCTCTCCAGATTTCTTTTTGAGACTAGTTTCTTGTGTCGACAAACTCTCTCTTCTCCATTCAAGATTTCTCACCATCCCAATGGCGCCAAAACTTGACGAAAATGTAAACGAGGGTTATGAACTGGTACGGAATGCTTTTGACGATGCTGAACCAGCGATTAAAGCTGTGATAGATCTAATTGCAGAAAATGGCTTGGAGTATTTGGTATCAGAACCTACAAAGATTTGGAAGAAGGAAATCCATGAGTTCTATGGGGCTGCAACTCAGGATTCTACTGGACTAAAGATTAGGTCTTCAATCCAGGGTAATAAAATCAAACTCACCATGAAGAGCATAAGAAAAACTCTTCATCTGCCCAAAACTCAAGAAGACAAAGAAGTTACCTCTACCAAGACCAGGGAAGCACTCCAGTGGTGTGGATTAGATCCCACCATGAAAATTGGATCATCCATGAATAGAAAAGGAATGAATGTACAGGGAAAATTTCTTTCTGAAGTAGTTGGAAAAGTAATCTTATGCAAACCAGGTGGACATGATAGGGTCTCAGCCTACATGTTCAGTCTCATGACCAGGATTATCTACAAAATCAACACCAATTGGTCTGCAGTCATATATGAGAAGATTAGGGAAAGCATCAAGAAACCTAATCTGGGAAGGTTATTAAGTTTATACTTGGCTGGAGCAATTCCAGAAGTGATGCAACAGGTTGCTGGATCCAAGATCAATCACATGAGGAGAATGGATCTTAGGATAATCTCTAGATGGGATAGAGTGCTGATAAAAGACATGGCTGATGTAGAGAGGCCAGAGAATACTGAGAAATCACCTGCTCAATACATTAGACATGATGATCAGATGCAGGGGGAGCCTCATCTTGAGGAAGAACCAACACACTTAGAAAATGAAATGGTTACTCAAACTATTCTTGAGGTAATCCAAGAAGTTAATCAAATAATTTTCAATAATGAGTATGAAACACTAACTTTGCCCTTGATTGATGTTGACCAGACCACTCAACTCAACAATCAAGCACAGGTTGTTATCATGGAGGATACATCTACAACTGCTAATGCTCCAAAGTTAGTGGTGCCTCCAGTCCTAACTCAACAAGAGTTTACTCTTGAAGAGTTGTTCCTTGGTATAGAGCAAGCCAGGACTGAGGGGGAGCAAGTCAGGACTGAGGAGGAGCAAGCCAGGACTGAGGGGGAGCAAGCTGACATTGAGGGGGAGCAAGCTAAGACTGAAAAGGAACTGTCTCCTAGTCCTCAGGAAATAGTTGATATAGCAAGTACCTCAGCTTCTAAAGATGAAGCAGAATCTCAAACAAAGAAGAAAAAGCTGATGGTTTTCAGAAGAAGAAGCCAAAGCTATAAAAGGGCATTTCAAACTGCTCCACAACTAGTTCCTACACATGATTATAGCTCCTTATTGGTATCTTTGCAAGTAAACTTAGATGAACAAAGGATAGCCATGGAGAAATATATGGATGAAACACATAAAGATTTGCAATTCTCCTTGGCACAAGATATCAAATCAATTAGATTTGAGGTAAACCAGAATAAAAAGGAGATGACAGATTGCTTCCATAAAGGAGGTAATGTTGTAGTTTTTCTGGCTAAACAGCAACAAGAGGCAAGGACACAAATTGATGATATAGTGGTCAAGCAAGGCTATGTCCTAGAAAATCAGATTAGAATGAATGACAATCTTACTGAATCACATAATATGATTGTTAATGAATTAAAGAATAAAGTAACTGCATTAACTAAGGAAAGGGATAAAGAAAAGACAGAATTTGATAAGAAATATCAAGAAGATTTAGCCACTTTCCAATCAGCCATACAAGCCTCTCAGAAACTCCTATCTGCTGAGCTTCAAAAGTTTAAAGCCTATTACACAGAGGGAACAAATTATCTGGATACTCAAATCAGGTTCCAAAAGAATGATCTCAGGGATCATATTGAAAGAGAAGTCATAAAGGGGGAGAGGTTGATAGTCAATGCTAGCTCAGAGCATGTCAAATGGATAACAAATGATGTTAGAGCAACTCTGGATTATCCACCCCTATGTGATGATGACAACACAGCTGAGTCAGGAATTCAAGCTGTAAGAAATGAAGGGGGTCAGCAGGAAGTAGCTTAAATCATATATCCCTCTTCTACTTTTGAGGACATACAACACCTGGTTCATCAGATGTACAGCCCTCTAGAGGGTACTAAAAATGTTATCATTGAGAAAGTAGAAATGTCAGAGGCAGCATTGAATAAAGAGCAAGAAGCTCAACTTTCAAAGAAAAGATTTAGAGAGCAGGCTGAACTGAAGCCTGATTTTGAGCAATGGAGTCCTACTTCCAGGAATATTATATTGACTGTCTGGAAAGCTATAAAGTACAAGACCCATGAAAGGGGTAAATGGTACACTGAGCAAGAATGGCATAAGTATGAAGCCAGGCAGGAAGCCATTCTTCAATATAGAAGGAAAGAAAAAGCTGGGAAGTTACCTGCTAATGCTCTAGAGCCCAGCAAGTACTTCCCCAAGTCTTTTCATTATTTTGAAAGGTAAAAGATAAGGGCTGAAGAACAGAAAAGGAAAGATCTGAAAGGCAAGAAGCCAGCTGAAGATACTGAAGCTCCAGTACAAGCCAAGATCCAGTCAGGAAAAGGCATAGTCATCAAGGAGCCTGACCAGCCTTAGAATAGATTAACTAGATTTTACAACAATGTAATCTTTAGTTGTTAATAAAATCTATGTAAACTAATTGTTGACAAACTTTTGATAGTTTAAACAAAACAATGAATCATGCTCACTGTGTTTGCATCATTCTGTAATGATATATTATACAAGTTTTGTGTATATGTTACTCTGTCATGTAATGTTTATATATAGCATAATGTGTGTTTATTATAATTGGTGTATATCATTGACTATGGGTTATGATTTTTCCAAATAGGGGGAGATTGTTGGGTACATTGGAAAAAGTGTACCAGATTTGGAGAAGCCTCACCCAACTCAGTGATATACATCAAGGTGTATTTGATGTTGTTTTGAGTTTAAATGTGTAGGTTAAGAATTTGTAGGGAAAGTTTCTAAGTTCATGAGTCAACACCAGAAAAAGCTGTGTCGACACTTGTGAAGACTTGTGTCGACACTTGAGAAAAGTTGTGTTGACACCTGCAGTCAATTGTGTCGACACTTGAAAAAGCTGTGTCGACACCAAAAGAAATTATGTCGACATACGGGACTTGTGTCGACACACAGAAAGTTCAGTCGACATGAATTGTGTCGACACAGAGGACTTCTGTCGACACACAGAAAGTTCAGTCGACATCAATTGTGTCGACACACAGGACTTGTGTCGACACACAGAAATTTCAGTCGACATCAACTGTGTCGACACACAGGACTTGTGTCGATACACAGAAAGTTCAGTCGACATCAACTGTGTCGACACACAGGACTTGTGTCGATACACACATCAGAATTCTTCAAAGTTAATTATGTCAAGACAAGAAGTGACTGTGTCGACACACAGGACTAGAGTCGACACATTCTTACAGAAGCTATGTCGAGTAGCAGTGTCGACATCATGAGAGCAGTGTCGACATCAACATGGATTGTGTCGACACTTAGTCTACTTGTGTCGACACATGTGAAGTTTAGACTCGACACTTTGCTGACAGAGACAAAGTTTCAAGAAGTGACTGAAGACTTCACAGCTGCCATAACCAACAGGTCTACTACAACTGTCAGATCTGTCAGAAGTTGGTTAGCAACCGGATCAGCCGGTAACCTTGGATGAAGTCTATATAAAGACAGATTCTATCAACTGAAAAAAAAAACAGATGGAAAGAGAAGAAGTACACAACACAATTACAACAGAAGATCCAACATACATATGGAAATTCAGTCAGAGATTTCAAGTGGATCTAAGTGAAGAATTACGAAAGTTCTTCAGAATAATTTGTAGAGAGAGAGCTCCAACAATTCAAGTGAAGAAAGAGACTATCATCAACTAGTCTCTTAAGAACAGATCCTGAACTATCTGCAAAGAAGAATTCAGATTAATTTCTGGATATTAAGAAGGAAGCTGATTGAAGATCATCTTCAAGAAATTCAACCTTATTATGTTCAGATTCAAGAAGCTTTGAAGAAAGCCAAAGACAGGTTGATTTCTGAGTAATCAGATTTTTCAAGAATTGATCAAGAAAACTTTCTACTCATTCTCTCTCAACTTGGGTGAAAGATAAAACATATTTTATATCTTTTTTTTGTAAGATCATTATTGATCTGAGTTGTAAGCCTAATTTATAAAGGCTAAGGTAGGGCTGAGTGCCTGAGGTAGGAGATTTACATATCTGAGTTGTAGGCCTTGGGAAGGCTGAGATAGGGATGTGTGCCTGAGGTAGGAGATTTTATTCTCTGAGTTGTAGGCCTGGGTGTAGGCTGAGGTAGGGCTTAATTGTCTGAGTTATAGGAGTGTGGACTCACTCTAAGTTGTAGGAACCTTGACTGGGTTCTGAGCTATAAGATCTGTTGATTTGAGAAGGAAGGAAGAAGTTAGGTCGAATATTACACACTGCTAGATAGGCGAAGGGGGAAAGTGGATGTACCCATCATTTGGGGAACCACTATAAATCTGTGTGACATCTGTGATTGTGTCTGATTTTGTAATTTCTGTGAAGTGGTAGCTGTAGAACTGATTGATTCTATTCGATTATCTGAATTAATATTCTATCTTAGAGTAGAAAGGAATTGCACCTATTCACCCCCCCCCCCTCTAGGTGTTTAGGTGATCCTGAAACCAATTCTTTCATCCTTGTTGTGGATGGCTCTCCCTCCCCGGTCCATTGGACGGGCATGGTTTAAGTCACTCTGTCTCTTCGCTTGGCAGACACCCGTTATGTGCCCAAGTTTCCTTGTAATTTATTGTCTATTACTTCTCTAAGCAAGCAACTTCAGTGCTTCATCACATTCACTCCTACTTCTTATTTTTTCAGAATCCGGGCTCCCAACGGACGATTACTACTCGGACTGAGAGCGGCAGCCTCTACTTCCTCGACAACGTTTCCGCTCTATATGGCTTCTCCTCTTCTACAGATCTTCTTCAACTGTATCTTTGTCTTAGTAATCCCCCTCCCCGACTTCTTCGCCAACTTCTGCCCCACCTACCTCAGCACAGTCCTCCTCTCAACTATGAGGCATGTTTGCTTGGCAAGCATCACCGCTCTTCCTTCCCGTCGAAGTAAGGTTGTGGATCTTCCCGCCCATTAAATCTTGTTCACTCTGATGTATGGGGTCCTGCTCCTACCCTTACTATAGGTCTAGGTAGTTCATATTTTGTAACCTTTATTGATGATTTCTCTAGGTGTATGTGGGTGTATCTTTTAAAGGATCGCTCCGAACAATTTTATGTATGGACATTATTTTATTATATGATTAAGAATCAGTTTGATATTTCTATTAAAATCTTTCGCTCTGACAATGCTAAGGAATATCTTAGTAATGATTTCTCTTCTTTCTGTATGCAACATGTTATTATTCTTCAAACTAGCTGTGTCTATACCTCACAACAAAATGGGGTGGCGGAACGCAAAAACCATCACCTCCTAGATGTTGCTCGCACTCTGATGACACAGATGCAGGTTTCTCGCTCCTATTGGGGCTATGCTATCCTCACCTCATGTTATCTCATCAATTGCATTCCCTCTACGGTTCTCCATGGTAAAACCCCATTCTCCATTCTCTATTTGGGCAAGGATCTATTTCCTCTCCCTCTTCGTATCTTTGGGTGCAAGGCCTTTGTGCACGCTCCTTCTGCCACTCGTGACAAACTCTCCCCACGTGCCACCAAGTATGTCTTTCTGGGTTACTCTACTACTCAGAAAGGTTAATGTTGCTTTGACCCTATTCTTCGTAAGCAATTCATTTCCGCGGACGTGACCTTCTTCAAGAATGCGTCCTATTTCTCTTCTAACTCCTCTCTTCCTCCTGATGTTTCTGCCTCTCCTACCGCCCCCACCACCACGTCTACTCCCATCGAGATTTCTCCACTGCCGTCTCCACTGTCTCCTCCTTCTCTCTCTCTCTCTCTCCCCACCTCTGCTGTCTCCCTCCTCTCCATGGTCATCTATCTCTGCTCCAGCGCCAGCTCTCTCCGCCATGAATGCTCCGGCTACTGAGGAACACGCCGACCTTGATCTTCTCATTGCTCTTCATAAAGTGGTGCAAATGTGTACCCAGCACTCGCTGGCTGCTGTTGTTTCCTATAATCATCTAATCCTTCTCACAGGGCATTTGCATTGGCTATCACTATGACTTCCACTCCACGCACCTACCATGAAGCTCTTGTTGTTCCTCATTGGAAGACTGACATGGATGAGGAAATTGCAACCCACATTGAAAGGGGTATATGGACCCTTATTCCTCCACCTTTGGGCACTGATGTGGTTGGCTGTCACTGGGTATTTGTTGTGAAGTTTCGTCTGGACGGTTGCGTGGATCGATACAAGGCCTGCCTTGTCGCCAAAGGCTTTACTCAGACTTATTGTGTTGATTACTTTGATACCTTCTCTCTCGTTGCTCGTCTCAGCACCATTCGGGTTCTTCTCTCTGTGGCTGCCAACAGGGATTAGCCCATTTTCCAACTGGATGTCAAGAATGCCTTTCTCTATGGTGATCTTCATGAGAATGTTTACATGGAGCACCCTCCTGGGTATGTTGCTTGGGGGAAGACACGAGTATGTCGGCTGAAGAAGGCCATTTATGTCCTAAAGCAAAGCCCTCGGGCTTGGTTTGACAAGTTTAGCGGCATTGTTGCGGCCATAAGTTTTGCAAGAAGTTTTGTCGATCACTCCTTATTCATTTGCAAAACCTCCTCTTATCTGGTGGTTCTTGCTGTATAGTAGATGATATTTTTCTTGCTGGCGATGACCAGGCTGGGGTAGCTTTGACAAAGAAACACCTCCGTCAACACCTGGTCACGAAGGATATGGGCTCCCCAAAATACTTTATGGAGATTGAAATCTCTCGGAAGCTCAACTCTTTGGTCCTCTCCCAACGGAAGTATGCTCTTGATTTACTAAAAGAGATAGGGTTGACTAGTGTTAAACCTGTCTGGTGTCTCATGGCTACTGGAGAAGACAAAACTTGGACAGATGACTCACCCCCTCTATCCGATATTATGAGGTACCGGTGTCTGGTTGGCAAACTCATTTTTCTCACGGTGACCAGACCCGACATATCCTATATTGTAAGCAAGGTAATCCAATTCATGCAAGCTCCTAGTGAGTGCCATCTATAGTCTGCCCTGAGGATATTGGAGTATGTTAAAGCAGTGCTATGGAAAGGACTTCTTTTTTAGAAGAATGGTCACTTAAGGGTTGAAGCATACTCAGATTCGAGCTATATTGATGACAAAGGAGACCGCAAGTCAACATCGAGATTTTGCACGTTTGTTGGAGGAAATCTTGTGGGCTGGAAGAGCAGGAAACATTATGTTGTCTCCAGGTCTAGTGCAGAGGCGGAATATCGTAGTATGGCGTCGACCAAATGTAAGTTAAAGTGGTTACGGGCTCTCATGCTTGACTTAGGAGAGGTATATAACTATCCCCTTCCTATATTTTGTGACAACAAGGCTGCGATATACATCTAAAAAAATCTGGTCTTTCATGAGAGAACAAAACACATAGAAGTCGACTGTCATTTTATTCGGGAAAAGATTTTGAAGAAACAGACTTGTAATCTATTCGTCACTTCTGACAATGAGTTGGCGGATATCTTCACCAAGCTAGTGTCTGCTTCCTTTTTTTCACATTTACGATAAGCTGGGCATGATTAATATCTATGCTCCAGCTTGAGGGGGAGTGTTGTAGTATGGAGACCGGTCAGTCTAGCGATCTGACTCTAGCGGATTGATGATAACATGGTCTGGCTATTTCTCTCTGTTGTTTGGTAGCTGGGTTGTTGTTGTTTGGTGCCTGAGCGGTCTGGCAGTTTGCCTCAAGCGACTTGGAGACCGAGCAGTCTAGCGGTCTCCTATGGCGGCTTGTTGTCTCCTTCTGGTGGTTGCCGAGCGGTTAGCCTATTCGTCTAACTGCGCGGCTTGTTTGGTCTATTTATTTATAAAACCGCTTATACCTGTAATTCTTTAGTCCCACATTGCTTATTTGTAATCTCTCTCATCTCCATTTTATAAAAGGGAGATCATGCCTTTGTAATACTAACTTTTTTGAATAATAAAAATTTCTGTTATTCCAAATTCCGGTTTACTTTTTCTGTTCGCGCAGTGAGCGTCGAGACGAAAGAGTCGAGTAAGCTACCGCACGGCAGTATCGCTAATGCTGGTAATGGTGTTGTATTTTTTTAGACTGGCTGCTTGGGAAGCTACCGCGGTGTGGTAGGTAGCTACTGCCAGGAGATAGCAGACGGAAGCAGTTCTGTGTGTTGTGGTTTCTAGCCATCCAATTCGCTTGGGATTTGATCTTATGGCCCAGAATCCTGCGTCCAAGAGGCTTAAGTAGGGTCGAAACACTCTTTCCCCCCATTCCTCTCATTTGAGTTGGAGTTTGGGTTTGGGAAAGAGGGTTTGGAGGAGGAGGAAGAAGAAGTTTTTTCTCTGCCATTAGCGAAGCTTAGAGGCTCCATTCGTCGACCCGAAGCCAGATCTATGGAGATGACTTGAAGGCGAACATTTTCATCTGTGCAAATCAAGATCTTCATGGCTGTTGGGTACATTGGAAAATGTGTACCAGATTTGAAGAAGCCTCACCCTACTCAATGATATACATCAAGGTGTATTTGATGTGTTTTGAGTTTATATGTGCAGGTTAAGCAATTGCAGGAAATGCAGAAAAATTTCTAAGTCCATGTGTCGATACCTAGAGAAGCAGTGTCGACACTTATGAAGACTTGTGTCGACATTGGAGAAAAGCTATGTCGACACTTGGAGTAAATTGTGTCGACACCAGGAAAGGCAGAGTCGACACTAGAAGAAATGTGTCGACACATACAAGCAGTGTTGACACACTGTGAAGAATAGTCGACATAAATCGTATCGACACTTAGAGGCAGTGTCGACACCTAGAGAAGCTTAGTCGACATCAAATGTGTCGACACCGGGATGTTGTGTCAACACACTGAAGGCATTGTCGACATCAACTGTGTCGACACATAGGACTTGTGTCGACACACAGTAAGTTTCAACACAGTTAAAGTAAAGAAGTACTTGTGTCGACACAAATGAGATGTGTCGACACACAGTAGAATTCAACTAAGAATTCAAGAAGTATTTGTGTCGACACACAGAATCAGTGTCGACACATTCAACAGAAGGCAGTGTCGAGAAGCTGTTACAACAACAGAAGGAGTTGTGTCGACACCACCAAGGCATGTGTCGACACTTAGTTCACTTGTGTCGACACTTAGTCTATTTGTGTCGACACATAATGAAGATCAGTCTCGACACTTTCAGACAGAGACAGAATTTTCAAGAAGTGACTGGATGACTTGACAGCTGCCATTTCAACCGGTCTACTGCAACTGTCAGAGCTGTCAGAAGTTCGTTAGAAACCGGATCAGTCGGTTACCATGGAGGAAGACCATATAAAGGCTTTCTCCTTCAACAGAAAGAGACGATTAAGAAGATAGATCATTGAAGACTACAGATTAAAATCAACACAAAAAGAAGAGGACCTTCGATAGAAGATCTAAGTAGTTGGAGAGAGAGAGCTCCTTCTAAGAAGAGCAGTTGCTGAACCAGGCTGCCAAGTAAGATTCAGATTGAGATCTGGATCTTAAGTTAGAAGCTGATTGAAGATCAACTTCACAGAATATTCAACCCTACTGAGTTCAGATTCAAGAAGCTTTGAAGAAAGCTAAGGAAGGTTGATCTCTGCCAAGTTCTTTCAAGAACTCATCAAGAAGCCATCTATCCCCTCTCTCTTTCGGGGTAGTGGTCATAAACTTTATTTAATAACATTTCTGTAAGATCTAATATAGATCTGAGCTGTAAGCCTATTTTATAAAGGCTGAGTGTAAGAGATTTAGATCTCTGAGTGTAGGTCTTGTTGAAGACTGAGGTAGGGCTTTGTGCCTGAGGTGTAGGAGACTGTGTTCTCTGAGTGTAGGCCTTGTTGAAGGCTGAGGTAGGGCAGTTTGCCTGAGTTGTAGGAGTGGGGACACTCTGAGTTGTAGGAACCTGGTTTGGGTTCTGAGCTACTATAAGATCTGAGGATCTGAGGAGAAGTGCAGAAGTTAGGCCGAATCTAGTACACTGCTAGATAGGCGAAGGGGGAAAGTGGATGTACCCAGACCTTGGGGAACCACTATAAAAATCTGTGTGCACTCTGTGTTGAATAATTTCTGTGATTGTTGTGCTGTGTGATAGTTAAATTTGCAATTTTGATTAAGTAACTGAACAGAGTATCTGCCTTAGAATCAAAAAAAAGTACACCTATTCACCCACCCCCCCTCTAGGTGGTTAGGCACTAATTTTTTCAAGTGGTATCAGAGCCAGGTTCCTCAAAGAAAGGACTTAACAGTCAGAGTTAGATCCCAAAGGCAGATTCAGATTCAAGAAATCAAGAAAATGGGTTCTGGTGAAAATCATAAGGAACTAGGTTCAATGAAACTACCCATATGCAGAAAGGAAATTTTTGGCATCTGGAAAGAAAGGGTCAGACTGTTTATGGAGGCCTCTGATCCAAGGATCTATATTACAGTCAAAGAAGTTCCTTATATCCCAATGAAGATTTCAATTCTGGATGCTAACCAAAGAATTCCCAAGGACTATTCAGAGATGACCAAGGATGAGATCATCTTGGCAACTATGGATAAGAGGGCCCAAAATATCATAGTAAGTGTCATTGATGATTCTACCTTCCAGAATTTGATTCACTGCAAGACTTCAAAGGAAATGTGGGATACCTTGATAGTCTATATAGAAGGGTCTGAAGAAGTAAGACAAGACAGAAAATCTATGCTAAATCAGGAATATGAAAGCTTCAGACAAGGGAAGTCTGACAGCATAACTGAGTGTTACAAAAAGTTCTATAGGATTGTGAATGAGTTGATGTCATATGGAAGAATCTTCAGCACATATGAGCTGAATGATAAATTCCTGAGATCACTGACAAAAGATTGGGATACTAAGATTTGTGTCATTAGAGAAGTGGCCAAACTTGCAGAAATTTCTCCCCCAACCTTGTTTGGAAAGTTGCTATCTTATGAGATGCAACTAATGGCTAGGAAAGAGGAAGAGAAGAGTACAAAAGGTGAGCATAGAGAAAAATCTGTGGCCTTCAAGGTTGAAGCCACTAAGAAAAATAGGAGGATTTCTCCATCACCTCCTAGGATTATTGCTGATACTGCTTCAGAAAATTCAGACAATCAAAATTCAGACAGCAGTGATTCAGATGAAGATTTTGTTGCCTTCACAAGGCAGTTTCAGAGATTTCTGAAGAAGAGGCAGTGGAAGTCTAAGCCTTCCACATCTAAACCTAAGGATGATTACTATCAAAAGAGAAAGTCATCCAGGAAGACAGGAGCAAGTCTAAGTCAAACAAGTCTACAACATCAAAGATTGTTTGCTACTGTTGTAACAGACCTGGACATGTAGTAGCTGAATGTCCAGATAAAAGAAAAGAGACTGCAGATAAGAAGAAAAGTCAACATCAGAGCAAGAAGGAGAAATCCTTTGTTGCAAAGAATGAGAAGACCTTGTCAGATCAGTCATCTTCAGAGTCAGAATCTGAAGCTGAGGCTTACATTGGTCTATTTGCTGCAGATGAAGAAGAAGAGTTCCTGCAGGTGCTGAACTCTATATATGAACAAGAAGACCATCAGAGCAAGGGGCTGATGGTTGTATCAGAAGAGGACAAATGCCAGGATCAGCCTGGTCCTAGTAAGGTACATTATCTTTCAGATTGCAGTACTGAGTCAGAGTCAGCAACATCTGCATCAAGTGATGTAGATGGGTCTAAGTCTGAAGGTGATATTAATCAGTTGATAGATGAATATAGAGATTTATTGCAGGCACTTAATAAGAGCAAAAATCTGGTCAAAACACTGACTAAGGAAATTGCTGATCTTAAGATGGTTGCATCTGATTCAGAAAAGTTGTTGGATCAGAAGTTGAATGAAATAGCCAGACTAAAAAACATTACTGTTATTCAGATGGGTACTATAACATTCAAGAATGATCAGATTAGAAATCTGGAGGTTAGACTTCAGAAAGAGAAAGAGATTGTGGCTAGCTTTTCTAAACCTAAATTTGTTTTACCATTGATTGATGAGTTTGTACCTCAAAAAGGTAAGGCTGGATTAGGGTTTAAAAAACCTACCTGGACTGCTAGGTCCAAATGTAAAGGCAAAGCCCCGGCACAAAACAAGAAATCTGTTGTAGATAATTCAGTTAGGGTTGTACCTAAACAAAGGTACAACAAGTTTGAGTGCTGGTGTTGTGGCAAGGTAGGTCACTTTGCCTTAGAATGTTGGCACAATTCTAGTGTCAAGGAGAGTAGCAATCTGCCTGCTAGAAGAGCTACATGTAGATTTGTTAAAGTACAGACTAACTTGCACCAAGGACCCAAAAGTTATTTGGGTTCTAAGGTTAAGTAATCTGTTTTGCAGGTGAGTCCAAGTGACCATGCCCCTATATGGTACTTAGACAGTGGATGTTCCAAGCACACGACTAGAACAAGGGGATTACTGAAGGACTACACACCTATCATGGATGGCCCTAAAGTAACCTTTGGTGGTTCAGAAAAAAGGATCATCAAAGGCTTTGGTAATATTTCTAGTAATCAGATTACTATCACTCAAGTAGCCTATGTAAAGGGTTTGAAACACAACCTCATTAGCATAAGTCAGTTGAGTGATTTAGGATATGATATCTCATTTGTCAAAAATGGTTGTCATATCAAAAGGTCAAGTGATCAAAAGATCATTTTGACAGGTTATAGAAAAAGGAATATTTACTGTCTTGACTTTGTGTGTGAGAACAATGTTTCTCCTATTTATCGTGTAGCTGATAAGAGAGTCTCTCATTGTGTCAAATGGCACAAGAGGCTAGTCCATCTTAATTACAAGACTATTGGCCAACTCTTTAGCAAAGAGTTAGTGAGGAATGGTCCTCAAGTTAAGTGTATAAAGGATGGGATATGCTCAGCTTGTCAAAAAGGCAAGCAGACCAAATCCACCTTTCATAACCTTGAAAACAAGGATTCAGTGAGGTGTCTATACCTCTTGCATATGGATCTATTTGGTCCTATGCCAGTTCATAGTCTAGGTAGGAAGGTCTACACATTTGTGGTGGTAGATGACTATTCTAGATATTCCTGGGTGTTCTTTCTAAGACAAAAATCTGAAACCCCAAGTGTCTTATATAATTTTGTTAAAAAAATTCAGAATGAGTTGGACAGTACAGTGGTCAAAATCAGAAGTGACCATGGTACTGAATTTCAGTCTGAAAGTATGACAAATCCGTGTGAAGAATTTGGGATATTTCAAGAATTTTCCTCACCTAGAACACCTCAGCAAAATGGTATTGCTGAAAGGAAGAATAGAACTTTGATAGAGGTTGGTATAACTCTATTGAGTGACACATCTCTCCCAGAATATTTCTGTGCTGAGGCAGTAAACGATGCATGTCATGTGATCAATAAGGCTACTATCACCAAGAGCCATAAAAAGACTCCCTATGAGATTTTGAAGGGCAGAAAACCAAACTTATCATATTTTAGGATCTTTGGTTGCAAGTGCTATATACTTAACAATGGCAAGTCTTATCTAAACAAGTTTGCTGTCAAATCACAAGAGGGGATATTTGTTGGGTCCAGCAACAATAGTAAGGTTTATAGGGTCTATAACTTGATCAATCAAGTTGTAGAAGAGTCTGTACATGTAGTCTTTGATGAAACAAGACACATTAACTGTGAATTGCCAAGTAGTGTTTGCAGTTCTACGGGTATAAATGAGAGAATGGACAAGCTTACCATTGCTGAAGATTCTACTGCAAATCAGGAAGTGGAAAATGGTGGCTGCTGTCCAGGGGGAGTACAAGACTCTCTAGGTGTAGAAGAAGACCAAGAGGTGCAGCTTAATGAAGAGGATGGAGGTGTTCAACATGAAGATAGACTACCTCCAGCTAATAGACACTTAAAGGATCATCCAGCAAATCAGATAATTGGTGATCCAAGACAAGGAGTGCAAACAAGAAGCGGGAATCTGAGCACAGTTCTTTACTCCAGCTTTTTATCACAAGTGGAACCAAAGAAATTTGAAGAAGCAGTTCTAGACCCACATTGGATTGATGTCATGCAAGAGGAGCTGAATCAGTTCAGAAGATGCAAGGTCTGGAAGCTAGTTCCTAAACTAAAAGACCACAACATCATTGTAACAAAGTGGATCTTTAGGAACAAATTGGATGAGAATGGAATCATTGTGAAGAATAAAGCAAGACTTGTTGCAAAAGGATATAGGCAGGAAGAAGGTTTTGACTTTGATCAAACCTTTGCCCCAGTAGCAAGACTGTAAGCTATCAGGATGTTCCTTGCTTATGCAATATTTCAAGGGTTCAAGGTATTTCAAATGGATGTAAAGTCAGTATTCCTAAATGGAAATCTAAAGGAAGAAGTCTATGTAGAGCAGACTTCAGGTTTTGTTGATCCTCTCAAACCTGATTATGTTTATAGACTTAGGAAAGCATTGTATGGGTTGAAACAAACCCCAAGGGCTTGGTATGAAACCCTGTCTAGTTTCCTCATTGAGAACAAATTCTCAAAGGGGAAAATAGATAAGACTCTATTCCTTAGGGAATCTAAAAGAAAGATTATCCTAGTCCAAATATATGTTGATGACATAATATTTGGGTCTACTGAAAGTAGTCTTTGCAGAAAGTTTGTAAAACTTATGCAAGGAAAATTTGAAATGAGCAGTATGGGGGAACTTAAGTTCTTCTTGGGTCTCCAAGTAAGACAGACTGAAGATGGTTTGTCCATATCCCAGTCTAAGTTCACCCTGGAGTTAATAAAGAAGTATGGTGTGGAATCATCCACTACCATGAGAACTCCTATGGGGTCAAGTGTGTCTCTTAGCAAAGATGATGCAGGGAAACCTGTAGATGAAACTTTGTATAGAGGGATAGTTGGATCCCTTCTATATTTGACTGCTAGTATACCAGATATCATGTATGCTACATGTGTCTATGCTAGATACCAAGCATGCCCTAAAGAATCTCATCTGACTGCAGTCAAAAGGATTTTGAGATATCTTAAGGGCACGCCTTATCTAGGCCTTTGGTACCCTAGGAATGGAGATTTTCTACTAACATGATATTCAGATGCAGATTTTGCAGGTTGTAAGGAAGATAGAAAAAGTACTACAGGAACCTGTCAATTTCTAGGAGGTAGGCTAGTGTCTTGGAGAAGTAAGAAGCAGACCAGTGTGACAATCTCCACAGCTGAGTCAGAATATGTTGCTGCAGGAAGCTGCTGTGCACAACTTTTGTGGATTCAACACCAGCTAGTAGATTATGGTACTCAAGTAATTAGAACACCTTTGTTTTGTGATTCTACAAGTGCAATTTCTATAGCTAATAATCCTGTCTCACATAGTAGGACTAAGTATATAGAAGTTAGATACCATTTTCTTAGAGAACATGTAGAGAAGGAGGACATTTCATTAGAATATGTTAAAACTGATAATCAGATTGCTGATATGTTTACTAAGCCTCTTGATGAAACTAAATTCAATAAGTTTAAAATTGAATTAGGAATGTTGAATTTAGAATAGTTTAATAAAATTGGCTAAGTAAAATGGTGTCGACACAAGGAGTTGTCTGTGTCGAAACATAGAAGTGGTGTCGACATTCCAGAGAAATGATGTCAACACATCTAGAAAGTTAGTGTCGACACTTCAGGAAGTTGTGTCGACACATCCAGGATAGCTGTGTCGACACTGGGAATAAGTGTCGACACGTAAGTTCTGTCGACTAAATAGGTGTCGACACATCCAGAAGTTGTGTCGACACTTTGGTTCAATACAGATTTCGTCGAGTGAAGTATCGACTATTCGTCGAACGCAGATGTATAAGTGTCGACACATCATAATTGGTGTCGACACAAATAAGTCAACACTGTTGTCGAGACTTAAGTAGTCTGTGTCGACACTTTTCAACAGTGTTGACACATTTACAGTATTTTGACGCGTCTTTTCACCTTCGTTTTTAGAAAGGTATAAATAGGTCTTCAACATTGTTTGTCGACACGCTTTCAATAGTTTCGAGACCAAAACTTCGTGTCGACATCTCTCTCATCTAAATTCAAGATTTCTCAAAACCCTAATGGCGCCAAAGCTTGAAGAGAACATAAATGAAGGTTACGAACTGGTACGGAATGCATTTGATGGCGCGGAACCAGAAATTCAAGGTGTTGTAACCCCAGTTGCTGAGACTGGGTTGGAGTATCTAGTTTCAGAGCCAATCAAGATTTGGAAGAAGGAAGTACTCGAATTCTTTGGTGCAGCTACCCTTGATGAGACTGGACTCAAGATTAAATCCATAGTTTATGAAGTTAAAGTTAAACTCACCCAGAAGAATCTAAGAAAAGTTCTACATCTACCAAGAACTAAAGAAAAGGAAGATGTACCTGCATCAAAGATAAGGGAGGCACTGCAATGGTGTAGACTAGATTCAACCATGAAAATTGGATCAGTATTTAACAGAAAAGGCATGAATATGCAAGGAAAGTTTTTGTCTGAAGTGGTAGGGAAGGTGATTCTGAGCAAGCCAGGTGGACATGATAGGATATCAGCTCACATGTTCAACTTAATGACATGAACCAAGCTGCTGGTTCTAAAATTAACCATATGAGGAGGATGGACATCAGGATAATCTCAAGATGGGATAGGGTGTTAAATAAAGAAATGCTTACACCAGAGAAGGAAACACCTCCACAAAAGAAGAAGAAGAAAGCCATAATGGCTCCTGAATCATCCAGTAGCTCAGAGGAGCAAGTAGTTTTTAGTTCTGATGATGAAGTGGCTGGAAATGCTGGACAGTCACCAGCAAGAAATGAAGATGCACAGAGGCAGGGAGAGCAACCATCTGCTAGCCCCATCCACCTGGATCCACTACAGGGGGAGCCTCACCATGAGGAAGTGCCTACTCACTTAGACAGTGAAATGGCAACACAAACAATTCTTCGGGTAATTAGTGAAGTCAATCAATTAATTTTCAATATTAAGAATGAAATGATAACTGAATCTTTGATTGATATTGATCAACCAACTCAGTTACACAGTCAACCACAAGATGTACTCTTGGAGGATACATCAGCAGTTGTAGATGCTCCTGAGATAAGAGAGTCTCCAATCCCTACTCAACAGGAGTTTACTCTAGAAGAATTGTTCCCTGATATGTTACAGATTGATTTTGAGGGAGAGAAAGCAGTTTTTGAGGGGGAGAAGGTAGATCTTGAGGGGGAGCATGTAAAGTCTCAGGGGGAGACTGCTAGAAATGAGAATGAGGAGCAAAGGACATAGGGGGAGCTACCAAGACCTGAGAAGGAATTGCCTCCAAGTCCAAAAGATAGAGTTGACATAGCTAGTACCTCAGAATCTGAGGATGCTGCTGAGGTTCAAGCAAAGAAAAGGAAGCTTATGGTCTTCAAAAGGAGAAGTCAAAGCTACAAGAAAGCACTACAAACAGTTGCTCCACATCCTGCCCCAACAGCTGATTACAGCTCATTGTTGGTGGACTTGCAGCTCAAACTGGATGAGCAAAGGAAGGCTCTAGAAACATATATGGATGCAGGCCATAAATCACTTCAATTTGATTTGGCTCAAGATATAAAATCAATAAGATTTGAAGTGAATCAGCATAAGAGAGAAATGACTGATTGTTTCCCCAAGGGTGGAAATGTTGTGGTTTATCTTGCTACACATCAGGAAAAGATAAAGACTCAAGTAGATGATCTGGCTGTCAAACAAGGCTATGTACTAGAAAATCAGATCAGGATGAATGATAATCTGACTGAATCCCATAATAAACTTGTCACAGAGATGAAAAATATTGCTACTGCACAGACTGCTGAAATAACTAAGGCCAAGGCAGAATTTGTCCAGTAATTACAAGAAGGAGTAGCTGTTGTCCAAACTGCTATTAAAGAATCTCAAAAGACTATTTCTAGACAGCTATTGAAATTAAAGGCTTTCTATAAAGATGGTATCAATTTCATGGATGAACAAGTCAGATTCCAAAAGGATAATCTCAGAGATCATGTAGCCCGAGAAGTCATAAAGGGGGAGAGGGTTTTAGTCAAAGCTGAATCTGACCATGTTAAATGGATTTCCAATAGCATCAGAGCCACACTTGGATATCCACCCCTGTGTGATGATGATAATGTGGCAGAATCTGGAATACATCCTGCTCTTTTTGGAGGTGAACAAGCTGAAGTTGCCCAAGTAATCTATCCTCCAGTAAATTTTGAAATGATACATCATGAAATACAGTCCATGTACAGCCCTCCTGAAGGTGCTCAAAATGTGATCATTGAGAAAGTAGACAAGCCTATATTAGAGGCATTTTTGAAAGAGCAAGAAACTCTTTTGTCTAAGAAGAGATTCAGAGAACAGGCAGAGTTAAAGCCTGATTTTGAGCAGTGGAGCCCCACTTCTAGAAATATTATCCTAACTGCTTAGAAAGCTGCAAAGGACAATACCATAGAGAGGGGCAAATGGTACTCTGAACAAGAGTGGAGAAAACATGAAGCTAGGCAAGAGGCCATAGTTCAGTACACAAGGAAGGCTAAACTTGAGAAGCTACTTCCTAATGCACAGGAGCCTAGCAAATATTTCCCAAAGCCTTATCATTATTTTGAAAGACAAAAGATAAGGACTGAAGAGCTGAAAAAGAAAGATCTAAAGGGAAAGAAGCCTGTAGATGACTCTGATGTTCCAGTTCAAGCCAAGATTCAATCTGGCAAGGGCATTGTCATCAAGGAACCAGAGCAGCCTTAGTTTAGATTTTCTTAAGTTTACAATTTTGTAATCATTTGTGTTAAAATCTATGTAAACTTTTGATTAAAGAAACCTTTGTAGTTGAAGCAAAACATGTTTAATGCTTGTTCTGTGTTAGCATTATTTATTCTGTGATGATTTGTGTTACATGTTTTGTTTAGTATTTACCCTATCATATAATGTTGTTATACATCTAATTGTGTATTTGTTATGTATGGTGTATATCATTGACTAAGGGTTATGACTTCTCCAAATAGGGGGAGATTGTTGGGTACATTGGAAAATGTGTACCAGATTTGAAGATGTCTCACCCTACTCAATGATATACATCAAGGTGTATTTGATGTATTTTGAGTTTATATGTGCAGGCTAAGCAATTGTAGGAAATGCAGAAAAATTTCTAATTCCATGTGTCGACACCTAGAGAAGCATTGTTGACACTTATGAAGACTTGTCTCGACATTGGAGAAAAGTTGTGTCGACACTTGGAGTAAATTGTGTCGACACCAGGAAAGGCAGAGTCGATACCAGAAGAAATGTGTCGACACATACAAGCAGTGTCGACACACTGTGAAGAATAGTCGACATAAATCGTATCGACACTTAGAGGCAGTGTCGACACCCAGAGAAGCTTAGTCGACATCAAATATGTCGACACCGGGATGTTGTGTCAACACACTGAAGGCATTGTCGACATCAACTGTGTCGACACACAGGACTTGTGTCGACACACAGCAAGTTTCAACACAATTAAAGTAAAGAAGTACTTGTGTCGACACAAATGAGATGTGTCGACACACAGCAGAATTCAACTAAAAATTCAAGAAGTATTTGTGTCGACACACAGAATCAGTGTCGACACATTCAATAGAAGGTAGTGTCGAGAAGCTGTTACAACAACAGAAGGAGTTGTGTCGACACCACCAAGGCATGTGTCGACACTTAGTTCACTTGTGTCGACACTTAGTCTATTTGTGTCGACACATAATGAAGATCAGTCTCGACACTTTCAGACAGAGACAGAATTTTCAAGAAGTGACTGGATGACTTGACAGCTGCCATTTCAACCGGTCTACTGCAACTGTCAGAGCTGTCAGAAGTTCGTTAGAAACCGGATCAGCCGGTTACCATGGAGGAAGACTATATAAAGGCTTTCTCCTTCAACAGAAAGAGACGATTATGAAGATAGATCATTGAAGATTACAGATTAAAATCAATACAAAAAGAAGAAGACCTTCGACAGAAGATCTAAGTAGATAGAGAGAGAGCTCCTTCTAAGAAGAGCAGTTGCTGAACCAGGCTGCCAATTAAGATTCAGATTGAGATCTGGATCTTAAGTTAAAAGCTGATTGAAGATCAACTTCACAGAAGATTCAACCCTACTGAGTTCAGATTCAAGAAGCTTTGAAGAAAGCTAAGGGAGGTTGATCTCTGCCAAGTTCTTTCAAGAACTCATCAAGAAGCCATCTATCCCCTCTCTCTTTTAGGGTAGTGGTCATAAACTTTGTTTAATAACATTTCTATAAGATCTAATATAGAACTGAGCTGTAAGCCTATTTTATAAAGGCTGAGTGTAAGAGATTTAGATCTCTGAGTGTAGGTCTTGTTGAAGACTGAGGTAGGGCTTTGTGCCTGAGGTGTAGGAGACTGTGTTCTCTGAGTGTAGGCCTTGTTGAAGGCTGAGGTAGGGCAGTTTGCCTGAGTTGTAGGAGTGGGGACACTCTGAGTTATAGGAACCTGGTTTGGGTTCTGAGCTACTGTAAGATCTGAGGATCTGAGGAGAAGTGCAGAAGTTAGGCCAAATCCAGTACACTGCTAGATATGCGAAGGGGGAAAGTGGATGTACCCAGACCTTGTGGAACCACTATAAAAATCTGTGTGCACTCTGTGTTGAATAATTTCTATGATTGTTGTGCTGTGTGATAGTTAAATTTGCAATTTCTGATTAAGTAACTGAACAGAGTATCTGCCTTAGAATCAAAAGAAAAAGTACACCTATTCACCCCCCCCCTCTAGGTGGTTAGGCACTAATTCTTTCAATGGCGAGAAAGAGGAGTTGTAAGATAACGACACTTCTCCTCTTAGTTTTTTAGGACGCGTGCATGGCATTTATTTCATCTTGTTTTCTTTTAAGCATGAAGGCACCAGATCTCTCAAATGAGAGGGTTTTGGGTTGCCATTGTTCAAGAGGAACTATCAGGTCGATTGTGTCTTTCCCCTGCATGATGTTGCACTAAAAATCCACTCCGTTAATGGATTAGGTATTGTGGGTGAAGCTATAATCGCAACCGTTAGTTCGACTCGGTGATGTTGCATAACGAACATTAAGGATTTTGTTAGAAATCACTTCGTGGCAAGATGTTATTTGTGTTGTTTTCCCCCATTTATTTTTGTGCAAGAATGAATGGTGGATTTGGGTGGGAAAGGCTATGTTCGTTGATTGATGTGCGGAGGCGTAGTTTTGTCTCTTTGGTCGTCCAGCTAGCCCATGATGTGCAATTCATGTGAGTCGAGTGTCCCGGCGAGACAAGTACTCTTCTGAGAAACTGACGAGAATGTCAAGCTTTTGACAAGCCCAGGCGATGAAGCCCTCGATCGGGTGGGGTCAAGCAAGTGTTCTTAGCATTGGTTTGTTTGTGAGACAGAATCCTGATGTGAGAAGTCAGATCTTGCAGGCATGCCCTGGTTTTGAGACTCACGAGCGAGTGGGTCCTTGGCAAGAGTTCTGTGTGGTGGTTTGAATGTCGTTGGGGGGAAATGGAAGTACCTGTATGATGTGATGTGATATGATGTTGTGTGATGATGTGTTAGAATCATATGCGTTATACGGTGTCTTGGGTGAAACCCAGATCTGCAATTATGCTGCATGGTAGGCCCCCTTTTTATTAATTGCTCAACCTAAAAACGTGTTTGATGTTTGTGACATCCCAACTTGTTTCTTTACTCTATATGTATATATACATTTACATACGAAGTGCTGACCTGCATGGTGATGGAGTTCCCCGGGGTCCGCTAGGGACAGTCGAGAGGAGTTGTGTTGTTTACATAGTTGAGGTTGGTCTTTGATGACCCACGTTACAACAATTTTTTTACTGGGCAAGGTGCACATGCTGGAGCAAGCTCGCCGGCCGAAAAGTCCTAAGCCTCATGAAGTGTTCTCCTTTGTTGTACTTTTAAGTTGATGAATGTTATGCTTATTGCTTTGTAATCTGGCTTGCATGCCGAGGTAGCTTAGGAGTGCTAAATCACATTGCTCTACTTTTGGTTGTTTCAGTTTTGGACAATTGTATGTGTAAGGCCTTATGGTCGCTTTATACTCATATGTTAGTGGATAACTTCTAGTTTTTTTGTGTTTCCGCTGTCATGTTTCTTAGTTTTGAGTTAGGTAGATCTTTATATCATCTTATAATGTTAAAGTTGTGGAGTCTGTATATTGTGGGACCCCGATCGGACCCATATTATATGGTCATTACAGGGGTGGTGTTATAATTTGATATCAGAGCCAGGTTGGTGTCTGGGATAAGGTTTCGTGATCGATTTGACATAATCAGATCGCGTAAAGAAGTTATCCACATAGGAGTATCGCGGGACCAAGAGTGTTATAGTGTCTAAGTTTTGCGAATTGAAGCTGATTCTTGTTTTACCTTATTTTTGCTAAGGGTACAAGCGATGAGGCAGAGACGTCGAGGCTACAAGAGGAGCCTTCGGTGAGCAGTACTACAGCTCTAGGTCCTATGGTCATGGGTATATCCCCGACTAATTTTTGGTGCATGCTTGTAGAGGGAATGGTAGCGGCCCAAGATGCAGCGGCACCGCAAGTTGTGACCCATGTTACACAGGTAATGACTCACATTACCCCGGATGCTACACTAGTCATACCAGGCGGAGGAGCTAGACAGGCAGAGTTGTTGGCTGAGAGAGTGGTTGTTGGGCAGGGGTTCCGACAAATGAAGTACTTTCTATGTTTCCATCATCCAGCATTCAAGGGAGTCGGCACGCCGACCGATGTGGAGGACTGGTTGGCATGGATTCGGGAACTTCTGAGGGCGGAAGAGATGCTAGAGGAAAAGTAGTCACAGTTCATGACCTTCATGTTGGAAGGTGACACTAAGTTATGGTGGTTGAGCCATAGAGGCTGCCAGTTTCCTGGACGTACCTCGTCCATGGAAGAATTCGGTAATGCATTCTTAAAAAGTATATCCCTTCGTCGACTAGGTTAGCCCTTTAGAAGCATTTTCTGCACTTGGTACAGCATGATAAGACTGTGGATGAGTACGTACAAGAAATTACTCATTTGGGTCGTTATGCGGGAATGACCATGCCTAACGATGAAGAGAGGGGCAACCTCTTCTACCAAGGGTTGAGAGAGAATTTGAGATAACCCCTTAGAGTTATGAAGAATACGGGTTTCAACGAGTAGATTGAGGCTGCAAGGACATTGGAAAGTGATATGGAGTGAACCCAATGTCGCAAGGGACTCGCGAGTAAGCAGGGATAGGGAAAGCCTTCTCTATCATAAGGGAAGTCTGAAGGGAGCAAGTGGACGAAGAATCCTCATCCCTTCATGCCAGGGGAGAAGAGCAATATAATGTCAGGAGTATCTCGCTTCAAGGGACCACCAACGTACATCAATTATGGCAAGTCATGCCACATAGCTCGATTTTGTACTGAGGGTGGAGCTGAACAAGAGCCAAGGCAGTGGCAGTCAGTGTGTTCTGGTCCCAGCATCGCGGAGAAAGGGAAAATGGCGGAGTTGAGCAATTCACGCTTCCAACCCATACAGCCAAGGGCCAACAACCTTGGGAAGCAGGAAGCGATTGAACAACCCGATGCCATGTATGGGAAACACTTCACACTTTCGGGATGAAAGGGTGCATTGCACTCTTTTCTTGATTTATCCGGATTTTAGACGGAGTTGATGCCCAGGGGTTCATGACCACCGGGATTGCATAGTAGTATTTCATTTTAGTGGTCCTACCATTGGCCGAGTTTGATGTGATCTTGGGGATGGACTGGCTTGCAGAGCAGCGGGCCAGTATTTACTATCTATCAAAGGTGGTGACCCTGATGAGCGAAGGAAAGGTATAAGTCAAATTTAAAGGCCTTAGTGAAGTGGCCTACTCCCTGATTTGAGCATACGACAACACAGGTGGGTGGAGTTCCTTGGAGACTACGACGTGGCGATTTAGTATACGTCGGGCAAGGCCAATGTGGTGGTTAATTCCTTGAGTAGGAAATATTCTAGATTAGGGAATTGGATTGAAGCTCATGATGAGTGGTCGGTGCGGGATTTTGAGCCCCTTGGCATTGAGTGTGTAGCAAGAGGCGAGTCTAGCATGGCTCGGTTGAACTGGATGCAGTTATAAAGTGACTTATCTGATCGTATCCGGGAAGCGACCAATGTAGATGCAGAGTTCCAGTTGTTCGTGTTGGAAGCTCACAATTGTGAGGGTAATACCTGGGAGATGGTTGGTGGGATCTTAAAGAAGGATGGAAGGGTATGTGTACTGTAGTTCGGCATGCTCTGTGAGGATTTAATGTTTGAGACCCATTTCACAAAGTACTCCATTCATCCAGGCAGTATAAATATGTACTTTAATATGAAGAAATCCTTTTGGCGGTCTGGATTGAAGCGAGATGTAACCATGTATGTGAGTTGGTGCCAAACTTGTCCCTTAGTGAAGGCTAAGTGTTAAACTTCAGGTGGGTTCCTGAAGCCCCTTCCTATCCTTAAGTGGAAATTTAACGACATATCCATGGATTTTGTGCATGGCTTACCTCGGTCACAGTAGGGTAACGATGCGATTTGGGTGATCGGGGATCGCTTGACCAAAGTGGCTTACTTCATCCCAAATTGGAAGGAGGACAGCGTGGAAAAGCTGGTAGAATTGTATGTTTACAATATTGTGTGGTTGCACGGAATTCCAAAGAGTATTGTTAGTGATCGCAATGGGTGGTTCTCGTTCAACGACTGGAGATTGGTACATAAGATTCTGGGCACAGAGCTCAAGTTTAGTACGGCGTTTCATCCTCAAACTGATGGTCAAACAGAAAGGATGAATCATATAATGAATGATATGTTGAGAATATATACCCTTGATTTTGGTAAGAAGTGGGAAGATCACCTTTTCATGGTGGAGTTTGCCTATAATAATAGTTTCTGGGCGAGTATCAAGATGGCACCATACGAGGCTTTGTATGGGAGGCGGTGTCAAACACCGATGTCATGGATAGAGGAGGGAGACACCAAACTTTTGGGAAAAGGTTTGGTGATCGATGCTTGCGAGTTGGTGCGAACAATTCAGAAGCGCATGAAGGTTGCTCAGGACCGGCAGGTGATGTATTTCAATACACGCCATAGGAACATGGAGTTTGTGGTAGGCGACTGGGTGTATCTAAAGATTCAACAGTTCAAAGTTGTTTCGCGGATTCGTCGACTCAAGAAGTTGAGTTCAGGGTTTTTCAGGTCGTTCGAAGTTGTGGAACACATCGGAGAATCAGCATATCGGTTATCATTGTCCCCAGATTTAAGTGGATTACACGATGTCTTTCATGTTTCAGTTTTAAAAAAAAGCCTTGGTAGAGACAAGTGTTGTCGCTGAGTCAGCAGCGGTGCAGATAGAGGAGGACTTGAGGACAAAAGTTTGTTCGGTCGGCATAGAGGATTCAGAAGTTTGATAGTTGCGGAATAAAGAGGTTAAGATCGTGAAAGTGAGTTGGGATAATTGCGGGCAAGACGAATTCTCCTTGGAACGTGAGCAAGCAATGTGAGAAGACTTTTCGGACCTTTTTTCAGGCATGCTTTGTTGTTTGAGTACATGCTAAATTTCGAGGACGAAATTTTTTTAAGGGGGAGAGTTATAACACTCCAGTTTTGTAGGCTTGAGGCTCTGGGAGCTATCGCGCGGTAGTAGGTTGCTATCGCCCGGCGGTAGCCTTGTTCGTTGAGTCGTGAGTGTTGATACGAAGACATCGAGATGAAGGGGTCGAGTAAGCTACCACACGGTGGTATCACTAATTTTGGCGGTCGTGTTGCATTTTTTAAAACTAGCGGCTCGGGAAGCTACCGCGGTGTGCTAGGTAGCTACCGCCTGACAGTAGCAGACAGAACTAGTTTTGTGGGATGTGGTTTTTAGCCTCCTGATTCGCTTGGGATATGATCTTGTGGCCCAGAATCCTGCATCCAAGAGGCTTAAGTTTGGGAGAGAGGGTTTGGAGGAGGAAGAAGAAGTGCTTTCTCCGCCATTAGCTAAGCTCTGAGGTTCCGTTTGTCGATCCGAATCCATATTCGTGGAGAGGACTTGAAGGCACACATTTTTATCCATGCAAAGAGAGATCTTCATGGCGAGGAAGAGGAGTCATAAGGTAACCAGACTTCTCCTCTCATTTTTCAAGGATGCATGCATGGCATCAGTTTCATCTTGTTTTCTTTTAAGCATGTAGGCATTGGATCTCTCAAATGAGAGGGGTTCGATTTTTCATAGTTTAAGATGAACCACCAGGTCGATTGTGTCCGTACACAGCATGATGTTGCACTAGAAATCTGCTTCGTTAGTGGATTATGCATTATAGGTGAAACTGTAGTCGTGATTGTTAGTCTGACTCGGTGATGTTGCATAACGAACATTAAGGATTTTGCTAGAAATCCGTTTGTGGCAAGATGTCGTTTGTGATGTTTGCCGCCTTTTATTTTTGTGCGAGAACAAATGGTGGATTAGGGTGGGAAAGGCTATGTTCGTTGATTGATGTGCGAAAGCATGGCTTTGTCTTTGTGGTTGGCCGGCTACCCCGTGACGTATAAGTCATGTGAGGAGAGTGTCTCGGCAAGACAAGTCCCCTTCTGAGAAACTGACGATAATGTCAAGCTTTTGACAAGCCCGGGAGATGAAGCCTACGAGCGGGTGGGTTCATGCAAGGGTTCTTACCATTGGTTTGTTTGTGTGATGGAATCCTTATGTGAGAAGTCAGAGCTTGCAGGAAAGTCCAGGTTTTGAGACCCATGAGCGGGTGGGGCCTAGGAAAGACTTCTGTGTGTCGGCTTGAATGTTGTTAGGGTAAAATGAAAGTACTCGTATGATGTGATGTGATATCATGTTGTGTGATGATGTGTTAGAATCATATGCGTTATAGGGTTTCTCTGGTAGAACCCAGGTCTGCATACATGTTATATGGTAGGCCCCCTTTTTATTAAATGTTCAACCTAGAAATGTGTTCGATGTTTGTGACATCCCAACCTGTTTCTTTATTCTCTATGTATATATACATTTGCATATAAAGTGCTGACCTGCAGGGTGATGGAGTGCCCCGGGGTCCACTTGGGATGGGCTGGAGGAGTTGTGTTGTTTACAGTAGGGCTGATATCGAGTTGAGTTCGAGCGATTTTGACTCGGCTCGAAATCGAAATTTTCGGCTCGAACTCGGTTTGAAATCGACTCCAAAATTGATTTCGAGTCGAATCGGCTCGACTCGAAATGACTCGATTCCGAGTCGGCTCGAAATCGAATCATGTCAGCTCGAAATCGAATCGAGTTGGCTCGATATAAAATCGAGTCGGCTCGAAATCAAATCATGTTGGCTTGAATTCGAATCGAGTCGGCTCGAAATTGAGCCACATTTCGTTTTATTCATAGTTTGCTCAAAATTAAATTAGGCAACCTATAAATTTAGCAAATAAAACACTTAAAGCCTTCGTTCTTTTTTTATGTTTAAATTTTGTTATTTTTAATCTTAAAAAACGAATATATTAATAAATACAAAAAAATTTAATTAATTCGAGTTGATTCGAATCATATTTCGAGCGATTCAAAGCTAACTCGAAATCGACTCAAAATCAGATTCGAGTCAAATTCAAATCGACTCAAATTGAGTTGAATAAATTTTAACCGATTCTGATTCGGCTCAATTTTCGAAAGATTTTCGAGCGTCTTTCGAGTTTCGAATAATATGCTCAGCTCCTAGTTTACACAGTTGAGGTCAGTCTTTGCTAACCCATATTACAAAAAAAAAATTATAGGGCAAGGTGCACATGCTGGAGCAAGCTCGCCGGCCGAAAAGGCTTAAGCTTCATGAAGTGTTTCTCCTTTGTTGTACTTTTTAGTTGATGAATCTTATGTTTATTACATTGTAATCAGGCTTGCATAATGAGGTAGTTTAGGTGTGCTAAAGCACATTGCTCTGCTCTCGGTTGTTTCAATTTTGGACAATTGTGTGTAAGTCCTTAAGGGCGCTTCGTACTCTTATGTTAGTGGATAACTTCTAGTTTTTTTGTGTTTCCGCTGTCTTATTTCTGAGTTTTGAGTCGAGTAGATCTTTATATCATCTTATAATGCTAAATTTGTGGAGTCTGTATGTTTTAGGGGTCTGGCTGGACCCAAATTATATGGTCATTACAGGGGAGGCGTTACACATGTCAGGAATAAAAATCTATAAATAGACCCAAGTAGGTACCTCATAAGGCAAGCTTTCAAGTTTCCTCATTCTTTAGTCTTATAGCGCTTCTGAGGTGTCATTAGCTCAGCACTGGCTAAGGAAGGGAAGCGTTCTAAGATCTTTCGTGGGTGTGTGGTGGGACCTCCATGCTAGAGCCTTGTGCCAGTTTAGAGTTCTAATTCTTCAGTTAGTCAAGCTCGTTATGAGAAAAAGGTTTGCGGTCACCCCTTCACTGAGGGTCTGAACTCCACAGAAGTCGATTTTCGGTTTCAATAGACCCGTTTGGGATTTCTCGCCGCATAGTCACTACAAGAAAATTGACATTTTGTGATGAAAATTTTGATCACTAAACATTGCGATTTGGTCACTAAAATTATTTAGCTATCAAATTTGATCTGTCACAAAATGGTTGCAAAATGTGCTGTTGAAGCCAAAAACTGGCCTCAACGAGAGTTCGGACCTTGGGGTTTAGCTAACATCTACTTCTCTCAAACCCTGACCCCTAACTAGTGATGAAGCACCTAGAACTGACCCTAAGCCTCAGCTAGGATGTCCCTCCTATAACCCGGAAGATCTCTGAGCGCTTCCCCTCCATAGCCAATTGCTAGGCTAGGAGTACCTTAGAAAGCACTAGATGGAAAATGAGAGAATATAAAAAAAATCCCGCTTTCTGAGGTACCTTATGGGTCTATTTATAGATTTTCAATATCCGGTCTGCAAAAAAACGTAATTCAGCTTCTCTGAAATTACTAAAATACCCTGGGCTGGTCTGCCAACAGCCAAACTCCGCTGTTCTGAGGAACTAAATGCAGACTCAGGGGAATCTAGGTAATTTCACCTCTGGACCCCACCTAGCGGAAGCCTTTCCATTGATCTCTATGGGCCCCTGCTTATCTCGAGCGTGAGCCTTCCCGCCTACCTCAGAGCAGGAGCCAAAAGACTGAAGGGGTGTTGAGTGGAGAAGCATCACTCAATGCCAAGGGCTGGAGGGCGCCCGCCGACTAGAGGCGCAAACCCTTTCGGCTGCCCTGTGTAGGAACCTTCTCGCCTACTTACTTATCTGATCCGGTTTCAGCCCAAAGCTAGCCAAAGACTAGCCTAATCCGGGTCCTTGGGGCATCTGGGTCCCACCTAGCGAATACGGGGTTGTACACAATCCCCGTTCTTTGCGAGCTAGCCTTGCGCTCGGAAAGACACGTCCAACCCCAGATATTCTCTAGGCTCTTGCTGACCTGAAAGGAAATCTTGGGTTGGCCCTACCCTGGCTCGGTATATATATGCCTCCAGGCCAGTTCTCAGGCCACTGTTATTGCTGTCATCTTGCACTGTAGCGCCCACAAGTTTGTCAAGATGTATGCCAAGCATAGCGAGAAACCGCTCCCCAAAGAATTTCAAGACCGTCTCGCCGCGGCTCAGGCGAGAGCTCGTGCCAACTGCATCGGGGTGGCCCCTGGCTCACGCGCGAGAAACCAGCCATCACACCTTCCCGGCCAAAGAAGAGGAGGGTTGAGTCAGTCAGGCGAGACCACACTAAGAAAGCTCTTGCCTCGCCCTCCCCGACCCCCGATCGTGTCGAGAACCCCTACCGTCTATAGGAGGTATTCATCTTGCCTCTCTTTTTGGTGTAATTCCACTTCGCTGCATCTGACACGCTTCCCTTCTCGCCGACAGTTCCAAAAACTGATGTCGAGAACCCTCTAGCAAATACTGAGCCAGTTCGCCCCCCTTGGCGAGAACCTGCAGCTAGTCCTGAAGGCCATCCCCCCGACCACCCAAGTCCAGCCTGCAACCCATCTTGGTAACCCAGCCTGTTATTCATCTTACGTGGCTCACTTTCATTTCACTGACCCGTTTTCATGCAGCTCCAGCTACCGACAGCGCATGGCTCCCCACCGGAGCCCCCAGATTTTAGGAGCCCAACGATCCCGATAACGCGGCAACCGACCTCCCACTCTCGCCTGGGAAGGTTACAACTGCACCAAATGTACCCGCACCAGAGTCTCGGCCGCCGGTGGAAGAAGACATCGCCGCCCTTCAGTTGGCCGTAAATAATACCCTGGAGTCTGTGAGGCACCGCCCGGGATGGTGCAAACCCATACATCTGCAATTTGGAAAAAGCGCAGAAGGGCGGTCGGGCCCTTCTCATCATTCTACTGCTGAGAGCCCACCACCTGTTATAGGTAAGCTGTCCTTGCCCAGTCTTTTCTCCCTTGCTTGACTTTGACTAAATTTTTTCTTTCTAGATCTGGCGGCTGCAGTGGCGGAAGTGAATGAAGAAGAGGAGGTGATCTCTCCCCTGCCCTATCCCAGTGACATGGAGGAATATCTAGACGCCGATGGGAACAGCAGAACTCGACAAAAGCGGATAACTGAAGTCCTGACAAAGCTCATCGCAATGTGCCAAGCTGTCTCGCTAGCGTTGATGAGACTTGAAAAGTCCGACGAGCGGTGGTTGTTGGTGATCGAGAGGTACTACACTCACCTTCTAGGCAAACAGGAGCGCCAAGTCGAGTGCGATGAGAAATCCCCTAGACGGCACATTGTGCGAGTGCGAGATCAGCTGCGCTTGGCCATCCAGGGGCTCATCGCCCTGACCACCTACCACTACCCGCGGGTGCCATTGAGATCGGGAAAGTGAGGTCAGGGCCGATGGGATTGGGAGCAGTATTGAACCACGCAGGGTCTCGCATTGCCTATTCACAACCTCTCTGCCTACCTTTCCCTCATTATACCCCCAAAACATTTGCTTATTATTATTAACTTTCATTGTTTTGGGTCTCTCACCCGGAGAGACCCCCTTGACACTTATTTATATGTTCTATTTTATCTATCCTGCCGAGTGCTTGGTTTTCACACCCTTTTGTGTTTAGTTCATGTATGCTGCCTTATTATTACCCGGGCTGCTCCCGGAAGCTCTTCGTCATTTATAGGTGCGAGAGAAGTAGGTGAGGCAGGTGGAATATGAAGAGACAACTGTCCAAATTTTCCAAACACAGCCTCAGAAGGTCCCTAGTAATTACTTCTCTTTCTATAAATAGGCAAGTTTACTAACCGCATTTACTCCTTCCTGATTCCACGCCTTCGTCTTCCTCTATAACCTACTCGCACTGCCCTCTGCAACTCAGAGCCTCTCGCCTAACAACCCTTTCTCTTCCCTCCTTTCATCAAGATGCCTGGCGAGTCTAAGGGCCGCCCAAAGTGCGTGCAAACCTTCTTGGATCACAACTTCTTGTCATGTCGGTTGACACAGGCAGAATACGCCACTATAACCGAGAATTTCATCCCATCGCGATTCATCGCATGAAACCCTGCGAACGATGACAGGGTCAACCTCGCGCCGGAAGGGGAGCTCGCCATCCCCTTGGAACACTTCGAGGTAGGGTTGCGCCTACCCCTCTGGTCGGAAGTGCGCCAGTCCTTGCGCTATTACGGGGTAGTGCCAGCCAAGCTCATCCCAAACTTTGTTTATATCTTGGTAGCTTTCGCCTGCTATATACGGGTGGAAAGGATCGAGTTCAGCCTGTCAGTCTTCAGGAAGCTGTTCAACTTCCGGGCGAAAGGGGGAGCAGTCTTCTTCTTTGGGAAATCAGTGAAGATTGTCGGTCTCGCCAACAAGAACCACCATTGGGCCCAGAAATTGGTCTTTGTTTCTGGGCCTTTAGGCAATATTCCCTTCACGTTCGTTCAGTATGATAAGTCGACCTGCAAGCCTCCCGCCCTTGGAGGGCGAGAGGGTTCCCTCGTTGAGTTCTTCGGATCGAAAACCTTCGACGTCCAGTTCCTTCGGCGAGGCCTAGACTCTCTTCAGCAGTTCCACCTCCCGGAGAAGGTACCTTTTCGACATGCTTTCGCAATCCTTCGTCATAGGTTATGAATTTTCAATCATTAAAGCTTTCGCAGGTGAACGGGAAATTCCACTCTGCCAACCCTTTGACGAGGCCAGGGATTTCGCCAGCACCCTGGGTATCGCCAAGTCTGCCGCCCAAGCCTGCCGAAAGGAACCCGGCTCCTCATCCGCGCCAAGTGGCCGAAAGCAGAAGCCCAACTCCCCTCCTCCTGCTCCCTCCAAGAAGATAAGTGTGGCAGACAAGGGCAAGTCCCCCACCGAGACCCCAGCCGAGATCCCTCCCACTACCGGCAAAGCGACTGCCGCAAGGGAAGATGTTGAGATCCCCGCCGAGGCCCCCGTCAAGCCAATGTTGAAAGGGCATCAGAACTTCAGCATCGGCGAGAAGTTCCTTGATTAGGAGGGCCAGCTCCTACTCCGGTGGAACCCTGGAGCCAACCGGGTCTCTTTTTCCTCAACTCTCTTCGATTGGGCGGAGCGAGACACGGTCATTGTAGAGGCCTTCGCGCTAGGCTTCAGGCTATCAACTGAAAGGATGTCTGCGTGTTCGGCCAGGAGCATACCCGGTATCTCGCCTATGACACCGCCAGAGCCTAGATGCAGGCGTTCGTGCTCGCGCACAAGATTACGCGCCGCAGCATCACCCTAGAGCGCAACCTCAATATCGTGATCAAATCGAGGGAATCCGTCGTTGCCGAGATGGCAACCCTGAAGGCCAAACTGGCGGCCTACCAGCGGCTTCTCTCCATGCACCCTATGACTGAGGTATGTGGACCTTCAAAGGCCTTTTACCTTACGGCAACCTCACGCTAATTCTAACCCCAACATCTGTGCAGGATTCTGCCCAGGCCCAGGCTTTAGGGGCGAGGGTGGTCGGCCTTGAATGCAAGAATAAGCTACTGAAGGCGCAGCTCGAGCTTGCGCGAGGGGCCAAGGCGCCTGTCCCTCCCTCCCTGGATGAAAGGCTCAAAAGCTGGCACTTCTCGGAATATGAAATTGAAGTGATGATGCACGAGAACGAAGGTGATCGATGTGTTGCGGGGCTCGGGCTTCCTGAACGAAGGTTGCGAGACCCTCATCGCACGAGGGGTCCTGCCCTGGATGTTCGATCCCATCCCAAAACCTGTCGGGGAGGAAGAAACTCAAGGCGGAGGTGAGTTGTTGGACCTTATCTAGAACTACAGGCCCAGCGGCGAGTACTCCAGCGAGGCTTCCAGCGAGAGCTCTAGCGAATACTCTGACAATTCCGCCTGAAAAAGTTTTTGCACTTTTGTTTTTGACTTGTCATTTTCCTTTCTTGAATTTGTAAGGGGCAAGATCCCCCGAGTCTAATTGTAACAATTTTTGTCACATATAAATGATCTTTCTGCCAAAATGGCTATTGTCTTTTATACTTTTTCTTGTATCTTGCTTCTATTATCTTCGTGTGAACCCACATATTTGTGTAATCCTTAGGTTTTTAGGGGATGGCTGTTACCCGTTCAAAGAATATACTAAGTAAATTCTGCCGAGAGGGACCCGCCGAGAACCCTACTGAGAGGGATATGCTGAGAGCCCTGTCGAGAGGAATATGCCGAAAGGAATATGCCGAGAGCCCTGCCGAGAGGGATATATCGAGTGCCCTGCCGAGAGGAATATGTCGAGAGCCCTGCCAAGAGGGATATGTCGAGAGCCCTACCGAGAGGGGTATATATTATCCCATCCCTGCTTAGGACAGGTGTTAGCTATCTAGAAACTTGTCATCAAAGTGCTTCGTAATACTATCATGAGTTCAACGGCCCTGTCAGCTCGGTGTGAGCCTAGCAGTGGAAGCGACTTTAGATACAATCCCCCTCTAGCACTTTTTATCATGCCAACGAGCAAGCCGTCGGCCCTACTAGCTTGATGCCAGCCTGGTAAGCAGGTCCACTCGGGGCCGCTCAAGCTAAGGATCTTTTTCCCTGTACCCCCAAGCGAGCCTATGGCCCTACCAGCTAGTGAGAGCCTGACAGCGCGTCTACTTGGGGTCGAGTGCGCCTTCCAGTCCTGCCAGCTAATGAGAGCCTGAGCAGCGGGATCCTCTCGAGGTATTCCCTCTCTCCCCCCAAGCGAGCCTACGGCCCTGCCAGCTAGTGAGAGCCTGGCAGCAGGTCTACTCGGGGCCAAGTGTGCCTAATAGCCCTGCCTGCTAATGATAGCTTGAGCAGTGGGATCCTCTCGGGGTCTTGCAAACAACCACAAACCTTTCTCCCTTTCCCCCTAAGCGAGCATACGGCCCTGCCAACTAGTGAGAGCCTGGCAGCGAGTCTACTCTGGGACGAGTGTGCCTTCCAGTCCTGTCAGCTAATGAGAGCCTAAGCAGTGCGATCCTCTCGGGGTATTCCCTTACCCCCCCCCCCCCCCTTCCCCCAAGCGAGTCTATAACCCTGCCAGGTAGTGAGAGCCTGGCAGTGGGTCTACTCGAGGCCGATTGTGTCTTCCAGCCCTGCCAGTTAATGAGAGCCTGAGAAGCGGGATCCTCTCAGGGTCTTGCAAACTACCACAAACCTTTCTCTCTTTACCCCCAAGCGATCCTACGGCGTTGCCAGCTAGTGAGAGCCTAGCATCGGGTCTACTCGGGGTCGAGTGTGCCTTCTAGCCCTACTAGCTAATGAGAGCCTAAGCAGCGGGATCCTCTCGGGGTATTCCCTTACCCATCCCCCCCCCCCCAATCGAGCCTACGGCTCTGCCAGCTAGTGAGAGCCTAGCAGCAGGTCTACTCGAGGCCGAGTGTGTCTTGCATCCCTGCCAACTAATAAGAGCCTGAGCAGCGGGATCCTCTCGGGGTCTTGCAAACTACCACAATCATTTCTCCCTTTCCCACCAAGCGAGCCTACGGCCCTGCCAGCTAGTGAGATCTTGATAACTGGTCTACTTGTGGTCGAGTGTGCCTTCCAGCCCTGCCAGCTAATGAGAGATTGAGCAGTGGGATCCTCTCGGGGTATTCCCTTATCCCCAAGCAAGCCTACGGCCTGCCAGCTAGTGAGAGTCTGGCAGCGGGTCTACTCGGGGCCGAGTGCGCCTTCTAGCCCTGCCAGCTAACGAGAGCCTGAGCAGCGAGATCCTCTTGGGTTCTTGCAAACTATCAACCTCTTCGCCACCGAGCGAGCCTTCAGCCCTGCCAGCTTGATGGGAGCCTGGTCAGCGGGTCTACTCGGCGTCATTGAAACCCGAAATGCATCATAACCTGTAAAGAAACAATTCTTGAAATGATATATTATAGTGGTATACACAGATTTACCTATCCTAGGGGTAGAAGCGTTTCAGATCATCGTCGCTCCAAGCATGACTCATGGATATCACTTCCACATTCTGGAGGTGGTACTTGATGAGTCCATTTTATATAACAATTTTCGGACTCATCTGGGCTTGTTTTCCGTCGCTTGCACTTCACTTTTAGTTCTATATCGTTCATATTTCATCTTATCTTTATTTCCATAGGAAGTGCACATTTATGCCCGTGGTTGTGTATTTTATTACGTGCGCCCCTGATCGTGCGCACTACTCTACGTTTTCCAGAATCAGCCTGGGGTAAGCGCACGACCACTGGACATATTGCGCACGACCACTGGTCGTGCGCCACTGATCGTGTGCATTGATTCCTCTTTTCTGGAGTCCTGTCTGGGGTAATCGCACGATCATTGGACTTAGTGCGCACAACCACTGCTCGTGCGCGTTATCCCAGTTCTTCTTCCTGATCTTCCATGCCAGTGCGCACGATCACCGGACATAGTGCGCACGACCATTGGTCGTGCGCCTGTGATCGTGCACATTGTTCATTTCTGCTTTGTATAAATAGTGCAGGTCTCGCCCTAATTAAAGAGAGGATCCATTGCTCGACATTTCTCCGCCATTTTCATCTCCGAGGAGGGATTCCGCCGTCCTCCTTCAATCTCCACCCTAGGGAGGTGCTCCAGGCAAGCTTTCACAGCCAAATCCAAGTCGGAGCTTCCTCTCAGCCTCCACCTTCATCTTTGAGCTTCAAGAAGAGCTTGACCTAGCTTTCTCCATCAAGCTAGTAGAAGTTGTGTCATCCTCCATCGGATCGTGACATGAAGAAGACGGGCCATTGGAAGGTGGTGACAGCCCGTCTTTACCCCGGACGCAGTTGCGGACCGAGCTTGGATGCGGATTGACAACCCGACGATTCCAACCGTGAATCCTCAGCAAGGCTTCGGATCCGGTCGATTTCGCACACTTTTCTTCTCTTGTTGTTGATAGTTTAGTTGAACTCTTTATATTTGATGAAGCTATGCTTAGTGTAATATACGTTTATGTGTAATCATGTCTATGTGATTGTATATTTTCGTTATATTTACTTGAGGTGCGCCCATATTCCATCCACCATCCACCCTTGCCGTTCTAGCAATTGCTAGAAGCGTGCGTAGCGAAGAGGTGCTCACGACCCTCATTCCGCCGTTCTAACCACCTCATCTGCAAGCCTACTTGTCCATCCACCTAGCGATTCGGTGCTTAGCGGCCCGACTAGTATTCCATCCCGCCTGGCGAAGCATCGCATAGCGGCGTTGCATAGGAGTAGTTGTTAGATTTTTACTTTCTTTTTCCGCAATCAAAACCCCCATCGTTACTGCCGACCTAAGGACTTCAATCTCAAGTCCTCCTCGAAATTAACTCCACCTTACTGTGTTCCTTGAGAGATCGATACTTGGGAAAGCCCACGTTTTATATTACTTGTGTGACCGGTTCACTGTCGTGATCTTAAGCATCAAGTTTTTGGCGTCGTTGCCAGGGAACACAGTCGTGTGAGTTTCTGGAGAGGGAGACAGGAGATTGCTTTCCTTTTCCTTTGTAAATCGCTTTTGTTTTGTTCTATTTCTCTTTTGTCTGCCTTTTTCTTGTTTGTTTAGGCAATTATAGTAATACATTGTTGGATTTAGTAATTTGCACAATTTATTTTGAATTTGTTGTTTCGACACCATGTGGGGATATTCGTATACCCAATGTCATTGGTGTGGAAAGCCCTCCCCCGCTAGTCATGAATGCCCTACGAAATATATTGAGCAAAGTTCTTCCGCCTTTTGTGCATTCTACTTCAGTCGTCTCTGACGACATTTTCGACGATGCAACACAAGTTGAGGCTTGTGATACATGGATTGTTTCCACTCCCATGGAAGAGGACAACCTTCCTGGTGTCGAGGATTCTCCCTTGATACCAAAGGAGGAAGTCCAAGTCTTGGTGGAGGCCTTTATGGATCCGGCCGAGCCTTGTAGCATTGTCGACATTGTTGACGATATTTTTCTACCTCAGCCTTTTGGGAGTGAAACTGGGATCACTCCCCCGATGATTTCTTTATGTTCTTCGTCTCTTTATGTCTTGACCCCCCTTCCATATCAGAGCCTGTGCAGGTTGAATCTCCACGGGTAAGTTGGGTTGGCGTTGCGCCTTGCGCTCAGGCTGTCGATGAGTGCATCCTCTTGTGTACGGAGGTTGCTACCTCCTTCACAGTGGAAGCCCCTGTCGTCACCTTCGCCCCCAGCGAACTTATGGTGGACGAAACCTTGCTAGGCAAGGATTTATTTTGTGGTGAGATGAGTGAGGACCAGGCCTCCTCCTCATCCTACTTCCTATTTCCTCTGCCTGCGAGGAGCAGGTATGATTATTTAGGCAGAGGGGTAACTGCTCTATCTCTGTATCGGTACTTGCTACCGCAACGGATATTAGGTCAGTTACCTGTGCATTTTTCTTTTCATAGGCCCATTAGCTAGAACCTTTTCGTAGCCGAATAAGTCGTGTTGGGATGATAATAACCCCAGTACTTATCTTTCATTTTCTGCATTTTTATTTTCATGTCTATTTTAGTTTTAGCATTTCTTTTTGTATATTTTTGTTTTGTTTTTGCGGAGCTCATCCCTGCGGGTATTCATAGCAAATCGCATTGGTGGGGTTGTGATTCTTCGTATGGCGGGCCTGCTTTAGGTTTCCACGCGTCTTCTGGTATGCTCACTAGTTGAGCATTGGGTAACCTCTTCCCTTAGCTCTTTATGATTTTAATTTCCCTATCATATGCTGTGTTGCTTAGTTTAAGTCTGGGGGAGAGCAATTATTTGTTACCTATTGCACGTGCACATCTCTTGTGCATACTAGAAGCCTTTATAGTTTTATTTTGATTAGTTCATTGCACTGCACACCACTACACCCACTTGAGCGCGTTCTTAGCTGTTTGTGTGCCGCGAGTTAAACTCATTTCTTTGTTAGATTTGGGAAAATTATGGTGCTGATATAGGATTGTGAGACAGAGTAAAATGTTGACCTTGTTGTGCTCCTAGTCAACTGCTCTCGTCTCGTGTAGAAATTCGAGTAGATTTAATTTTTATGTATGCTTTTAGTTTTATATTTTTCTAATTGCGTAAATACTTTTTATTCTACTCAAAAATTGGTGAATCCGGTGTGAATCCGACGGTAGCTTAGGGATATGTGTAAACGGCCGTTAGTTTTGTATTGCTCGAGTCAGGAGGATGGATAGTCTTTCTCGTTGGCTAAGAACTTGCCCCAAGCTATTCTTGAAGCATGGGTATAGGTTAGTCATGCATGAGTGTGATGTAGGCCATCATTTTGGACCGGTTGAGCTTTGTACCATTCCTAACGTCTTATCCTCGCTAGCCCCATTGTGCCTACCCATCCTTTTGATTCAGCTCCACCATGATTTCACCAAAGCCTCATAGCCAATCCTAGTCACACACCCGAGTTGAGCTTTAGAGTTTTACATTTTCATTTTGGGATGTGATGTGGTGATTTTATTTGTGAAAATGTGAAAGTGCTCTCAAGTTTATATCTGCTGAATTGTGAAAATAAAATGAAGAAAAAGAAAAAATATATATATTTATAAAGATAAAAAAAATGAATGAAAAGAAAAGGTTTTAATTGAAAATCATTTTGGAAATGTGATTATATTTGGAGTAGGCGGTGCACACACTCATATGTTAAAAGTTAAGTTTGGGGTGTGGTGTACCCGCGTGTATTTTGCTTAGTAGAGGGATTCCTTTTATACAAGCTCATTTGGGTTAGGTGCATAGCCTTCTTGTTTATCCTTGTTTACCTCACCGAAACCCAAGCCCCATCTCTTCACCTAAAGTCCTACTGATTCGTGTGTGAACCCAAACCAGTGTCGTGGAGAGAATGCAAAAGGGCAAGCATATGGTCACCGACATTGGTGGATTCCTTTGGAGGTTATCCCGAGCCCCGATCTTTGGCAATGCACGCCTAGCGATTAGTCTACTTTCTCCCTACGCATGACCGGATGATTCATCGTGATTCTATTTTTGAGTAGTAATAAAATTTTGATACGTATTGTGAAAAATATAAACTATTCTGCATACTTAGAAATTTTCTCTATTGTATTTTTACGCACGTGAGCATGCGACTTCGCATGGTACTTTGTTTTTCAATTTCTTTGTTAGCTAGTAATTTTCCCTATCTGCTTAGATTTTGTTTGCTCGGGATGCGCAAACAGTTAAGTCTGGGGGTGTGATGAGTCCATTTTATATACCTATTTTCGGACTCATCTGGGCTTGTTTTCTGTCACTTGCACTTCACTTTTAGTTCTATATCGTTCATATTTCATCTTATCTTTATTTTCATAGGAAGTGCACATTTATGCCCGTGGTTGTGTATTTTGTTCCGTGCGCCCCTGATCGTGCGCACTACTCTACGTTTTCCAGAATCAGCCTGGGGTAAGCGCACGACCACTGGACATATTGCGCACGACCACTGGTCGTGCGCCACTGATCGTGTGCATTGATTCCTCTTTTATAGAGTCCTGTCTAGGGTAATCGCACGATCATTGGAGTTAGTGCGCACGACCACTGGTCGTGCGCCACTGCTCGTGCGCGTTATCCCAGTTCTTCTTACTGATCTTCCATGCCAGTGCGCACAATCACCGGACATAGTGCGCACGACCATTGGTCGTCCGCCTGTGATCGTGCGTATTGTTCATTTCTGCTTTGTATAAATAGTGCAGGTCTCGCCCTAATTAAAGAGAGGATCCATCGCTCGACATTTCTCCGCCATTTTCGTCTTCGAGGAGGGATTCCGCCGTCCTCCTTCAATCTCCACCCTAGGGAGGTGCTCCGGGCAAGCTTTCACCGCCAAATCCAAGCTGGAGCTTCCTCTTGGCCTCCTCCTTCATCTTTGAGCTTCAAGAAGAGCTTGACCAAGCTTTCTCCATCAAGATAGGAGAAGTTGTGCCATCCTCCACCGGATCGTGTCACGAAGAAGACGGGCCATTGGAAGGTGGTGACAGCCCTTATCTACCCCGGACGCAGTTGCGGACCGAGCTTGGACGCAGATTGACAACCCGACGATTCCAACCGTGAATCCTCAGCAAGGCTTCGGATCCGGTCGATTTCGCACACTTTTCTTCTCTTGTTGTTGATAGTTTAGTTGAACTCTTTGTATTTGATGAAGCTATGCTTAGTGTAATATACGTTTATGTGTAATCATGTCTATGTGATTGTATATTTTCGTTATATTTACTTGAGGTGTGCCCATATTCCATCCACCACCATCCACACTTATCGTTCTAGCAATTGCTAGAAGCGTGCGTAGCGAAGATGTGCTCACGACCCTCATTCCTCCGTTCTAACCACCTCATCCGCAAGCCTACTCGTCCATCCGCCTAGCGATTCGGTGCATAGAGGCCCGACTAGTATTCCATCCCGCCTGGCGAAGCATCACATAGCGGCGTTGCATAGGAGTAGTTGTTAGATTTTTACTTTCTTTTTCCGCAATCAAAACCCCCATCGTTACCGCCGACCTAAGAACTTCAATCTCAAGTCCTCCTCGAAATTAACTCTACCTTACTGTGTTCCTTGAGAGATCGATACTTGGGAAAGCCCCCATTTTATATTACTTGTGCGACCGGTTCACTGTCGTGATCTTAAGCATCAGTACTCTCATGACCCTAGGTCCTTTTCTACAGTGTAGGGTCCTTCCCAATAGGGGTTGAGCTTGCCAATGGCTGCCGACCTTCCGGCGGCATCGACATTCTTCAAGACCAGATCCCCCTCCTTAAACTACTTTATCCTGACATGCTTGTCGAAGTACTTGGCCATACTTTGTTTAATCTCCTCCTCCCTTACGGCGGCCATGTCGTGGAGCTCCTCAATCATGTTCAGCGAGAGATGCAGCACCCCCTTATTTTCTTCCCTCCATTCCTCACCTCCTTTGTTGGCAGCTGCAACTCATGGGGATAGAACCTCAAACTCCACAGGCAGGACCACCTCACAACCATGCGAGAGCTTGAAAGAAGTCTCTCCAGTGACCGTGTTTGTGGTTCTCCACAAAGCCCACAACACCGAGGGGATCAGCTCCACCCAACTCCCCCTCAAGTTTTCCACCTTCTTTTTGAGTAGGTACAAAATGATCTTGTATGTTTCCTCCACCTGACCATTACTTCTTGGGTGGTGGATGGAGGCAAACCTGAGGTCGATCCCTAGCTAGGTACAGAAGCTGATGAACTCCTTGCTAGCAAACTGCGGCTCATTATCCATGACGATGGCCTGAGATAATCTATTACTACATTTTGGATACCAGAGACCTAGATTTGGACAACTTTTAACATACCTGAGAATCCTATTTACTAATGTTAGGTGTGACTCTCTAGGGCTTACTTGGAACCTATCACATATACATGTAGCAAACATTATATCTGGTCTACTAGCTGTAAGATACAGTAAAGAGCCAATCATTGCTCTATATGTTGTCTGATCAACAGGTTTCCCATGTTCATCAGCATCCAATACAGCATTAGTAGGCATGGGTGTTTTCATACAAGATGTCTCAGACATACCAAATTTCTTAACCAGTTCATTTGCATATTTTGTTTGAGAAATAAAGATGCCTTCAGCATGTTGCTTGCCTTGCAATCCTAGGAAGAAGGATAGCTCACCCATGCTACTCATCTCAAATTTAGAATGCATCAAGTTAGAAAACCTTCTGCATAATTTGGAGTCAGTAGAACCAAAAATGATATCGTCTACATAAATCTGTACTAGTAGGGTATGAGACTTATGGGTTCTAATAAAAAGAGTTTGGTCTACTCTACCCCTTATAAAACCATTTTCCAAGAGAAAGCATGCTAGGGTTTCATACCATGCTCTAGGAGCTTGCTTGAGACCATATAATGCTTTGTTCAGTCTAAAAACATAATCAGGAAAAGTTGGAGAGATAAAACCTGGAGGTTGTCTGACATAAACTTCCTCTTTGATGTCTCCATTCAAGAAAGCACTTTTGACATCCATCTGATATACTTTGAAGCCTTTATGTGCTGCATAAGCTAGAAATATTCTGATGGCTTCTAATCTTGCAACATGTGCAAAAGTCTGGTCGTAGTCTATTCCTTCTTCTTGAGAGTATCCCTGAGCAACTAGCCTTGCCTTGTTCCTTATAATTACTCCTTGATCATCCAGTTTGTTTCTGAATACCCATTTTGTTCCAACAATGGAGTGATCCTTAGGCTTTGGCACTAGTTCACATACTTTGTTCCTCTCAAATTGATGCAACTCTTCTTGCATTGCAATGATCCAGTGTGGATCTTGCTCTGCATCTTGAATGGACTGAGGTTCAATTTGAGATAGGAAGCAGGTGTGCAACAGGTTTTGGTTGACCTGATTTCTGGTTTGCACACCAGCTGAGATTTCTCCAATTATTTGGGAAATTGGATGGTCTCTTGATGTTACTAAATCAACAGGGGTGTTGATTGTTCACCAACCTGTGTTGTTGTTTCCTCTTGTGGTACAACAACTGGCTCTTCAAGTTGTTCTTCAATATGTTGAGCATTTCCTTCATCTTCACTGCTTTCATCCTCTTGAGTAACTTGTAACTTGTTCAAGTCTTCAACTAGAGAATGTTCCTGCAAAGGTTCTATGGTAGAAGAAATCTTCTCCTTGAAAGACATGTTAGTTTCATCAAATGAAATGTGAACAGATTCCTCAATTTTCGAAGATGATTTATTATAGACCCTATAGGCCTTGCTGATCATGGAGTATCCCAGAAACACTCCTTCATCAGCTTTGGCTTGAAATTTTGCTAAATATTTCTTGTCATTATTGTGAATGTAGCAAATACAACCAAGACTCTAAAAAAGTCAACTTTAGGTTTCTTCCCTTTGAGTAATTCATAGGGAGTATTTCCCTTTAGTTTATGTATCAGACTTCTGTTCAGCACATAGTTGGAGGTGTTCACTGCCTCTGCCCAAAAGGATAGAGGTAGATGAGCATCTGACAACAATGTAGTGGCAGATTCAATAAGGGTTCTATTTTTCCTTTCAGCTACCCCATTTTGTTGAGGAGTTCTAGGAGCTGAGAAAGTATGCCTGATCCCTTCACTCTGACAGAACTCTTGCATAAGAAGAGAATCAAACTCTGTCCCATGATCACTTCTGATCAGGGCAATGTGAGTATTGAACTCAATCTGTATACATTTGAGAAACTCTGTCAGACACTTAAAGTTATCAGACTTCTTCCTTAGAAAGAACACCCAAGTGAATCTAGAGAAGTCATCTACAACTACTAAAGTGTAGGATTTCCCTCCTAGGCTTTGTACTGTGATGGGTCCAAAAAGATCCATGTGTAACAGATACAATATCCTAGGTGAATCACTCTTATTAAGTGACTTAAAGCTGTTTTTAGTTTGCTTGCCTAATTGACAAGCCCTGTAGAGTCCTTCCTTCTTGTAGGGGCCAGAAGGTAGTCCTCTAACAAGATTGTCCTTGGATAGCCTAGCAATAGTTCTAAGGTTCAGGTGTCCTAATCTCTTATGCCATAAAATATTTGGTCTACAGACAGAATTAAACAAGCAGATATCTACATCAGTTGAAAGAAAATCTACTAGATAGATGTTACCTTTCCTTTTACCTGTCAACACTGTTGTGTTGTCCTCTGACTTGATTTTGCATAAGGCTTTGCTGAAGGTCACCTGGTAGCCTTCATCACACAACTGACTGATGCTAATTAGGTTGTGCTTCAGTCCTTTCACATAAGCTACCTTCTTGAAAGTTACTGATCCAATCTGGACTGCACCATATCCTTTAGTTTGTCCAAAGTTTGAATCACCAAAGATAACTTTGGGTCCAAGCTTGGCTCTAAAGGATGTGAGGTTGTCCTTGTTCCCTATCATGTGCTTAGAGCACCCACTATCCAAATACCATTGCTGCTTAGATGCTGGATAGGTCTTCACCTGCACATAAGACAATTCATTTGTTTTTGACCCAGTTTACCTTGGGCCTAAGTTGATAACCTTTAAATTCTGAAATGAAAGACATCCCAGGTTGACTCTTATATCCTTCAGGATGATATCTCCTTGGAGGTATAATCCATTCAGTATAAGGGTTAAAGATTTGGGATGAAGGACCCATAGGATTCAATTTTGATTTACCTTTGAAAAATTTTCCAGAGCTCTGACCTCTGTTCGACGATCTTGGAGCTACGTTCGACGATCTTGGGTCAGATCGTCGAGCTCCGTTCGACGGTCGACTATAGCTGAGGTCAGGTATTTGAGATCGTCGACCTGCATTCGACGACTTTGGCTGAGATCATCGATCTGCGTTCGACGATTTTGCCTGAGATCGTCGAGCTGCGTTCGGAGATCGTCGATCTTCATTCGGCGATCGTCGATCTTCGTTCGACGATTTCTGCTGGGACTTGGTTTTCTGGGGCAGATCAGAATTTTTCCTAGCAACCTCTATAACTCCCTTTCCTTTGTCAGAAATGAATTTGATTGGAGTTGTTAGGACTATAGGTTGGCTGGATGAAGCACCCAAGCCCAGTGTACTGTTAAATCTAGAGTTCACTGTGCTTGTGATGTCCATCAGCTTGATGCTTCTCCCATTAAGGGATTCTTCAAGCTTCTTGGCCTCAGAGAGCTCACTTTTTAGTGTAGCTATCTGTTCCCTACAGCACTCCAACTCCTGAGAGAGTTTGAGATTTTCTGACTTTAAAGTATTGTGTTCAGATAATTGATTTCTGAGAGAGATAATTTCTTTCTCAGACTTTAGCAGGTCTAAACACAGTGCTTTAAATTCAGATTTAAAATCCTCTGAACTAAAATCAAAGGAACCAATTACCTGATCTTCTTCAGGTTGAGTCTCTGAATCTGACTCTGACTCCTCTTCTTCTGAATTATGCTGTGAGGCATTGATTGCCATCATGCAGAACTCCTTTTCTTCTGAATCATCCTCATCATCACTGGAGCTGGATGAGGCTTCTGACTCTTCTTCAGTCTCACTCCAGGATTCAACAACAAACCCTTTTCTTGTATGTTTGTTTTTTGCTTGAAGAGGTTTGCCATTGCCATTCCTCTTGGAGTCTTTTTCCTTTCTTCTTTCTTTCCTGTCTCTTCTGTCCTTGTTCTTGTTCTCTGAACAGTCAGGAACTATATGCCCTTGTTTCCTGCAACCAAAGCAAATAATGTCTTTATTATTGCTAATGGACTTGTCATACCTTGGCTTATCCTGCTCCTTGTATGATCTCATTCTGAAGTCCTTTCTGGCCATCTTGTAGAATCTTTTGGCCAACAAGTTGAGTAGTTCATCATTGCCTGTGGCTTTGTCTTCAGGCAGATCCTCAGTTGCCTTGAATGCTATGGTCTTCTCTTTTCTTGTGGCTGGTGAGGCAGCCTTCTGTTCTTCCTCTCTATTTTTGATGAGTAGCTCATAAGATTTGAGCTTACCCAATAGAGCTTCAGTAGTGATCTCATTCAGACTTATGGCATCCTTAATTGGCCAGATTCTTGAATCCCAAGTGCTGGGGAAGCACATTAGGATCTTGTCATTGAGTTCAGTTAGAGAGATCTCTTTGTCCAATGTCCTGAGTTCACTGACAATTAGACTTAGTCTGATGTACATATCTCCCACTGACTCAGTTTCTCCCTTTTTGAAATTCTCATATTGAGAGATGAGATGGGATCTTCTATCCTTTCTCTCATCAGCTGAGCCTGAGACTTTTTCTGAGAGTTTGTCCCAAATTTCCTTGGCTGAATTGCATTCAGCTACCTTTTGAAATATGTCATCAGACATTGTCTGGGCTAGGATGTTCATAGCCTTAGCATCAGCTACCTTCCATCTCTTGATATCAGCATCTGTTCCTGATGGAGGTGGAACACCATTTGTGCTTGTGTTCTCTGGGGGTCTTGCACACACTGTCAAAACAGAGTTAAAGATATCTTCGTAAATAGAATTCATGTAAAGCCTAATCCTTGCTTTCCAAAGTGCAAACTTGGATAGATTGCACACTGGAGGTCTGGTGCTAGCATAATCTTTGTTTTGGGACATGATTTGTGAAAACAAAATCTAATAATAAAATACAAAAGAAAAATAGATCTAACTTGGGATCTTTGGGTTCAGGTGTTAGCATGTACAACCACTCAGGTATGGTATGTTTAACCAACCTGGCTCTGATACCAATTGAAAGTGCAGCTAGATCTGATATACTCTAGAGGGGGGGGGAATAAAGTATATGGTGCTTTGCAACTTTTTACAACAATTGTTGTAATGAGAGTGAGCAGGGAAGCAGTTAAAAATCTAATCACAGAACTAAGTTAAACAAAAGCTAATCACAGAAAAATCAAAGCCAGAAACAAAAATGAAAACAAGCAAAACCAGAAGACACAAGGAAATATAGTGGTTCCCCTAAACTTCGGTACATCCACTCTTCTACCACCCTAGGTAGGAATCCACTGCAGGATGATTTGATCAGGTGTCCTGGGCACCAATGAGCTTTTGATAAGGTGCTCAAAAACCAAAGCAGATTTTTTGATCAGGTGTCTTGCCACCATGAGCTTTTGACAAGGTGCTCAAAAACCAAGCTCAAACTTTTGAAGGGAGTTTGAGAAACCCTTTACAGAGAGGGGGTAAGAGAGTGATGGAAGTCTTCTCTTTCTCAAACAACTGAGAAGACTATGTGGATTGTTGATGTCAAAGCTCCCCCTGAATCCTTGAGATCTTCAAGAAGAAAAGCTTTGCTGAGGGTGATAGGCCTTCAAAGATTGAACTCCAGCAATAGATGATTTCAGCAATGACTGAAATATTGATTGTCTGGAGTCTGGAAATATGTTGGCCTTGAACACTTTGAAAACTAAAGAGATCTGAAGATTTCTGAAAAGATTGATCTCCTTGGATGAGTGTTCTTGAGAATTCTTTGAGACAGAATATTTTTGAATGTGTCTCTGTAATCTGTGTGTCTCTCTCTGTATTGTGTGTTCTATGAGTGATTCAAAAAATTCTGCTCTTTTATTCTCTGATACAGAATAGAATAACATTCTTTGTCAAGTATAGCCGTTGGCCTGCATTAATTGCATCCTTAATTGCACACTCTCTTCTGGAGGAAAGTCCATAGAAATATTCCTTGAAAAGTCTCTTGAAACTTGGTCCAGAAATGAATGAAAACGGCTAGGAAATCTCTGAATTAATTGCAGAATAACTCCTTAACTGATTTGAATTTAGAAACATCCTGGAAGTTATCTGAAATCATCGAACTGAGCTCTGCTATCGTCGAGCTGAGCTCAGCGATCTGGAAATATACAGCAGCAAAATATCGTCGATCCGAGCTCAAAGATCGTCGAACTGAGCTCAGAGATAAAGATCCAAAGCAGAGTCAAAATCGTCGACCTGAGCTCACCGATCGTCGAATGGAGTTCGACGATATAATGAAGTTGAGCTCAGCGATCGTCGAACAGAGTTCGACGATCTGTCGAAGTTGAGCTAGACGATCGTCGACCGGAGTTCGACGAATCGTCGTACTGAGCTCGACGATATGGCTTAGTCTTCAAACACAAAATCTTGGTCTTCAGGGCAGCTTCCAAACCTAGACTTCTAACCCTTAGACTCAATTCTAATTGACCTATTAAGCTATACAGGAGGTCAAGCAAAGATTCCTAGAGACATAGTGATCCTGACCCAAATTAGTAATAGGGTGTTCCAACACAGAGGGAGCAAAGGCAGCTCCAGTGGCAACAACAGCCGAGGTGGGGGCACAAGGAGCCCGACCGCTGGCTGGGCTGGAGACCTGAGTGGCAGGGGCAGGGGCCACCAAGAGGATACTACGGAAGGGGTCACCATCCCGGGAGGCAAGAGCAGTTCCATCCTCCAGGCTGGAGGCAGGGCCAGAGGCCCCGGCTCCCCGATCAGGAGGAGGCCATGGCCATAGCTTTGGGAGCAAGGAGGGGGATCATGAGGAGGAGGAGAAGGGATGTCAGGGTGGAGCTGCCCTATTGCGACTTCCATCAGGAAGAGGGGCACGCAACAGCCACGCGCCCGGAATTACTGGAGATGAGAGGGAATAGGGAGCGGCAGCAGCAGCAGCAGGAGGCGCGACAAGAAGTGAGGATCGAGGAGGTCCTGCCTCGGGCGGAGGAGGATCGTTGCGAAGACCGGGTGGATGTCGGGACCCGAGGAGGGATCGGAGTGATCCACGGGGGAGTGGGGATCGATGCTTCCCGCAAGGCAAGCCTCCACACCATGTACCGGCGGAGCGTCGCCTCTACATCCCAAACCCCGCCGCCGGAGGAGAGGATCACCTTCTCCAGGAGTGATATGCCAGACCACGAGGATTCGTTCTGTGATGCGCTGGTCATCAAAGCCGCCATCGAAAATTTCACTGTCTCTCGGATCCTCGTGGACAATGGGAGCTCCGTCAACGTCGTCTTAAAAAAGACGTTTGACGCGATGAAGGTGGAGGCTAAGAGGGTGCTGGCCTCGGACGGGCCCTTGTTCGGGTTCTCAGGAGAAAGGAAGGAAGTAGAGGGAGGAGTTGGCCTCCATGTCACCTTGGGGGGGCAGTCCCGAAACTGCAAGTTCGTCATTGTGGACCCCCCCAGCAGCTACAGCGCCATCTTCGGGAGGCCTCTCATCAGCGCCTTCCGCTGCGTCCCCTCGTTTTTCCATCAGTGTTTGAAGTTCAACGCTGAGGAGGTCCAGGTCAGGGTCAGGGGGGACCCAAAGGTGGCGCGGGAGTGTTATGTCACTGCGGTGAACACCATCTCTTGGCAGGAGGGAGCCGAGGAGATGGGACAGAGGATGGAGGAGGTCGAGTAGGAGGCAGGAGGGGAGGAGCCAGAAGTGGAGGACCACGCAGGAGAGGCGGCAGGAGGAGATCTGGAGGAGGTGGCCGAAGTGAGGGGCACGGGAGAAGAGATGGAGGTAGAGGTCCCCATTCCAGAGGAAGGGGATGCCGAAGGATGGGGGGAGCGGTCCAGGCTGGAGGCGACAGAGGAAGTGGTGGAACTGGAGGTGCTGACCCGGGGAGATAGGGTGGAGAAGGTTCGCGTCAGCGGAGGGCTGACCCCGGAGGACCAAGGAAGGATGTTGGAGTGCATCCAGAAGAAAGTGGACATCTTCGCCTGGAACGCCGCGGAGATGCCGGGGGTTGACGCGGATGTGGCCTGCCACCGCCTCAACCTGGACCCGGGAACACGCCCCGTTCAACAGAAAAAGAGGTCCACGGCGGACAAGCTGGCGGAGCCCATCAGGGAGGAGGTGGCAAAGCTTCTCAAGGCTGGCTTCGTGTCCGAGATTCAGTACCCCGGCTGGGTCTCCAACGTTGTGATGGTTAAAAAAGGAGACGGCGCTGGCGATTGTGTATCGATTTTTCCTTACTTAATAAAGCTTGTCCTAAGGACTGTTATCCTTTGCCTCGGATCGACACGCTGGTTGACTCAGCCGTCGGCTTTTCTGTAATGAGTTTTTTAGATGCCTTTTCAGGTTACCATCAGATCAGGATGCACCCCCCGGACATCAAGGATGTCTCGTTCATCACAGGGGACGGTTGCTACTGCTACAAGATGATGCCATTCGGGCTGAAGAATGCTGGAGCCACCTACCAAAAGATGATGGATAGAGTCTTCAAGGAGCAGAGGGGGAGGAATTTGGAGGTATACGTGGACGACCTCATGATCAAAACCCGGGATGTGGACTCCCACCTCCGGGATCTGGAGGAGACCTTCGCCACCCTACGCAGATACAAGATGCGGTTGAATCCCCTTAAGTGTGTCTTCGGGGCCAGCAGAGGAAAGTTCTTGGGGCACCTCCTCACCCCCGCGGGGGTCGAGCCGAATCCAGATAAGGTCAGGGCTATCTTAGAGCTGGGGTCCCCGCGGAATGCGAAGGAGGTCCAACGACTGACGGGGAAGCTGGCAGGGCTGAGTCGCTTCCTTTCTCGGGCATGGGAGAAGTGCTCCCCCTTCTTCAAAATGCTGAGGGGTGGTCAGAGGTTTGAATGGACCAAGGAATGCGAGGAGGCGTTCCAGGCCCTCAAGGCGCAGTTGACACAGGCCCCGCTGCTCCAAGGGCCGAAGGAGGGGGAGGATTTGTTCTTATATCTCGGGGTCGGGGCGGAGGCTCTGAGCTCCGTCTTGGTTCGGGAAGAGGGAAAGAGACAGCTCCCTGTCTATTACGTCAGCCGGGTCCTGAGGAAGGCCGAGCTCCGGTATCCGATCTTGGAGAAGCTTGCATTCGCCCTAATCATCTCGGCTCGGCGGCTGAGACCTTACTTCCAGGCACACTCAATCCGAGTGGTGACCGACCATCCCTCTGCAACATCTTTGAGGGGGTGGAGCATTCCGGCCGGTTGGCTAAATGGTCGGTGGAGCTGAGCGAGTTCGATGTCTCCTTCGTTCCGCGGATCTCGATCAAAGCTCAGGTGATGGCCGACTTCCTGGCCGGCTACGTGGTGGAAGTAGCGGAGGAAGAGCTCACCCGCCCGACTCCTTGGAAAGTGAGGGTGGATGGAGCCTCAGGGAGGCATTCCCTTGGAGCGGGGGTGGTCCTAGAAAGCCCTTAAGGGACTCGGATTGAGCAGACGGTGGTGGTGCACTTTCCCATTACCAACAACCAGGCCGAGTACGAGGCCGTGATAGCAGGGCTGCGCCTGGCCAGGGAGCTGGGGGTGCTAGATGTGGAGGTCCTAACTGACTCCATGGTGGTGACTTCCCAGATCAACGGGAATTCGAAGCAAGGGAACCCACCTTGAAGTCATACTTGGCCAAAGTGAAGGGGGTCATAGGCACCTTCCAGACCTTCTCCATCCGACACGTGCCAAGAGGAGAGAATGAACAGGCCGACCAGCTAGCGAAGCATGGCCCCCGGGCAGGAGGCACCATCACCGACCTGTTCCGCCCCTCCATCGAAGAAGGGGAGCTCATGGTAATCGACCAACAAGCCTCGTGGATGGATCCAGTAGTAGTTTTCCTCTCCACGGGAGAATATCCGGAGGGGGTAGACAGGAAGATGCTGAGGCACAAGTCGGCTTACTACCTCCTTAAAGACGGGCAGCTATACAGGAAGACCCTCTCCGGGATGCTGGCTCGCTGCGTAGCCGAGGGCGAGGCGCCGAGGATCTTGGAAGAAGTCCACTCCGGGGAATGCAGGAGTCATTCCGGGAGTCGGACCCTGGAGGGAAGGATAGTCAGGCAAGGGTATTTCTGGCCCAACCTGGGCCGCGACGCCGCGGAGTTCGCAAGGAGATGTCATAAGTGCCAGCTGTTTGCCCCCCTCCAGCTACAGCCGACCCAACAACTCAAGAGTATCACGGCCCCCTGGCCCTTTGCAATCTGGGGAATGGATTTGGTTGGACCAATCCCCCAGGCCAGCGGTCAGAGAAGGTTCCTCCTAGTGATGATCGACTACTTCTCGAAGTGGGTGGAGGTGAAGGCGTTGGCCAAGGTGACCTCCCAAGTAATCAGGAACTTTGTTTGGGGGGAGATCATCTGTCGCCATGGGCTGCCCCAGGCCATCGTCACAGACAACGGACCCCAGTTCGCCAGTGCCGAGTTCACCAGCTTCTGCGAGCAGCTCGGAATCGACCTCAGGTTCGCCTCGGTCCACCACCCCAGGAGTAACGGGCAGGTGGAGGCCGCGAACAAGATCATCGTCAACCTCCTCAAGAAGAAGGTGGAAAATTTGAGGGGGAGCTGGGTAGAGCAGCTCCCCACAGTTCTTTGGGCCCTAAGAACCACCCCTAACACGGCTACAGGGGAGTGTTGGGTACATTGGTCAAATGTACCTGATTTGAAGAAGCCTCACCTAACTCAATGATATACATCATAATGTATTTGATGTTTGTTTGAGTTACTTGTGCAGGTTAGGTATTCACTGGACTGAAGCTAAAAGTTTCTAAGTCCATGTGTCGACACCCAGAGGGAAAGTGTCGACACTTGAGAAAGCTTGTGTCGACACCCAGACAAGCAGTGTCGACACTTGGAGCAATTGTGTCGACACCTGAGAAGAAGAGTCGACACCAGACAGAAAGTGTCGACACTTGGAGCTGTGTCGACACTCAGTGAAGAAGAATGCAGAAAAGCTGTGTCGACACTTAGCAGAAGTGTCGACACCTAGAAGAGCTGAGTCTACATCAGAAAGTGTCGACACTTGGAGTTGTGTCGACACTCAGCAAAATTCTGCAGAGACTAAGGACAAGTGTCGACACTCAACACAATGTGTCGACACTCAATCAGCAGAGTCAACATATGAAGAATGTGTCGACACTCAGCACAATGTGTCGACACACACTCAAAGGAGTCAACACTTGAAGTATGTGTCGACACTCAGCACAATGTGTCGACACACAACCAGAAGAGTCAACACTTGAAGAAAGTGTCGACACCCAGCACAATGTGTCGACACTTAGTTGAAGACTCTACACTTGAAGAAAGTGTCGACACAAGGAGTTGTGTCGACACTTAGCAAAGAACAGAAAAGTTTACAAAATATTCTAAGTACAAGTGTCGACACTAAGGGAATGTGTCGACACTCAGCTGAAGAAACAAAATTGAAGACTTGTGTCGACACCAAGAAGCAGTGTCGACACTTGACAGTTTCAACACATGAAGATGTGTCGACACAAAGGAGATGTGTCGACACTTAGAAGAATTCAACAAGTTACAGAAGATCAAGTACTTGTGTCGACACTTAATTTCAGTGTCGACACTTGAAGAAGAATCTGTGTCGAGACATACAAGGAGTTGTGTCGACACCTTGTAGACTTGTGTCGACACTTACACAACATGTGTCGACACTTGGTCTATAAGTGTCGACACTTAAGAACAGAAAGTCTCGACACTATCTGACAGTTAGAGAATTTCAAGAAGTGACTGGTTGACATGACAGCTGCCGATCCAGCCGGTCTACAGCAACTGTCAGAGAAGTCAGAAGTCAGTTATGAACCGGACCAGCCGGTTACCATGAAGAAGGCCTAAAAATAGGCACAGACTGTTTACAGAAGTTGTGTGGTTGTTGTTGTTGAAGATTTTTGAAGTAATTGATCAGATTATTCAAGTAATCAGAAAAGTGGTACACAGAGTATCAACATAAGAAGATCTGGCAGTCCAACTACAGATCTAAGAAGTTGGAGAGAGAGAGCTCCAATCAAGAATCAGTCTTTGGAACTAAGGCTGAGAAGAAGGATTCAGAATCATCTGGATCTCAAGAAGCAGAGGTCAAGGATCAACTGCAGAGGATTCAGACTAATTCAGTTCTACTCAAGAAGCTTTGAAGGAAGCTAAGTCAGTTTGGATCTAGCTGAGTTCTTCCAAGAACTCTTCAAGAAACTCTCAACTCCTCTCTTATTTTCTGAGTTGTAGAGTTAGTTATTGTAATTCAATTTTAACTTGTAGGATCCATTGGATCTGAGTGAATTGTAAGCCTATATTATAAAGGCTGAGGGTAGGGCTTGGTTGCCTGAGTGTAGGAGTTGAAGAACTCTGAGTGTAGGCCTTAATTGGCTGAGTGTAGGCCTTGATTGGCTGAGTGTAGGCCTAGGTGGCTGAGTGTAGGCCTTTGTGGCTGAGTGTAAGGCTTTGGGCCTGAGGTGTAGGAACCTAGTTGGGTTCTGAGATAGTGGAGAAGTTTAGCCGAATCTAGTACACTACTAGATAGGCGAAGGGGGAAAGTGGATGTACCCAAAGATTGGGGAACCACTATAAATTTGTGTGTCTGTTGTGCTGTGCTGTGCTGTGGATTAGCAGTTTATATTTTGTTATTGTTGTTAGCTGTAGAAATCTGTGAGATAACTGTTTTGCTGCCAACAAAGTTTCAAAAAGGTTTAGGTCACCTATTCACCCCCCCCCCCTCTAGGTGTTTAGGTACCATATCTTTCAAGTGGTATCAGAGCCAGTTTCCTCAAAAAGGACTAACTGTCTGAGGAGATCCAGTTTGGCAGATTCAGTGTAAGTCAGAACACAGTTTCAAGAAAATCAAGAAACATGGGTTCTTCAGAGAATCACAAGGAATTGGGTTCAATGAAACTGCCCATATGCAGAAAAGAGATCTTTGGGATCTGGAAAGAAAGGGTTAGGCTATTTATGGAGGCCTCTGACCCTAGAATCTACATCACAGTCAAAGAGGGGCCATATGTGCCCATGAAGGTTTCAGTTTTGGATGCTACACAGAGAACTCTAAAGGATTTCTCTGAGATGACTAAGGATGAAATTGTCCTAGCCACTATGGACAAGAGGGCACAAAACATTATAGTAAGTGTCATTGATGATGCCACTTTTCAGAACTTAATTCACTGTAAAACAACAAAAGAGATGTGGGATACTCTCATTGTCTATATGGAAGGTTCTGAAGAAGTTAGGCAAGATAGGAAGTCCTTGCTTAATCAAGAGTATGAGAGCTTTAGGCAAGGAAGAGGAGATAGCATCACTGAATGCTACAAGAAGTTCTATAGAATTGTTAATGAACTCATGTCCTATGGAAGAGAGTTCACTAACTATGAATTGAATGATAAGTTCTTAAGGTCCCTAACCAAAGATTGGGACACCAAGATCTGTGCCATCAGAGAAATGGCAAAGTTGGGAGAAATTCCTCCTCCCACACTGTTTGGCAAGTTGTTGTCTTATGAGATGCAGCTGTCAGTGAGAAAAGAGGAGGAAAAATCAACAAGGACTGAGCACAGGGAAAGGACTCTTGCCTTCAAGTCAGAAGTACCTAGAAAGGGCAGGACTAAGTCATCAACTCCTCCTCCAGAGGTAGTTGAATCAGAATCTGATGAGTCTGTTAGCACAAAGTCTACAAGCAGTGAAAGTGATGAAGACTTTGCTGCATTCACCAGACATTTTCAGAAATTCCTGAAGAAGAAACAGTGGAGGTCCAGACCTTCATTTTCCAAAGGGAAAGAAGTCCAGTATCAGGAGAAGAAGCCTTCAAAGAAGGACAAGAAAAAGACAAAGACTAGCAAGGCAACTGGGTCTAAGATAGTGTGTTACTGCTGCAATAGACAGGGTCATGTTATTGCAGATTGTCCTGAGAGAAGAAAAGAATCCAGTGACAAAAAGAAGACTCACTTCAAAGGAAAGAAGGAGAAGTCCTTTGTTGCAAAGAATGAGAAGACTCTTTCAGACATTTCTTCTTCAGACACTGAGACAGATGCTGAAGCCTACATAGGGCTATTTGCTGAAGAAGAAGAAGAGTTTATGCAGATCATGGAATCAATCTATGAACAAGAAGAGTGTCAGTGACAAGGACTGATGGCATTGACTGAAAGTACCAAAATCCTGGAGCAGCCAGGACCTAGTCAGGTACAAAGTCCAACTCAAAGTTCAGATTCCAGTTCTAGTTCAGAGTCAGATTCATCTTCATCAAGTGATGGAAGTGTTTTTGAATCTGAGGGAGATATTCATCAGCTCTTAGATGAATATAAAGTACTGTTGCAAGCCTATAAGAAAAGCAAGACTCTAGCCAAAAGTCAGGCAAAGGAGATTGCTGATCTCAAGGCAGCTGCAACAGATTTTGAGGAGAAATTTGATCAAAAGCTCAATGAGGTAGCCAGGCTGAAACACATTACTGTGATTCAGATGAGAACTATCACCTACAAAAATGATCAAATTAAGAGACTGAAGATCAATCTTCAGAAGGAAAGAGAGCTAGTTGCTAGGTTTTTAAAACCTAAATCAGTGCTACCCTTGATTGATGAATTTGTTCATCATAAAGGAAAGGCTGGATTGGGTTTTATTAAACCAGCTAGGACTGTTCAGGATCAGTCCAAGTCCAAGGGAAAAGCCCCAATATTCAATAAGCCTGCTGTAGTCAAGACAGCTAAGTCTGTACCTAAGCAAAGGTACAACAAGTTTGAATGCTGGTGCTGTGGCAAAGTTGGCCACTTTGCCTTGGACTGTTGGCACAATGCAAGTGCCAATAGGAGTAGCAAGCTACCTGGTGGAAAGCCAGTAGGTAGCTATGTCATGTTGCAAACTAACAATCACCAAGGACCCAAGTTTACTTTGGGTTCTAAGGTTCATTAATTTGTTTTGCAGGTGAATCCAAGTGACCATACCCCAACATGGTACTTGGATAGTGGATGTTCCAGACATATGACTGGAACAAGGGGACTACTGAAGGACTACATTCCAATCAAAAATGGTCCTAAAGTGACCTTTGGTGGTTCTGAAAAAGGAATCATCAAAGGGTTTGGTAACATTTCTTCAAACCTTGTTACCATTACTCAAGTGGCTTATGTTAAAGGGTTGAAACACAACCTTATAAGTATAAGTCAGTTAAGTGATGTAGGGTATGACATCTCATTTGTTAAAAATGGTTGTCATATCAAGAGGTCAAGTGATCAAGAGATCATTTTGACAGGATATAGAAAGAGGAATGTCTACTGTCTAGACATCATGATTGAGAACAATGGTTCTCCTGTTTGTCTTGTAGCTGATGAGACAGTCTCTCATTGTGTCAAGTGGCACAAGAGGCTAGCTCATCTTAACTACAAGACTATTAGCAAACTCTTTAGCAAAGAGTTAGTGAGGAATGGTCCTCAAGTTAAGTGTGTTAAAGATGGCATTTGCTCAGCTTGTCAAAAGGGCAAGCAGACCAAATCCACCTTTAAAAGCATTGAGAACAAAGATGCTGTGAGGTGCTTATACCTCTTGCATATGGATCTCTTTGGTCCAATGTCAGTTCACAGCTTAGGTAGGAAGGTCTATACCTTTGTAGTTGTTGATGACTACTCAAGGTTTTCCTGGGTGTTCTTCTTAAGGCAGAAATCTGAAACACCTAGTGTCTTCTACAGCTTTGTCAAGCAAATTCAGAATGAACTAAATAGTACTGTGGTCAAAATTAGAAGTGACCATGGTACTGAGTTTCAATCTGAAAGCATGACAAAACTATGTGAAGACTTTGGGATATTTCAAGAATTCTCTTCACCTAGAACACCTCAGCAAAATGACATTGCTGAGAGGAAGAATAGAACCTTGATAGAGGCTGGTAGAACCCTACTTAGTGATACATCACTGCCTGAGTATTTCTGGGCTGAAGCAGTTAACACTGCATGCCATGTGATAAATAGGGCTACCATCACTAAAAGGTTAAATAAGACCCCCTATGAAGTTGTGAAAGGCAGGAAACCAAACCTATCCTATTTCAGGATTTTTGGTTGCAAATGCTTCATACTTAACAATGGGAAGTCTTACTTAACTAAGTTTGCTGCCAAGTCCCAAGAGGGAGTGTTTGTTGGGTACAGCAATAATAGTAAGGCTTATAGAGTCTACAACTTGACTACACAAGTTGTAGAGGAGTCTGTGCATGTAGTTTTTGATGAGACAAAACTTATTAACAATGAGTTGTCTAGTAGTGTGTGCAGCCCCACAGGTCTTACTAAGAAGATGGACAAGCTAACCATAGAAGATGTACCTGCTGCAAGACAGCAAGTAGAAGAAGATGGCTTATGTCCAGGGGGAGAACTACATGTACCAGGAGCTGAAGAAGTACAAGGAACTCAGCATGATGAAGATGCTGTAGAAGTACAACCAGAAGTAAGGATGCCTCCAGCCAACAGGCATCTAAGAGATCATCCAGTAGAGCTGATTATTGGAGATCCAAGACAAGGTGTTCAGACAAGGAGCAGAAATCAGAATGCTGTAGTATATTCAAGTTTTCTGTCTCAAATAGAACCAAAGAAATTTGAAGAAGCTATACAAGATCCACAGTGGACTGAAGCAATGCAGGAAGAGCTTAATCAGTTCAAAAGGTGCAAGGTTTGGGACCTGGTTCCTAAACCTAAAGACCACAATGTGATAGGAACAAAGTGGATCTACAGGAATAAGTTAGATGAACAAGGAGTCATCATTAAGAATAAAGCAAGATTGGTTGCTAAAGGATATAGGCAAGAAGAAGGTATTGATTTTGATCAAACCTTTGCCCCAGTAGCCAGACTGGAGGCCATAAGGATGTTCTTGGCCTATGCAACCTATCAAGGATTCAAGGTATACCAAATGGATGTGAAGTCAGCATTCCTAAATGGTAATCTAAAGGAAGAAGTATATGTGGAGCAGCCTTTAGGTTTTGTTGATCCAACTCAACCTCATTATGTCTATAGACTTAGGAAAGCATTGTATGGGTTAAAGCAAGCTCCTAGAGCTTGGTATGAAACCCTATCTAGTTTCCTCATTGAGAACAAGTTCACAAGGGGGAAAATAGATAAGACTCTATTCCTTAGGGAATCTAGAGGCAAAGTCATACTTGTCCAAATATATGTAGATGACATTATATTTGGGTCTACTGAAAGTAGCCTTTGCAAAAAGTTTGCAAAGCTTATGCAAAGTCAATTTGAGATGAGTAGTATGGGAGAGCTGAAGTTTTTCTTGGGTCTCCAAGTTAAACAGACTGAAAGTGGTCTATCCATTTGTCAGTCCAAGTTCACCCTAGAACTCATAAGGAAATATGGTATGGATTCATCCAGTACCATGAAGACTCCTATGGGGTCAAGTATGTCTCTTTGCAAGGATGATGCAGGGAAACCTGTAGATGAAACCTTGTATAGAGGGATAGTTGGCTCCTTACTATACTTGACTGCAAGTAGGCCTGACATTATGTATGCTACATGTGTTTGTGCCAGGTATCAAGCCTGCCCTAAAGAGTCTCACTTGACTGCAGTCAAGAGAATTTGAGATATCTAAAGGGCACTCCCTATCTAGGCCTCTGGTACCCTAGGAATGGAGATTTTGATCTAACAGGCTATTCAGATGCAGACTTTGCAGGATGCAAAGAAGATAGAAAGAGCACTACTGGATCCTGTCAATTCCTAGGTGGAAGACTCATTTCATGGAGTAGTAAGAAGCAAACCAGTGTGGCTATCTCCACAGCTGAGTCAGAATATGTAGCTGCAGGAAGTTGCTGTGCTCAACTTCTATGGATTCAACATCAGCTAGTTGACTATGGATTTCAGGTAAGTAGAACTCCACTTTACTGTGATTCTACAAGTGCTATTTCAATAGCTAACAACCCTGTATCTCATAGTAGAACTAAACATATTGAGATTAAATATCACTTTCTTAGGGAGCATGTAGAAAGAAATGATATTGCACTTGAATATGTTAAAACTGATAATCGGATAGCTGATATGTTTACTAAGCCCTTAGAAGAAGCTAAGTTCAATAGGTTCAAAATTGAACTAGGTATGATAAACTTAGACTAAGTTTACAGAACTAAAAATTGGCTAAGTAAAAAGGTGTCGACACATAGACAAGTCTATGTCGACACAGAATAGTAAGTGTCGACACTTCAGGAAAATGGTGTCGACACATCTAGGAGGTTGGTGTCGACACTTCAGAATGTTAGTGTCGACACATGTCGAGTTGGTGTCGACACATCCAATGAGGTGTCGACACTTAAGTTTTACTCAGAATTTTCTAAGTAAAGTCTCGACTATTCGTCGAGTAGAGTGGTGTCGACACATAAACATGTGTCGACACATAAAATCTGTTGACTAAACTTGTGTCGACACATGAGTGTCGAGACATTATAAGTCAGTGTCGACACTTATTGCCAGTGTCGACACATCTTTAGTAATCCATCCCGCCTGTTCGTCTTCAAACCAGAAAGGTATAAATAGGATTCTGTCTTTGTTTGTCGACACGCTTTCAGAGTTTCGAGACCAAACTACTGTGTCGACATTTCTCTTTTCTAAAGACTAATTCTACAAACCCTAATGGCTCCCAAGCTCGAGGAGAACGTCAATGAAGGCTATGAACTGGTTCGTGGCGCGTTCGACGATGGCGATCAAGACATCAAATCGGTGGTAACCCTAGTCACCGATTCTGGATTGGAGTACTTGGTTTCAGAACCAACCAAAATATGGAAGAAGGAAGTTCTTGAATTCCTTACTGGAGCTTCTGTAGATGACTCAGGTTACAGAATCAAATCAAGAGTGCATGGACCAAGGTCAAGATTTCACCCAAAACTCTGAGAAAGGTACTTCAGCTACCTAAAATTCAAGCAGAAGAGGAAGTGACTACATCTAAGACCAGGGAAGCACTTACCTGGTGTGGTCTAGATCCTAAGATGAAGATAGGATCTGTATTCAACAGGAAAGGAATGAATAACCAAGGAAAATTCCTGTCTGAAATTGTGGGGAAAGTTATACTCAGCAAGACTGGAGGGCATGACAGGGTGTCAGCCTCCATGTTCAGTGTTATGACCAGAATTATCTTCAACCTAAAAACAGACTGGTCCATGGTTGTGTATGAGAAAATTAAGGAGAGTCTGAAGAAGCCCAATCTGGGCAGAATACTAAGTCTCTACCTGGCTGGTATAATACCAGAGGTAATGAGCAATGCTGCTGGTACTAAAATCAATCACATGAGAAGGATGGATCAAAGGATATTTTCCAGGTGGGAAAGAGTACTATCTAAGGAAATACCTACCCCAGAGAAGCAAGTTTCTAAGAAAGATTCACCTCCAAAGAAGAAGAGGAAGATAGCTCCTGTGACACAGGAGTCCTCCAGCAGTTCAGGTAGTGAAGAACAAGTTGTTTTCACTCCTGATAGTCAAGAGGAAGTGGCTGCAGAGAAGTCTCCTGCTCCTCAAGAGACAGCTGAAATCCAGGGGGAGCTGCCTCCAGCTAGCCCCAAGTATAAGGATCCAAGCCAGGGGGAGCTTCCAGCAGTAGAAGAACCCTCTACACTGGACAGTGAGCAAGCCACAATCATTATCCAAGAGGTACTTACTGACCTCAATACTTTAGATTTTTCTGTAATAGATTCTGATTTGTCTGATGTCCATCAGCAAACTCAGCAAGCAAATCAAGAACCAGATGTTGTTCTCCAAGACACATCAATTATCCTAGAAGTGGTTCCTGATAAAGTAGTTGATGAACCCAGTACTTCTCCTGCACAGTCACCAGTAGAATTTACAATGGAAGACCTATTTCTAAATTTAGATCAAGAGGACTTTGACATGGATAAAGTTGCTGCTGCTGAAGAGAAGGGTGCTGCTGCTGAGGGGGAGCAACTGAAAGTTGTGGAAGAGCCTATAAGGCAAGAAAGTGAGAAAGCACTTGATGTGCAAGCTGACAAACCATCAAGCCCTAAGGACAGGGTTGATATAGCCAGTACTTCAGAGTCTGAGGAAGATGAGGCTGAACAAGCTAAAAAGAAGAAACTCTATGTCTTCAAGAGAGAAGTCAGAGTTACAAGAAAGCCTTGCAATCAGTTGCCCCACAGCCTATAGTTCAACAAGCTCCAACTATTGACTATAGTGCTTTACTGATTGCATTGCAAATAAAGATGGATGAACAAAGGAAAGCAATAGAGACTTATGTTGATGAAGGGCACAAGACCCTACAATTTGATCTGGCACAGGACATCAAGTCAATAAGGTTTGAAATGAACCTTAATAAAAAGGAGATGACTGACTGCTTCCACAAGGGTGGGAATGCAGTGGTCTATTTGGCTACTCACCAGGAGAAGATCAAGACTCAAGTAGATGATATAGCATTGAAGCAGGGCTATGTGCTGGAAAATCAATAAGGATGAATGATAATTTGACTGCTTCACACAATGCTATAGTCACTGAACTGAAGAATAAGACTGCTGAACCTTCAACATCATCTGCTGCTGCAAAGGCTGAATTTGATAAAGCTTTTCAAGATGAAATTGCTGCTGTCAAGACTGCAATCAAGGATTCACAGAAGGTCATTTCTGAACAGCTTACAAAGCTTAGACCTTATTTTAAAGATGGATCAGGTATTTGGACAGTCAGATCAGATTCCAAAAGGATGATGTCAGAGACCATGTTGCACAAGAAGTCATAAAGGGGGAGAGGGTGTTAGTCAAAGCTAGCTCTGACCATGCCAAATGGATATCTAACTCCATCAGAGCTACACTGGGCTATCCTCCCCTGTGTGATGATGATAATGTTGCTGAATCAGGAATTCAAAGTGCATATCTTGGAGGTGAGCAACAGGAAGTAGCTCAGGTGATCTATCCACCTCCAGATTTTGACATGGTTCATGCAGAAGTCAGCACAATGTATAGTCCAACTGCTGGAAAGTCTAATGTTGTTCTGGAAAAGGTTGTTCAACCTATAACAGCAGCTATGCAAGAGGCTTTGGACAAAGAAGAAGAGACAAGGCTGTCAAAGAAGAGGTTTAGGGAACTAGCAGAACAAAAGCCAGATTTTGAACAGTGGAGCCCTACCTCTAGAAATATCATTCTCACTGCCTGGAAAGCTGCCAAAGACAATGCTACATGATAGAAACAAGTGGTTCTCAGAAGCTGAATGGAGGAAGCATGAGATCAGGCAGGAAGCCATTGTCCAGTATAGAAGGAAGGCTAAGTTAGGAAAGCTACCTCCTACAGCTGTGGAGCCTAGCAAGTACTTTCCTAAGCCCTATCATTACTTTGAGAGGCAAAAGATCAAGGCTGATAAGCTCGATCTCAAAGGAAAGAAGACTGCTGATACTGAGCCTGCTGCTGCTGCTGCTGTAAAGGCCAAAGTACAAGCTGGGAAAGGAATAGTTATAAAAGAACCTGATCAGAACTAGACTAAGATTAGACTAAGAAACATTGTTGTAATCTTTTACATATGAAATATTTTTGTAAAACAATGGAAATGTATTAAAACAATGTTAGAACAATTTTTGATAAATATATCTCATGATTGTTCAGAAGCATGTGTCTATTTCTTGTTTGTTCTGCAATGTTTAATGAGTATACATGTGTGCTTTATTACATGTTTAAGTTTACCCTGTTGACATATACCTGCTTTACATCATTTTCTAATTTTTAATTATGAGTGGTGTATATCATTGACTAAGGGTTATGACTTCTCCAAATAGGGGGAGATTGTTGGGTACATTGGTCAAATGTACCTGATTTGAAGAAGCCTCACCTAACTCAATGATATACATCATAATGTATTTGATGTTTGTTTGAGTTACTTGTGCAGGTTAGGTATTCACTGGACTGAAGCTAAAAGTTTCTAAGTCCATGTGTCGACACCCAGAGGGAAAGTGTCGACACTTGAGAAAGCTTGTGTCGACACCCAGACAAGCAGTGTCGACACTTGGAGCAATTGTGTCGACACCTGAGAAGAAGAGTCGACACCAGACAGAAAGTGTCGACACTTGGAGCTGTGTCGACACTCAGTGAAGAAGAATGCAGAAAAGCTGTGTCGACACTTAGCAGAAGTGTCGACACCTAGAAGAGCTGAGTCTACATCAGAAAGTGTCGACACTTGGAGTTGTGTCGACACTCAGCAAAATTCTGCAGAGACTAAGGACAAGTGTCGACACTCAACACAATGTGTCGACACTCAATCAGCAGAGTCAACATATGAAGAATGTGTCGACACTCAGCACAATGTGTCGACACACACTCAAAGGAGTCAACACTTGAAGTATGTGTCGACACTCAGCACAATGTGTCGACACACAACCAGAAGAGTCAACACTTGAAGAAAGTGTCGACACCCAGCACAATGTGTCGACACTTAGTTGAAGACTCTACACTTGAAGAAAGTGTCGACACAAGGAGCTGTGTCGACACTTAGCAAAGAACAGAAAAGTTTACAAAATATTCTAAGTACAAGTGTCGACACTAAGGGAATGTGTCGACACTCAGCTGAAGAAACAAAATTGAAGACTTGTGTCGACACCAAGAAGCAGTGTCGACACTTGACAGTTTCAACACATGAAGATGTGTCGACACAAAGGAGATGTGTCGACACTTAGAAGAATTCAACAAGTTACAGAAGATCAAGTACTTGTGTCGACACTTAATTTCAGTGTCGACACTTGAAGAAGAATCTGTGTCGAGACATACAAGGAGTTGTGTCGACACCTTGTAGACTTGTGTCGACACTTACACAACATGTGTCGACACTTGGTCTATAAGTGTCGACACTTAAGAACAGAAAGTCTCGACACTATCTGACAGTTAGAGAATTTCAAGAAGTGACTGGTTGACATGACAGCTGCCGATCCAGCCGGTCTACAGCAACTGTCAGAGAAGTCAGAAGTCAGTTATGAACCGGACCAGCCGGTTACCATGAAGAAGGCCTATAAATAGGCACAGACTGTTTACAGATAAGGGTTAATAAGAAGTTGTTGAGGTTGTTGTTGTTGAAGATTTTTGAAGTAATTGATCAGATTATTCAAGTAATCAGAAAAGTGGTATACAGAGTATCAACACAAGAAGATCTGGCAGTCCAACTACAGATCTAAGAAGTTGGAAAGAGAGAGCTCCAATCAAGAATTCAGCCTTTGGAACTAAGGCTGAGAAGAAGGATTCAGAATCATCTGGATCTCAAGAAGCAGAGGTCAAGGATCAACTGCAGAGGATTCAGACTAATTTAGTTCTACTCAAGAAGCTTTGAAGGAAGCTAAGTCAGTTTGGATCTAGCTGAGTTCTTCCAAGAACTCTTCAAGAAACTCTCAACTCCTCTCTTATTTTCTGAGTTGTAGAGTTAGTTATTGTAATTCAATTTTAACTTGTAGGATCCATTGGATCTGAGTGAATTGTAAGCCTATATTATAAAGGCTGAGGGTAGGGCTTGGTTGCCTGAGTGTAGGAGTTGAAGAACTCTGAGTGTAGGCCTTAATTGGCTGAGTGTAGGCCTTGATTGGCTGAGTGTAGGCCTGGGTGGCTGAGTGTAGGCCTTGGTGGCTGAGTGTAAGGCTTTGGGCCTGAGGTGTAGGAACCTAGTTGGGTTCTGAGATAGTGGAGAAGTTTGGCCGAATCTAGTACACTGCTAGATAGGCGAAGGGGGAAAGTGGATGTACCCAAAGATTGGGGAACCACTATAAATTATGTGTGTCTGCTGTGCTGTGCTGTGCTGTGGATTAGCAGTTTATATTTTGTTATTGCTGTTAGCTGTAAAATCTGTGAGATAACTGTTTTGCTGCCAACAAAGTTTCAAAAAGGTTTAGGTCACCTATTCACCCCCCCTCTAGGTGTTTAGGTACCATATCTTTCAGGGCCCTTGTTCGGGTTCTCAGGAGAAAGGAAGGAAGTAGAGGGAGGAGTTGGCCTCCATGTCACCTTGGGGGGGCAGTTCCGAAACTGCAAGTTCGTCATTGTGGACCCCCCAGCAGCTACACAGCGCCATCTTCGGGAGGCCTCTCATCAGCGCCTTCCACTGCGTCCCCTCGTTTTCCATCAGTGTTTGAAGTTCAACGCTGAGGGGGTCCAGGTCAGGGTCAGGGGGGACCCAAAGGTGGCGCGGGAGTGTTATGTCACTGCGGTGAACACCATCTCTTGGCAGGAGGGAGCCGAGGAGATGGGACGGAGGATGGAGGAGGTCGAGCAGGAGGCAGGAGGTGAGGAGCCAGAAGTGGAGGACCACGCAGGAGAGGCGGCAGGAGGAGATCTGGAGGAGGTGGCCGAAGTGAGGGGCGCGGGAGAAGAGATGTAGGTAGAGGTCCCAATTCCAGAGGAAGGGGATGCCGAAGGATGGGGGGAGCGGTCCAGGCTGGAGGCGACAGAGGAAGTGATGGAACTGGAGGTGCTGACCCGGGGAGATAGGGTGGAGAAGGTTCGCGTCAGCGGAGGGCTGACCCCGGAGGACCAAGGAAGGATGCTGGAGTGCATCCAGAAGAAAGTGGACATCTTTGCCTGGAACGCCGCGGAGATGCCGGGGGTTGACGCGGATGTGGCCTGCCACCGCCTCAACCTGGACCCGGGAACACGCCCCGTTCAGCAGAAAAAGAGGTCCACGTCGGACAAGCTGGCGGAGCCCATCAGGGAGGAGGTGGCAAAGCTTCTCAAGGCTGGCTTCGTGTCTGAGATTCAGTACCCTGGCTGGGTCTCCAACGTTGTGATGGTTAAAAAAGGAGACGGCCGCTGGCGATTGTGTTTCGATTTTTCCTTACTTAATAAAGCTTGTCCTAAGGACTGTTATCCTTTGCCTCGGATCGACGCGCTGGTTGACTCAGCCGTCGGCTTTTCTGTAATGAGTTTTTTAGATGCCTTTTCAGGTTACCATCAGATCAGGATGCACCCCCCGGACATCAAGGATGTCTCGTTCATCACAGGGGACGGTTGCTACTGCTACAAGATGATGCCATTCGGGCTGAAGAATGCTGGAGCCACCTACCAAAAGATGATGGATAGAGTCTTCAAGGAGAAGAGGGGGAGGAATTTGGAGGTATACGTGGACGACCTCATGATCAAAAGCCGGGATGTGGACTCCCACCTCCGGGATCTGGAGGAGACCTTCGCCACCCTACGCAGATACAAGATGCGGTTGAATCCCGTAAGTGTGTCTTCGGGGCCAGTAGAGGAAAGTTCTTGGGGCACCTCCTCACCCCCGCGGGGGTCGAGCCGAATCCAGATAAGGTCAGGGCTATCTTAGAGCTGGGGTCCCCGCGGAATGTGAAGGAGGTCCAACGACTGACGAGGAAGCTGGCAGGGCTGAGTCGCTTCCTTTCTCGGGCATGGGAGAAGTGCTCCCCCTTCTTCAAAACGCTGAGGGGTGGTCAGAGGTTTGAATGGATCAAGGAATGCGAGGAGGCGTTCCAGGCCCTCAAGGCGCAGTTGACACAGGCCCCGCTGCTCTAAGGGCCGAAGGAGGGGAGGATTTGTTCTTATATCTCGGGGTCGGGGCGGAGGCTCTGAGCTCCGTCTTGGTTCGGGAAGAGGGAAAGAGACAGCTCCCTGTCTATTACGTCAGCCGGGTCCTGAGGAAGGCCGAGCTCCGGTATCCGATCTTGGAGAAGCTTGCATTCGCCCTAATCACCTCGGCTCGGCGGCTGAGACCTTACTTCCAGGCACACTCAATCTGAGTGGTGACCGACCATCCCCTCTGCAACATCTTTGAGGGGGTGGAGCATTCCGGTCGGTTGTCTAAATGGTCGGTGGAGCTGAGCGAGTTCGATGTCTCCTTCGTTCCGCGGATCTCGATCAAAGCTCAGGCGATGGCCGACTTCCTGGCCGGCTACGTGGTGGAAGTAGCGGAGGAAGAGCTCACCCGCCCGACTCCTTGGAAAGTGAGGGTGGATGGAGCCTCAGGGAGGCATTCCCTTGGAGCGGGGGTGGTCCTAGAAAGCCCTCAAGGGACTCGGATTGAGCAGACGGTGGTGGTGCACTTTCCCATTACCAACATCCAGGCCGAGTACGAGGCCGTGATAGCAGGGCTGCGCCTGGCCAGGGAGTTGGGGGTGCTAGATGTGGAGGTCCTAACTGACTCCATGGTGGTGACTTCCCAGATCAACGGGGAATTCGAAGCAAGGGAACCCACCTTGAAGTCATACTTGGCCAAAGTGAAGGGGGTCATAGGCACCTTCCAGACCTTCTCCATCTGACACGTGCCAAGGGGAGAGAATGAACAGGCCGACCAGCTAGCGAAGCATGGCCCCCGGGCAGGAGGCACCATCACCGACCTGTTCCGCCCCTCCATCGAAGAAGGGGAGCTCATGGTAATCGACCAACAAGCCTCGTGGATGGATCCAGTAGTAGTTTTCCTCTCCACGGGAGAATATCCGGAGGGGGTAGACAGGAAGAAGCTGAAGCACAAGTCGGCTTACTACCTCCTAAAAGACGGGCAGCTATACAGGAAGACCCTCTCCGGGATGCTGGCTCGCTGCGTAGCCGAGGGCGAGGCGCCGAGGATCTTGGAAGAAGTCCACTCCGGGGAATGCAGGAGTCATTCCGGGAGTCGGACCCTGGAGGGAAGGATAGTCAGGCAAGGGTATTTCTGGCCCACCCTGGGCCACGACGCCGCGGAGTTCGTAAGGAGATGTCATAAGTGCCAGCTGTTTGCCCCCATCCAGCTACAGCCGGCCCAACAACTCAAGAGTATCACGGCCCCCTGGCCCTTTGCAATCTGGGGAATGGATTTGGTTGGACCGTTCCCCCAGGCCAGCGGTCAGAGAAGGTTCCTCCTAGTGATGATCGACTACTTCTCGAAGTGGGTGGAGGTGAAGGCGTTGGCCAAGGTGACCTCCCAAGTAATCAGGAACTTTGTTTGGGGGGAGATCATCTGTCGCCATGGGCTGCCCCAGGCCATCGTCACAGATAACGGACCCCAGTTCGCCAGTGCCGAGTTCCCCAGCTTCTGCGAGCAGCTCGGAATCGACCTCAGGTTCGCCTCGGTCCACCACCCCAGGAGTAACGGGCAGGTGGAGGCCGCGAACAAGATCATCGTCAACCTCCTTAAGAAGAAGGTGGAAAATTTGAGGGGGAGCTGGGTAGAGCAGCTCCCTGCAGTTCTTTGGGCCCTAAGAACCACCCCTAACACGGCTACAGGGGAGACCCCCTTCAAGCTCTCCCATGGGTGCGAGGCGGTGCTCCCCGTAGAATTTGAAGTCCGGACGCCGCGAGTCGAAGCGGCCAAAGGGGCCGAGAAGAATGGCAAGCCGGGAACGAAGAAGAGCTGAGACTCTCCCTTGACATGGTGGAAGAGTTGAGGGACCTTTCTGCTATCCGACAGGAGGAGGTAAAAAGAAGGATGACCAAATACTTTGACAAGCATGTCAGGATCAAGCAGTTCGCAGAAGGAGACCTGCTGCTGAAGAAGGTGGACGCGGCAGGGAGGTCAGCGTCCGTAGGAAAGCTCAACCCCAGCTGGGAGGGGCCGTTTATTGTAAAGGAAGCCTTGAAGTCAGGGGGCTATCGGCTCCAAAATGTAGAGGGCGAGACCCTGAGTCTCACCTGGAGTGGAGACGACCTGAAAAGGTTTTTCCCCTAAACGCCTGTAAGCAACATTTTGATTATAATAAATTCCTTCCCCCCCCCCCCCCCGTATTGTCATAACAAGCTTGCATAGAGAATTGGAATGTGTTTGGACCCCGGGAAGATCCCGCTGCCAGGCTCTCACCTAGCTGGCAGGGCCGGAAGTCACTCAGTGTCATCCCTAGCATCGAGAAGATCCCGCTGCCAGGCTCTCACCTAGCTGGCAGGGCCGGAAGTCACTCGATGGAATGTGTTTGGACCCCGAGAAGATCCCGCTGCCAGGCTCTCACCTAGCTTGCAGGGCCGGAAGTCACTCGATGGAATGCGTTTGGACCCCGAGAAGATCCCGCTGCCAGGCTCTCACCTAGCTGGCAGGGCCGGAAGTCACTCTGTGTCATCCCTAGCCTCGAGAAGATCCCGCTGCCAGGCTCTCACCTAGCTGGCAGGGCCGGAAGTCACTCGATGGAATGTGTTTGGACCCCGAGAAGATCCCGCTGCTAGGCTCTCACCTAGCTGGCAGGGCCGGAAGTCACTCGGTGTCATCCCTAGCCTCGAGAAGATCCCGCTGCCAGGCTCTCACCTAACTGGCAGGGCCGGAAGTCACTCGATGGAATGTGTTTGGACCCCGAGAAGATCCCGCTGTCAGGCTCTCAACTAGCTGGCAGTGTAGGAAGTCACTCGGTGTCATCCCTACCCTCGAGAAGATCCCGCTGCTAGGCTCTCACCTAGCTGGCAGGGCCGGAAGTCACTCGATGGAATGTGTTTGGACCCCGAGAAGATCCCGCTGCCAGGATCTCACCTAGCTGGCAGGGCCGGAAGTCACTCGGTGTCATCCCTAGCCTCGAGAAGATCCCGCTGCCAGGCTCTCACCTAGCTGGCAGGGCCGGAAGTCACTCGATGGAATGTGTTTGGACCCCGAGAAGATCCTGCTGCCAGGCTCTCACCTAGCTGGCAGGGCCGGAAGTCACTCGTTGTCATCCCTAGCCTCGAGAAGATCCCGCTACCAGGCTCTCACCTAGCTGGCAGGGCCGGAAGTCACTCGATGGAATGTGTTTGGACCCCGAGAAGATCCCACTGCCAGGCTCTCACCTAGCTGGCAGGGCCGGAAGTCACTCGGTGTCATCCCTAGCCTCGAGAAGATCCCGCTGCCAGGCTCTCACCTAGCTGGCAGGGCCGGAAGTCACTCGATGGAATGTGTTTGGACCCCGAGAAGATCCCGCTGCCAGGCTCTCACCTAGCTGGCAGGGCCGGAAGTCACTCGGTGTCATCCCTAGCCTCGAGAAGATCCCGCTGCCAGGCTCTCACCTAGCTGGCAGGGCCGGAAGTCACTCGATGGAATGTGTTTGGACCCAGAATGAATCACGCTGCCGGGCTCCCCCACCTAGCCGGCAAGGCAGGGAACTACCCGAATGGAGTTAATAGCAGGTCGGAATCACAAAAGTTAACCAAAAAGGGAGGGGTCTAACATAGCCCCCCAGCCCCAAGAAAGGCGGCCGAACGGAGGCAAAAATCCGGGCGAGGGTCCGCAAGAAGTTTGAAGACTCAGACAAAGGACGAGCTGGCTCACCTCGCTTGATGGGCGAAGCAGCCGCACCATCAGGGCTGGGCCACAGAGGCAGGCCACCCCGCGCGGTAATAGCAAATATACAGTGTCAGGCGAGAAAGCGTTTATAAAAGCAATAGTAGATAAAAATCACGAAGTCTAGGCACAGCTCGCGCGTACGTCTCGAAACAGCTAAACGTGCATGATATGTATATCTAATAAACAAATGTCAAAAGAGCGGGGGTGACGCGGGATTCGGGGCGAGAAGTCCTAAATGCGCTGGAAGGACTGGTCTCTAGGGTCCGGTACGGGGAGGAACAACGCCGGAACCACGTCGCCCGCCGAGAGCTCCGCCGCCTCGCTCTTGAGAAGATCCGCGCGTCGCAGCATCTGCATCGTGTACTTCGCGGTGCTGGCGGCGTTCTTTTGAATCAGCACCTCCAACTCGTGGTCGGAGTGGTGCGAGAGCAGGAAGCCCCTGTTATCTGGCGGAGGAACAGCGGCGGCGGCCTCCAGCTCGCGTACCCGCGCCTCCAACACTAACTTGTCCCGAGCATGGGTGGCGATCTCAGCACCCATCCGACTGGCCGTCGCGGCTTCCTGAAAAGAGGAAAAGAAAGTTATAAGGTGGATTCGTGAGAAAGGGCGGTTGTTGAGGGTGAGCACATACCACCCCGCCCAGGTACTGCGCGAGGGACTCCTCTGCCGCGTCGGCCCGCCTCCTCTGAAGGTCCGCGTCTTCCTGAGAAAGCTTTCGGGCCTCCTCCCTCTCGTCCGCCAGCTTCTTCAGGGAGGTGGCGTTCCGCTCCAGCTGGGTGCAACGCCTCCCTACCATATGAGCTAGCTCCAGGCCGCGTAGCTGGGCCCGCGCGCTCTCGTGAACCAATACTCGCGTCGCCTCTTTATCGTAGATGGCGGCGTCTTCTCGCGAGTACAGGCCGAACGAGAAATTATACGACTCCCCGCCGATGGTGTCCTGCTCCAGCCAGCTCGGCAGTAGAGTCGAGACCACCGCGCGGTTAGACTCCTTGTCCCATGACAGGAGAGGGACGCCGAGCTCGTCGCCGTAGCCGAAGTTGCGATGCCCTCTCGGCACCGGCTTCGTGGCGGTTTGCGACCCGTCTGGCGGCCCCGAAGTACCCGCCGCTCCGGCGGGAATGTCACTGGTCGAAGCGATCACGGGAGAGGAGCCCTCGGTCGGCAGATCTGCCGGGGCCTTGCCTTTCCTTTGGCTCACGGCGGGTTGCCGACCCGAAGTCTTCACCACTTGCGGCGGGGGAGTGGGCTGTCTGCCGCCCGGCCGCTACTTGGCTGGGACCGACGAGGGGTCGCGCGGAGCGTCGTCCGCGGCCTGCGCTCGGGCGAGAACCCCGGGGGCAATCCGAGCGCTCTCGTAGGGGGGATGAAGAGGGATGTCTCGCTCGCCTGCCAAGAAGAGGGGATGAGACAGAGAAGAAAAGGGTAAGGCAGAGCAGTGGCAAGTGGCAAACCTCCCCCGGGCGGGATGGCGACGAGGTCATCAAGATGGCGGCGCAGATACGCGACCTCGAAGTTCTTCCCGGAGAAGAACCCGCACAAGTCGGCCTCGTGGCCCCCTAGGCTGGGCGGACGGTAACTCGCCTCGCTGAGCTGCACCGGCGAGAAGGGGACGTTGCCGAAGTCCCCTTTGACGAACAGGAACTTTTTGAGCCAGTTATGACTCTTATTTACTGTCTCCCGCACCTTGAGGTGGGCGCTAGAGAAGTAGGCGGTACCGTCCCGGTTCGCCCAGAAGGAGAATAGCTTCCGAAAAACGGCGAGACTAAACTCGACTCGCTCCGCTCGCAGAAAGCTGGCAAACCCCACCATAACGGCTATGGAGTTCGGGGTCATCTGACCTAGGACGACCCCGAAGTACTTCAGCACTTGGCGTACCTCGGGCCACAGGGGAAGTCGCAGGCCCACCTCAAAGTGAGCCAGGGGTATGGCGAGCTCGTCCCTGGATAAATCGTTGATCTTCTCTGTTTCCCCGGGCCGTCTCGCCGAAAAACCCGGCGGGACGTGGTCGCCGAGAGCATCCAGGTACTCGCGTTCCGAAATGACGGCGTGAGGGAAATCGTGCTCTGAGAAGGTCCAGGCGCACTTGCTTCGACCGTCCGCATCACCGCCGCCACCGCCCATTTCCACCGAATTGCCACCAACCGCGCGAGACAGATCCAGAAGGCGAGCACGAGCCGAGCTTCGCGGAGAGCAGGAAGCGGGAGAGTGTTTTGAACCGGTGAAAGAATAAGAACCGGTAAGGCCTATTTATAGGGAAAGAGAAAAGGGCGGGAAAGTTCCCGCCGAATGAAGGGGTGCGTGTAGCCAAAAATCAGCCCGACGGTTCGACTTCCCAGCGCGCAACCGCGCCGCAAAGGCCGATCAGGCGCGGTTCTCGCCCGGCCGCATCCGCGCAAGACTTGAGCGGGCAAGTCTCGGCCCGCACCCGCCCGGGATTCCGCGCAAGTCGGGAAACTCCCGGCTTGCGAGCCCCTCGGCTCGCCCTCGCCCCGATCGGCAGGACGGGTAGAGCGAATCCTTTCCCTGACCTGCCCCACAGAGAACAAAAGCAATAACATGGTAATTTCAATACACATCAGCAGCAAAAATTAGGCCCATACGCGGGTGAAAAGAGTTGCGAATCGCTACAGGTACAAGATAACTTTGAAATAATAGCAACCCGCGACGTCCCGCCGGCGGGGAGGCATAAGGCTGGATCAGTACTGGATCCACTTCCACCTGCCCCGCCGCTGCGTTCCCGATCGCGGTGGCACGCGAGGGTAGTGGTAATCGCGCACCACCACCAGCTCCCGCTGAGCCAGGCCGACTTGCTCTGAGGCATTCCTAAGACGCTCCTCGGCTCGCGTAATGTGCACGCCCGGTGAAGTGACATCGTCACCTTCTGCTGCGCGCGGGGCTCCCTCCAAGGCCGCGAGCCGGGCCTCGGTGTCGGCCTTGTCTTGATCGACCCTCTTCACGAGCTCCTGAAGCAGCAGTGTGTGTTTCTGGAACAGCCGCGTCACCTGCCTCTTCATCCCCACCGGATCGGTCGGGTCGCCCAGGTAATCAGAAACACTGTCCACGTCGGGCGGAGGCGAATACCCTTCGCTCATCTCAGTATCGGAGGAGACCATATTGTAGCCTAAAAAAGGGCGATTCAGAAGGAGCGGGCGAGGACAAAGCCAACGGTGAGTACTAGCTTACCAGGGGTTGGCACGTCGTCCGCGCCGATGGATGGACGAGAGGAGCCCAGCCGACCCTGAAAGGCTTCTCCCTCGAGGGCCTCAAGAGATTTTCCCAGTCCGTGGGGAGCCGGCGAGCGAGGGGTTTTCGGAGGTGGGCGGTCCAGACCTGGGGAACTAGCAACCCTCTCAGACGACAAGGGAGGTGGGCGATCCTCCCCCCCGTTCCCCACCTCTTCACAAGGAATTGCCTGCAAAACAAAAGATCAGAGATACAACGATAAACTGAAGAAGGTCACGTACCCAGGAACGACCTCAACACCCGCCGCCGAGCTGGAGCCCGGACGGTCACCCGCCGGAGATCGCCTAACAATCTTTCCCTTCGCCGGCCTAAAGAGAGGGCCGGGAGACCCACGAGCTAGCCAAGGGGCGGCCTCGAGGGCCTCCTCCCGAGTCTTCTGGCCCGCTGCCACCAGGCGAGCTCGCACCTCCTCGCTGACCGGCATCAAGAAACTGTAGTCTGTTCAAGAAAAATGAGGGGATCCGGGGAGCCCACCTGGGCTCAGCGGTATATTTATAGCCAGACAGTGGGGCCCCACTAGATGATTCCCTGCCAGCTCAGCACAGAACTCGCTGAACACGCGGGTTGGATGATTCTTTCCGAGCTTGTATCAAGCTTAAAAAGAGCGGGGATTGTGTACAACCCCGTGTCCGGCGAGCGGGTCCCTCTAGGGAGGTCGAGCAGACCTAGCCCCGCGACCCGCACCCAAGAGGCAAACAGATATACGGCAGGGGGGCTGGCCTGCTCCCGCCCATTTCAGGCGAGCGAGCCGGGCGAGGCAAGCGAGCGGGTCGTGCAGACAACCGCTGACCAAAGCGGATGGGTTCGGCGACCCGCGGCTAGCTAGCCGATCGGGGGGTCGCGATGGCCGCCGGCCAGCCCCTACACGCGACCTGGTCGCTTGCCCGCCCCGGCAGAAGACAGGCAGGTCGCGGCGGTCCGGCTCGCGCTCGCCCAGGAAGAATAGGCGGACCGCTGGAGCCCGGTCGTGCCCTCCTCCCACGGAGGGGGATTGGAGGCGCGTTGACTCCCCAGGGGTGCGAATAGCCCCTCAGAACGGCGGAGCCACGCTGTTGGCAGACCGGGTTGGACTGCGCATAACTATTCAGGACAGCGGAGTTTGGCTGTTGGCAGACCCAACCAGGGGTTTTTTTTGGTATTTTCAGGTCAGTCCTTTTGGTTATTGGCAGTTCAGATTCCAGAAAACTATAAATAAGACCCAAGGGGTACCTCAGAGGGCACGCTTTGGGTGCCTCCTTACTCTCGTTTTCAAGTGCTCTCTGAGGGTACCTTAGCTCGGCTTTTGGCTAAGGAGTGGAAGCGCTCAGAGATCTTCCGGGTTTGTGGTGGGACCTCCCTGCCGAGCCCTTGGGTGTGTTTCTTCTTGTCTTCTTCGTTGTTTTTCTTGCAGGAGCAAAGTAGGCGCGAGACCACCCCTTCCCCAAGGGTCGAACTTCATAAGAGGCCGGATTCCGGTTTCAACAACCCGGTTTTCTTCCGGTGCAGAGAATCAAAACGCCTTACCTCAGAGTCGGAACGGTTGCGTAAACAGTCAATGAAAATCCAGCAGTAATGATAAGAGACATTTTTTACCATAGAAAACACGAAAAGGGTGAAAAACATGTGGTCGGAACAGTGTCCGGCCAAAATTCACTTTTTTACCTTTGAGTTAACGAGTATTGGAAGTTTTCTCGGAGGATGACATGTCACCACTCCGTTATAAGCTTTGAATGTAGGAAGAATGAAAAATAAAAACCAAGTCCATGAAGTTTGGATGATTGCGTCTACGGAGTTTGGATTGGAGCGTTCACAAAGCTTGGGTGACAGCGTTCTTGTGAAGAAAAATGCTAAGTCCTTGAAGACTTGAAGTGTCTTCATGTGAGCATCCACAAGAGCGCTTTCTTGTGCCTTTTCCCGAGCTCACACAAGCGTCCAAGTGAGCGTCAGACGTTGTGCACGCTAGAGAGGGAGCTGAGCTAATTCAAGCGGAGAAACGATTTAAGTCTCACGTTCTTGCCGAAAATTCTCAGAGAGCTATCTAGTCTCTGCAGTTATTTGTCCTCAAATGAAGGCCTCTGTTTGTTTCGACTTTTCTTCTTCTTTTTAGCACTATCTAGTCTCTGTGCATTTCGACGTTTCTTCTTCTTTTCGGTGCAGAAAAAATGACACCGCTGAAAATATCTATTTGACAAACCACAACTCTCTACTCTCGGTGCTCTAAAATAATTTTAATTTTGACTTTCAACTTAATCACAACCAACTCCCTGCATTCCCACTGCTCAAATCCCCGACAATCTAAAGTACCACCATCAAAACAAATAAAGTATTTTCATTGTGAGCAAGTTTTTAAAAACCGGACCGAACAGGTCGGTCGGACCGGTCGAACCACGGATCGGGCACCATGCCGGTCCGGTCCAGGTAAACAAACCGCCTCATCCACGTACCGCTCAAAAACCGCGGAACCGGGCGGGCAGATCGGTTGGCCGGGAACCGGGCGCGGTTTCACACAACCGGACGGGCCAAAGGCCCAATATTAAAAGAGCAGACATATTGAAAGCGGGGGGATTCGAACCTGGACCATTACTAGATTAAGTGAATAACAGACCACCTGACTAATTGATTCCTATGATTTTATTCTATAATATATTATATACATATAAATAATAACGTATATATATAAATATATATATATATACAAGTGACAGGCACGGGCCTCCGACCCTCGTGCCCCACGCGACAGTACCCAGTCGCAGCTGGCTTCGTCCGGCCGTGCCAGGCTTCGCCCGCCCTCGGCGGGCTTCGCCCCTATATAATATTATTTATACTATATATTTATCTATACTATATATTTATATAATATAATCTATACTATAGATTTATATAATATATAAATATATGAGTACTCAAAATGACCGAAAAAAATATATATAAATATTACAAATTTTATTTTGTAAAACAATATACGTTTTGACATAAAAATATTAATTTTGACTTTAATAAATTTGATTGATTTAATGTCATCACCTATAAAATATCATTGATATGCCTAATGACAACCTTCCTTGAATATACCGCTGACATGCCTAACGACAAGCTAGTATAGTAGGTGTACAAGCTCTACTAAAAAACGTTTTGAATTTAAATGAATTTCCATCATTACTTCTAATTTTTTGATAGTGTAATTACTTGAATGAACATTTTATTTTAATTTGTTTGAAATATATTATAATATATGTCAAGTCATTAAAATATAAAAATGAGGACGTAATTGGTATTTTTGAATGTTTCACCAAAGACAATTTTTCTCTTATAATAGTGAAAGATATATGTAACGGTTCGACCCCGGTTGAACCGGTTGGACCGGTTGGACTGGTTCAACCTTGAACCTTTCCCTCTGTCAGTTCAATGTTGGGTCTGATTTTCAAAATCTTAGTTGTGAGAATTTCTTTATTACATAAATAAATTACTATTTGTATAACGGAAGCGGAAAATGAAGGAAAAAGTTCATTAAATTTTGTTCTCTTTAATTCGCCACAAAAACAACTTACTGATGTCATTTTGAATTTTTGGGTAGATTTTGAATTTGGGCTTCTCAGTTGATATAGGGTCAGTTTGTTTTGGCGGTGGCGGTGATCAAATGAGCTGTGAGAATGAAGCTGTTGGAATGAAGCTGTTGGAATGGAGCTGTTCAAAATGACAAAACAATTTGATAAAACAGCGGTGACAGAGCTGTTCAGAATGGAAAAACAGTTTGGTAAAACAACAGTGACGTTTTTGTTACATTTAATTATAATTAATATTTATTATAAATATAATTTATTATTAATAATAATCATATTAATAAATTAATACTAATCAGATATGATTATCATAATATTATAATAATTATGATAATAATATAATTTAATAATATAATAATAATAATAATAATAATAATCAGAAATCTAATACAATAATAAACTTAGGACTTAGGTTGCCGGAGGATCAAAAAACGGAAGGGGGTGAGGTGTGCAGCCATGGCAGAAATTTTCATGGCGGCGGAGCTCCTGCGGGAGGGTGTGCGGCTTCGGCGTCCATGGCGGTGAGGAAGAGGAAGGAAAGCGGCGGAGCTCCTGCGGGAGGGTGTGCGGCTTCGGCGTCCATGGCGGTGAGGAAGAGGAAGGAAAGCGGCGGAGCTCCTGCGGGAGGGGGTGCGGCTTCGGCGTCCATGGCGGTGAGGGGGTCCATGGCGGTGAGGGGGTGCGGCTTCGCCTGGTTTCACTATTGCGATGGGAACGCGGCGTTCAAAAGCCGCTTGGAGCTCCGGTCGGAAAGCTCCGATGATGACGGAGATTTACTCCTCCGATACTGACGCAACGCCCATTCAAACAGGCTGAAATTTTTTTTTCCGTTCCGTCTGGAGCGCAATGGAGCTTTAACGCATAAACAATTATGGGTCAGTTTGTTTCGGCGGTTGCGGTGACCAAAGGAGCTGTGAGAATGGAGCTGTGAGAATGAAGCTGTTGGAATGGAGCTGTTCAAAATGACAAAACAGTTTGATAAAACAGCGGTGACAGAGCTGTTCATAATGGAAAAACAGTTTAGTAAAACAACGGTGCCGTTTCTGTTACATTTAATTATAATTAATATTTATTATAAATATAATTTATTATTAATAATAATCATATTAATAAATTAATACTAATCAGATATGATTATCATAATATTATAATAATTATGATAATAATATAATTTAATAATATAATAATAATAATAATAATCAGAAATCTAATACAATCATAAACTTAGGACTTAGGTTGCCGGAGGATCAAAAAACGGAAGGGGGTGAGGTGTGCAGCCATGACAGAAATTTTCACGGCGGCGGAGCTCCTGCGGGAGGGTGTGCGGCGTCGGCGTCCATGGCGGTGAGGAAGAGGAAGGAAAGCGGCGGAGCTCCTGCGCGAGGGTGTGCGACTTCGGCGTCCATGGCGGTGAGGAAGAGGAAGGAAAGCGGCGGAGCTCCTGCGGGAGGGGGTGCGGCTTCGGCGTCCATGGCGGTGAGGAAGAGGAAGGAAAGCGGCGGAGCTCCTGCGGGAGGGGGTGCGGCTTCGGCGTCCATGGCGGTGAGGGGGTCCATGGCGGTGAGGGGGTGCGGCTTCGCCTGGTTTCACTATTGCGATGGGAACGCGGCGTTCAAAAGCCGCTTGGAACTCCGGTCGGAAAGCTCCGATGATGACGAAGATTTACTCCTCCGATACTGACGCAACGCCCATTCAAACAGGCTGAAATTTTTTTTTCCGTTCCGTCTGGAGCGCAATGGAACTTTAACGCATAAACAAACTGACCCATAATTTTATTCTCAAAACGGTCAGTGCAAAGTTTCATACAGAATTTGGTAGCTTAAGAATACTTGGCGTGCACAAATACTAAGAATGATTTCTTTGAATTGAAAACTTAATTAAATTCGTCTTCGGTTTGTTTGGGGTATTTATATACCTTTACTATATATATATATATAAAGAAATACTAAGACCTTAGCATTGAAATATAAATTCATGCAATTAATGAGGACCGTTCAATTTGATTAAGTCATAATTCTCAACTGTTCAATCACACAAACAAATCATGGCCGTCTGTATAGATTTTCATAGGGATCCTAAATCTAGGATACTAGGATGTCCCAAAAATGAATAGCTTAAAAAAACAATCGAGGGAGGCTGGGGCGGAGCTCCGTGCCTATCACTAGTGTAGGAGAAATGGGCCTTTTTAAATGTTGTAATTGCACGGTGTAACATGGTGAGCATCCAAATAAATTTCGACGATCCGTTATCTACTTCGCGGAGAAAAAAGCCCATATCCCACTACATAAAGACATCAAGCCGTCAAATTCAAGCCCAACAGCAGCGAGGCCAGCCAATTTTGAGTTTAAGCGAGTCCAATATCAGAAAATAAACTGGTATGATAATCTAAATTCTATTTAAATACAACAAGAAAAGAGTGTATATGCTACTAACAGGGGTGCACATAAAGACTCCGGTACCGGTCCGGGACCGGTCATGTGCAGGACCGGTCCTTTGGGACACCGGTCCCGGACCGGTCCTACCCAAACCGGTCCCGGTTCGGGACCGGTTTTTCCTTTGAAAACCGGGACCGTCTGGGATCGGAAGGACCGGTCCTAACCGGTCTCAGACCGGGACCGGTTAATTAGATTAATTATTTTAATTATTTTTATTATATATTATTATATTTCGTTTTTAATAATTTAATTAAATAACATGTAATAATTTGAAATGCGAAATTGCAAAGTAAATAAAATTTTTATTAAATTTGAAATAAAACTACAAAATCAAAATACAAATTACAAATTATAATACAAAATCAAAATACAAACATTTTTATTAAATTTGAAATTATAATAGTTTGGTACATTGAAAAATGTGTACCAGATTTGAAGCAGCCTCACCCTACTCAATGATATGCATCAAGGTGTATTTGATATGTTTTGAGTTTATATGTGTAGGTTAAGTAAACGCAGGAATGCAGAAAAATTTCTAAGTGCATGTGTCGACACCAGGAGAAGCTGTGTCGACACTTATGAAGGCTTGTGTCGACACTGAAGAAAAGTTGTGTCGACACTTGAAGTTAATTGTGTCGACAACAGGAAAGGCTTTTTCGACAACTGAAGAAACTGTGTCGACATCAAGAGACAGTGTCGACATCAAGAGACAGTGTCGACACACAGAGAAGCTAAGTCGACATCAACTGTGTCGACATCAAGAGTCAGTGTCGACACACAGAGAAGCTAAGTCGACATCAACAGTGTCGACACCAAGAGCCAGTGTCGACACACAAAGAAGCATTGTCGACATCAAATGTGTCGACACCAAGAGGCAGTGTCGACACACATGAATACTTAGTCGACATCAATTGTGTCGACACACTGAAGACTTTGTCAATATCAACTGTGTCGACACACAGGACTCGTGTCGACACACAATAAAGTTTCAACAAAGTTAAAGAAAAGAAGGCTTGTGTCGACACACAGAATCAATGTCAACACATTTTAAAGAAGCAGTGTCGAGAAGCTGTTACAACAACAAAGGAGCTGTGTCGACACCACCAAGGCTTGTGTCGACACTTAGTCCACTTGTGTCGACACTTAGTCTACTTGTGTCGACACATGATGAAGTTCAGTCTCAACACTTTCAGACAGAGACAGTATTTCAAGAAGTGACTTGATGACTTGATAACTGTCATTTTCAACCGGTCTACGGCAACTGTCAGATCTGTCAGAAGTTTGTTAGAAACCGAATCAGCCAGTTACCATAGAGAATGTCTATATAAAGGCATTCTCCTTCAATAGAAAAACTACTGAAAAAAATATCTAAAGAACAGTTACAAAAGAAGACAGAAGAAGATTTTCTTTAGAAGATCTAAGAAGAAGGATAGAGAGAGCTCCGTCTACTCAAGTACAGTTGCTGAACCAGGCTGCCAAGAAAGATTCAGATTGAGATCTGAATCTCAAGTCAGAAGCTGATTGAAGATCAATTTCATAGGAGGTCAACCCTACTGAGTTCAGATTCAAGAAGCTTTGAAGAAAGCTAAGAGAGGTTGTTCTCTGGCATCAGATTCTTCCAAGAACTGATCAAGAAGCCATCCATCCATTCTCTCTCTACCAGGGTGGTGGTAAAATACTTTTGTTTAATCAATTTTCTGTAGGATCTTCATAAGATCTGAGTTGTAAGCCTGTGTTTATAAAGGCTGAGTGTAGGAGAATATTTTCTCTAAGTTGTAGGCCTTGTTGAAGGCTGAGGTAGGGCTGTGAGCCTGAGTTGTAGGAGATTGTGATCTCTGAGTTGTAGGCCTTGTTGAAGGCTGAGGTAGGACAGATTGCCTGAGCTGTAGGAGTGTGGACTCACTCTGAGTTGTAGGAGCCCTGTTGGGGTTTTGAGCTACTATAAGATCTAAGGATCTGAGGTGAAGTGAAGAAGTTAGGACAAATCTAGTACACTGCTAGATAGACGAAGGGGGAAAGTGGATGTACCCAGACCTTGGGGAACCACTATAAAATCTGTGTGCAATTTGTGTTGTTGTGATTCTGTGAATCTGTGCTGTGTTAGCTGTAAAATTAATTGTTGTCGAGTAATTAACTGTATAGATTTTCTGCCTTAAAAAGAAAAAGGAATTACACCAATTCACCCCCCCTTTAGGTAGTTAGACACTAATTCTTTCAAGTGGTATCAGAGGGAGGTTCCTCAAAGAAGGACTTAACAGTCTAAGTTAGATTTATAAGGCAGATTCAAGATCAAGAAAATGGGTTCAGGAGAAAATCATAAGGAACTAGGTTCTATGAAATTACCCATATGCAGGAAGGAGATATTTGGAATATGGAAAGAGAGGGTCAGGCTGTTTATGGAGGCTTCTGATCCAAGGATCTATATTACAGTAAAGGAAGGTCCTTATATTCCAATGAATGTGTCAGTTATAGATGCAAACCAAAGAATTCCCAAGGATTTTTCAGAGATGACCAATGATGAGATCATCTTGGCAACTATGGATAAAAGAGCCCAGAATATCATAGTAAGTGCCATTGATGATGCAAATTTTCAAAATTTGATTCACTGCAAGACCTCCAAGGAAATGTGGGATACTTTGATAGTCTACATGGAGGGTTCTGAAGAAGTCAGATAAGATAGAAAGTCTATGCTGAACCAGGAATATGATAGTTTCAGACAAGGAAAGTCTGACAGTATAACTGAGTATTATAAAAAGTTCTATAGAATAGTGTTGGAACACCCTATTACTAATTTGGGTCAGGATCACTATGTCTCTAGGAATCTGTGTTTGACCTTCTGTATAGCTTAATAGGTCAATTAGAATTAAGTCTAAGGGATCAGGAGTCTAGGTTTGGAAGCTGCCCTGAATACCAAAGTTTTTCTGGAGACTAAGTCCAATCGTCGAGCTCAGCACGACGTTTCGTCGAACTCCGGTCGACGATCGTCTAGCTCAACTTCGACAGATCGTCGAGCTCCATTCGACGATCGCTGAGCTCAAACCTCATAATATCGTCGAACTCCATTCGACGATCGCTGAGCTCAGGTCGACGATTTTGACTCTGCACTGGATCCTTATCTCTGAGCTCAGTTCGACGATCTTTGAGCTCAGATCGACGATTTCTTTGCTGCTTGCATTTTCCAGTTCGCTGAGCTCAGCTCGACGATAGCAGAGCTCAGTTCGACGATTTCAGTTATCTTTCAGAATTCAAATTCAAATCAGATAGAAGTTATTCTGCATTTAATTCAGAAGATCTGCCAGCCGTTTTCATTTACTTCTGGAGCAAGTTTCAAGGGATTTTTCAAGGAACAAATCAGTGGACTTTCCTTTAGAAGAAATTATGCAATTAAGGCTGTAATCAATGCAGACCAACGACTATCTTTGACAGAGTGATATCCTATTCAGACACAGAGAATAGAAGAGAGAATGTTTGTGAATCAAATAAGAGATTGACAAGAACAGGACACAACTCAATATACAGAGACTCTTTGAAAATATTCTGTCAACAAGAATTCTGAAGAACACTCATCAAAAAGAGATCAAGCTTTCAAACAATCTTCAGATCTCTTCAGCTCAAAAGTGTTCAAGGCCAACATCATTTCAAGACTCCAGACACTCAACATTTCAGCTTGCTGAAATCATCTTTTGCTGGAGATATATCTTTGAAGGCCTATCACCCTCAGTAAAGCTCATCTTCCTGAAGATCAAGGTCTCAGGGGGAGCTTTGAAATCAATCCACTTAGTCTTCTCAGTTGATTGAGAAAGAGAAGACTGCTATCACTCTCTCACCCCCACTCTGTAAAGGGTTGTTCAAACTCCCTTCAAAAGTTTGAATCTGGTTTTTGAGCACCTTGTCAAAAGCTCATTGGTGGCAAGACACCTGATCAAAAAATCTGTTTTGGTTTTTGAGCACCTTATCAAAAGCTCATTGGTGCCCAGGACACCTGATCAACTCATCCTGCAGTGGATTCCTACCTAGGGTGGTAGAAGAGTGGATGTACCCAAGTTTGGGGAACCACTATAATTCCTTGTGTCATCTGGTTTTGCATGTTTTCTTTTTGTTTCTGGCCTAGATTTTCTTGTGCTTAGTTTCTGCATAGCTTAGTGTTGTGATTAGTTTTATTTCTGCTTCCCTGCTTACACTCATTACAACAATTGTTGTAAAGCTTTGCAAAAGTTTTTTCTTTGTGTTTCAAAAAGCACCATATACTCTATTCACCCCCCTCTAGAGTATATCAGATCTAGTTTCCCCTTTCAATTGGTATCAGAGCCAGGTTGGTTAAACATACCATATCTGTTTGGTTGTACAGGCTAACACCTGAACCCCAAGATCCCAAACTAGATCCTTCTTTTATATTTCATTATTAGATTTAGCTTGCACAAGTCATGGCCCAAAACAAAGATTATGCTAGCACCAGACCTCCAGTGTGCAATCTGTCAAAGTTTGCACTTTGGAAAGCAAGGATTAGACTCTACATGAATTCTATTGACGAAGACATTTTTAATTCTGTTTTGACAGTGTGTCCAAGACCTCCAGAGGGCACAAGCACAAATGCTGTTCCACCTCCATCAGGAACAGATGCTGACATCAAAAAGTGGAAAGTAGCTGATGCCAAGGCAATGAACATTTTAGCTCAGACAATGTCAGATGACATTTTTCAAAAAGTAGCTGAATGCAATTCAGCCAAGGAAATTTGGGACAAGCTCTCAGAAATTGTCTCTGGCTCAGCTGATGAGAGAAAGGACAGAAGATCCCATCTCATCTCCCAATATGAGAACTTCAAGAAGGGAGAAACAGAGTCAGTGGGAGACATGTACAACAGACTGAGTCTAATTGTCAGTGAACTGAGGACATTAGACAAAGAGATCTCACTGACAGAACTTAATGACAAGATCCTAATGTGCTTCCCCAGCACTTGGGATTCAAGAATCTGGCCAATTAAAGATGCCAGAAGTCTGAATGAGATCACCACTGAAGCCTTGTTGGGTAAGCTCAAATCTTATGAGCTACTCATCAAGAACAGAGAAGAAGAACAGAAGGCTGCTTCACCAGCCACAAGAAAGGAGAAGACTATAGCATTCAAGGCAACTGAGGATCTGCCTGAAGAAAAAGGAACAGCCAATGATGAACTTCTCAGCTTGTTGGCCAAAAGATTCTATAAGATGGCCAGAAAGGACTTCAGAAGAAGATCATACAAGGAGCAGGATAAGCCAAGGTATGACAAGTCCATTGGCAATAGCAAAGACATCATTTGCTTTGGTTGCAGGAAACCAGGGCATATGGTTCCTGACTGTCCAGAGAACAAGAACAAGGACAGAAGGGACAGAAAAGAAAGAAGAAAGGAGAAGGACTCCAAAAGGAATGGAAGTAGCAAACCTTCCTCCAGCAGAAATAAGCACACAAGGAAAGGATTTGTTGCTGAATCCTGGAGTGAGACTGAAGAGGAGTCAGAAGCCTCTTCCAGCTCAAGTGATGATGAGGATGATGCAGAGGAAAAGGAGTTCTGCATGATGGCAATCAATGCCTCACAACACAACTCAGAGGAAGAGGAGTCAGAGTCAGACTCAGAGACTCAACCTGAAGAAGATCAGGTAATCAGCTCTTTTGATTTCACTTCAGAAGATTTTAAATTTGAATTTAAAGCACTATGTTTAGACCTGCTAAAGTCTGAGAAAGAGATCATCTCTCTCAGAAATCAATTATCTGAACAAAATGTTTTAAAATCAGAAAACCTCAAACTCTCTCAGGAGTTGGAGAACTATAGGGAACAGATAGCTTCACTGAAGAGTGAGCTCTCTGAGGCCAAGAAGCTTGAAGAATCTCTCAATGGGAGAAGCATCAAGCTGATGGACATCACAAGCACAGTGAACTCAAGATTCAACAGTACACTGGGCTTGGGTGCCTCATCCAGCCAACCTATTGTTCTAACAACTCCTATCAAGTTCATTTCTGACAAGGGAAAGGGAGTTGTAGAGGTTGCCAGGAAAAATTCTGATCTGCCTCAGAAAACTAAAGTCCAGCACAAATCGTCGAACGGAGATCGACGATCGCCGAATGAAGATCGACGATCGCCGAACGCAGCTCGACGATCTCAGGACAAATCGTCGAACGCTGATCGACGATCTCAGCCAAAGTCGTCGAACGCAGCTCGACGATCTCATATACCTGACCTCAGCCATAGTCGACCGTCGAACGGAGCTCGACGATCTGACCCACGATCGTCGAACGCAGCTCCAAGATCGTCGAACAGAGGTCAGAGCTCTGGAAATTCTTTCAAAGGCAAGTCAAAATTGAATCCTAAGGGTTTTTCATCCCAAACCTTCAACCCTTATACTGAATGGATTATACCTCCAAGGAGATATCATCCTGAAGGATATAAGAGTCAGCCAGGGATATCCTTTCATTTCTGAATTTAAAGGTTATCAACCTAGGCCCAAGGTAAACTGGGTCAAAAACAAGTGAATTGCTTTATGTGCAGGTGAAGACCTATCCAACATCTAACCAGCAATGGTATTTGGATAGTGGGTGCTCTAAGCACATGACAGGGAACAAGGACAACCTCAATTCCTTTAGAGCCAAGCTTGGACCCAAGGTTATCTTTGGTGACTCCAACTTTGGACAAACTAAAGGTTATGGAGCAGTCCAGATTGGTTCTGTAACCTTCAAGAAAGTAGCATATGTGGAAGGACTGAAGCACAACCTAATCAGCATCAGTCAGCTATGTGATGAAGGCTACCAGGTGACCTTCAGCAAAACCTTATGCAAAATCAAGTCAGAGGACAACACAACTGTGTTGACAGGTAAAAGGAAAGGTAACATCTACCTAGTAGATTTTCTTTCAACTACTATAGATATCTGTTTATTCAATTCAGTTTGTAGACCAAATGTTTTATGGCATAAGAGACTAGGACACCTAAACCTTAGAACTATTGCTAGGCTATCCAAGGACAACCTTGTTAGAGGACTACCTTCTGGCCCCTACAAGAAGGAAGGACTCTGCAAGGCTTGTCAATTAGGCAAGCAAACTAAAAACAGTTTCAAGTCACTTAATAAGAGTGATTCACCTAGGATATTGTATCTGTTACACATGGATCTATTTGGACCCATCACAGTACAAAGCCTAGGAGGGAAATCCTACACTTTGGTGATTGTAGATGACTTCTCTAGATTCACTTGGGTGTTCTTTCTAAGGAAGAAGTCTGATAACTTTAAGTGTCTGACAGAGTTTCTCAAATGTATAAAGATTGAGTTCAATACTCACATTGCCCTGATCAGAAGTGATCATGGGACAGAGTTTGATTCTCTTCTTATGCAAGAGTTCTGTCAGAGTGAAGGGATCAGGCATACTTTCTCAGCTCCTAGAACTCCTCAACAAAATGGGGTAGCTGAAAGGAAAAATAGAACCCTTATTGAATCTGCCACTACATTGTTGTCAGATGCTCATCTACCTCTATCCTTCTGGGCAGAGGCAGTGAACACCTCCAACTATGTGCTGAACAGAAGTCTGATACATAAACTGAAGGGAAAGACTCCCTATGAATTACACAAAGGGAAGAAACCTAAAGTTGACTATTTCAAAATTTTTGGTTGCATTTGCTATATTCACAATAATGATAAGAAATACTTAGCAAAATTTCAAGCCAAAGCTGATGAAGGAGTGTTTCTGGGATACTCCATGATCAGCAAGGCCTATAGGGTATATAATAAATCATCATTGAAAATTGAGGAATCTGTTCATGTTTCTTTTGATGAAACTAACATGTCTTTCAAGGAGAAGATTTCTTCTACCATAGAACCTTTGCAGGAACACTCTCTAGTTGAAGATATGAACAAGTTACAGGTTGCTCAAGAGAATGAAAGCAGTGAAGATGAAGGGAATGCTCAACACATTGAAGCTCAACATGAAGAGCCAGTTGTTGTACCACAAGAGGAAACAACAACACAGGTTGGTGAACAATCAACACCCCCTGTTGATTTAGTAACATCAAGAGACCATCCAATTTCCCAAATAATTGGAGAAATCTCAGCTGGTGTGCAAACCAGAAATCAGGTCAACCAAAACCTGTTGCACACCTGCTTCCTTTCTCAAATTGAACCTCAGTCCATTCAAGATGCAGAGCAAGATCCACACTGGATCATTGCCATGCAAGAGGAGTTGCATCAATTTGAGAGGAACAAAGTATGGGAACTAGTGCCAAAGCCAAGGATCATTCCATTGTTGGAACAAAATGGGTATTCAGAAATAAACTGGATGATCAAGGAGTAATAATAAGGAACAAGGCAAGGCTAGTTGCCCAGGGATATTCTCAAGAAGAAGGAATTGACTACGACCAGACTTTTGCACCTGTTGCAAGATTGGAAGCCATCAGAATTTTTCTAGCTTATGCAGCTCACAAAGGCTTCAAGGTTTATCAGATGGATGTCAAGAGTGCCTTCTTGAATGGAGACATCAAAGAGGAAGTCTATGTCAGACAACCTCCAGGTTTTATCTCTCCAACTTACCCTGATTATGTTTTTAAACTACATAAAGCATTATATGGTCTCAAGCAAGCTCCTAGAGCATGGTATGAGACCCTAGCATGCTTTCTCTTGGAAAATGGTTTTATAAGGGGTAGAGTAGACCAAACTCTTTTTATTAGAACCCATAAGTCCCATACCCTACTAGTACAAATTTATGTAGACGATATCATTTTTGGTTCTACTGACTCAAAATTGTGCAGAAGGTTTTCTAACCTAATGCATTCTAAATTTGAGATGAGTAGCATGGGTGAGCTATCCTTCTTCCTAGGATTGCAAGTCAAACAACATGCTGAAGGCATCTTTATTTCTCAAACCAAATATGCTAATGAGCTGGTTAAGAAATTTGGCATGTCTGAGGCATCTTGTATGAAAACACCCATGCCTACCAATGCTGTATTGGATGCTGATGAACATGGGAAACCTGTTGATCAGACAACATATAGAGCAATGATTGGCTCTCTGTTGTATCTTACAGCTAGTAGACCAGATATAATGTTTGCTACATGTATATGTGCTAGATTCCAAGTTAGCCCTAGAGAGTCACACCTCACATTAGTAAAGAGGATTCTTAGGTATGTTAAAAGTTTTCCAAATCTAGGTCTCTGGTATCCAAAAGATTCAGCATTTGAGTTAACTGGATTCTTTGATGCTGATTATGCTGGATGCAGAATTGACAGGAAAAGCACCAGTGGAACTTGTCAGTTCCTTGGTGATAGACTTGTCTCCTGGTTTTGCAAGAAACAAACATCTGTGTCAACTTCAACTGCTGAAGCTGAATATATGGCTGCAGGTAGTTGTTGTTCACAAATATTGTGGATTCAAAATCAACTCCTAGACTATGGTTACAACTTAGAGAAGTCAAAAATATTTTGTGACAATACAAGTGCTATCTCCATAGCTCAAAATCCAGTCCTCCATAGTAGGACAAAACACATAGAGATTAGACATCACTTCTTAAAGGACAATGTTGAAAAGAATAAAATTGAACTGCATTATATCCCAACTGATTTACAAAGGGGAGATATTTTCACCAAGCCCTTGGATGAAAAGAAACACACCTTCTTCCTAAATCAGTTAGGAATGTTAGATGGAGGAAGTCTTAAATAATATCCAAGACTTTGAAAGCTAAAAATTGACCAAGACTAGGCAAAAATTCTGATTTTCCTTAGTGTCTAGAATTTTCTGATCTCTGAACTGCGCTCGACGATTTCCCCAAAGATCGTCGAACGGAGTTCGACGATTTCCTGAATCGTCGAACGGAGTTCAGCGCTCCTCAGATAGTATGAACTATCTCTTCTGTTCAACGATCGTCGAACGGCGCTCGACGATCTTGTTCCCTGAACGATCGTCGAACGGAGCTCGACGCCTTTCCAGATCGTCGAACGGAGATCGACGATGTTGGAGTCTCTTCAGATTCCTTTAGAAGCCTCGATCGTCGAACTGAGTTCAACGATCTTTCCAATTCTGCGTCGAACCCTAATATAAAACTCATTTTTCGCCGTCGTTCTCTCTTGCGCTTTCAATTTCTCTGCAAAATTTTCTTCCCTCCAAACAGTTCTACGCTTGTTCGGTTTGTTTGTTAAGTTTTTGCAGGTACCATGGCCGTCTCAGTTGCTGTCCTCGCCGCCATGAAGTTTGATGCAGGGTTTGACATTGATTTGGACTCCTTCAACACCACTGATCAAGTCTTCCAGGACATCCTGAGTTTATTCAAAGATCAGCATTTATCTGCCCTCATGACCACAAGAATCAAACTTGCCTCAGATGAAATAAAGGAATGGGTATATACTGCACACAACCTTGACAACAACACCATTGTTGGATCTATTGCTGGCACCCAGGTACCTCTGACCCCAACAGTCTTAACAGAAGTTTTTGGTTTAAGAAATGGTGAAGACTCTGCTGAACTTTCTGGAGAAGAATTTTCTGATATACTTGCCAGGATGGGTCATCCTGAGGGAAACCCTAGCAAGTTGTTTAAGAGGAACCTGTCAGTTGAATACAGGTTTCTGGCAGATGTTGTAGGCAAGGTCCTGTTGGCAAAACATTCTGCACATGACACCATCTCCAGACATCAGCTCTGCCTCATGGGAGCTCTGGTAGATAGGAAAAGCTTGAACTGGGGAGAGGTCTTCTTTGACCTGATAAAGAAAAAGATTAACAAAAACTTTGTAAATTTTGGAAGAATTCTTGGAGTCTTCCTTCAGGCAAAGTGCCCTGCTCTGTTAGTCTCCTCTGGAGTGCACATCAATGCCTCCAAGAGACTCACCTGTGCCCTATTTGGGAAATGGGACAGGCAGATTAGCAAGCCCAGCAGGCCTTCTTCAACTGCCCCTTCAGGCACCAGGACTCAAAGAGTCACTCCCCCCTAGGTCTCTGCACCTGCAGAAGACCTGCCTGCTGCTAGTGCTGCTTCTCCTCCTCCTCCAAGTTCAATCCTACCTCCAGCTCCATCCACCATTCCAGCCTCATCTCCCATTACAATCTCCAGCCCATCTCCAACCTCTATTCCATCTCCAGCAACCACTTCATCACCTCCAGTTGACCACTTCCACTCATTATTCTCATATCCACCACCAGATGTCACCTCATCTCCATCCATACCATCCTTCACACTTCTGGATGACTCCTACATGGATGATTCCCCCTCCTCTCCTCCAGACTTACCATCCTCTTCAACATCCTTCCAAGACCTTCTCCACCACATCATTGACCAACCCACTTTCACTCCCTCCATATCCATCCCATTGTCCTCCATCTCCACAATCCCCTCTCATGAGCCATTCATTCCACCATTCAGCCCTCCACCTCCAGCTTCTTCAGCCATCCCTGTACCCTCTACCTCTGCTCCTCTTCTTGAGCAAGTAGATCTTTCAGCCCTTGCTGACAAGTTGTATGAGCTCATTGCCCCCAGGCTCTCCCTTCTCTTGGAGACCTCTTTGGCTCCTCTACACTTGTCAGTGGCAGCCCTCTCTGCCAGGCTTTCTTCTCTCCTCCCTCAAGCAGCCCCACCAACAGTGTGCCTTGATACAGAGATATCTGCATCCAGGCAGGGGGAGATGCCCTATGAAGCCAGCCTTCATGCTGCTGTTGCTGCTGCCTCTGCTCCTGCTGCTGCTGCTGCTGTGCTTGTATCTTCTGCTCCAGTTGTTGTGCCTACTCCAGTCTTAGCAATAGACCTAAGGTCTTTGCTATCTGCATTTAATACTGCATATTACAGCTACCTTCTAGAAACCATTGCTGTCCAGCCCTCAGAAGATCTGTCTAAGGCAATGGTGCCCTTCTCTGGCTGTGACCCCAACATTCTTTCATCCTTTGTACTCTCAGTGATGACTGCTGCTGCTGCTGATAAAGAAAAGGCTGAATCTGCTTCTGAAATTGTTCTTGCTGCTGCTGAAGACAATGTTCCAACTGCTGCTGAAAATCAAATTGTTTCTGATGAGCCCATTTCCCAGGATTCTCTGATGACAGAGGCTGTTGTTTTTGAGCCTGCTGTAGATGTTGTTGTTGTTTCTGAACCTGCTGCTGCCATAATTCCTAAAATAATCAGTGTTGCTTCTACTGCTGCTCCAGTATCTGTTGTTATATCTGCTGCTGTATCTGTCTCTGTTGCTCCTTCTGCTTCTGCCTCTGCCCCATCTGCTGCTGTTCAACTGAAAGAAGATCTGATTAAAAGGATTGATGCTTTATATGATGCTCAAAGCTCTGAATCTGATGACTACAACACTGCTTCTGATGATTCTTCTGCCACCATTGCAAGGAAAAGGAAGGCAAGAAGTAAGGCAATGAAGAGGGTTCCACCTGCCAAAGTTAGAGATGATAATGATGTTCCTTACTATATTCTGCACAACTGCCCAATTACTGAGCATTGGATGCAGTTCTCTAAGAATCAGTTAAAGGCTATGAAGAAGAAAAGGAAGTATGAGAAAGGTTCCACCCAGTCCAAGCACCCTCATCCTCCTCCACCACCTCCACCTGATGGAGGTGCAGGTGGCAGCTCTGCAAGTTCAGGCCCAGCTAGAAGCCAGGCTCCCTACCAACCTCATGCTAGAACATATCAAAGGGAAAGCCAGTCTAGGGGCTCTTACTCTAGAAGGGGAGGATATAGGAGAAATCAAAGAGAGACTCTGGTTTACTCCAAAGGGCATTCCAGGCAGCACCCTTATTCCAGGAGAGGACATGTTCCTTCTGATACATCTTCAGGTCCATTCCCCTATAAGCTCAAAGAAACTGTGACTGCCAGGACTCCTCAAGATACTTCTTCCAACAGGTATGAGCCACCTGTTCCATTTGAGGACCCTGAGAAGAATCCTGTTGCTTGGACTGCTAGAATGAAAGAGTTGGCTGCATTAGATCAAATAAAGAAAGCCAGAGAGCAAGGCCTAGACACCTCTAATATATCTACAATGTCAGAACAAAGACAGAAAGAACTAGAAAGATATGCCTCCAGTAAATTTTTTGATGTAGACAGGTACATGGAGTTGCATCCAGCTGCAGTGGTTCCCAGGACATCAAAGCAAACATATTTGGGAGCAGCTGATGATACCAGATCCAAACAAGAAGCTTTAAATCCTAACAGAGAAATCAAGTTGGTAAAAGGCAAAGAGAAAGAGTAACTCTGTAAGGTGACAATTCTTGGTTTTTCTGACTGATATCTGGATGACATATATATATATCTCTGTGATGGTTCTGTAATGTCTAGCTACTGTTGTTTTTGTGTTTTTCTGATTGTATGATGTTGTTTGATTTTCCAAAGTCTGTAAATAGTTTTCCTAACCCAAATAGGGGGAGATTGTTGGAACACCCTATTACTAATTTGGGTCAGGATCACTATGTCTCTAGGAATCTGTGTTTGACCTTCTGTATAGCTTAATAGGTCAATTAGAATTAAGTCTAAGGGATCAGGAGTCTAGGTTTGGAAGCTGCCCTGAAGACCAAAGTTTTTCTGGAGACTAAGTCCAATCGTCGAGCTCAGCACGACGTTTCGTCGAACTCCGGTCGACAATCATCTAGCTCAACTTCGACAGATCGTCGAGCTCCATTCGACGATCACTGAGCTCAAACCTCATAATATCGTCGAACTCCATTCGACGATCGCTGAGCTCAGGTCGACGATTTTGACTCTGCACTGGATCCTTATCTCTGAGCTCAGTTCGACGATCTTTGAGCTCAGATCGACGATTTCTTTGCTGCTTGCATTTTCCAGTTCGCTGAGCTCAGCTCGACAATAGCAGAGCTCAGTTCGACGATTTCAGTTATCTTTCAGAATTCAAATTCAAATCAGATAGAAGTTATTCTGCATTTAATTCAGAAGATCTGCCAACCGTTTTCATTTACTTCTGGAGCAAGTTTCAAGGGATTTTTCAAGAAACAAATCAGTGGGCTTTCCTTTAGAAGAAATTATGCAATTAAGGATGTAATCAATGTAGACCAACGACTATCTTTGACAGAGTGATATCCTATTCAGACACAGAGAATAAAAGAGAGAATGTTTGTGAATCAAATAAGAGATTGACAAGAACAGGACACAACTCAATATACAGAGACTCTTTGAAAATATTTTGTCAACAAGAATTCTGAAGAACACACATCAAAAAGAGATCAAGCTTTCAAACAATCTTCAGATCTCTTCAGCTCAAAAAGTGTTCAAGGCCAACATCATTTCAAGACTCCAGACACTCAACATTTCAGCTTGCTGAAATTATCTTTTGCTGGAGATCTATCTTTGAAGGCCTATCACCCTCAGCAAAGCTCATCTTCCTGAAGATCAAGGACTCAGGGGGAGCTTTGAAATCAATCCACTTAGTCGTCTCAGTTGATTGAGAAAGAGAAGACTGCCATCACTCTCTCACCCCCACTCTGTAAAGGGTTGTTCAAACTCCCTTCAAAAGTTTGAATCTGGTTTTTGAGCACCTTGTCAAAAGCTCATTGGTGGCAAGACACCTGATCAAAAAATCTATTTTGGTTTTTGAGCACCTTATCAAAAGCTCATTGGTGCCCAGGACACCTGATCAACTCATCCTGCAGTGGATTCCTACCTAGGGTGGTAGAAGAGTGGATGTACCCAAGTTTGGGGAACCACTATAATTCCTTGTGTCATCTGGTTTTGCATGTTTTCTTTTTGTTTCTGGCCTAGATTTTCTTGTGCTTAGTTTCTGCATAGCTTAGTGTTGTGATTAGTTTTATTTCTGCTTCTCTGCTTACACTCATTACAACAATTGTTATAAAGCTTTGCAAAAGTTTTTTATTTGTGTTTCAAAAAGCACCATATACTCTATTCACCCCCCTCTAGAGTATATCAGATCTAGTTTCCCCTTTCAAATAGTAAATAAGCTGATGTACTATGGAAGAATCTTCAGTACATATGAACTGAATGATAAATTCCTAAGATTCTTGACCAAGGATTTGGACACAAAGATTTGTGCCATTAGGGAAGTGGCCAAACTTGCAGATATCTCTCCACCAACTTTGTTTGGAAAATTGCTGTCATATGAGATGCAGTTGATGGCTAGGAAAGATGAAGAGAAAAGTGTAAAAAGGGAGCATAGAGAAAAGTCTGTGGCCTTCAAGGTTGAAGCCATTAGGAAGAATAAGAGGATGTCTCCATCACCTCCTAAGATATTTGCTGAAATTACTTCAGATAATTCAGACAACCAAAGTTCAGATAGCAGTGACTCAGATGAAGACTTTGCTGCCTTCACAAGGCAGTTTCAGAGATTCCTGAAGAAGAAGCAGTGGAAGTCTAAGCCTTCCACATCTCAGCATAAGGATGATTATTATCAAAAGAGGAAGTCATCCAGGAAGCACAGGAGCAGGTCTAAGCCATGAAAATCTACAACATCAAAGATAGTTTGCTACTGATGTAATAGGCCTGGACATGTTGTGGCTGAATGTCCAGACAAAAGAAAAGAGTCTGCTGATAAAAAGAAGATTCAACACCAGAGCAAGAAGGAGAAATTCTTTGTTATTAAGAAGGAGAAGAGCTTGACAGACCAATCATCTTTAGAGTCAAAATCTGAAGCTGAGACATACTTTGGTCTATATACAGCAGATGAAGAAGATGAGTTTTTGCAAGTGCTGAACTCTATCTATGAACAAGAAGACCATCAGTGCATGGGACTGATGGCTGTGTTAGAAGAAGACAAGTTCCAGGAACAGCCTGGTCCTAGTAAGGTATAATGTTTTTCTAGAAATTCAGATTGTAGTACTGGGTCAGAGTCAGTAACATCTGCATCAAGTGATGTGGATGGGTCTGAGTCTGAAGGTGATATTCATCAGCTGATAGATGAATATGAGGACTTGTTGTAGGCACTAAAGAGAAGCAAAAACCTGGCCAAAACTCTGGCTAAGGAAATTGCAGATCTTAAGATGGCTGCATCTGAATCAGAGAGGATGCTGGATCAAAAGATGAATGAGATTGCCAAATTGAAAAACATAACTTTTATTCAAATGGGAACAATCACATTCAAGAATGATATCCACCAAAAAATGGCAAAACAAAGTAACAGTCAACATTTGGCTGACCCATTATAACGACCCTACCCCCTACCCGGGGTAGTGGTTCCTTCCCTGTATACAGTGCCATCATCTATCAGCAAGCATCATCAAATATCATATGTATATCATTTTCTTTATCCCTCTAGCAAATACATCACATCACAAACGCTGGAATCCACCAGACGCTTCGTGCACTCAGGGCACCTTCTTGGCGTACCGGAATCCACCAGTCGTATACCGCCGATCCGAGGTGTTAACTTGTTGGTTAACCGGACCTAGTCCACCAGTCTCGCAAGCTGGCGACATCCCGCTCAAACCACTCAAAGGTACAACCTCACAACATCCAATAACAACCAGAGTAGATCGACCCACACCATATGGTGTAGCAAGCCGGGTTTATCAGTGCTCCCCAGGCATTACCACCCATCGACCCCCCTCCTATTTCGATCAACCCACCCATGTGGTGCAGCAAGCCGGGTTTAACTCGGCTCCCCAGGCATTGCCACCAATCGATCCCTACCTAACTAGATCAACCCACCCTAGTGGTGTAACAGGCCGGGTTTATCTCGAGCTCCCCAGGCATGCTACCAATTGATCATATCATAACCAGGAGCTTTGCCAAAGCCTCCTCACATTCAGCATCACAGTCATACATTCATTACAATAGAAAGCCATTTACATATCATCACCAAAACCACGGAGTCTTCTCCGGTTTACCCATGAAAATCACCAATCCAGACTACCGGTCCAGATGGGCTTCACACAGCATGCCTTTGTCGTACTCCATATTTCCGGCTCTAGATGCAGACGCAACAAAGGAATCACTTCCGCAAATCCACCTCTTGGTGGAGGATTCCCAGCACATGCATAAAGAAAGGACTTTGATGTCCAAGAAGGAGATCGTTACCCTTGAATATCGCTTCGGTGCCATGAAGTAGCTGGATGGAAATCACCGCCTCGGCTCTGCCTTCACGAATCCGCTCTCAGATCTTCGCTCCGCACTCCGCAGCTCCTCCAGCAGTTGGTAATCTCCTCCCTTCCCTCTTGCCTTAGGCCTTTCTTCCTCTCTCTCTTTCTTGACATAAGATGAAGAAGAAGAAGATGAAAGAAGGGTTATATCCCCTTTTTCTCGGCCTTTTACACACCTGGACAGAGCCCAGCCACTGGATCCAGGAAGAGGGAAACAAATGGCTCAGATTTGGCCAGAAAAGCCTGAACACGGCCTGACACGCCCTGTGACACGCCCGTGTCACAGGCCGTGTCCCCTTAAGCGGCACTCAACCGACTCAATCCAGCCAATACACGGCGGTGTGACACGCCCGTATCACGGCCGTGTCCACTGACACGCCCTCAGACACGCCTGTGTCTGAGGCCGTGTGCATCAGGCTGCACACCCGCAACCGACTCAATCCAGCCGATACACGGCGGTGTGACACACTCGTGTCACGGCCGTGTCCACTGACACGCCCTCAGACACGCCCGTGTCTGTGGCCGTGTGCATCAGGCTGCACACCCGCAAAAGTACTCGAGACTCACACGGCCCTGGGACACGCCCGTGTTCCAGGCCGTGTGCACCTGGACACACCCGTGTCCCGCAAACACGCCCTAGCTCAAAACGTCGAGCTGAGTTCGACGACCACTGACACGCCCTGTGACACACCCGTGTCACAGGCCGTGTCCTCACTCGACACTCGACACACGACGATCGTCGAGAAAAATTTGTCGACCTCTCGACTCGACACAACCCAGGCATGATACGCCCTGGGACACGTCAGTGTCCCAGGCCGTGTCACCCATGCCTGAACCCAATTTGGCCCAAATTGACCCAAATTGACCCAATTGACTTCGGGGTGTTACAATCCTCCCCTCCTTCAAATAATTTCGTCCTCGAAATTGGACTCCAATCAGCCACAGAAGCACCAAATCTGACACCCCAAGCCATCGCACAAACTAACAAACATACAGTACAAACAAACAATCTGAACTTCCACTGGTGCACACTCATCCACAAAATACATCAAAACAGGATCAATCTATCTCATCATTAGCACAAGTGCACCAACTTTTGATCAATATGTACGTCATCTGTAATTCATATAACAAACATCACACTGATATCTAAGTATAGGTGGCATACATAGCATGTTGAATTTTGTGAAGTGGAAGTGGGTGACGGGACAGGCCGGGCGGCCTGGGGCGGACAACGTTGGCGGACTAGGCGGACTGGGCGGACTGAGATGTGCGGCCTGGTGGAAGGTCTAGTGGGAAGCCAGTTGTTCTTCTGGGCGGTTTGCACGGGTTGAGTCCGCGGACTATGCGGCCTGGTTTCTGCGGATAGGGTGTCTGCTGTTTGGCTTTGCCAAGGAGCGGCCTGAGCGGATGAAGGTGGCGGACTGGTGCATTGCTCAGTGGCCGCGGGTGCAAGCTTGTGCTGATAGGCGGGTTGGATCGTGTCCACGGGAAGCTTGCGGAGTGGTGTGTCCGCGGTGTGGGCTGTTGCGGACTGAGCGTAGAGCTTGGCTGAGGCCTTGTCGAGCTCTGGTGGCACAGCTGGCGATTTGCTGTGGAGGTCGTTTGGCGGACTGTGTTTTGGAGTCCGCGGTTGGCTGCTGCGTTGGACAGAAGTGCGAAGAGCTCGCGGACTCTTGGCGGTCTGTGCTTGGGTGTTTGGCGGACGGAAGTTTGTGTCCGCCATGCTCGCATTGGCTCTTGGTGGTTTTGGACTTGGTCACACTTTGTGCCAAGGCCATGGTGTCCGCGGTATCCGCCAAGTCCGCTATGACCGGGCGGACTGTTGCTGTCTTCCTTTGGTCGTGGACTTGTGGCGGATTGAGGTGTGAGTCTTGCGGACTGCCTCGGGTTGGTGCGGATTGCCATTGAAGGGTGTTGCTGTCTTGCAGTGGTTGGAGCTTTGCGGGCTGACGCCTTGTCTGCATAGCTCAGGCGGACTGGAGAAGGTTCGCCATTGTATGCCTTGCTCCTAGCGGTTTTCCTTGGTATCCGGCTAAGTCCATGCGGACTCGGCAGACGGTGTTTTTTCTATCGCGCGGGCTGGGGTGGTGACGCTATCTCTAGGGCGGTGACCACACTCCTCACCTCACCTATAAATACGACCCCCTGGCACATCTACAGTAACTTGAGTGAACAGTAAGTTGGGGTGTGCGAGGAGCTGCGGTCTGTGTTTGCCAGTCCGCGCGGATTGTTTCAGGCTGACGGTTTGCTGTGTGCAGGTCGCGCGGATAGCTTCAAGGAGCCAGGAGTTTGGCTGTGACTTCGGTCAAGTGCTTGGAAGTGTGCGGTCTCTGCGGACTCAGCAGGAGGTCGCTCTGCGGCTTGTCAGTTCTGTTTCATCTTTGCCAGCTTCAATAACCTGTCCGCCGGCTTCAAGCGGGTAGGGGTGTTCCTCAGTTCAAGTTCAGCAGGAGGCGAATAACGGTGTGTCCGCGCGGCCTCGCGGCTTCGGTGGACCCCTTGCTATTCGGCGGATTGCAGCTAAGCTTGGGCGAGCTCAGCGGACTCGGCGATCTCGGCGACCTCGCGGTCTCGGCGGACTCGGGTGCTGTCCGCCCGGCTTGTTTTTTGGTGCTTTCTATTTACAGCTGTGATACTAGCGAAATCATGTCTCGCTATGTATGCCTCGCATTGTAAAGAAGTGAATGAATAATAGACCTGCTTGTGCCTCCATTGTTTGTTGAGATTTACCTTTGTACCTCTAGTCCTTGGTTTCTGCTGGTTCAACGTGCGAACTGGGTAGTTCCGAAGATATTAATTTGGCGTTTGGGCTATCTTGCTGACCACGTTGAGAAAATTTAACATGGTATCAGAGGGAGGTTGCTGAGGTTCAGTTGCGTGAGCGGAAGTCAGCCAGTGTTGTTACTCAGTGATTGAGTGGTGATCAACCTGTGTTGTTGCTCGGAGCTGCTGAAAGGTTGCCAACAGGTGTTGCAATGGAAGGGAGCTTTGCAAGGGGTCTGGGCATTGAACTCTTAACGCCGACTAACTTCAAGAAGTGGAAGTCGTGCATGAAGAGTTATCTTCTTGGCGAGGAGCTGTGGGAAGTCGTCGGTGGAGACGACAGGCAGGAAGTCACTGTTGCTTTCGGTACTGCTGAGCAGGTTCGGCTCTGGAGAAGAACAAATGCTAAGGCGGAGTTCATTCTGAAGAGATCTGTGTCTCCGGAACTGTTTGATCACATCATTGGATGTGAGTCGGCTGCTGATATTTGGACAACCATTGATGAGTTGTTCAATAGGAAGAATGTGGCGCGGCTTCAGTTCCTGGAAAATGAGTTGGCCAGGGCAACTCAGGGAGACATTTCCATCTCCAAGTACTTCTTAAAGATGAAGAGCTTGTGTGCTGAGCTGTCGGCACTGGATCCTGATGAGCCTATCTCTGAGGCAAAGATGAAAAGGCACATCGTCCGCGGCTTGCGGAAGGAGTATGTGGCCTTTGTCACATCTGTTCAAGGGTGGGCTACTCAGCCGTCGTTGCTTGAGCTGGAGAATCTGCATGCCTCGTAGGAGAGCTTAGCAAGGCAGATGGCTGGAGTGAACCTGAATCAGGAAGGCAGCGAAGTTCTCTTCTCAGGAAAGAAGAAAGGATGGGAAGGGAAGAAGAAGAAGAAGGTGCAGGCCGCTGGTGAGAAGGAGACTTCAACTTCATATCCACCGGAGAGGAGCAATGCTCCTAAGGACTGGAAGAAGAACTTGAAGTTCTACCGGTGTCATCAGCGAGGGCACTTCAAGCGGGACTGCAAGGTCAAACTGCAGCCTGGGCATGCTGCGGGAAAGGAGGAAGCTTGCTCGAGAAGTGAAGAAGCAGAATGGGGCGGAGCTTTCTTGACGGGCACTTGTGTCCGGGCCTTGTCTGCTAAGGACTTCAATGGCGAGTGGATCGTGGACTCTGGGTGTGGTCATCACTTCACCGGAGACAAATCGAAGTTCACCTCCATGCAGCCTTACTCAGGTAATGAAGCTATTATCACTGCTGATAATACTGTTTATGCAGTAGAGAAAGAGGGGGTCGTGTCTTTGGGTAGTGATCAGGGGCCACTCACGTTAAGGAGTGTGTATCACGTGCCGAGCATGAAGAAAAACCTCTTCTCGGTGACCAATGCGGTGGACGCTGGGTATCATGTTCTGTTTGGGCCAACAGACGTGAGGTTTCTTCGCAACGTATCAGCGATAAAGGCTGATGTTGCTCATGTTGGGAGGAGGGTGAAGAGCTTGTATGTTCTTTCCACCAGTGCTTATGTTGATAGAATGAGGGCCAATGATAGTGCTGCTATCTGGCACGAGAGGCTGGGGCATGTTGGCATGGACAAGCTGAAGGCGATGGCGAGTAGAAGTTTGGTGAGGGGGTTGCCGAAGTTGTCCTCCTTTGGTGATGGGCATGTTTGTGCGGGCTGTCAATACGGCAAGGCACATCGCCTTCCGTTTGATAATTCACAAACAAGGAGCAAGAAGCCACTGGAGTGTATTCATGGCGACCTTATGGGACCGACGGTTACTGCCAGCCTTGGTGTAAGCAGATACATGCTTGTCTTGGTTGATGACTACTCAAGGTATACTTGGGTGTACTTCTTAAAGGAGAAGTCGGAAGCCTTCTGTTTGTTCGTGGAGTTTAAGGAGTTGGTAGAAGGTCTGCTTGGATTGCGGGTTAAGAAGCTTAGAACTGATAACGGGGGGGGGGGGGGAGTTTGTCTCCTCCGAGTTTTCTAACTTCTGCAGGAAGCACGGGATCCAATGGGAGCTTACTTGTGCTCACACTCCACAACAAAATGGGGTAGCGGAGCGGAAGATCCATCATCTGACAGAGACCTGCAAATGCTGGCTTCATGCGAAAGATATCCCAAGGTCCTTTTGGGCGGAGGGAATGTCTTGTGCTACTTATGTTATCAACCGGATGCCACTCAGCCCTGTCAACATGAAGACTCCTGTTGAGCTGTTGCTGAAGGAGAAGCCGAGTATTGGACACCTTCGGGTGTTCGGTTCAACTTGCTACGTGTATGTCCCGGATGTCTCACGGACAAAGCTGGATGCGAAGGCAAGGAAACTTATCTTTGTTGGCTATGATGAGCGGAAGAAGGGATGGAAGTGCATGGACCCTGTGACGAAGAAGTTCGTGGTGTCAATAGACGTTGTCTTTGACGAGCTGACGTCATATGGAGGTGGCTCGGTGGAGCTAACCGGAAGTAGCAAGGTTGATGAAGCACCGGTGGAGGCTGCTGAAGGCTTGGAAGAGGAGCTTGCTGTTTCACCAGCAGCTCCTGTTGCTTCGAACTCCGAGGCTGAGCCTTCTGGCTCAGGAAGCAGGGGGAGCACTGCTCAATGCTCGCCCCAGGTAGGAGTGGAGCCCGAAGAAGCAACGGAAGCCGTGAGCAAGGATCCGTGTCTTCGGAGATCGAAGAGGGTGATTAAGCCACCGGCTCGGTACTGTGATGGGAATACAGTGAGTCTTGTCTCCTGCTTCTTTGCAGGTCCTCTGGATGAGCGAGAGCCTGCAAACTTCAACGAGGCCACTGGAGTAAAGGAGTGGGATGATGCCATGAAAGAAGAGATTGATGCTCTGAAGAAGAATGAAACCTAGGATCTTGTGCCCAAGGTTGATGGCGTTACTCCGGTTACTTGCAAGTGGGTGTATAAGTTGAAGAAGAAGGCTGATGGGAGCATTGATCGGTTCAAGGCTCGCCTGGTCGCTACAGGATTCTCACAGCAGTATGGAGAAGACTATGAGGAGACATTTAGTCCAGTTGCAAAGATGACTTCTGTAAGAGTGGTGATCGCCTTGGCTGCTAGCAAGGGATGGAGGTTGTGGCAACTCGATGTGAAGAATGCCTTTCTTTACGGAGAGATTGACAAGGACATCTTCATGGATCAGCCGCTTGGTTTTGTCTCTGAGAAGCATCCGGACTATGTCTGCAAACTCAGGAAGGCTCTCTATGGGTTGAAGCAAGCTCCTCGAGCGTGGTATGGGAAGATTGCAGAGTACTTGCAATTCTGTGGATACCTGGCTTCCAACTCGGATTCAAGCTTGTTCGTCAAGAAGAAGGGAGAGCTAAGAGTCTTGGTCCTGCTATATGTGGATGACATGATCATCACAGGGAACTCGGAGGGGGAAGTAGCAAGGCTCAGGGCAGAGCTTGCTATACGCTTTGAGATGAAAGACTTGGGAGAGTTGCATCACTTTCTCGGTTTGGAAGTGGAGAGGAAGGAGTGCGGGGTTCTAATTAGCCAGAAAGGATATGCTGATCACATTGTGAAGCGGTTTGGCATGGGCGAAGGGAAGAAGTGCTCTACTCCACTGGAATCTGGGCTGAAGCTTCGACGAGATGAGGGAAGGATTCTTCTTGATCCCTTGGTGTTCAGGGCTCGGTTGGGAGCTTGATTTATCTGACGATTACAAGGCCGGATATCGCTTATGCTGTTGGCCGAGTAAGTCGGTATATGGCTGAACCAAGGCAATCTCATCTAGTGGCGGCAAAGGGAATTCTGAAGTATGTCAAGGCTTCTTCTGACATGGGACTCCTCTATAGAAGGGACGCGGAGGTTGCGTTGCTCGGGTACACGGATGCTGACTATGGCGGTGATTCGGATGATCGAAGGTCTACTTCAGGTTATGTGTTCACTTGCGGTTCAGCTAGCATCTCGTGGTGTAGCAATAAGCAGGACTCGGTGTCGGTTTCAACCACGGAGGCGGAGTATAAGGCTTCGGCCTTGGCTGCTCGGGAAGCCGTTTGGTTGAGGAGGCTTATAGAGGATGTCCATGAAGAAGTGCAAGGGCCTACTTTACTCCGGGGTGACAATGAGAGTGCTCTCAAACTGGTTAACAATCCAGTGTGTCACGCCAGGACCAAGCATATAGAGATTGATCACCACTTCATCAGGGAGAAGGTGTTGGAGGGGTCTCTGCTGGTCGGGCATGTTCAGAGTGAATATAATCTTACTGACATATTCACGAAGCCACTGTCGAAGGGGCCCTTTGAACGCTTGCACAGCTTGCTTGGCTTGGTCACCAATTCCCACTTCAAGGGGGAGTGTTGAATTTTGTGAAGTGGAAGTGGGTGACAGGACAGGCCGGGCGGCCTGGGGAGGACAACGTTGGCGGACTGGGCGGACTGAGATGTGTGGCCTGGTGGAAGGTCTAGTGGGAAGCCAGTTGTTCTTCTGGGCGGTTTGCACGGGTTGAGTCCGCGGACTATGCGGCCTGGTTTCTGCGGATAGGGTGTCTGCTGTTTGGCTTTGCCAAGGAGCGGCCTGAGCGGATGAAGGTGGCGGACTGGTGCATTGCTCAGTGGCCGCGGGTGCAAGCTTGTGCTGATAGGCAGGTTAGCTCGTGTCCGCGGGAAGCTTGCGGACTGGTGTGTCCGCGGTGTGGGCTGTTGCGGACTGAGCGTAGAGCTTGGCTGAGGCCTTGTCGAGCTCTGGTGGCACAGCTGGCGATTTGCTGTGGAGGTCGTTTGGCGGACTGTGTTTTGGAGTCCGCGGTTGGCTGCTGCGTTGGACAGAAGTGCGAGGAGCTCGCGGACTCTTGGCGGTCTGTGCTTGGGTCTTTGGCGGACGAAAGTTTGTGTCCGCCATGCTCGCATTGGCTCTTGGTGGTTTTGGACTTGGTCACACTTTGTGCCAAAGCCATGGTGTCCGCGGTATCCGCCAAGTCCGCTGTGACCGGGCGGACTGTTGCTGTCTTCCTTTGGTCGTGGACTTGTGGCGGATTGAGGTGTGAGTCTTGTGGACTGCCTCGGGTTGGTGCGGACTGCCATTGAAGGGTGTTGCTGTCTTGCAGTGGTTGGAGCTTTGCGGGCTGACGCCTTGTCCGCATAGCTCAGGCGGACTGGAGAAGGTTTTCCATTGTATGCCTTGCTCCTGGCGGTTTTCCTTGGTATCCCGCATATCTCCCCAATCTCGTAAACTCATGCAGGTAAGTATCAATATCTCACTCACCCTGCACCAGACGTAAAAATTCATTTTCCATCGCAATCCGCTGCGACACTGGCACATACTTGGCTAAAAATATTCGGGAGAATTCATCCATTGAAACCTCCGTTAAACCTCGACCTGCCAAGTGATGTACTTCGATCTCATTCCACCACAATCTCGCATCTCCTTCCAACAGAAAAGTGGCCAACGTAACTTTCTGCTCTTGTACCGTCCTGATTGCAGTTAGAATCCTTTTTACCCTTGCCAACCAATCTTCTGCCTGCGTTGGTGAAAGCGCTCCACCAAACGTAGGTGGATGAAAGTGCATAAAACGTGTCAATGAGTCGTCACTTGCTTGCGCTTCCACCACCACTGCAGCATGCTCTTGCCTTGCACCAGGCCTTGCCTGTCCAGTTGGTTGTGCCTGTAACACTGCAAGCACTGTCTCCGTTACCACGCGTATGGCCTCTGCCGAGGGAGGCATCGGCGCTTCCATGGGTGCTGCACTCTCATCAGACCGCTGGGGCTCAGACGGCCCAGCTCCATCCCTCGCCACATATCAATGAACAGAACACTATTAATACTTCCAATCATAACGGTACTGCTACATTGACTACACACTCACGCACATCATGTGCATGACATACATTCCTAGTGGACATTCATTGAGTTCACTTATGTTCTATCCTCCCAAACAATCTAAACCTGGCTCTGATACCATTTTGTCATGCCCCCACCCGTCACATGGCATATAACAGTGGGTCCGGCCGGGGCCCCACGCCATATATCACAGACAAGCGAAGGAATTACTTGTGGAAATCAAAATATATGTGTATCCTTAACTCATTCATTCTAGCGCAGCATTTTTTTATGTTAGCATGAACTCAAATCAGAATGTTCACCAATATATAAATACCACATTTATATATATAACAACACCAGGAATGTATACAACCCACACACCCTGGCCTTATGGCCTTACAGGTTCCTCTTTTACACATCAATAATTTCGTACATCGGCCCGCAGGCCGGCCACACATGAAATCCAAACACAGCTCTTCGCATGACCCTCAAGGGCCAAAAGCAGCAAGCTAGCCATTCCACTTATTCATTTCAAGCCGCGGCACCTACAATGAGACATCCACCAAAAAACGGCAAAACAAAGTAGCAGTCAGCATTTGGCTGACCCATTATAACGACTCTACCCCCTACCCGGGGTAGTGGTTCCTTCCCTGTATACAATGCCATCATCTATCAGCAAGAATCATCAAGTATCATATGTATATCATTTTCTTTATCCCTCTAGCAAACACATCACATCACAAACACTGGAATCCACCAGACGCTTCGTGCACTCAGGGCACCTTCTTGGCGTACCGGAATCCAACAGTCGTACACCGCCGATCCGAGGTGTTAACTTGTTGGTTGACCGGACCTAGTCCACCAGTCTCGCAAGCTGGCGACATCCCGCTCAAACCACTCAGAGGTACAACCTCACATCATCCAATAACAACCAGAGTAGATAGACCCACACCATGTGGTGTAGCAAGCCGGGTTTATCAGCGCTCCCCAGGCATTACCACCCATCGACCCCCCTCCTATTTCGATCAACCCACCCATGTGGTGCAGCAAGCCGGGTTTAACTCGGCTCACCAGGCATTGCCACCAATCGATCCCTACCTAACTAGATCAACCCACCCTAGTGGTGTAACAGGCCGGGTTTATCTCGAGCTCCCTAGGCGTGCTACCAATTGATCATATCATAACCAGGAGCTTTGCCAAAGCCTCCTCACATTCAGCATCACAGTCATACATTCATTACAATAGAAAGCCATTTACATATCATCACCAAAACCACGGAGTCTTCTCTGATTTACCCATGAACATCACCAATCCAGACTACCGGTCCAGATGGGCTTCACACAGCATGCCTATGCCGTACTCCATATTTTTGGCTCTAGATGCAGACGCAACAAAGGAATCACTTCTGCAAATCCACCTCTTGGTGGAGGATTCCCAGCACATGCATAAAGAAAGGACTTCGATGTCCAAGAAGGAGATCATTACCCTTGAAGATCGCTTCGGTGCCATGAAGTAGCCGGATGGAAATCACCGCCTCGGCTCTGCCTTCATGAATCTGCTCTCGGATCTTCGCTCCGCACTCCGCAGCTCCTCCAGCAGCTGGTAGTCTCCTCCCTTCCCTCTTGCCTTAGGCCTTTCTTCCTCTCTCTCTTTCTTGACATAAGATGAAGAAGAAGAAGATGAAAGAAGGGTTATATCCCCTTTTTCTCGGCCTTCTACACACCTGGACAGAGCCCAGCCACTGGATCCAGGAAGAGGGAAACAAATGGCTCAAATTTGGACAGAAAAGCCTGAACACGGCCTGACACGCCCTGTGACACGCCCGTGTCACAGGCCGTGTCCCCTTAAGCGGCACTCAACCGACTCAATCCAGCCAACACACGGCGGTGTGACACGCCCGTGTCACGGTCGTGTCCACTGACACGCCCTCAGACACGCCCATGTATGAGGCCGCGTACATCAGGCTGCACACCCACAACCGACTCAATCCAGCCAATACACCGCGGTGTGACACGCCCGTGTCACGGCCGTGTCCACTGACACGCCCTCAGACACGCCCGTGTCTGAGGCCGTGTGCATCAGGCTGCACACCCGCAAAAGCACCCGAGACTCACACGGCCCTAGCACACGCCCGTATTCCAGGTCGTGTGCACCTGGACACACCCGTGTCCCGCAAACACGCCCTAGCTCAAAACGTCGGGCTGAGTTCGACGACCACTGACACGCCCTATGACACGCCCGTGTCACAGGCCGTGTCCTCACTCGACATGCGACGATCGTCGAGCAAAATTCGTCGACCTCTCGACTCGACACAACCTAGGCATGACACGCCCTGGGACACGCCCGTGTCCCAGGCCGTGTCACCCATGCTTGAATCAAATTTGGCCCAAATTTACCCAAATTGACCCAATTGACTTCGGGGTGTTACAAACACCACAGCAAAATGGTATTGTTGAAAGGAAGAATAGAACACTGATTGAGGCTGGTAGAACTCTATTGAGTGACACTTCTCTCACAGAATATTTCTGGGCTGAGGCAGTAAACACTGCATGTCATGCGATTAATAGGGCTTCTATTATCAAAAGCCACAAAAAGACTCCCTATGAGATTATGAAGGGCAGAAAACCAAACTTATCCTATTTTGGGATCTTTGGTTGCAATTGTTATGTCCTTAACAATGGAAAGTTTTATCTAACTAAGTTTACTGCCAAATCCCAAGAGGGGATATTTGTTGGGTACAACAAAAATAGTAAGGCTTATAGAGTCTACAACTTGATTACTCAAGTTGTAGAAGAGTCTGTACATGTTGTCTTTGATGAAACAAGACTTATTAACTGTGAGTTGCCAAGTAGTGCTTGCAGTTCTACAGGTATAAATGAGGGAATGGACAAGCTTACCATTATAGAAGATTCAACTGCAAATCAGGAAGTGGAAAATGGTGGCTGATGTCCAGGGGGAGTACAAGACTCTCTAGATGCTAATGAAAACCAAGAGGTGCAGCATAATGAAGAGGCTGGAGGTGTTCAACCTGAAGATAGACTGAAAGTTATTGTACCTAATCACCTAGAGGGGGGGGGGGGGGGTGAATAGGTGACTAAAATCTTTTTAACTTTTTAGGCAGAATTCAGATTATATCACAGAATTATAACTACTTTTGCACATCAATCAATCAGCAATCACATCAAACCACATACACACAGTGAACACACAGGTTTATAGTGGTTCCCCAAGGTTTGGGTACATCCACTTTCCCCCTTCGCCTATCTAGTAGTGTACTAGATTCGGCCAAACTCCTCCACTATCTCAGATCCTCAAATCTTACACTCAGAGCCCCAAAACAGGTTCCTACAGCTCAGGCCCAAGGCCCTACAACTCAGTCTTCTTCAAAAACCTACACTCAGCTTCTTCACAAAGCCTACACTCAGCCACAACAGGCCTACACTCAGCCACAATAGGCCTACACTCAGAGATACAAATCTCCTACACTCAGGCACACATGCCCTACACTCAGCCTTTATAATTACAGACTTACAAACTCAGATCCCTAAGGATCCTATAAGAAATATAAAATACAAAGAGTATATACCTACAACTCTGAATAGATAGATGAGTTGATAGGTTCTTGATGAGTTCTTGAAAGAACCCTGCTGAGATCAATCTCACTTGGCTTTTCTTCAAAGCTTCTTGAATGTAGAACACAATAGGATTGATCTTCTCTGCAGCTGATCTTTGATCTCTGCAGCTTAAGATTCAGAACTAGGTCTGAATCCTACTTCTCAGCCTGGTTCCAACGGCTATCTTCTTGGATGGAGCTATCTCTCTCCAACTACTTAGATCTTCACTTGATTCTTCAAAGAATAGCTAGATCTTCTTCTTTTTCAATTACTTGATCATCTGTTTCTGTATACAGTAAAAGCCTATTTATAGGCCTTCTTCATGGTGATCGGCTGGTCCGGTTCATAACTGATTTCTGACAACTCTGACAGGTGCAGTAGACCGGCTGGAATGGCAGCTGTCAAGTCATCCAGTCAGTTCTTGAAAAATCTGTAACTGTCTGAAAGTGTCGAGACTGTCTGTCTTTAAGTGTCGACACTTATAGACTAAGTGTCGACACAAGTTGACAAAGTGTCGACACTAACCTTCAAGGTGTCGACACAACTCCTTGTGTTGTAGAATTCACTTCTCGACACAGCTTCTTCAATATGTGTCGACACTGATATTGAGTGTCGACACAACTCTTTGTACTTCAGTGCTTTGTTGAATTCTTGTAAGTGTCGACACAACTCCTTTGTGTCGACACATCTTCATGTGTTGAACTTGTTCAGTGTCGACATATCTTCTTGGTGTCGACACATGCCTTCTGTGTTGATACTTGCTGAGTGTCGACACTGCTCCTTGTGTCGACACATTCTTCTTCTGTTGAGACTCTGGCTGAGTGTCGAAACATCTCCTTAGTGTCGACACTTGTACTTAGAATTTTGTTGAACTTTGCTAAGTGTCGACACAGCTCCTTGTGTCGACACTTTCTTCAAGTGTTGAGTCTTCTGCTGAGTGTCGACATATTCTTTCTTGTGTCGACACTTTCTTCAAGTGTTGACTCTTTTGCTGAGTGTCGACACATGCTTTATTATGCCGACACTTATACTTAGACTCTACTGACTTTTGCTGAGTGTCGACACATCCTCCAAGTGTCGACACTTTCTGATGTAGACACAGTTCCTCTGGGTGTCGACACTACTGTTAAGTGTCGACACAGCTTCACTGGACGTTTCTTCATTGAGTGTTGACACAGCTCCTTGTGTCGACACTTTCTGTCTGGTGTCGACTCTGCATCACTGGTGTCGACACAAGTACTCAAAGTGTCGACACTGCTTGCCTGGGTGTCGACACAAGTCTTCTTAAGTGTCGACACTTTCCCTCTGGGTGTCGACACATGGACTTAGAAACTTTTTCATCTTTCCTGCAAATACTTAACCTGCACAAGTAAACTCAACATACATCAAATACATTTTGATGTATATCATTGAGTAGGGTGAGGCTTCTTCAAATCAGGTACATTAGAACCAATGTAGCCAACAATCTCCCTCTATTTGTAGAAGTCATAACCCTTAGTCAATGATATACACCATACAGAATAAAATCATAGCATGATGTAAAGCAGGATTATATAACAGGGCAAACATAAACATGTATTAATCAAAACATGTAAACACAGATATCATCTCAGAACAATTATGAAATAGTTTTATAACACATCACATTGTTCTAACACTTTGTCATATTCATCATACAAAAATTTACAGAGTGTTTTAAAATCAAAATATTACAACTGTAAACTTAAGATAAATCTATTCTAATTCTGATCAGCCTCCTTAATCACAATTCCTTTTCCTGATTGTACTTTGGCTTGTACAGGGGCTTCAGCAACTTCAGTATCAGCAGGCTTTTTCCCTTTCAGATCCTTCTTCTTTAGCTCTTCAGCTTTAATCTTTTGCCTCTCAAAGTAATGATATGGCTTGGGAAAGTACTTGCTAGGCTCCTGAGTAGTAGGAGGTAGCTTTCCCATCTTTGTCTTCCTTCTATATTGCACTATGGCTTCTTGCCTTGTCTCATGCTTTCTCCATTCTAGTTCAGAAAACCATTTGTTTCTGTCTTGAATATTATCTTTGGCAGCTTTCCATACAGTCAAAATAATATTTCTTGAAGTGGGGCTCCACTGATCAAAGTCAGGCCTTTGTTCAGCTTGCTCTCTGAACCTCTTCTTAGACAATCTGGCTTCTTGTTCTTTCAGTAAAGCTTCTTGCATAGCCTCAGATACTGGCTGAACCACCTTCTCTATGATGACATTTTGCTGTCCCTCAGGTGGGCTATACATTGATTGTATATCAGCTTGAACCATATCAAAATCTGGAGGAGGGTAGATTACTTGAGCCACTTCAGGTTGCTCCCCTCCTAGATATGCAGGATGTATCCCAGATTCTGCTACATTGTCATCATCACATAAAGGAGGATAACCAAGAGTTGCTCTAATAGAATTAGAAATCCACTTGGCATGATCAGAGCTGGCTTTGACTAACACCCTCTCCCCCTTTATGACTTCTCTTTCCATGTGATCTCTCAGATCATCCTTTTGAAATCTTATTTGGTTATCCAAATAGTTTACTCCATCTTTAAAGAAAGGTTTCAACCTTTGGAGCTTTTCAGTTATCAACTTCTGAGAGTCTTGAATTGCAGAAGTAACATCAGTTAAACTCTTTTGCAATACTTTATCAAACTCTGCCTTAGCAGTAGCATTAGAAGTAGTCAGTCCAGTAGCTATGTTCTTCATCTCTGTGACAATGGTATTGTGGGAAGCTGTTAAGTTGTCATTCATTCTGATCTGGTTCTCAAGAACATACCCTTGCTTCAGTTCAATGTCATCTACTTGAGCTTTTATTTTCTCCTGATGAGTAGCTAAGTAGACTACTGCATTCCCTCCCTTGTGGAAGCAGTCAGTCATCTCCTTCTTATTGAGATTCATCTCAAATCTTATGGACTTTATGTCTTGGGCCAGATCAAAGTGTAAAGATTTATGCCCTCATCCACATATGTTTCTATGGCTTTCCTGTGCTCATCCAGTTTAATTTGCATAGCAACCATTAAAGCACTGTAATCTACAGTTGGTGCTGGCTGTAGTACAGGCTGTGGTGCTATAGTTTGCAAGGCCTTTTTGTAATTCTGGCACCTTCTCTTAAATACTTGAAATTTTCTTTTCTTTGCTCTTGTAGCCTCCTCATCTTCAGAAGCAGATGTGCTTGCTATGTCTACCCTCTCCTTAGGTAGCTCCTCAACAACTTTTTGCTTCTCTGGCTCTTTCCTTGGAGGTTCTTCAACAAGTATTACTTGCTCCCACTCAACTTGAGCATTCTCCCCCTCAGCAACAGTACTTTCCTTCTCAAAGTCAGCTTGGTCCAGATTAAGGAATAGATCTTCCATGGTAAATTCTTGTTGAGGAAGTGATGGAGATTCTCTTATCTCATCAGTTACTTGATGTGTGTCCACTTGAGCTGCAATAGATGTGTCTTCCATGACAACATCTGGGGGTAGACTATCAATCTGTGGTTGCTGATTAACATCAGATAAGTGGTCAATTATAACTGCACTCTCAATAAGGAAATCTAATTGATTGATTTCTGAGATTACCTCAAGGATAGTGTTGGTTGCTTGCTCACTTTCCAGTGGAGTTGGCTCTTCCACTACTAGTGGCTCCCCCTGGACTGAATCCTGGTGTAAGGGGCTAGCTTGAGGTAACTCCCCCTGCCTCTCAGTAACTTCTTGTTGAGCTGGAGACTTCCCAGCATCTCCAGTGACTTCTTCATCAGGAGTGAAGACAACTTATTCTTCTGAACTACTTGATGATTCTTGAGCTACTGGAGCTATCTTCTTCTTCTTCTTGAGTGGAGTTATTTTCTCAGGAGTAGGCAATTCTTTGGTCAAGACCCTATCCCATCTGGAGAAGAGTCTCATGTCCATTTTCCTCATATGATTGATTTTAGAGCCTGCAGCTTGACTCATAACCTCTGGTATACTACCAGCAAGGTATAAACTTAATATCCTACCCAAATTGGGCTTCTTCATACTTTCTTTAATCTTATCAAAGACAACAACAGACCAATCAGTTTGCAGAGTGAAGATTATCCTTGTCATAAGATTGAACATATGTGCTGATATCCTGTCATGCCCTCCAGGCTTACTTAAGATCACTTTTCCAACAATTTCTGAGAGAAATTTCCCCTGGCTGTTCATGCCTCTCCTATTGAATACAGATCGAATTTTCAGCTTGGAATCTAGACCACACCAAGTTTAGCAAGTGCGAATTCTGGGTTAGATTCGCACCTCATATGTTATTATCTTTAGTTCAGGCTTTAAAAGACCATATGAAGGGGGATGAAATCTTCATGATCTGTTTTGAGTTGAAGGATATAATGTTGGAAATGAAAGACATGCGGGTAGTGCGGGACTTCCCTGAGGAATTTCCTGAGAAACTGCCAGAATTACCCCCGTATAGAGGAGTTGATTTTCAAATTAATTTAGTACTGGGCGCCAAGCCTATATTCAGGGCCCCTTACCGAATGGCCCCGAAGGAACTCACGGAGTTTAGAGTTCAGTTACGGGAATTGGTGGAGTCAGGGTTTATTTGCCCCAGCTCATCACCTTGGGGAGCCCCTGTATTGTTCGTCAAGAAGAAGGATGGAACCCTGTGTTTATGCATAGACTATCGGGAACTCAATCGACTGACGGTGCAGAATACTTATCTGCTACCACGGATCGACGAGCTGTTCGATCAACTAGTAGTAGCGCATTGGTTTACTAAGTTGGATTTGCGCTCCAGATATTATCAGTTGAGGATACAAGAAGGGGACATCCATAAAACGGACTTTAGTTCAAGATACGGGTTGTACAAGTTCACGGTAATGTCGTTTGGGCTCACAAATGCCCCTTCGGCTTTCATGAGCCTGATGAACAAGGTGTTTGAGCCTTATTTGGACATCTTCATCATCGTTTTAATCGACGATATCCTAGTCTATTCAAAGACAGAGGAGGAGCACATAGAGCACCTGACCATGGTACTGAAGAAATTGAAAGAGCACGCCTTGTTCGCCAAGTTTAGCAAGTGCGAATTCTGGGTTAAAGAGGTTGCTTTCTTGGGACATGTGATAAGTGGAGATGTACTAGCGGTGGATCCGGCCAAGGTGCGTGCCGTGAAGGAGTTGTCACCCTTGAAGTCGGTGGTCGATGTGCGGAGCTTCCTTGGACTTGCTGGGTACTACTGTAAGTTCGTAAAAGGATTCTCAAAGATTTCCCTCCCTCTTACTTCCTTGATGAAGAAAGGTGTGCCATATGAGTGGACACCCTAGTGTGAAGCGGCGTTCCAAGAGTTGAAGGATAGACTTACCTCCGCCCCCATCCTTGCACTTCTATCTGGGAAGAAAGGATTTCAAGTTTACACTAACGCGTCATATCAAGGGATGGGAGCGGTATTGATGCAGCACGGGCACGTGATCGCTTACGCTTCAAGACAGTTAAAGAAACATGAAATCAATTACCCGGTTTATGATTTGGAATTGGGAGTAGTGGTGTTCACCTTGAAGGTTTGGAGGCACTATCTATACGGTGTCCACTGCGAGATCTTTTGAGACCATAAAAACTTAAAGTACGTCCATACACAGAAGGAATTGAACTTGAGACAATGGTGGTGGTTAGAGTTTCTGTGTGATTATGAGTTCACCTTGAACTACCACCCCGGAAAAACGAACTCGGTGGCCGATGCGTTGAGCTGAAAAGTACCGGACTTGAGCTTAGAGTCATGGTTGATGTGTATGGAGTTAGCTCGGATGATTGAAAAGATGGATATTACTTTGGTATATAAGGCTCCTTCGACAGAGTATACAGAGTACTTGGCAACCATGAGCATAGTTTGCGATATCCGGGACCGAATCTCAGCGGAGCAAGGAAGGGATGCGGCTTTGGCCCCGACAATCAAGTTAATCGAAGATGCGACTACCTACGAGTATACACTAAAAGACGGCCTCGTTTATTTCCGTGGCCGGCTCTACATTCCCAAGGGCGATAAAATCTTGGAGGATATTTTGAGAGAGGCACATTGCTCTCATTATTCAGTGCACCCGGGTATTGCCAAGATGTACGCCGGCTTGCGGAAGACCATGTGTTGGCCGGGAATGACGAAGGATGTCAGATATTTTGTTACCCACTGCGAAGCCTGTCAAAGGTTGAAGGCAGAATGCAAGAGTCTCGGTGGTTTGTTACAATCGTTGTCCATCCCCGAGTGGAAGCTTGAGGATATCTCCATGGACTTCGTCCATAGGTTACCTCGCTCACACTCAGGGAATGATTCGGTGTGGGTGATCGTTGATCGACTGACGAAAGTAGCCCGGTTCATCCCTATGAAGAAAGGGGCTCACGTGGATGTCCTGGTACGCCTCTTTGTGGAGCAATTCGTACGATACCATGGAGTGCCTAAGACGATCATTTCTGACCAGGATGGTCGTTTCACCTCTAAGGAGTGGAAGGCGGTACAAGCGTATTTGGGTTTACGCCTTACCTTTAGCACCATATTTCATCCTCAGATGGACGGGAAGTCTGAGAGGACCACCAGGACACTAGAGGATCTATTGAGGTTATGTGTGTTGGATAGAGGAGAGCCGTGGGAAAGGCTCCTACCACTGGTAGAATTATCCTACAACAACAACCATCAAGCTAGCATCGATATGGCGCACCATGAAGCCCTTTACGGAAGAAGGTTTAGAACCCCCTTGTCTTCGGTGCAAGATGAAAACCCGAAGGCTTTGGGAATTGAGTATATTGATGATACTGATGCGGCAGTTAGACTAATACGGGATCGCATGTTGGAGGCTCAAAGTTAGCATGCGAAGTATTATAATGCATAGCACCGGATGGTGGAATTTCAAGTGGGTGATAAAGCATTTCTGAAAATCTGGCCGATGCATGGAGTGTCACGGGTGCGTGGTGTGAAAAATCTCAGCCCAAGGTATGTTGGACCATACTCTATATTGGAAAGGATTGGCCCTTTGGCCTACCGGTTGGAGTTACCGCACGAGCTAGAGAATCTCCACGATGTGTTCCATGTGTCATCGCTTTGAAAGGCACTGTTGCGGCCCGATCAATATATCCCCACTACTGATGGTGCAGTGGAGTCTGATAGGTCTGTGACACTAGAGCCGGTGTGGATCGTAGGCAATGAGACAAGAATATTGCGCCGCAAAAGTGTTCCCTTGGTGAAGGTGTTGTGGTATAATCATGGGAAGGAGTATACTTGGGAGGCGATGGACTTGATGCAAAAACGCTACCCGGAATTATTTCCTCAAGGTAATTTTATTTAAAAGCATATTTTATTTTCTGTATGCTTTTCTCCCCATAGCCTTAGCCTGATTTCGGGGACGAAATCTTTTATTTTATTTATAGGATTTGTAACGTCTTGATTCGCACTAGGCCCCTCGTAAGAATTTTTGAGTCAGGAGAGTTGACTTGGGTTCAGGGGAGTGCTGGAAGCAGGGCTGTATTTGTAAATAGGAGGAGAATTCAGTCCAGAATAGGACACGGGTAGAGACATGGGCGTGCCCCTACCCGTGTGGGAGAGGCCAGCTCTCGAGTCGATGAATCGAGTGTGTCCAGAGAAGGACACGGGTAGTGACACAGGCATGTCACTACCCGTGTGCATGATGGCACGGTAGGGGCACGACCTGTCCCTACCCATGTATGTACAACCACTGTTCCCATAAAGGACACGGGTAGTACCGGTGTCTATCCAACTAAATCTCGAGTCAATGACTCGGGTTGTCCCAGAGAAGGACACGGGTAATGACACGGGCATGTCACTACCGGTATGAAGATGACACTTGTAGAGACACGGGCGTGTCCCTACCTGTGTGCGTCGAGTGGAGCTCGACAAGGTGTGCCCCGAGAAGGACACGGGTAGAGACACGAGCGTGTCCCTACCCTTGTGTGTCGAGTTGAGTTTGACGAACTGTGTCCAGAGAAGGACACGGCCAGAGAACACGGTCGTGTTATGTGGACACGAGTGTGTCCCTACCCTTGTTCATGTATTGAACTATCATTGAAACCGCCGACGGCGCTTCGCCTGAGCAGGACACGGGTAAGGACACAGGCATGTCCCTACCCGTGTCAGTTTTCATTTATAAGGGTTGTAAAAACCCTAGCCATTTTCACTCCTCATTCCAACCTCTTTTTCTGAAGAAACTGCTGTAGAAGGGAAGGAGGTGCTGGAGCAAGTTCTAGAGGAGAAGATCCGCCGCCGCTAAGGAGAAGAAGATGCCGCCGAGAAGAGTTACAAGGTCCTTGGTCGGAAATGGTGAAAACGCCGGAAATGAGGTGAGCTTCCTCCCCTCTCCCTTGGTGCTAGATCTGTAGATATATCTAGGTGAGATGTCGATTCAAAAGAGTCTAGACTTGCGAGATGATGATTTCTCTAGGAAGAGGACGTTCTAGGGCTTGTGCTCTAAGGATAGTAGTGTCTTCAACCTCTCCAACCTTCTATGTGAAGATGGGGGATGATTTTGTGAAGAGAAATGGACTTATGAGGGTGAATAAGGGAGGAGGAATTTCTGATGTGATTTGGGGAAGATCGGCTTGAGGAGGAAGATGAACCGATGTCGTTCATTTCGCCTTAAGATGCATGCAGAATCTGTGTTCTGCACGCAACGATTTTCTTTGCCATTTTCAGGTGTGATATGTTTACAATTGGACTTTCGACTAAATACAAAAGTTGAAGTCCTTGAAATTACCTTTACAATGAGTGGTCGCACGACTTCAGGCAAAGTGTGTAGTCACAGGAAAGTCTGAACTAATTCACGTCCGACAAACCAAGCATGCAGAAATTGGGTTCCGTACGCAACGGACTGTAAAGCCGATTTCAAGTGTGCTACTTTTAAATCTGGGTTGTGGCCTAAACATGAAAGTTGACATCCATGGAAAGAACTTTCCATAGAGGGTTACACATCTTCACCGGATTCTTGTAGCTTCAGGAATATCCGGTCGAAGTTGTTGTCCTGGTAGTGTTCTGTAATTAGAATTCTGGGATTGGTATAACTTTGGATTTGGACTCGGTAGAGACAATGTAGCAAATTAACTTGAGGTTGGGTGAACTCTTTTATGTTAACAATCATAGTTTTACGAATGATGAAGTTTGATGATTGGATCCCTCGTAATTGAAATGTGAAGTGAAGTGTACTTAAACAAAATGAATTGGTACAAATTGGTAATCCAATAGAAATGTGCATCATGTTAATAATGTGTTGAAATCATTTGAAATTGAAATGTAGGATGCTAATCTATGGCCATGTGAATAATTACTTATCAGGATGAATTTAGTAGTCCAATGCTTAGAGTGTCGTCTCCCTACGGGTGGCATTGTGAAAGGATGTAGGTGCGGGTGTTTGACCACACTAGTTTGGATAGCGTTGAGAAGAGTCAAAGTTGGACGGTTGGGCTTGGTCATCGGTGTTCATGTCCCGGGGCTCCTTCCATGCCGAGTGGACGGATGGGCTTGGTGCTCGTGCTTTCTTCGAGGCTCCTTCCGTGCCACGGTGATGTAGAATTGCATGCAGTGTGAGTCGACACATGGTGTCGTAATCCTATGTTAAGGATAGTGTGGCAGGTCTACGGGCATGCCAGTCATCACACCGACGGGAGTTGGCACTTAGACCATGGGCGGTTGGGCTTGGTCCTCGATGTTCATGTCCCGGGGCCCCTTCCATGCCAAGTGAACGGTTGGGCTTAGTCCTCGTGCTTTCTTCCGAGGCTCCTTCCGGGTCACACAAGGCCAGTTCGGGGCTTGGTTCTTGATGCACATCTATCTGAGACTCCCGCTGGGCCATAGTATGCGAGGGGGGGCTCCGCTGTTGTGTTCTTAGCGTTGAGGCGTACAGAGGCCTAAGTGAAGCAATGTGGATGCCCGCTTAGTAGTAGAGAAGCCCGCTCTACTGTCGCCGTCTGGCCACGGCGGTTGATGCCTAAGAGGTTAGCTACCTGCTCGAATAGTGGGAACTAATAGTCTATGTCGACATAGCGGTTGCATGTGTGAACATGGGTGAGTCATTGCATAGCATACATTCCATTACATTTCATTACACAAACAAGATCCTCATCACATAAGTTTGTAAGGGCACTCTTATACGATGAGTTACTTTATGTTATACCGATCCTTAACTTATAAGATTGTATGGACATCCTTATAAGTTAAGTTACTTTTTGCTGTAGTTACCTATTGCTAATGGATGTTCTTGCTCCTGTAGAATTGCTAGCTTATAATGTCGTTAATCATGTTGTACTATTACCACCTGCTTGTACCTGTTATATTATTTATTATATACTGTACCCGTGTTCCTTTCTCCGCCCAGTGCTGAGGAGTCGCCGGGGGAGCGGATGTGAAGCCACTTAGTCTTTTCGACTAACGGTTGCTACGTATTCCTTTTAGGAGGTCACCCCGCAGGTAGTGCAGCCGCAGACTACGCAGCAGGACAGCCAGGTCAGGACGATAGGTCCTAAAGGGACGATACTGTCGCTACCGTCAGTCACCGATGTGAGTGTTGAACGACTCTGATGTAGCCCTTTTGGGCAATTATTAGCTGTACTCTGATAATGTAGAAGCATGTTTTAGCTTTTTTATTTGATGTACTTTTGGACTATATGCTTGTGTGGATTTACTTCTTATAATACTTTGGTTGGGTTAACATATACTTTGATATTGGTTGTAGCCGCCAGAATAGGCGTCTTGTGGTACAGGTTAGCCTGTGTGCTAATGCTACCGCAAGGCGGCTGTTCTGGACATAAGACCCCCTTCGTGCCGTATTTTGGGATCCAGGAGGGGGGTCTTACAGAAGGTCTATCTTTAAATCTTCTCATAAATTAATGAATGATTTCCCTGTGAACTACGTCCCATTGACTGTAACGATTACTGTTGGTTTGTCAAACTGACAGATGATGTTCTTCCAAACAAACTATTATGCATTTTTTTTCTATAATTTTAGCGGGTGAATCTTCCTCGACCCATTTGAAGATGTTGTCCACTACCAATATAACAAACATTCTCTGCCCAGAAGGTCGTAGGAATGACCCAAGGTGATCGATCCCTCACTACGCAAAAGGCCAAGCCCTTCGCGGTGCTATAGTGCTGACAAAAGGCCAATCAGGGACATTAGCATGGAGCTGAGAACTTCTTAACTTTTGAGCAAAATGGTGGGCATCCTTATTTAGAGTAGGCCAATAGAGTCCTTGGTGCAAGACTTTCAATGCTAAAGCTTTTTCTCCTAGGTGTTCTCCTCATACACATTCCCAAACTTCCCTCAGGCCGTTATCTGCTTCAGCCATGCTTTAAGCATTTTAGATATGGTTTAGAAAAAAAGCATTTGTAGAGTTGGCTATCGATTATGGAGAATGGTGTTGATGGTATCCACAATCGACGTGCCTCCAATCGATCTTTCGACATGCATACAGTCTCATGGTAAGAGATGATGAGATCCATCCAGTGGGACTTCCCCTCAATTATAGTGGCGACCTCGCACAGACCACTGATTCTGGGGACCATTGGATCTCTACCTCGGCGACACCTTAACTGGTATCCAGGGGGAGGTTGTGAGCTTGGAGAGCGTGTCTGCTCTAGTGTTCTGCTCCATAGGGATGTGGAGGATTTGATGAGATTGGAACTCTTTGAGAAGATTCTCGGCGAGCTGAAGATACTGCATAAGTTGCTCATTTTTGACCTCGTAGTCTCTCTCGACCTGCGAGACTACAAGCTAAGAATCTATGTTCACGATCAAGTTTTTTACTCTACTGTTGATGGACAGGTGAAGGCTGACAATAAAGGATTCATACTTGAGGATTTTGTTGGTGGACGAAAACTTTAGCCTGAGTCCGTACTAGAGAGTGACTTCTAAAGTACTTCTCAGTAACAAGCTTGCACCCACTCCCTCGACCACTAATGCTCTGTTGACGTATAGGATCCAACACACAGGAGCAAAGTTTTTGAGATTGAGAGCGACTTCTGGAGGGGCAGTGCATTACACTGTGAAGTCAGCCAACACATGGGACTTGATGTCTAGCCTTGGCAGAAACTGAATGTCGAATTCTTCTAGCTCTACCACCTAATTGATCAGCCTCCCAGACACTTCTGGCTTTTGAAGAATCACGCAAAGCGGCATTTGAGTGAGAACCCTGATAGTGTGGGTCTCGAATTATGACATGAGTTTTTTTGCAGAAAATATTAGGGCCAAGTCTTACTTGTCGGTCGCGGGGTATCTAGTTTCGGTGTCTTACAGGACCTGGCTAAGGTTGTATACCATACACTGGACCACTCATTCTTCTTTCACCAGAAATGAACTGAGGGTATGCAATGATACTGCCAGGTATAGGCACAAGGCTTCTCCAACGACTTTCTATGAGAATGGTGGGGGAGTGGCTAGGTATTGATTGAGAAGTTTGAAGGAAGCCTAACACTCATCCGTCCACGGAAACCTGGAATTGTGAGCACCATAGAGAGCTTTGAAGAACGAGAGGTACATGTCTCCTATTCGGGCTAGAAATCTGGATAATGCAGTTATTATCACATCAAGATGCTGAAATTCCATGATGGTTCGAGGGGGCGACATTTCCTTGACACCTTAATTTTCTCGGGGTTGGCCTCGATTCCTTATTATAGACAATGAGGCCAAAGAACTTTCCTGTCATTAAACCAAACACGTACTTGGATGGACTAAACAACATTTGTAAGCAGCGGAGAAGCTGAAAGCACTTGTCCAAGTCTTCCAGACGATTATTGTGTTGAATGCTCTTTACCAATATATCGTCGACATACACCTCCATGAAATTCCCTATGAGATCCTTTAACACTTTGTTCATTAGCCGCTAGTACGTTGCGCCGATGTTCTTTACCCAAACAACATCCCTTATCCATGATTTTTGGCTTCCTCTTTGATGGCTTGGATCTGCTCTGGGGAAAAATTGCGCTTCTTATGGATTACCGGTTTGCACACATGATTGTTGTTAAATGAGTGAGTGATTGCTAGTGTATCAACACCGGGCATGTATTTAGGAGAATATGCAAACACATTCTAGGTTGTTTGCACTAAGGAATCCTACATACTCATTGTTGAAGTTGGTGACCGGGCGGTCTGGCGGTTTGTCTTGGCGGGTTGAAGACCGCGCGGTCTGGCGGTTTGTCTCAGCCGGCTTGGAGACCGGACGGTCTGGCGGTCTACCCTGGCGGTCTCTCTTCCTCTCTGGTGGTAGCCGTGCGGTTAGCCCTGCTGTCTAACCGCGCGGCCTGTGCGGTTTGTTTTGTATAGTCCGCCTAGTCCTGTAAATTTTAGTCCCACATCTCTTATTTGTATTCTCTCATCTCTCCTCCATTCTATATAAGGGAGGGCATACCTTTGTAATAGATACCTTTTTTGGATAATAAAATTTCAATTATTCAAAAGTTTATTCGGCTTGTTCTCTACTTTTCGCTTCTTTTCTCTACTTTCTACCATGGTATCAGAGCACACGGTCATTTCCTCCTGATTCTGTGCGCTCTCTGTTGTTCGCGGCTTGTTTTCCGCGTTCTGCGACTTGTTTTGCGACTTGACTTCTCTTCTGTCTGCGCGGCTTGTTTCTATCCGCGCGGCTTGTTTCTGTCCGCTGCCCTGTTCGCGCGGCTTGCTTCTTCTTGGTTCTCTTCTCCTACTGCTCTTTGTCGCAGCGACCTATTTCCTTGTCGCCGCGCTCCTTGTTCTTTCTTGCCGCTCCGACTTCCTAGTCGTTGCGATCTGTCTCTGTCCGCGTGTGTTGTCTCTCTACTCACGGTTTGCTGCTGTGATCTGCCTGACCGTGCGGGTTGTTCCTTTCTCACCCGCATCTTGGTCGCGGTCGCCGGCTCTTCTCCTCTCTTCTGTTCGCTCGGCCTTTTCAGTCCGCGCGACCTCTTCCCCGCTGTACCTTTGACCGCTTTCTAGCAGCTGCTGTGATCTGCCTAACCGTGCGGGTTGTTCCTTTCTCACCCGCATCTTGGTCGCGGTCACCCGCTCCTGCTTGCTAGTCGCCCGGCTTCCTCTTTTTCCGTGCGACTTGTTCTCCTCTGTTCGCCCGACTTTTTCAGGCCGTGCGACTTCTTTCCCTCTGCTTTGCTCTGCTTCTTGGTAGCGGTCTTTCTAGCCGCCCGACCTGTTTTCTGTTCGCCCGGCTTGGTGCTCTTTTCTCTTCTCGCGGCTTGTTCTTATCGTCGCGGTTTGCTCCTCTCTTGCTTCCATGGCTTTCCCCTCCTCCGGCCTGTCCGCCTCTGTAGTAACCTCTTCTGGTAGTGCTCATGTTGTTACTCGCGGAAGATGGCTAATAGACTCTGGCGCCACAAATCATATGACAGGCAATCCTCACTGTTTTTCTCTTCTTGACACACATGCTCAGTTGCCCCCGGTTATTGTTGCTGATGGATCTCCCTCCCCGGTCCATGGGACGGGCCTGGTTCCCGTCACTCCATCTCTCTGCTTGGCTGATACCCTCTATGTGCCCAAGTTTCCGTGCAATTTACTATCGGTTACTTCTTTATGCAAGCAACTACGGTGTTCTGTCATATTCACCCCTACCTCTTGCACTTTTCAGGATCCGGACTCCCAACGGACGATTGCTACCGGGATAGAGAGTGGTGGCCTCTACTTCCTCGACAACGTTTCTGCTCTATCCGCCTTCTCCTCCTCCTCTACAGATCTTCTCCAATGGCATCTTCGCCTTGGACATGCTCCTCCCCGCATTCTACGACAGTTCCTGCCGCACCTCCCTCCTCATCATCCTCCTCTCAACTGTGATGCTTGTCAACTTGGCAAACATCACCGCTCATCCTTCCCCCCAACGCAGAGTCGGGGCTCTTCCCGTCCGTTCGACCTCGTTCACTCCGACATATGGGGTCCCGCTCCTAACCTCACCATCGGTCGGGGTAGTTCCTACTTTGTCACCTTCATTGATGATTTCTCTCGATGTACGTGGGTATATCTTCTCAAAGATCGCTCCGAGCTGTTCTCTGTTTGGACCTCCTTTTATTCTATGGTTAAGACTCAGTTCGATACGTCTATTAAACTCCTTCGTTCTGATAATGCCAAGGAGTATCTTAGCCACGACTTCTCATCCTTTTGTATTCACCATGGTGTCATTCGTCAAACCAGCTGTGTCTACACCTCACAACAAAATGGGGTGGCGGAACGCAAAAACCGTCACCTCCTTGATGTCGCTCGCACTATGATGACTCAAATGCATGTTCCTCGCTCCTATTGGGGATATGCTGTCCTCCTCTCCTGCTATATCATCAATCGCCTTCCCTCCACAGTTCTCCACGGTGCTACCCCCTTCTCCATTCTTTATCCGGACAAGGATCCCTTTCCTCTTCCTCTACACATCTTTGGGTGCACCGCCTTTGTGCACTCTCCCGCTGCCACCCGTGATAAACTCTCACCACGTGCCACCAAATGTGTCTTTCTGGGCTACTCTCCCACTCAGAAAGGTTATTGTTGCTTTGATCCCGTTACCCGCAAGCAATTTGTCTCTGCGGATGTCACCTTCTTCGACAATGTCTCTTACTTCTCTCCCGCTTCCTCCTCTCCTCCTCCTGCTCCTACTTTTCCTACCAACCCATCCCTCCCCTCTGCTCCCACTGATGTTCCGCCATCTCCACCATCTCCACCATCTCCACCACCTCCACCATCTCCACCCTCTACTCCGCTTTCTCCCTCCACTCCGCTGCCATCTCTCTCTGCTCCCGGGCCAGCTCTCTCCACCACGGATACTCTGGATACTGAGGCCCCTGTTGACCTGGATCTCCCTATTGCTCTTCGCAAGGGGGTTCGGGCATGTACCCAACACCCGCTTGCTGCAGTTGTTTCCTATGATCGTCTTACCCCTTCTCGTAGAGCTTTCGCTCTGGCTATCTCAGCTACTACCACCCCCCGTTCCTATCAGGAGGCCCTTACTATTCCTCATTGGAAAGCTGCCATGGATGAGGAGATTGCTACTCTGACTGAACGGGGTACCTGGGCCCTTGTTCCTCCTCCTTACGGCACAGATGTTGTTGGTTGTCGATGAGTCTTCGTGGTGAAGTTTCTCCCGGATGGCAGTGTGGATCGTTATAAGGCTCGCCTGGTTGCCAAGGGTTTTACCCAAACTTATGGGCTTGATTACTTTGACACTTTCTCTCCCGTGGCTCGCCTCAGCACTATTCGGGTTCTTCTCTCTGTGGCTGTCAACCGGGATTGGCCCATCTCGCAGCTCGATGTTAAGAATGCCTTCCTCTATGGCGATCTGCAGGAAGATGTTTACATGGAGCAACCTCCTGGGTATGTTGCTCAGGGGGAGACAAGGGTATGCCGGCTAAAGAAGGCTATCTATGGCATCAAGCAGAGTCCTCGTGCCTGGTTTGACAAGTTTAGTAGCATTGTTGCGGCCATTGGTTTTACAAGAAGCTCAGCAGATCACTCCTTGTTTGTTCGGAAAACCGCATCTGGTCTTGTTGTTCTTGCGGTTTATGTTGATGACATTCTTCTTACTGGCGATGACCAGGATGGGGTATTGATGACCAAGAAACACCTTCGTCACCATCTGGTCACAAAGGATATGGGCTCCCCGAAATACTTTCTGGGGATTGAAATCTCTAGAAAACCCAATTCCATGGTCCTTTCACAAAGGAAGTATGCTCTTGATCTTTTGAAGGAGGCAGGACTCACTGGTGCTAAACCTGCTCGTTGTCCTATGGCTGCTGGAGAAGACAAAACTTGGACAGATAACTCACCTCTTCTCTCTGATCTTACGAGATACCGGCGTCTGGTGGGCAAGCTCATATATCTCACGGTAACCAGACCCGACATCTCTTATGCTGTTGGCAAAGTGAGCCAGTTCATGCAAGCTCCGAGGGAGTGTCATCTACAATCTGCTATGAGAATATTAGAGTATATTAAAGCTGCTCCAGGGAAAGGTCTCCTATTTCAGAAAAATGGTCACCTAAGGGTTGAAGCTTACTCTGATTCAAGCTATGCGGATGATAAAGTGGACCGCAAGTCGACTTCAGGTTTCTGCACATTTGTTGGAGGTAATCTTGTGAGTTGGAAGAGCAAGAAACAGTCTGTCGTTTCCAGGTCTAGTGCAGAGGCGGAATATCGCAGCATGGCATCGACTACATGTGAGTTGAAGTAGTTGCGGGCTCTCATGCTTGACTTAGGAGAGGTTTACAACTATCCTCTTCCTATGTTCTGTGACAATAAGGCCGCGATACACATTTCCAAAAATCCGGTCTTTCATGAGAGAACAAAACACATAGAAGTCGACTGTCATTTTATTCGGGAAGAAATATTGAAGAAACAGATCTGCACTCCATTTGTCACTTCCGACAACGAGCTGGCAGATGTCTTCACCAAGCCGGTGTCCGCTTCCTTTTTCCACATCTGCGACAAGCTGGGCATGATCGATATATATGCTCCAGCTTGAGGGGGAGTGTTGAAGTTGGTGACCGGGCGGTCTGGCGGTTTGTCTTGGCGGGTTGAAGACCGCGCGGTCTGGCGGTTTGTCTCAGCCGGCTTGGAGACCGGACGGTCTGGCGGTCTACCCTGGCGGTCTCTCTTCCTCTCTGGTGGTAGCCGTGCGGTTAGACCTGCTGTCTAACCGCGCGGCCTGTGCGGTTTGTTTTGTATAGTCCGCCTAGTCCTGTAAATTTTAGTCCCACATCTCTTATTTGTATTCTCTCATCTCTCCTCCATTCTATATAAGGGAGGGCATACCTTTGTAATAGATACCTTTTTTGGATAATAAAATTTCAATTATTCAAAAGTTTATTCGGCTTGTTCTCTACTTTTCGCTTCTTTTCTCTACTTTCTAACACTCCTCTTGCTCCTCTGGGGGAAAAAGTGACCCGATTTGCACCGTGCAGGCTGAATCTTCTACGATAAGAAGAACTTCCATGAGCCCTTCCATCGGCATGCCACACTGTAGCATTGCCTCATCTCGAAGGTCAAAGTTGTCGATGTGAAGGGTCATGTCGTGCGCTGGCCGAGCTTATCTCAAATAGCAAGTCTGTGGACCTCCCGATACCCTTGGAAAATTCCCATGCCACTAGGGGTTATGAAATACATTGCTAGATGTGATGCCTAAGGGATTGCTCTGGCCTGCAAAAAGATATTTTTGTAAGCAGAGCTAGAATCCACGACCACAAACTAAATGTCGTGAGTTGTCTGTTTTGAAAATTCCCCCATAGTCACCAGGAGAGTGATAAGGCCACACACTGAGACATGCTGATAATCAAATCTATATAGTGGTCTGTCTGCCTGACTGAGACGTTCAATGACAATCTTCATGCTTTGGTGTGTAAACACGAACAAAACAACAACTAAGGTTTGATTCTTCATGAATATCCTTTTAACGATGAAGCAGGGATCCCCGATCCCCGTACTGATGACAATTGGGTCCCAATGTTGCAACCGTATCCCCCTCAAGTTTTCTCCTCCAAAGTAGATAGTGGTGTCCAGACATGCCTTCTTTTCCATATGGCCTTTCTCGCATTGCACAATGAAGAAGAATTGGGTAGAGAGGATGGGCGACCTGATGATGGTCTCCACCTCCTCTTCCACTTGTTTACCCCTAATACATCCTGTCATGCCAGAGACTGGCCACTTACTGGAACTAGCGTGACCACAACCTCCTCGAGAGGTGGCATTTACCAGTGGGAGCCGCCTTTCCGGCGGCGCAAAATTTCCTTCTTGCCATCAATGTTTATCATGAGCTCTTGTGCATAACAAGTGTTGCTTCCAAAGGTTCTTTGGAGAGTTGGGAACAACTTCCAACAGGCGGCACTAGAATATTGTAGGTCATTTAGTGGATACCCATACCAAAAGAATTGAATCGCCTAAGCTCGCGTATAGGCCAAGAACACAAGCAGTTAATAGAGAACCAATAGCAGAGACCGTAAGTTGTTTTACGTGGAAAAACAAAAAAAATGGAACAAACCACATGGCCACTACGATGCCGACCAAATCCACTAATTTGAGGTTGGTTACAAGTGTTAGGATCTTCACGAGGGTGACAGACCAATGCTCAATTTATAAGTACTTGAAAGAGAAAAAGAAGCACAACCTTTCTTGGCACTTGCAGGAACGACTTCTAGACTAGACACTTTGGAGAGCAGAGTGAACATTGCAACGAGAGAGTAAGCAAAGGGCCAAGTTCTTGTCGGAAAACTTTAAAGCTCTCTCTTCTTAGTTGCTTGTCTTCAAATGAATGTCTAGGACCTTTTAATAGTTTTCCTTTGGGGCGTGCCAGAAATTCCACCCTCTTGGAATTTGAACTCGTGAATGAAGATGCACGATTCGAGTCATTTGGATCACCAATTTTCTGAAAATAATGATGATGCCTTGTGGGCAGCCCGGGCTATCCAATTTGCCAGGGTAGGTTCGCCGGACGTGGCCGTGGAGGATGGCGACGATGGGAGGCCGCTACATATCGTCGGTGCGAGCGGGCGTGCATGCGAGGGGGGGGGGGGGGAGTTCTTCATGTTGAATTTTGTGAAGTGGAGTGGTTGACGGGACAGGCCGGGCGGCCTAGGCGGACAACTTTGGCGGACTAGGCGGACTGGGCGGACTATGCTGTGCGGCCTGGTGGAAGGTCTAGTGGAAAGCCGACTGTCTTCTGAGCGGGTTGTTGCATATCGTCTGCGGATTGTGCGGCCTGGTATCTGCGGTTAGGACGTGGGCTCTGATTTAGCCAAGGAGCGGCCTGAGCGGATAGAGGCTTGCGGACTGGTGCATTGCTCAGTGGCCGTGGTGCAAGCTTGTGCTGTTTGGCGGTTTGGCTCGTGTCCGCGGGAAGCTTGCGGACTGGTGTGTCCGCGGTATGGGCTGTTGCGGACTGAGCTTAGAGCTCTGGTGATACAGCAGGTGCTTTGCTGTGAAGGTCGTTGGTGGACAGGTTTTTGAGTCCGGGGATGGTTGCTGCATTGGACAGGAGTGCGAGGAGCTTGCGGACTACGGGCAGTCTGTGCTACGGTGTTTGGCGGACGGGAGTTTGTGTCCGCCATGCTCGCATTGGCCTTTGATGGTTTTGGACTTGTTCACACTCTGTGCCAAGACCATGGTGTCCGCCGTATCCGCCAAGTCCGCTGTGACCGGGCGGACTGTTGCTATCTGCTTTTGGTCGTGGACTTGTGGCAGATTGAGGTGTGAGTCTTGTGGACTGCCTCGGGTTGGTGCGGATAGCCATTGAAGGGGATTGCTGTCCTGCAGTGGTCGGAATCTTTGCGGGCTGATGCCTTGCCCGCATAGCTTGGGCGGACAGGAGAGGGTTCGCCAATGTTGCCTTGCTCCTGGCGGTTTTCCTTGGTATCCGGCTAAGTCCTTGCGGACTCGGCGGACAGTGTTTTTGCTATCATGCGGGCTGGGGCGGTGTCGATATCCCTTGGGCGGTGACCACACTCCTCACCTTGCCTATAAATAGAACCCCCCTGGCAGGTCTACAGTAACCTAGAAAAACTTGAGTGAACAGTAAGTTGGGTTGGGCAAGGAGCTGCGGTCTCAGTTTGTCTTTCTGCGCGGATTGTTTCAGTGTTGACGTTTGCTGTGTGCAGGTCGCGCGGGTAGCTTCAAGGAGCCAGGAGTTTGGCTGTGACTTCGGTCAAGTACTTGGAAGTGTGCGGTCTCTGCGGATTCAGCAGGAGGTCGCTCTGCGGCTTGTCAGCTCTGTTTCATCTTTGCCAGCTTCAATTACCTGTCCGCCGGCTTTAGGCGGGTAGGCGGTGTTCCTCAGTTAAGCTTCAGCAGAAGACGAATAACGGTGTGTCCGCGCGGCCTCGCGGCTTCGGCGGACTCCGTGGCTATTCGGCGGATTGCAGCTTAAGTTTGGGCGATCTCAGCGGACTCGGCGACCTCGGCGACCTCAGCGGTCTCGGCGGACTCCGGTGCTGTCCGCCCGGCTTGGTGTTTGGTGCTTTCTGTTTACAGCTGTTATACTAGCGAAATCATGTCTCGCTACGTATGCCTCATGTTGTAAAGAAGTGAATGAATAAAAGACCTGCTTGTGCTTCCATTGTTTGTTGAGATTAACCTTTGTTCCTTGGTTTTCTGCTGGTTCAACGTGAGAACTGGGTAGTTCCGAAGATATTAATTTGGCGTTTGGGCTATCTTGCTGACCACGTTGAGAAAATTTAACATGGTATCAGAGCAAGGTTCAGTTGCGTGAGCGGAAGGCAGCCAGTGTTGTTACTCAGTGATTGATTGGTGATCAACCTGTGTTGTTGCTCGGAGCTTATGAAAAGGTTGCCAACAGGTGTTGCAATGGAAGGGACTTTTGCAAGGGGTCTTGGCATTGAACTCTTAACGTCGATGAACTTCAAGAAGTGGAAGTCATGCATGAAGAGTTATCTTCTTGGCGAGGAGCTGTGGGAAGTCGTCGGTGGGGACGACAGACATGAAGTGACTGCTGCGTTCGGTACTGCTGAGCAGGTTAGGCTCTGGAGAAGAACAAATGCTAAGGCGGAGATCATTCTGAAGAGAGCCGTGTCTCCGGAACTGTTTGATCACATCGTTGGGTGTGAGTCAGCTGTTGATATTTGGACAACCATTGATGAGTTGTTCAATAGGAAGAATGTGGCGCGGCTTCAGTTTCTGGAAAATGAGTTGGCCAGGGCAACTCAGGGAGACCTTTCCATTTTCAAGTACTTCTTAAAGATGAAGAGCTTGTGTGCTGAGCTGTCGGCACTAGATCCTGATGAGCCTATCTCTGAGGCGAAGATGAAAAGGCACATTATCCGCGGCTTGCGAAAGGAGTATGTGACCTTTGTTACATCTGTTCAAGGGTGGGCTACTCAGCCGTCTTTGCTGGAGCTGGAGAACCTGCTTGCATCACAGGAGAGCTTAGCAAGGCAGATGGCTGCAGTGAATCTGAATCAGGAAGGCATCGAAGCTCTCTTCTCAGGCAAGAAGAAAGGATGGGAAAGGAATAAGAAGAAGAAGGTGCAGGTCGTTGGTGAGAAGGAGACTTCAACTTCATATCAGCAGGAGAGGAGCAATGCTCCTAAGGACTGGAAGAAGAACCTGAAGTGCTACCGGTGTCATCAGCGAGGGCACTTCAAGCGGGACTGCAAGGTCAAACTGCAGCCTGGGCATGCTGCGGGAAAGGAGGAAGCTTGCTCAAGAAGTGAAGAAGCAGGATGGGGCGGAGCTTTTATGACGGGCACTTGTGTCCGGGCCTTGTCTGCTGAGGACTTCAACAGCGAGTGGATTGTGGACTCCGGGTGTGGTCATCACCTGACCGGAGACAAGTCAAAGTTCACCTCCATGCAGGCTTACTCAGGTAATGAAGCTATTATCACTGCTGATAATACTGTTTATGCAGTAGAGAAAGAGGGGGTCGTGTCTTTGGGTAGTGATCAGGGTCCACTCACGTTAAGGAGTGTGTATCACGTGTCGGGCATGAAGAAGAACCTCTTCTCGGTGACCAATGCGGTGGACGCTGGTTATCACGTTCTGTTTGGGCCAACAGACGTGAGGTTCCTTCGCAACGTATCAGCGGTTAATGCTGATGTTGCTCATGTTGGGAGGAGGGTGAAGAACTTGTTTGTTCTTGCCATCAATTCATATTTTGATAGAATGAGGGCCAATGATAGTGCTGCTATCTGACATGAGAGGTTGGGGCATGTTGGCATGGACAAGCTGAAGGTGATGGCTAGTAGAAGTTTGGTGAGGGGGTTGCCTAAGTTGTCCTCCTTTGGTGACGGGCATGTTTGCGCGTGCTGTCAATATGGTAAGGCACATCGCCTTCCATTTGATAAATCACAAACAAGGAGCAAGAAACCATTGGAGTGTATTCATGGCGACCTAATGAGACTGACAGTTACTGCCAGCCTTGGTGGAAGCAGATACATGCTTGTCTTGGTTGATGACTACACAAGGTATACTTGGGTGTACTTCTTAAAAGAGAAGTCGGAAGCCTTCTGTTTGTTTGTGGAGTTCAAGGAGTTGGTAGAAGGCCGGCTTGGCTTGCGGATTAAGAAGCTTAGAATTGATAACGGGGGTGAGTTTGTTTCCTCCGAGTTTTCTAACTTCTGCAGGAAGCACGGGATCCAACGAGAGCTTACTTGTGCTCACACTCCACAACAAAATGGGGTAGCGGAGCGGAATATCCGTCATATGACGGAGACCTGCAAATGTTGGCTTCATGCGAAAGATATCCCAAGGTCCTTTTGGGCAGAGGGGATGTCTTGTGCTGCTTATGTCATCAACCGGATGCCGCTCAGCCCTATCAATATGAAGACTCCTGTTGATCTGTTGCTGAAGGAGAAGTCGAGTGTGGGACACCTTAGGGTGTTCAGTTCAACTTGCTACGTGCATGTCCCGTATGCTTCACGAACAAAGCTGGATGTGAAGGCAAGGAAACTTGTATTTGTTGGCTACGATGAGCCGAAGAAGGGATGGAAATGCATGGACACTGTGACGAAGAAGTTCGTGGTATCAAGAGACATTGTCTTTGACGAGCTGACGTCATATGGAGGTGGCTCGGTAGAGCTAACCGGAAGTATCAAGGTTGATGAAGCACCGGTGGTGGCTGCTGAAGGCTTGGAAGAGGAGCTTGCTGTTTCACCAGCAGCTCCTGTTGCTTCGAACTCCGAGGCTGAGCCTTCTGGCTCAGGAAGCAGGGGGAGCACTGCTCAATGCTTGCCCCAGGTAGGAGTTGAGCCCGAAGAAGCAACGGAAGCAGTGAGAAAGGAGCCGATACTTCGGAGATCGAAGAGGGTGGTTAAGCCACCGGCTTGGTACTGTGATGGGAATGCAGTGAGATTTGTCTCCTGCTTCTTTGCAGGTCCTCTGGATGAGCGAGAGCCTGCAAACTTCAACAAGGCCACTAGAGTGAAGGAGTGGGAAGGTGCCATGAAGGAAGAGATTGATGATCTGAAGAAGAATGAAACCTGGTACCTTGTGCCCAAGGTTGATGGAATTACTCTGGTTACTTGCAAGTGGGTGTATAAGTTGAAGAAGAAGGCTGATGGGAGCATTGATCGGTTCAAAGCTCGCCTGGTCGCTAGAGGATTCTCACAGCAGTATGGAGAAGACAATGTGGAGACATTCAGTCCAGTTGCGAAGATGACTTCAGTAAGAGTTGTGATCACCTTGGCTGCTAGCAAGGGATGGAGGTTGTGGCAACTCAATGTGAAGAATGCCTTTCTTTACGGAGAGATTGACAAGGATATCTTCATGGATCAGCCGCTTGGTTTTGTCTCTGAAAAGCATCCGGACTATATTTGTAAACTCAGGAAGGCTCTCTATAGGTTGAAGCAAGCTCCTATAGCGTGGTATGGGAAGATTGCAGAGTACTTGCAATTCTGTGGATACCTTGCTTCCAACTCGGATTCAAGCTTGTTCGTCAAGAAGAAGGGGGAGCTACTACTCTTGGTCCTGCTGTATGTGGATGACATGATCATCACAGGGAATTCAGAAGGGGAAGTAGCAAGGCTCAGGGGTGATCTTGTTATACGCTTCGAGATGATAGACTTGGGAGAGCTTCATCACTTTCTCGGTCTTGAAGTGGAGAGGAAGGAGTGCGGGGTTCTCATTTGCCAGAAAGGGTATGCAGATCACATTGTGAAGCGGTTTGGCATGGGCGAAGGGAAGAAGTGCTCTACTCCACTGGAATCTGGGCTAAAGCTTCGACGAGATGAGGGAAGGGTTCTTCATGATCCCTTGGTGTTCAGGGCTCTTGTTGGGAGCTTGATTTACCTGACGATTACAAGGCCAGACATTTCTTATGCTGTTGGCCGAGTAAGTCGGTATGTGGCTGAACCAAGGCAATCTCATCTAGTGGCGACAAAGGGTATTCTAAAGTATGTCAAGGCTTCTTCTGACATGAGACTCCTCTATAGAAGGGACTCGGAGTTTGCGTTACTCGGGTACACGGATGCTGACTATGGCGGTGATTCAGATGATCGAAGGTCTACCTCAGGTTATGTGTTCACTTGCGGTTCAGCTAGCATCTCGTGGTGTAGCAAGAAGCAGGACTCGATGTCGGTATCAACCATAGAGGCGGAGTATAAGGCTTCGGCCTTGGCTGCTCGGGAGGCCGTTTGGTTGAGGAGCCTTATAGAGGATGTTCATGAAGAAGTGCAAGGGCCTACTTTACTCCGGGGTGACAATGAGAGTGCTCTCAAAGTAGTTAACAATCTAGTGTGTCACGCCAGGACCAAAGATATAGAGATTGATCACTATTTCATCAGGGAGAAGGTGCTGGAAGGATCTCTGCTGGTCGGGCATGTCCGGAGTGAAAATAATCTTGCTGACATCTTCACAAAGCCATTGTCGAAGGGGCCTTTTGAGCGCTTGCGCAGCTTGCTGGGCTTGGTCACCACTTCCCACTTCAAGGGGGAGTGTTGAATTTTGTGAAGTGGAGTGGTTGACGGCACAGGCCGGGCGACCTGGGCGGACAGCTTTGGCGGACTAGGCGGATTGGGCGGACTGTGATGTGCGGCCTACTAGAAGGTCTAGTGGAAAGCCGGCAGTCTTCTGAGCGGGTTGTTGCATATCGTCCGCGGATTGTGCGGCCTGGTATCTGCGGTTAGGACGTGGGCTCTGGTTTAGCCAAGGAGCAGCCTGAGCGGATAGAGGCTTGCGGACTGGTGCATTGCTCAGTGGCCGTGGTGCAAGCTTGTGCTGTTTGGCGGTTTGGCTCGTGTCCGCGGGAAGCTTGCGGACTGGTATGTCCGCGGTATGGCCTGTTGCGGACTGAGCTTAGAGCTTGGCTGAGGCCTTGTCGAGCTCTGGTGATACAGCAGGTGCTTTGCTGTGAAGGTCGTTGGCGGACAGGTTTTTGAGTCCGGGGATGGTTGCTGCATTGGACAGGACTGCGAGGAGCTTGCGGACTGCGAGAGGTCTGTGCTACGGTGTTTGGCGGATGAGAGTTTGTGTCCTCCATGCTCGCATTGGCCTTTGATGGTTTTGGACTTGGTCACACTCTGTGCCAAGACCATGGTGTCCGTCGTATCCGCCAAGTCCGCTGTGACCGGGCGGACTGTTGCTATCTGCTTTTGGTCGTGGACTTGTGGCGGATTGAGGTGTGAGTCTTGCGGACTGCCTCGGGTTGGTGCGGACAGCCATTGAAGGGGATTGCTATCCTGCAGTGGTCAGAAGCTTTGCGGGCTGATGCCTTGTCCGCATAGCTTGGGCGGACTGGAGAGGGTTCGCCAATGTTGCCTTGCTCCTGGCGGTTTTCCTTGGTATCCGGCTAAGTCCTTGCGGACTCGGCGGTCGGTGTTTTTGCTATCGCGCGGGCTGTGGAGGTGTCGCTATCCCTTAGGCGGTGACCACACTCCTCACCTTGCCTATAAATAGGACCCCCCTGGCAGGTCTACAGTAACCTAGAAAAACTTGAGTGAACAGTAAGTTGGGTTGGGCAAGGAGCTGCGGTCTCAGTTTGTCTGTCCGCGCGGATTGTTTCAGTGTTGACGTTTGCTGTGTGCAGGTCGCGCGGGTAGCTTCAAGGAGCCAGGAGTTTGGCTGTGACTTCGGTCAAGTACTTGGAAGTGTGCGGTCTCTGTGGATTCAGCAGGAGGTCGCTCTGCGTCTTGTCAGCTCTGTTTCATCTTTGCCAGCTTCAATAACCTGTCCGCCGGCTTCAGGCGGGTAGGGGGTGTTCCTCAGTTCAGCTTTAGCAGAAGACGAATAACGGTGTGTCCGCGCGGCCTCGCGACTTCGGCGGACTCCATGGCTATTCGGCGGATTGCAGCTTAAGTTCGGGCGATCTCAGCGGTTCGGCGACCACGGCGACCTCGGCGGGTCTCGGCGGACTCCCCCCCCCCCCCCCCCCCCTGCTGTCCGCCCGGCTTGGTGTTTGGTGCTTTCTGTTTACAGCTGTTCTACTAGCGAAATCATGTCTCGCTACGTAGACTCGTGTTGTAAAAAAGTGAAAATGAATAAAAGATCTGCTTGTGCTCCATGTTTGTTGGATAACCTTTGTTCCTGGGTTTTCCGCTGGTTCAACGTGAGAACTGGGTAGTTCCGAAGATATTAATTTGGCGTTTGGGCTATCTCTCTGACACGTGAGAAAATTAACACTTCGCGTGC
>CM077153.1:240484619-240564365 GCA_039583875.1 Platanthera guangdongensis
GGAGTGCGGACTGGTGTAGTGTCCGCAGTGCATGCGGACTAAAGCTGTGTCAGTTTGTGAGCGGACTAGTGGTGTATCCACAGAGTCTGCTGGTGTGGCGGTCAAGTCCTGGCTTTGCCTTTGTGGTGACCAGGCGGATAGGATTTCTATTCGGCCATGGTTGTGCGACCTTAGTGGACTGGTTGTCTAGCTTGTCGCGGCGACAAGGAGGATTGGCTGTCCGCGGCTGTGCGGATACACTCGGTGCTCTCCACGAGATAGGGTGGTGATCCTATCGACTAGGGTGGTGATCACACACCTCTTCGCGCCTATAAATAGGACCCCCCGTCACATCAATAGAACAACTGAATGAACAGTAAGTGAGCTCGGGTGGTTGTTGCGGACAGTTTATTTTGTTCGCGCGGTTTGAAGAAGTTGACCGGTTTTTTGCTGTGCAGATTGTGCGGACAGTGCTGAGAAGCCTGAGACTTGGTTCTGTCTTCGGTCAGGGATCAATGCGAACTCTGCGGTTACAATCAACGGTTAGCAGCAGGTCGTGGACTGCGGCCCGACGGTCCCCTCTCTCCGGCAACCTTTTTCCCAGTTCAATAAATTGTCCACTTCTAGCGGCTTGTTCATTTCGGCAGCAGCTGCTCGCGGCGATCTGGCGGCTTGGTGGCCTCACGGTTAGGCGGCTTGCGGATTAGAGGACAAAGTTCTTCAGCTTTGGAATAACGGGTTGTCTGTGTTGCTAGGATGTTTTTCTGCGACTTGGCGGCTTCAGCGGACTCCGTAGGAAGCTCTATAGAGACGACAGTTACTCACTGAGTCCGCACGACTTGTTTTGTACATTCTTGTTTTGCTTCCATTGGGTATATCGACGTATCATGTCTCGCCATATATACCTCGCTTTGTAAAGATTGTTGATAGTACAAGGTTTTCTTGCTCTTCTAGTTGCATCTAGATTATTTGACTTGGTTATGGTTAGATTGTTCCTGCGCCAGGTTTCCCGTTTTCCGGTGTTCACAAATTTTTACATGGTTTCAGAGAGAACAGAGACTTGAGTAGAGATCAATCGTCATTTTGATATATTGCTGGTGGAAGTCTAAGTGAACCAGGGTTAGTGCAATGGAAGGTGGGCTGGAAAGAGGTCTTAGAATTGTGATTCTTACACCGACCAACTTCAAGAAGTGGAGGTCCTGTATGTAAAACTATCTTCTTTGCGAGAACCAATGAGAGGTCATCTGCGGAGACAACAGGCAAGAGGTGGCTGCTGCCGCTAGCAATGCTGAAACGGTGAGAGCTTGGAGAAAGACAAACACGAAAGCAGAGTTTACTCCCAAGCGTGCTATCTCACCGGAACTCTTCGACCACATCATCATATGTCAGTCAGTTGTGGATATTTGGACTTCCCTCGATGGGGTGTTCAATAAGAAGAATGTACCACAGCTACAATTCTTCGAGAATGAGTTTGCAAGAGCCACTCAAGGAGATCTGCCCATCTCAACGTTCTTCCTAAAGATGAAGAACTTATATGCTAAGATTTCAGCATTGGATCCTGATGAGCCTATTTTAGAAGCGAAGCTGAAGAGGCACATATCTGCGGTTTGCAGAAAGAATATGCGGCATTTGTTACTTCTATTCAAGGCTGGGCCACTCAGCCATCTTTGCTGGAGTTGGAGAACCTGTTGTATTCACAGGATAGCTTAGCTATACAGATGGCTGGAGTCACTATCTTTGAAGGAGATATTGAGGGGCACTTCTCAAGGAAGAAGAAGAGATGGGAGAAGAAGAAGAAGCCTACTGCTGGAGATGGCCCTTCAACTTCTTATCAACAATAGAGGAGTGCTGCTCCTAAGCGTGATTAGAAGAAGAAGGAAGGACTGAGGTGCTAGAAGTGCAACCAGCTAGGTCACTTCAAGATAGACTGCATGGTCAAGCTGCAGCCGGGGTACATTGCAGATAGAGAGGAAGTTGGTTCCAGTGCTGAGGAAGTCACATGGGGGAATGCATTCATGACGGGCACGTGTGTTCGTGCCTTATCCAACATCGACTACAAAGATGACTGGATAGTGGACTCGAGGTGTGGTCACCACCTCACCGAGGACGAGTCGAAGTTCTCCTCTCTACAAGCGTACTAAAGTAATGATTATATTATTACTGCTGATGATACAATGCATACAGTCGAGAAGGAGGGCAACATTTCTTTAGGCGGTAATAAGGGTCCACTCATGTTGAGGAGTGTCTATAACGTGTCAGGCATGAAGAAGAATCTCTTCTTTGCGACCAACGCGGTGGATGCTGGCTGTCACGTTCTGTTTGGCATGACAGAAGTGAAATATTTCCGCAACATGTTAGCGGTAAAGGCTGACATTACTCATGTACGGAGAAGGGTAAGAGACTTGTTTGTGCTATCAACAGGTTCCTATGTTTATTAGATGAGAGCCAATGATAGTGCAGTTATCTGGCATGAGCGGCTGGGACATATTGGGATAGACAAGTTGAAAGCTATGGCGGTGAAGAGCCCTGTGAAAGGCTTGCCAAAGTTATCATCCTTCGGCGATGACCATGTCTGCATAGGATGTAAATATTGAAAGGCTCATCGCCTTCCGTTTCACAAGTCGCGGACCAGGAGTAAAGAACCATTGGAGTGTATTCATGCTGATCTAATGGGGTCGACCATCACCACCAGCCTTGTAGGCAGAAGATGCATGCTCGTATTGATTGATGACTACACGAGGTACATTTGGGTGTACTTTATGAAGGAGAAATCAGACGCATTCCGTTTGTTTGTGGAGTTCAAGGAGCTAATGGAGGGCCGGCTTGGCCTGTGGATTAGGAAGCTGAGAACGGACAACGGAAGTGAGTTTATTTCAAATGAGTTCTCTAACTTCTGTAGGAAGCATGAAATTCGGAGAGAGCTCACTTGTGCGCATACTACAAAATAAAATGGAGTAGCAGAGTGGAAGATCTGTCATCTGATAGAGACCTGCAAGTGTTGACTTCCTTCCAAAGGCATTCCAAGGTCCTTTTGGGCGGAAGGGATAGTCTGCGCTACTTATGTCATCAATCAGATGCCTGTAAGTCTGATCAACATGAATTCTCCTCATGAGATGATGTTTAAAGAGACGCCTAGAGTTGGACACCTTCGTGTGTTCTGGTCTACTTGCCACGTACACGTCCTGGATGCTCTCAGGACAAAGCTATATGCAAAGGTGATGAAGCTTTTCTTTGTGGGCTATGACGAGCGGAAGAAGGGATGGAAGTGTATGGATCCAGTGACGAAGAAGTTCGTCGTCTCAAGAGACGTGTCCTTCGATGAATTGACGTCATATGGAGTGCCTCTTCTGTGGAGTTGTAGGAAAGTAGGTCAAATGATAGGCAGGAAGAGGCTACTAAGGATCTTCTGGTGGAGCTGTCTGTGTCACTAAGAGCTCCATGTGTTTCTAGATCCGATACGAAAGCTTCTGACTCATGAAGCAGGGGGAGTGATTCTCCTAGTACGTCCAGGATTGGAGCTGATTTAGAAGAAGCAGCAGAAGTGGTGAGCCATTCAAAGTGAATGATAGATCTACTTTACACTAGATGGGGGGGGGGGGGGGTGAATAGTGTATATTAAAAAAAATTAATTTAGTTTTGTAGTGGATTTAAAAATTAGTGATATATATAAATATATAAAGCAAAAACAAACAAATCATAGCACACAAACAAAGAGAATAATAATCACAGACAACACAAAGAATTTATAGTGGTTCCCCAAAATCCCGGGAACATCCATTCTTCTACCACCCTGGTAGGAATCCACTACAGGTTTTTGATCAGGTGCCCTGCCAGCAGAAGTTCTATTTTCTAAGGGAAATCTAACAACCCTTTAAGCTTTTGAACAGGTGCCCCAAAACCAAACTAAGTCTTTTGATCTGATGATTTAAGAACCAAGGGGGTCAACTTTTGAAGGGAGTTATAACCCTGTACATAGTTAGAATAATAAAACTAAAAGTGATGTTGTCTTCTCTTTCAAATTTCTCTAAGAAGACTGAGTGGATGATGAAGCTAAAAGCTCCCCCTGATTTGTGTAGAGATTGTAATCAGGTGAGGGAGCCTTCTCTTCAGGGTGCATGCCTTTAACAATTATATTTCTCTCCAGTAAAGCTTTTAGACAGATGAAAGAGTGATTGTCTCTTGGAGAGCAGAAGATATTCAAGAACTCTGTGTTGATTTTTTGTTTGTTGTCTCACTTGTCTATCTATATTCAGTAGAGTAAATTTTTTGAGTATATATTCCTGAGAAGAAATCCAAGTATTTAAATTTTGAAAATATTCCTTGAATAGCCTGAGTCTCTGAGAATTTGTAACGACTATATTTGAATATTGGATATAAATTTATTCCTTAACTGCCACGATGAATAATTAGAATGAATTCTCTGTGATCAATCTCTATTTAATGCTGCCAGAAATGGTCATATTCATTAAGAATATTCAGCATTAAATACCAGGGAATAACTGGCTGGAATTAGCTGTTCAAAAATAATTTACTTCTGAATATAAACCGTCTGAATCACTGCAGAGTTTTAGTTGAACTGACAAAAGATTTTGTCGACCTGAGCAAGTATTTGGTCTAACTGGGTAAGTAATTCGTTGAACTGGGCTTGTTTGTTCGTCGAGCTGATGTTGGCTATCATCGAGCTGAGCTTGAGATTAGAGGTCAGAGTTCGTCAACCGAAGCTCAGATTTCATCGAGCAAAGTTCAGAGGTAAAACTCTGAGTTCGTCGAGTTGAGCTCGGCGATCGTCATCTGCTTTCATCGAGAGAATTTCTGTATCTGTTGAACTTCTTTTTAACTGGAGTTCTTCTTGAAGTAGAAATCCAGGAAAGAATAACCTATGACACAGACTATATATAATGGGTCAAGATAATCATCCTAAACACATGATAATGATCCTAGCCCAAATCAGTAATAGGGTTCCAACAATCTCCCCCTATTTGGGTGAGGATATTATCTACAAGTAGAAAAATAAAAAGCAATAAATATCTGGCAGAAAAATAAACTTTCAGCAGATATAGAGTGTAGGTGCATTAAGAGTCTAACAATATAAAGACAGTTAAAGTAAATCAGAAACTAAGAGTTTTTCTTAGAGTTATTAGATGAAGGTTTTGTGAAGACCAAGTTTCTGTTGTGATCTGCAGCTTCACTTTGAGTCATCTTCAAATCTTGAGAGCCAATTATCTTTAGAGATGTTGTCCTTGATACTACAGCTTCTAGATGTAAGCTCATATATTCATCAACATTAAATATGCTCTTTTTAGAATACCTTTCAAATTCTTTTTTCCTGTAGGAGGACATAGTGGTGAAATGAGATATGTCTTTACCTTCTTCTCTAGATTTCTTTATCTGTGACAAAGCAATTAATTCTTTGAATCTAGCCATTCTAAAATTTGGATCCAACTCTGGATCATAGGTTGGAGAAGGAGGCCTTTTTGTGCTTGACTATTGTTGTTTACTTTGGCCTGAATGTTGCTTGCTGCCTTGTGATCCTGACCTAGAGGGTCTACTCTGACTGACCTGGGAATGTTGTGAAGGTGTAGGCTTTTGAGAAATATTTTCTGTTGCTCCTGCTGCTTGTGGAGGAGGAGGAGGTCCTCTCCTATACCTTAGAGGAGAAGTATATCTTTTCATCTTTTTATTATTTTTCATTTCATTCTTAGAATATCTCATCCAGTGAGGTAGATCTGGAGTGAGAGGTATTCCATGCAATATGTAATATGGAATGTCTGCAGTAGCTGAAGGTTGAGGAGCAATGTTAGCTAGAGCCTTCTTTTTCTTAAACTTCTTAGAACCAAAATTATCTGACTCATCTGATTCTTCATCATCATCAGAATCTTCTGCAGGTTGATCATATAGATCATCTAGCTGTTTAATCAAATCTGAATGAGTAGGAACTTGAACTACTAGCTGTGTACTTATAATCTCTGTATTTGGTGCTTGTATGTGAATAGTGTCATCTTGTTACATAACTTGAAAAATAATATCATCAAGATTAGGCATAGGTGTTTCATCCCAAGCATAAGTAAGATGGGAAGAAACTGGCTCTATGACATTTATTATATCATCAACTGTAACTGTTATCTGAGAAACTGGGGGTTGAGAGTATATAACAGTAAGACTGTTCTTTAGCTCTTCTAAAATTGAATGACTGATGGGAGAAGTATAACGTACTATAGCTCTAACAAAATTATTCTCAATAACTAGAAAATCATTGTGCAGAGTATTAAAATTGGATAATAAAGAATGAAGGTCAACTATGGGATGGATAAACACATCACCTGCAATGATTATTTCTGGAATAACTACTGTAGCTTCTGTTTCTTCAGGTGAACTTAACATCTCAGTATCTTGAACATTTACAAAATCTGCTGCTGCTGGGCTGTCTGCTACTGCTGCTGGAACTCTGGCTGTTGGAGCTTCTTCATAAGACATATCCCCCTGTCTAGATCCAGGGAAATCTGAATCTAGGCTCCCAGAAGAAGGGACAACATGGGAGGAGGCAAGCTGAGCAGAGAGTAGAGATGGAAGCAACAAGAGGAGCCACAACATCAACTATCAGCTTTTTGAGTGTAGGAGTGATGAATTCAAGAATGTTGGCTGAGATAGAAGAAAAATCCACATACATATAATGATTAGGAGTAGCAAATGTCGAAGGTGGATTGGAAGTAGAAGAAATGGAGGTAGAAGGGATGAATCTATTAGCACAGTTGGAGCAGAGATTGAATGTTTGTGGAATGGATGATGGAGGAATGACAGTAGGAGTGTCATCGGGAATAGTGTCTTCCTGTAAGGGTGATTGTGGTGGAGATGGAGATATATGAATTGGAGATGAATGAGGTGGAGATGGAGGTAGTAGATTGGAATTAGGTAGATCAGAAATTTGAGGAGATGAGGGTGAATGATGAATTGGTGATTTTGGATGAAATGAAGTGGATGGTATATCTTCAGATGTAATGGGTGGTATATGTAACTGAAGAATGAGGGAGTCAGCATGTGGAGTTGATGACTGGATAGGAGAATGAGGTGGAGATGGTAGGTGAGATGGTGGAGATAACTGTCTAGGGGAATGGTGTGGTGATGGAGGAGGAGAAGAGATATGAGGAGCAGTGACTTCTGTTGGGGTTGAGAGAGTGGTTGTTACAGCCCTTGTGCCTTCAGAAGCTACTCTGGAAGAAGTAGCCCTGGAAGGCTTAGGGATGACCCTCTCCCATCTTCCAAATAAGGCAGATGTCAGCCTCTTGGATGCATTTATGTGGATGGTCTGGGAGACCAGGAGTTCAAGGCATTTGGCTTGCAGGAAGATGCCCAGAACCCTTCAATAACCAACATCCTTCTTGTTGATTTTCTTCTCAATTGATTCAAACAAAATAATGCCCCAATTAATAGATTTTTGATTAACTAAGGCACACATCACCAAGAACTGGTGCCTAGTTATATAGTCATGGGCAGAGTGTTTGACCAATATGACTTTTCCAAAAATATCAGTCAAAAAATTATACTCTATAGAAAGATTTTTCTTCAAGAGATGGTTAGGGTTTCCCTGTGTATGATCCAACCTCTCTAGCATAATATCAAATTCATAACTGGACAAGTCTATGTCATCCTTTCCATTAACAAAACCAAAAATTTCAGTTAAAATATCAGGTGATAAAATAACCTGATTTCCAGATATTGATCCAGTAACTATTGACTGATTAGGAAACCTTGTAGTGTGAACCCATTCTTTAACTTCAACAACTGGAAGTTTCATCCTTGTAGTCATAAACTTCTTCAGATTCTGATCCTCGAACAATTTCAGAATATCCTGGAAGATTTGATCCGAATGTTGAAAGGAATCCATGTCTATGTCAAATCCAACATCAAATTTTATCGCTGAAAGAATCGCCTGAGAAATCGCCATTGCTCTACAAGATAGAAAAGATCAAGCGCAAGAGAAGGGAAAGGGAGAAAGCGCGAGGTAGAGTTCGATGAAAACCTATATATAAGTTTTTAGAAGTTGAAAAGGCGAACTCCGTCCGACGCAATACAAAGCATCCAACCCGCTTCGATGGAAAATTCTCAAAAGAAAAGCATTTCGTCGAGCTCCAGTCGACGAAAGTTTTGTGAAAGAAATATATTTCGTCGAGCTCCGTTCGACGAAAAGTACTTGAAACTAATCTGTCGATCTCCATTCGACAAAAGTTTCTAAAGGAAGGTTCGTCGATCTCCGTTCGATGAAAATTTCCGAAATATTTCACTGTTCGTCGATCTTTGTTTGATGAAAGGTGGACAATTCGTCGAGTACAAACAAAAATCAAATTAATGATTTTTCATTAATCATGCTTAACTGATTTTAAAAGAAAAGATGTTTCTTTTCATCTAAGGATTTAGTGAAAATATCTTCCCTTTGTAAATCAATAGAAATGAAAACAAGATTAATTTTATTTTTATCTACATTATCTCTAAGGAAATGAAGTCTAATCTCTAAATGCTTGGTTCTACTATGCATGACTGGATTTTGTACAATGAATATTGCACTGGTATTTTAACAAAATATAGTTGAATTATTTAAGTTGTATCCAAAATCTAGTAACGATTTTGAATCCACAAGATCTTTGAACAACAACTACCCGTTGTCATATATTCAACTTCAACAGTTGAGGTAGACACAGATGTTTGCTTCTTACAAAACCATGACACAAGCCTATAACCAAGAAATTGAAAAGTTCCTGATGTGCTTTTCCTATCAACTCTGTATCCAGCATAATCAACATCTGAGAATCCAGTTAATTCAAATCCTGACTCTGTAGGATACCAGAGACCTAAATTAGGGCAACCTTTTATATATCTCAAAATTATTTTAATAAAATTAGATGAGATTCTTTGGAACTTACATGGAACCTAGCACAAATACATGTAACAAAAATTATGTCTGATCTACTAGCTATTAAATATAATAGGGACCCAACAATAGCCCTATATGTTTTTTGATCAAGAGGCTTACCCTGTTCATCATTATCAACTACAACATTAGAGGGCATGAGTGTTTTCATGGCTGAGGCATCCGACATCACAAATCTTTTAATAAACTCTTTAGAATATTTAGAACGTGATATAAAAATTGAAAGTTATTTAACTTAAGGTTAGCTACTCACCTAGAGGGGGGAGGGGGTGAATAGGTGTTTGAAATTTTTAAGTCTTTTTACTGATTTCTTACTAGGTGATCTAGATCTTGTCCTTAGCACCTGCAATATAAGAGAAAAGCAAACAACACAGCCAAGCACACAGTTTTTTATAGTGGTTCCCCAATTGGGTACATCCACTTTCCATCCCACATATCCAACTATTTTGTTGGACTAGACACAAACTCCACCAATATGCTCCTTAGAGCTTACACCTCAGGCACTCGGCCTTACACACAGGTTCTCTTCAGAACCAAAACTCCGAACTATAAAGGTTCCTACCTCAGAGCCCTGCAGTGCTCATACAGCTCAGTGGTCAACTAACCACCTACCTCAGCCTTATTTCTAAGGCTTACAGCTCAGGCTTTTCAGCCCTACAACTTCAGGCACAAAACCCTACTGTCAGAGTGCAGTAGCACTCCTACAACTCAGTACCTTTCCAGGTACCTTCCTTAGTGCCCTCCAAGCACCTACAACTCAACCTCATCCAAGGCCTACAACTCAGTGACACACTTGTCACCTACAGCTAAGTGACTCAACATTCACCTACCTTAGCCTTATTTCTAAGGCCTACTACTCAGGCTGGGAGGACAACCCTACTCTCATATCCACACTTGGATCCTACCTCAATACTCCAGTAGGGCACCTACCTCAGTGACTAATTAGTCACCTACAACACAGTTCAAAAGGCCCTACAACTCAGATTCAGATAAACTGAATCCTACATGAATTTATACAAGAAGATAAGTAAATTTAAAATAACTAACTCAGAGATAAACATTTGAGTCTACCTTGCTGGACTGAGCAGATATCAGTCCAGCCCTCTTGTTGTAGAAGGAATGAGTCTTCTTCTACAGCTAACTACTTCTTTGCTGCACGGGTGAATAACTATCTGTTGTTGAAGGTTGACGACCCATCACACAAATATTTCCTTACTGATTAGAAGAATCAACAACCTTGTTCATCAAAGAACTATCTTGCTGAACTGGAAAGAGCTTCAGCTAACTTTTCCTGCCTGCTGGCTTGCTTTACTGGACTTTTCCTTCAAGCTTGTCAGAGAAGATGAATTCCAGCCACCTTTACTTTCTGTATATTTTTTGTTTGTTCTGCGTTTGTTCTATATAACCCTAATCCCTTTTTCTTTCTTATTTTTATATGTGTTGATTTGAATCAACGACATAATTTGAGTGTGAGCCCAGCCAAGGATGGTGAGTGCCACCTCCCTCAGAAAAAGGACAAATACAGCTTTCAGTGCTACTGCAACTTTCCCGCAATGGCTTGAATTATTTTGACTTTGTTGACTTCTAGTGACGTCGGTAGTGGTCATCCTGTGTTGTTGTAGCTTTCCCGCAATGACATGAAGTAATTTGACTTGTTGACTTTTGATGACATCAGCAGCGGTCATCACCTTCTGGACTTAGAAAAAATCCATAACTTCATGAAGCGTTGAGTGATGTTAAGTCACTCAACGCTATATGTCTTGCCTCTTCATTAGAAGAGTTGAGTGAACCTGCCTCACTCAACATTTCTGGACTTAGAGAAATTCTGTTGGCTTTGTCTCAGTGGTTCCTTCTCAACTATCTCAGCAGTTTCTTCTTTATAGCTGAGACTATATCCTGTCTCAACGGTTTCTTCTCAGCGGTCTCAACGCTTACTTCTTCTCCGCTGAGACTGTCTCCTATCTCAGTGCTTTCTTCTCAGCGGTCTCAATGCTTTCTATTTTATTAGAAGCGTTGAGTGAACCTGCTTCACTCAACGCTTCTTAGTTTAGAGAAATCCATCTTGTTTTGTCTCAGTAGTTATGCTGAGACATACTTCTCAACTGTCTCAGCTGTCTCAGCTAATTAGTCAAATTTTCTGGCTTTAGTTCGACGAATGTGGAACTACGTTCGACGATTGGTGGGCTGAGCTCAAAGATCTCTGAATCCCAAACTTCTGAGTTTAGCACAACAAACGGTGAGCTCAGCTCGACAAATGGTGAGCTAAGCTCGACGATTCCTGAATCCCAAGTTCTGAACTCTGTTCGACTAATGGTGAGCTCAGCTCGATGAATGGTGAGCTAAGTTCGACGAATTCTTAATCTTCCGGCATACTCTTTAATTTCACCTATCCAATCATGGACAACCAGCATACATGAACTAAAGCACACATCAAATACATTATGTGTGTACGTCATTGACCAGTTTGACTTCTAACAAATCGGGGACATTGAGATCAATAGACCCAACAATCTCCCCCTATTTGAAGAAGTCAAAACTATCTAAGCAAGAAAAGTTTAATCAATAAACATTCCCACTCCTAGTGGCTGTTAAGATGACACTTTTGTCAATTAACCTCTTGATGTGGCACTTATCCTTGTGGAAGGAAATGTCATAACCAAGATCAAATAGTTGGCTTATGCTTATGAGGTTGTGTTGCAACCCCTCCACATAAGCCACCTATGTGATGGTGATTATGTCATTTGATATCTCACCATAACCTTCAGTTATTCCCTTGTCAGAGCCTCCAAAAATGACCTTAGGTCCATTCTTTACTAGAGTGAACTCCTTCAACAGCTCCTTTGTTCCAGTCATATGTCTAGAAGATCCACTGTCCAACTACCATTTAGAGGAATTGGTACTTGAACTAACCTGAGAAGCACAATTCATCTCACGTTAGGACCCCAATATCTATTGGGTCCTAGGTTCACATTAGCCCGAAAATTACCTTGCCATCTTGCAGAATTCCTGACAGGTTGGCTACCTATAGACACTGAAGGATTGTGCCAGCAATCTACAACATAGTGGCCCACTTTGCCATAACACTAGCACTCAAAGATATTATATCTCCTTTTCTTTTTAGGACCAGGATTTGGCTTGACTGCTCCTTGAACATTGGGAAGATGAGCTGTTGTATGTTTCTGCTTTCTTTCAGCAACCATTTGACTAAAGGTAAGTCTTTCAGAGGAATGTTTTGGTCTTTTCTGAGAGCCACCAGCTGCATGTCACTTTTCAGCTAACATGCATCTGATATCATTAGAAACTGCTATTCCAGCCTTGCTAGAAGATTCACCTTGAGTCATTACTTTTGTTGGTTGACTCAGATTTCCTGTAGTAGCATTATCCTTGAGTTTTGGGGATGGGGCACTAAAAACAAATGATTTAGGATGGGCCATTTGAATTTCCTCATGGATAGCCTTAAAGGCCCTCACATGGTTGTATCTTTCACCTTGGCTAGGGCCACATTGGTCCATACCAATGGATCTACCATTCTCCTAGTGACCATAATAACTGTCATGGTCGTACCTGTTAGAAGGCAACAAGACTTTCTGAAGAGGAATTTGAGGCAATGAGGCTAGAGGAACTACTGTGCCTTACCCTTTCCCTTTCCTTTTGGATTGGGAGGTCTAACAGGTCCCTTAAATGATAACCCTTTCTTACCCACTTGGGTAAGGTGGGTGTCAATTAAGGGAAGCATAGTGTTTGGCTTAGAAAACTTGGTCACCGACAATTTCTCATTTAGGAGATCATTTTCAAGTTTCTGGACAAGTTTCTCATTTGAGACTCTTACCACAGACTGTCTGTCAATGATTTCCTTGAGCTGGGCTGATTGTGCAGCCATATTAGTGAGAGCTTTTTCTTGGCCTTCACACTTGCTTTTAAGACTAAGAAGCTCTTTTGCCTGTCTCTTGGCAAGGAGCTTGCACCTCTTGAATACGTCAAGAAGTTCTCCATACTTGTCAATTATAGAGTTGACATCATCCTCAGAATCTGAATCCATTTCATCTCTTGATGATTGAGCTTCAGAGTCTGAGCTAGACTCATGGCTTGAAATAGATGGCTGAGATTTATAATTTACCTGAGCTTGTCCAGGCTGATCCTGACTGCTCGCTTCATCTGTCATTGCCATCAATCCATGGCATTGATCATCTTCCTCTTCATCTTTATACATCTCTGAGTCACTATCTGAAAGTGACAGAGGTACCCTGATCCCTATCCTAGCAGCATGGCATTCTTCAAGTTCTCCTTCAGCAACAATAATTAGCCCAATATAGGCTTCTTCATCTTCACTATCTGACCCAGAGGATGAGTCAGACCAGGTCTTTTCCTTCTTGGCCACAAGGGACTTCTCTTTCTTCGTTCCCTTATGGTGCTTCTTCACTCCTTCTTTCCTCTTCACTGGGCAGTCAACAATTATATGCCTGGGTTTGTTGTAGCAAAATTAAATAACATTAGAGGAAGTTTGTTTGCTAGAGTTATGATCATACATGTCCTCCTTAGAGGATTTCCTTCTATGCTGTGAGGAAGAGGATGACCTTCTGTTCCTCTAATGCCCCTTCTTCATGAATTTCTGAAACTTCCTGGAGAAGGTAGCATGGTCCTCATCAGATGTATGGCTGTCTGAAGTGCTAGTCTTTGAGCACTCGGAATCTGACTCAGTAATTTTCCTGAGTGGAGAGTTCTTCCTTCTGCTCCTAGATGGAGTTTTAGCTTTGAAGGCCACAAACTTCTCCTTGGCCTGTAACTTACTGCTATTTTATTCTTCCTTTCTTGCAGCAAGTTGCATCTCATATAACAGGAGCTTTCTAAACAGGGTTGGAGGAGGAATGTTAACTAACTTGACATTTCCTTAATGACACAAATCTTTGTGTCCCAATCCTTTGTGAGGGACCTGAGAAATTTGTCATTCGGATCATAGGTGCTGAAGATTCTTCCATATGTTCTCAGTTCATTCACTATTCTGAAAAAGCTTTCAAAGCACTTAGTAATGCCATCAGACTTTCCTTGTCTTAAGGCCTCATACTCTTGATTGAGCATGGATTTTCTGTCATCCCTCACCTCCTCTGAACCATTCATGAACACAACTTGGGTGTCCCACATCTCCTTGGAGGTCTTGTAGTGCACAAGATTCTGGAAGGTTGAATCATCTATTGCACTAGCAATGATGTTTTGAGCTCTCTTGTCCACGGAGGCAAGTAGGAGCTCATCTTTGTTCATTTCATCATAAGATTTAGGTGCCTGGATGTTGGCATCGAGAACTGAGGTCTTCATAGGGATAAAGGGTCCCACTTTCACTGTGATGTATATCCTAGGGTCAGCAGCTTCCATGAATAGTCTAACCACATTCTTATGTCTTATAACTAACCTTAGAGGAATGCTCAGATTGTTAGATCCTTTTTGAGGAACCTCCCTCTAATACCACTTGAAAGTTATTTAACTTAAGGTTAGCTAGTCACCTAGAGGGGGAGGGGATGAATAGGTCTTTGAAATTTTCAAGTCTTTTTACTGATTTCATACTAGGTGATCTAGAGCTTGTCCTTAGTACCTACAATATAAGAGAAAAGCAAATAACACAGCCAAGCACATAGTTATTTATAATGTTTTCTTAATTGGGTATACCCACTTTGCCTCCCACATATCAAACTATTTTGTTGAACTAGGCACAAACTCCACCAATATGCTCCTCAGAGCTTACACCTCAGGCCCTCAACCTTACACACGGGTTCTCTTCAGAACCCAAACTCAGAACCATAAAGGTTCCTAGCTTAGAGCACTGCAGTGCTCCTACAGCTCAATGGTTCACTGACCACCTACCTCAGTCTTATTTATAAGGACTACAGCCCAGTCATTTCGGCCCTAAAACTTCATGCACAAAGCCCTACTCCCAGAGTGCTGCAACACTCCTACAACTCAGTACCATTATAGGTATCTACCTCAGTGCCCTTCCAGGCACCTATAGCTCAGCCTCCTCCAAGGCCTACAACTCAGTGACACACTTGTCACCTACAACTCTATGACTCAACAGTCACCTACCTCAGCCTTATTTCTAAGGCCTACTACTCAGGCTGGGAGGACAGCCCTACTCTCAGACCCACACTTGGATCCTACCTCAGTACCCCAGCAGGGCACCTACCTCAGTGACTAATTAGTCACCTATAACTGAGGCCAAAAGGCCCTACAGCTCAGATACATATAAACTGAATCCTATAATAATTTATACAAGAAGATAAGTAAATTTAAAACCACTGACTCAGAGATCAATCTCCAAGTCTACCTTGCTGGACTGAGCAAATATCAGCCCAACCCTTTTGTTGTAGAAGGAATGAGTATTCTTCTACAGCTAACTGCTTCTTTGCTGCACAGGTGAGCTTCTATCTACTGTTGAAGTTTGTATCCCGTCACACAGCTATCTCCTTGCCGATTAGAAGAATTAGTAGCCTTATTCTTCAAAGAACTATCTTGCTGAATTGGAAAGAGCTTCAACTAACTTTTTCTACCTACTGGCTTGCTCTGCTGGACTTTGCTTTCAAGCTTGTCAGAGCAGATGAAGTCCAACGGCCTCTATTTTCCATATATTCTTCGTGTGTTCTGCGTTTATTCTCCGTAACCCAAATCCTTTTTTTCTTTCTTCTTTTTATATGTGTTGATTTGAATCAATAACACAATTTGAGTGTGGGCCCAGCCAAGGATGGTGAGCGCCACCTCCCTCAAAAAAGGACAAATACAATTTTTGGCGCTACTGCAACTTTCCCACAATGGCTTGAATTATTTTGACTTTGTTAACTTCTGGTGACGTCAGCAGTGGTCATCATGTACTGCTGTAGCTTTCTCGCAATGGTATGAAGTACTTTGACTAGATGACTTTGATAACGTCAGCAGCGGTCATCACCTTCTGGACTTAGAAAAATTCCAGAATTTCATGAAGCGTTGAGTGATGTTAAGTAAGTCAATGTCATCTGTCTTTCCTCTTCATTAGAAGCGTTGAGTGAACCTGCCTCACTCAACGCTTCTGGACTTTGAGAAATTCTGCTGGCTTTGTCTTAGCGGTTCCTTCTCAACTGTCTCAACGATTTCTTCTTCACAGCTGAGACTATCTCCTCTCTCAGTGGTTTCTTCTCAGCGGTCTCAATGCTTACTTCTTCTCAGCTGAGACTGTCTCCTGTCTCAATGATTTTTTCTCAGTGGTCTCAGCGCTTTCTTCTTTATTAGAAGCATTGAGTGAACCTGCTTCACTCAACGCTTTTGGACTTAGAGAAATCCAGCTTGTTTTGTCTCAGCAGTTATGCTGAGACATACTTCTCAGCTGTCTCAGCTATCTCAGCGATTTTGCCTTAGACATACTTCTCAGCTGTCTCAACGGTTTTGTCCACATAAACATCTTCTTTGAGCTCTCCATTTAGAAAAGCACTCTTGACATCCATCTGATATACCTTGAATCCCTTGAATGCTGCAAAATCTAGAAAGATCCTGATAGCCTCTAATCTTGTAATAGGAGCAAATGTCTGGTCATAGTCTATGTCTTCCTCCTGTGAATATCCTTGAGCACCAATCATGCTTTATGTAAGACCCCCTTTTTTTCTTTTTAAACCACAGGGTCTTAGGCCCAGAACCGCCGCTTTGCGGTGACACTTCCACACCCGGGAAGGTCGTCATCACAAAATACCGATCCTGCCGGCCATATCGATAACAGAAAATGGTAGCAAGAGAGTAAATGAAACACATGTCCATAGAGATCACATATATATAAATAATCTCCATGAAGGGAGAGTCCATAGTAATGATAATAAAGGTACTAAAAATAGGTCTCACGCCGGATACATCAATGTCCTCACTTCATATCTCTCATCACTGAAGTAAAACTAAAACAACTACTAGCGATCGAGACTCATTGTCCCAGCTGTCTGAAATCTGGTACTAGACTGTCCCATCTCTAAGCATGCCGACCTCCGGGGATGCTCCTCCATACTGGGCTCCACGATCCCATAAAACGATTTGGTCTGAAAACCGTTAGTCTAAAAGACTAAGACCTATCATCCCATACCCCTCCCTCATGGCCCCTAAGCATCGTGCGGAGAGGAGGAAAAGGAAGCTCTGAAGGTGGAGAATAAACAAAGTAGGTGACGGTGGGACTATTCTAGCATGAGTATATTAACAGAACAAGTATATCTAAGCAGACGTGAATGAAAGGTAAACTAAGAAACAAGTAACTTTAACTTACACGAATGCCCATACAAACTTATAAGTTTAGAGATCTTTTGTAAGGTTCCCATCGTATAAAAAGTCTCATACCGATTTATACGTTGGGGTGTTGGTTTTCAAGCAAGCAATATATATCCAAAGAATAATAACCTTAACTTATAAGAATGCTCACACGAGATTATAAACTAAGGGGTCGTTTTGCAGGGCCTATTATATAAAGCGTCCCACAACACTTATATAATAGGTGTCAGGTTTAAATGCAGTGGCTTATGCTGTGCTATGTTATGTTATGCCATGAATCATGCACGTGCAACACACCCACCCGACTCTGTGCACACAGACCTTTAGTTCCTCATTTCTGGAGCCTAACCTCCTAGGATACCTATGTAGTGGCAAACAGAAGCGGTGGGTATGGACTTGCCCACCTCTAAACCGGTAATTACACTACCAGTCAGACCTATCGTGCTCCTCCACGCTGGTGCACTAAGAGGAGCTCCTGCGTACTCTTTTTCGTGAAGTCCACCGGACTTATCTTGGCGAAGTGCAAAGCCAAAGTATTGGCGTCGGTGCATCGACCCTCCAATACCGAAGACCCACCACTTTATACTTTATGCACATGCAACCTTATGTATAAGCTACCGAACCAAACCTCCCTGGATCATCCCGTCCGCCACAATCGACAACCGAGCCAAAGCTCGCCGGGCCAACCTGCCCATGATCAAAACCACCAAGCCTACTACTCGAGTGACCCAACCCAACATCCCGAGACATCGAGGTGAGTGAAAGTGAATCCCTAGTTATACAAGTTACTCTTGCAGTTTTATTTTGCCTACAGTTTATGTTAGCCCGGGTGTAACGCCCCGAAAATCGTATTCGAGCTGGTCGCGTCCTAAGGAATTTTTTGGTGCCTGTATAGGGGTACACAGCCTGGGACATGGGTGTGTCTAAGGTCTTGTCTTTCTCTGTGTTGGCCGGCTGTGTCTAGAAGGGGACACGGCAGGAAACACGGCTATGAACAGTTGTGACACGGGCGTGTCAGAGGTGACACTGGCGTGTTCATACCCATATACCCGTCCGTGTTCACCAAGGGACGTGAAGGTTGGCGTGGCGATTACTGGTAACATGCCCCTAGGTCACGGGCATGTCGGGACCCGACACGGGCATGTCAAGTTGAGACACGGGCGTGTCTTAACCCGTGTCCTTTTCTGTGCTCGACGATCGTGTCTGGATCGAGGCACACGGCCTAGGACACTACTGTGTGCAAGACCGTGTTCGGCCCAGGTTTGAGGAATTTTGGGCGGATCTGAGCCGTTCGTTTTCTTTAAATAAGATTTGACGGCACAGATGTGGTCTTGTTTGTTTAAGGCCGGGTATTGAGGATTAATTCCTCATTATATCTTAACCATTCTCTTTCTAAGGGGTTAGAGAGAGGAGAGAGCAAGTAGGATGGAGGTGGAGGAATCCGCCGCCGACGGAGCATCAGAGCACCGATTTGAGAACCGAGACCGGATTCGCAGAGGAAATTCCCTTATGAAGCTTTCCATCTGTATAGATTACCATGGCGCAAAAGCGAACTACAAGGGTAATGATTCTCTACTTGAGCATGTGAAGCTCTCTTCCTTTTGCATAAGGAAACCCGCTCCCGCGAGTGTGCGGTGTTCCTTGGGGTAGACATGAATAGTCCCCCTTGTGTTGCATATAGAGTCTGGAATTGAAGTACGGACATATGAATTGTGTGTGAAGCTTACCCGGACGAGTTAGTCTGGATCAGTGATGTTGCATTTTGTATGGTTTGCAGGAAAAGACTATGTGCTTTGTGTTTTTGGGTTTCTACACTTTAGGTTGCAGCAGGGATCCTTGGGGATTAACTCCAAGGCGCACCCGGAAAACAGAGCGGAAAGCATAGTTCTGCTAACTTGGCGGCCTGAGAGCCAGCCTTGAACATAACTGAGTTATGTGATGTTTGGATATGTTTTAGTATCCGAGAGAAGCTTGGCCCACGCGTATGTCTTAAGGTGACTATGCGGAGTGAGCAACGGGCAAGTGGAATTGGACCTGGGCTATGTGGTTCGGTGCGAGAGAACCAAAAGAGGGACTGGCTATTGGCATAGTCGGGAGCCTTAGACGGTGGTCAGAAAGGCTAAAATGCTCACGATGTTGCCATCTCGGGGATGGTGGCGAAGCCACGGTTTTGACCGAATTCACCGATAATGTGCCCTGAGTGCACATGGTGTTTGGCCATGCGAGCGTACACCTGTGGCGAAGTATGCTTGTAATTTATTGTTTAGCTGGGCTAATGAAATGCAGGGAAGGAGCATCGTCGTCCCGAGTAAAGGGCGGGGTCGTTATAATTTGGTCTGCTTTGGCTGACCGTTACTCTGTTTACCACCGTGCGGTGGAATGTTGCTTGCAGGTGCTGCGGAGTGAAGTACCGAATAGCGGGCTGAAGCCCATGTTGCTGAGCTGGCCCTCGAATGCCAAAGCGAAGTGTTGTTTTTATTTTTGTCATGTGTGGCCATCTTGCGAGCCGATGTATGTAAAACATTACTTTGTTAAGTGAACTCTTGTATGGCCATAAGGCCAGGTACTTTCAGTGTATTTGTTATTTCATTCCCATGGTAGTTTGTGGACATTCATGATAGTTGTTATTCAATTAGGGGTTCTTTCAACTGTTTAAAAGCTTCCACTAGAATGCTCTGTGTTAGGGCGCGTAGTTGTAGTTATGTTTTGATATTATTATGTATCCCTTCCGACTGTCCGTGATATATGGCATCGGGTTCCAGCTGGACCTTCTGTTATATGCCATACGACGGATGGGGGTGTTACACCGGGACTGCCAAGGCATACCTCATGAAGGGTTCTCGATGGCACTAGAAACTATGATAGGCTGAACCCCAAAGCTCCCTTTTGCAAGACACTTACTATTATTGGTTAATACTAGACTCCTGATCGCTTTAATATTACTTTAGATCTAACCCTAGTGTGTTTTGACCTCTCTCTTTCTCTCTTCACAGGAAAGACGATCTTTCATTGATCCCGAGCACTACCTAAACCTAGTAGACCCAACACTCCACTCATCCCAACTTCCAATGATGAACTCAATTTCATTTTCCCCAAACCAGCAACTATTAACCCCAACGCTTATGCCCTATTCAAATGCCACCACATTTTCTGTAGTTTTACTAAATGCAGACCAACCTGATGTACATGATAGGAGGTACTCCAAATTTTCATCAAATAACCCTAAGATTATTAATGGGGGCCTATCATGACATATTTAGTCTAAATCCAAAAACTTGGAATTTTCCTAATTAAACAGATATTTTATTTACTTTCTCTAAAAATCTGAATGCCCTTGTTTGGAATATGAAGTGGCTTTTATATTCTTACAAACATTAATGGAAACACATATTTATCAATTAAAAAAACAAGTGATGCAAATAGACATCCAAAAATTATGAGAAAATTCAAGCATGTCTGAAATATCCTACAAACACTCATGTCCTAGTTTCCAAATTGTTTAGTGAATAATAAACTCTAAATTTAATTTTGATCAATAACCTTCTTTCATAAATCAATGAAACAACTACTAAAAATTTTCATCTAAAAATTATGATAAAATTTTCTTATGAGCATAATGACCTAAGTGCACTTTTTCAAAAGTTTCACAATTTCCTAACCATCATTGAGCTCTGAATCTATTTTTGAACATAATTGTATAATTGTAAGCTTGTGAAGTAACTACTGATAATATACTTCTAAAAATTATAATAAAATTCTTGTATGAGTATAATGACCCAAAACACCCTCTGCCCAATTTACATGATTTTCCAAGGAACAGTGAGACTATAATAAACAAATGGCTATCAAGGGCAAATTCATGTATTACAAATGGGGTACTAAAATTGTTGTTCCAAAAATTCCAATAAAATTAGCAGGGGCTCATACTTACCCTATGACTACACTACCCAAGTTTCACAACTTTTCATAAAGTCTTGATGACCTATTTTACATGTATAATGTTTGTGCCCTAAAATAGGGTTAGGGTTTTGGGGAGCTTATCTGCCTCTAAATCTCATGATATCTTTACCAGAGGACCTTGAAAACCCTAAAGTCCTCTCCATCAAGTTTCGAGTCATTTCAAGGTCACTTGGCCCTATGACCTTCTAACCCTAGGTTTGCACACATAGGACCTACCCTAGTGTCCTAGGGCTCTACCCTTCATCTTCCACCCAATATAGTGGAGGGGGTATTTTGTGTGCTAATATAGATGAGTGCCAAGATCCACCACCTTTGGGTGAGGTTGGCCAACTCAAGGGCACTTAGGGAACTTCGTCCTAATTTGACCTAAAAGGGTCAACCTTGGGCTGCACCATTTCCCTAACAAATTAAACCCTAAAGGGGTGAAATTTTCACCAGAGCCCTATAATATTACCGAAGATCACCCACCAAAATTTTGGGGGTTTTGAGGTGTTTAAGACACCTAATTAATTTGTACATGGTTTATTATTTTTCCAAAAAGTATAGAAAAACATCTCCAAAAATTCCCATTTTTGGTCAGCACTAGGTATAGGTTAGAATAACTCCCTGTCCAAATTTCATGTCATTTGGACAAGAGATGAGGTGGGGGCACTCATTTTAGTCTATGACTAACCCTAAGTATAGACCTCACCAAAATGAGTGTCCTGGTCAAACCAGACTTCCAAAATGGTTCAAACTAATTTTAAATTAAAGTACACCCCTACGCTACAACTTTAATGTTTACCATGTTTTCACTAGAGGTTTCTAGGTATTTTTAATAAATAAAACATTAATGGTAATCTATGTGATAGAATCAATGAAATGAAATTAATTAAATTCCTAAGATCTAAATCAGCAGCGCACGAACCTCGGCGCAGATCGGATGATGCTGGGTCATCTTCTACCTCAAGCCGACGGCCCCGATTGCATCTTCCTGGAGCACCTCCCAAGCACTGCCGCCGGCCATCCAGGCACCTCCCCCGCCGGCCACCGTCACCACCACCTCCATCGAGGTGGTGGCTATCGCCAGGCTGCGGCACAGCCGCCGGAGGGGATGTTTCCGGTGATCCCGATGGGTTGAAATTTACCCAAAAATCAGAAAATTTCTTCACCCTATCAGGCACAATTAAGCCAGATTCTTGTCCCTATTGATTCCTAAGATCTACCCACAGAGAGAGGAGAAGGGGAGGACCTTTGTGGTGGTCTGGAGTCGAGCCGATCGCCGGGTTGCCATGGTGGGGGTGCCGCCGATCGGGTTTCTGCAATAGCACAGTGGGAAGCCTCATCTCCTTCAGGTGAAGCGTGTAAATGGCTTCCCAGAGTCCAGTGATGCTTTTAAGACCATCAAAGGGGGAAGAGGGAGGGCCAAGCACCGGTGGCCATTAATGGCCTTCAATGGAGTTTTCGGACAAGGGGTGTGGGGGGGGGGGGGGGGGGGGTGAACCTGGCTTGGAGTGGCCAGAAAATGGCTGGAGACTCCTCCTCTTCCCCAGAGGAGTTGAATCCAGCCATCAAAGGTGGCCTTTGGCCTCCTTAAGCCATGAATGGCTTCTTCCTGCGTTTTTCTCTCTCCTCCATTAAGAATGAGGTGGAGTTCTCTCTCTCCTAGTCACCAAGGCTGACTTGGTCATCCTTTTAAGATATTTTCAGCCCACTAAATCATATAATCCATAATTAAGACGTGGTTAGCCCAAATGAAAAAGGGCTTGAACTTGGGTTAGCCCATTTGGGCTAAGTTGACCTAAACTAGACTATGGTTGAACTTGGTCATTTTGACCTTTTGGGTTGGCCCCAATGAATCCTTGGTGACCCATTGGCTTCCCCTAGAGTCTAGGTAGGGCTGGGTAGCGTTTACTTGGCACTTTGGGGGTCACTTGACCCTTAGGAAGGGTACTTTAACCAAATTAGGGCTAGAGTTGACTTTGGTCAACATGACCATTTGGGATGACCCCAAGGGGTCTTTGGTGATTCATTGACTTCCCTTTAGGTCTAGGAAGACCTAGGTAGGGTTGGTTGGGCATCTTGGGGTTCACTTGACCCTTAGGAAGGGTACTTTGATCAAATTAGGGCTAGAGTTGACTTTGGTCAACATGACAATTTGGGTTGACCCCAAGGGATCTTTGGTGACTCATTGACTTCCCTTTAGGTCTAGGAATACTTAGGTAGGGTTGGTTGGGCATCTTGGGGGTCACTTGACCCTTAGTTATGACACTTTGACCTTTTTGGGGCTAGGTTGACTTGGGTTAACTTAGCCTCTTTGGTTGACCCCAATGGGTTCTTGGTGACCCATTGGCCTCCCTTAGGGTTTGGGAAGGTCTAGGTAGGTCCCTTTTGCCAAGGGGAGGTCAGTTGACTTTGTGTGAGCTTAGTTTGACCTGATTAGGTTTTGGGTTGACTTTGGTCAACTTTACCATTTTAGTTGACCCTAGTGGGTCCCTATGGCTCTAATGGACCCTCTAACAGGTTGGTGAGGTTGTGGTGAGGTCTTGGAGTCATGGTAAAGCCTTATGATCATCCTAACCAAGTGTTTAGAAATCTACTATTTGCAGACCATAGTGATCTCACCTACATCCCTAGGTTCACTTGGTCTTCCTAGAATTTTATCATGACCTAGACATGACAAAACCACTTCTAAGGGTCTACTTGTCTGAGGAATGTTACAAATCCCAATACTTAAACAAAAAATTTCATCCTCAAAATTCGAGTTAGGCCGACGGGGTTTCAAGTATGAAAAATAAAAAGTAACATCCCGAGAGGTTGTAAGGAATAGTTGACAGAAAAGCTCGAGGTAATTTTATTACATCAGATCCTACGGCTCCCAGGTGTGCTCCTCCTGACCGTGATTCCTCCATAGGACCTTGACCAACGGAACATTCTTGCACCGCAAGACCCACATCCCCGTATACTCTATCTGAATCAGCTCCAAGTGCACCGATCGATCAGAAGCTATAGGCCCATCTGTAGTCGTGATCTGCTGCTCTGGTCGAAGTAGATCTCTCATTAGGGAGGATACATGAAAAATGTCATGCAGGCCCTCCAGGTCTGGTGGCAGCTCCATCCTGTATGCTAAGGGATTGATCCGCTCTAGGATCATGTAAGGCCCCATATATCTCGGGCTGAGCTTATTCTTCCGACCACGCACCCGTGAAACTCCATGCATCAGTTGCATCTTCAATAATACTCGGTCTCCAACCTGGAACTCTACCTGGTGGTGTTTCACGTCGTAATACCTGGCCTGCCTGCTCTGCGCCTCCAGCGTCCGATCCCGTATCATCCTCACCTGAGCCTTGGGGTCCTCAACAAAATCCGATCCCAGCACCTTTGGGTCCTCATCCTGTATCCATGATAGCAGTCCTACACCTTTGTCCGTATAAAGCCTCATAAGGGGCCATCCCTATGCTGGACTGGTAGCTGTTATTATAAGAGAACTCGACCAGTGGCAATAACTTCTCCCAAGGCTCTCCGCAGTCCAGAATGAATAGGCGAAGCAAACCCTCCAAAGTCCGATTGGTGCGCTTCGTCTGCCCATCCCTACCGATTCGACATGATCGTCCTGGGCACGCCATGATAACGAACGAACTGCTCCACAAACTTCCGCACCAGCACACCAACTGAGTCATCCTTCCTGATTGGGATAAATCTGGCTACCTTCATCAGCCGGTCGATGATTACCCAGATCGAATCGTTCCCCATCCACGATCAGGGAAGCCCATGTATGAAGTCCATCACGATATCATCGAACTTCCACTCCGGCACCAGGAGTGGTTGTAAAAATCTTGCGGGGTTCCTGCACTCCGCCTTCACTAGCTGTCATGTCTCGCAGTGGGTCACGAAGTAGGTGATATCCTTCTTCATGCCTGGCCAGTACATGGTCTTCCTCAGATAAGCAGTCATCTTCGTAAACCCTGTGTGTACCTAATACCGGCTGCAGTGGGCTTCCGTCATGAAATCCTCCCGGACCTAGCCTCCCTCTGGTATATAAACCTATCCTATGAAGCATACCAGACCATCCCTCAGTGTGTTATCTCCAGCAATTCCTGCCTCCAAGGCCCTAAATATTGGCTCCAGCTTGGCATCCTGCCTCTGCCCATCTCTGACTCGGTCTCGAGTGTAATATGTGGCGCTCATCGCGGCAAAATACTCCTCATAGAGCTCGGGGTCATCAGACGATACCAGCGTGCTGTGCATATCTTCTAATCTCTGTGCCAGCTCCATGGACAAACTCTGGGGCTCAGCTCCAGAGGTGGTGGATCTCCGACTCAGTGCATCGGCTACCACATTTGCCTTCCTTGGGTGGTAGTGCATCTCATACTGGTAATCTGCTAGAAACTCCACCCATCGCCTCTGCCTGATGTTCAGCTCCTTCTGCGTGTCCACGTACTTCAAATTTTTGTCATCAGAGTATATATCGCAGTGGACACCGTATGTGAGGCCCTCATTTTGGACCCCACTTAATTCTATATCTAAGCTACTTTCAATTCATTTATCCTAGGATGAAGTAAGCCTAGTGAGTAGAAAATAATACGCATAATAAAACATAACTCATACCTTTAATTATTCATCAAGGTTTTTCTGTCCTGCCACCATTACTTCATTTTTTTAAAGTATCCAAAGTCACGTCAGTTACCTAAATAAAATATGGAGACACGCTTAGTCATAAAAATATGACAAAGTGAGGTTATACCTCTTTAACTTTTGTATAAACAAATGAAACGTATTAGGCAAAGTAATAAGTATATATCTATACTAACCCTTTTCTGTACCAGTAATGAAACTGTGAAGCAATATTATAACTGAAATGTTAGTAACCATAAAATGTTATAAGCAGTATATAACAGTGTTAGTGCAAGTATGTAAAGTACACCAATAACAGTTCAAGAAGGTAAGCTATGAGACCATGTGATCATGAAAGTACTGTAAAACCGTACGTTCTTATGTTATCTTTTACATCAGGTAATGTTAAGGGTAACTGTAACAGTATCAGTGTCCATATTTCAGTTTTTCATTATTTGGGCCTGACCTCTCGGGGTCTACAACCAAATCAGCACGTTCAACACACGTCTATGCCTTGGGGCCGACCGATTTGGCAAATCATCAGTATTATTTATGCGTATTTACATTTAGTTATTCCCTTAACATTTCCATGCATCGATGCACTTTTATTTATGTTCGTTGTATGCTATTCTTTATAATATATAGGGCTTCTTGATTTCTTACTCCCCTTAGAAACTAATCGCCTGTTCGCCTTTGTACAAGGCCATACATAATAGCAATAATCATTATCATTGATTTAATATTATTCCATCCTAGCAATATGCAAGTAGTCATGTATTTTCCATTTCAATACAAGTGTACATAACGAAAAAGAGAGCAATAAAACATAAAATTAAACATGTACCTCTCACCATCAGTCGTTCTTTTCTTTTATTGCAACTCATATCACTGTCACGTATATTTGGAGGTGCCATCATTCGCGATATCTGTAATTAGCAATCGTTTCATTAGGCACTTTTCTTTCGGGTTGCACCTCTTTCTAGTTATGGCGTTGACTATTTTGTTAACATCATTTGGAAGCTACCAAACATAACAACATAAAGGCTCAAACTATAAGAAACTGCCAGTTAGAGGAAAACCCCCAACAATTTTATAGGAAATCATTAGTTTCATTCCCTGACCACTATCCACTATAAAGAGAAGAGAAATAGTAATTTGCTAACATCACAATATATCTCTCCAGTCGACTCAATAGCCTACCGAGAGTGAAAGACCCACAACTATGCATAACTGGTAAAGCCACAAATTTCACTACATAACTACTATTGGTCAATCAACAAACTGAAGAACTGGAAGGAGAAGCAATGGAAGTTAGCTAACCCCCAAATAACATGCATAATAAAATCCCCAAAATCCATTTAAAAGTCTAACTGGAAAACTTTTCTGTTCATCAATTCGTTATAGCCACTATTAATGGAGACAAGTCAAGAAAGAGAATAGCGCGCAATAAGGAGAGGAACAATAGCTCCGACCAACAGGAGGTCAAAGCTCAAATTATCAGGCCAGCACTTATAATAAGAAAACAAGTCAATCCGGCCTGCACAAATCATGCTAACAACTGAATAACCATGGCCAGCCAACAACAGTTCTAGAACATAAAACCCCCAATACAGCTGGCCGACGAAGATGGGGCAAGAAGAACTCCCCCAAAATCCCATGCAGAAAACAAGGCAATAATAGCAAAAGTTCCATATCGCAAACCCTAAATAACCCATTATATTTAATAAATCTAATATGAAAGAGGTGGGGGAAAGAGAAAGAAGGCTCACAGTACAGTAAAACCATTTTGGGCACCGATTTGGCCCAAAATACGAGCCCGGCCAATCCAAGGCCAAGCAAACCTTGCCAAACTCTGATCCATGCAGCAGGTAAGAACTTCACATTCGAATCCATGAGATTACGAGAGGGAGATAAGGAAGAAGATGAAAGCTCCGTGAACCCTAGCTCCAACTTCGCCCGTCTCCCCTCCAGGCGGCGTGAAAATGAGAAGAAGAGTATGAAAAGTAATAGGCTCGGGCATATTTAATAATACCACCGCCTCAATTACTTGAAGCTTAATCTCTTAATACACCAAACTAAAAATCAATTAACCCATTAGCAATTGAAGCCAGTCCACAAATCCAGTGCAACCATTTCCCAAGTTAAACACATGTCAATGATTATAACACACAAATCCATATAATTAGATGGTACCGTATAAAAATATAGAAATCAACATTCCCTCAAAATGACTCGAGTGCCGTTAATTTTCTCAATCTTTCAAAGCGACGCCGAGTCGACTCTGATTCTTTTATTTTCATCATAGGGGATGGATGGAAAACAATTTAGATGAAATTTACAATTTAAATTAAATTTGATTATCCGTTTGGGTCATTTTACGTTTTGGGCCGTTACAAATTCTTCCCCTCTTAAAATCTTTTCTTCCACAAAAACAGGACACGATATCAATTTGACCATGAAGTCAACATGACTTGAAATAATAAATGTGTCATTAGTCTCGCTCATTCATCTGTGCACATCTGGGTCATTGAACCAAATTTCATGTCGTGTTCCAATATCAATTTTTTTTCCTGAGATGCAATGAGATTTTTAACATAAGACTTCAAAACATTGTTTATACGTGCATTAAAATTAATTTGTTACTGTCTTTCATGCAAATAACTTGACCCATACAATATCATTTTATCTAACTGTGTGTTTTTAATACCGTCGTGACTTCGTCTTAACAAATTCAATGTGTGAAACTCGTTATACAAAACAATATTCTATGTTATGCCTAGAGTGTTGAGTCAGATTATCGTCATATGACTGCCTTACATAAGCTTACATATACAATGTATCGAGTGTTGTGTCAATTAAAGTCCTTCCCTCATTTTGAATTTCCTTTTCCATACACCGGACCCAATGTTTATGCTAACATTGTGATAACATAGTATTCTTAGTCTTTTGGAATAACTCCTTGGGAATAAGTATTTCACGAACAAATTTTCCCAATTTATATAACCTTCGCTCGCTTTTCTTCGTTTCGATTTACATTTATTGTTGGGCTTTTCTCTGTGTTTGTACATCACAGATATCTCACTTTTCACATGAAAGGGACATTGATAGCATGTCAATGAATCGTGATCTTCTATCCATCACAAATGGTAAGAGGACTTCTGATAACTCTAATTTTATCCATATTTTTATATCTATTTTTTATTTAATAATTAATTAGTTTTTAATATATTCTATGATTTTATTAGGTATTCCCCCAACATAGCTTGCTCTAGCTCCCAAAAAAACTCCTCACGTCCGCAATTATCCCAACGAACTTTAACCATTCGGACCTCCTTGTTGCGGAGTCGTTTGACTGCAACATCTTCAATTCGTACTGGCTTAACCCTTGTTGTTAACTCATAATTAACCGGTACCTGATTGTCCGCAACGATCTACGAAGGCTCTTGCACTGCCTTACGCAACACCGATACGTGGAACACGTCATGTAGCCCACTCAACTCTGTCGACAGCTTCAACCTATACGCCGCCTCGCCAACACGCTCCAGGATTTCAAATGGTCCAAGGTATCTCGGACTCAGCTTCTTCAAGCATCGAACCCGCGATACACCCTTGAACGGCTTGATTTTTAGGTACACCATGTCGCCAACATTGAATTCCACATTCCTATGCTTGACATTATAGTATTTTGACTGTCTATCCAGAGCGATCTTCAACCTTTCCTGAATTGTCCGTATCATTGAAGTGGCGTCTTCCACCGCTTGACGTTTATACAACTTCGATTCGCCTGCCTCCAACAAGGACAACGGCGTACGACACCTCCTCCCGTACAAGGCTTTGAAAGGCGCCATTCCAATACTTGCTGGAAATCTGTTGTTGTACGCAAACTCCACCATGTACAAGTGATCCTCCCAATTCTTCCCGAAATCTAGGACGCACATGCGAAGCATGTCCTCCATAGTCCTGTTGACTCTCTCGGTTTGGCCATCTATCTGCAGGTGAAAGGTTGTGCTGAACTTTAGCTTAGTACCCAACAAACCATGCACCAACCTCCAGTCATTCGACGTGAAGCGTCCATCATGATCACTAACAATACTGCGAGACACACCATGCAATCGTACAATATTATCCACGTAGAGTTTGGCTAACTTTTCCACCGGATCTTCCTTCCTAACTGGGATAAAGTGCGACACCTTTGTCAACCTATCTACGATCACCCAAATGGAGTCGTTTCCCTTCTGCGACTTCGGCAAACCGTTCACAAAATCCATAGATATGTCGTCAAACTTCCATTCTGGGATAGGAAGGGATTTCAAGAAACCTCCGGGCTTCTGGCATTCCGCTTTCACCAATGCACAAGTACGACACTTGGCCACATAAAGTGCCACATCCTTCTTCAAACCCGACCACCAGAATAATTTATTCATGTCCCTATACATTTTCGTGCTTCCCGGGTGGATTGAGTACTTGGTATGATGTGACTCATACATCAATTCCTCCCGAAGATTATCCGCACTAGGAACGCATAGACGACCATCCTTCCTTAGTAACACATCTTCAACCACAAACTAAGAATTTGACCCATCCAAAGATTCATCCAAGATTTGCTTCATGCTGCTATCCTGAACCAAAGCTTGCCGAACTCTATCCGCTAGGTCACACTGCACCTCTGTCCAAAAAAGTTTCGCCTCGGCACTAGACTGCTTATCGACACAAGATATATCCAATGCCTCCAACTCTTGGACCAATCTCATCATGTACCGATAACCAGTTGGCTTGTGCGGGAATCTTACGACTCAACGCATCCGCCACTGCATTTCCCTTCCCAGGCACATAATGTATCTTGAAGGTGTAGTCCCCTAAGAACTCCATCCACCTCCGCTGCCTCATGTTCAGATCCTTTTGGACCAACAGGTACGTCAAACTCTTATGATCGGTGTAAATATCGACTTTCATACCGTACAGATAGTTCCTCCAAAGCTTTAGAGCAAATATCACGGCCTCTAACTCTAAGTCGTGGACCGGATAATTCCTCTCATGAACCTTCAGTTGTCGTGAACCATAAGCTATCACTCTCCCATGCTGTAGCAGAACACAACCCAAACCACTGCCCGAAGCATCACTGTAGATCTCGAACCCTTCGTTTCCACTTGGCGAATATAAAATGGGCGTCGTGGTCAACCGCCTCTTCAACTCTTCAAAAGCCTGTTCGCACTCCGGAGACCACACAAACTTCTGATCCTTTCTTGTCAACGTCGTGAGTGGTAGTGTTATCCACGAAAAGTTCTCTACGAAGTGCCTGTAGTAGCCAGCAAGCCCCAGAAAACACCGGACCTCTGCCACTGTAGTCAAAGTAGGCCACTCCCGTATCGCCACTATCTTCGCCAGATCCACAGCTATTCCTTCTCCACTGACAACATGACCAAGGAACACTATCGAGGATAACCAGAATTCACACTTGGAGAACTTTGCATACAACTGACTTTTCCTCAATGTCTCCAACACCATGTGTAAATTCTTGTAGTGATCCTCCTCGCACCGCGAATACACCAGGATATCATCGATAAATACTATCACGAAATGATCCAGGTATTCTCCGAACGTCCTATTCATCAGATCCATAAACACGGATGGTGCATTCGTCAATCCAAATGGCATGACCGTGAACTCGTAATGCCCAAACCGCGTACTGAATGCTTTCTTTGGGATGTCGCTCTCCCTTATCCTCAACTGATAGTAACCGAACTTCAAATCTAATTTCAAATATAGTGTTGATCCAACCAACTGATCAAACAGATCATCAATCCTCAGGATTGGATATTTGTTCTTCTCCGTAAGTTTGTTCAATTCCCGATAATCGATACAAAGCCGCAAGCTCCCATCTTTTTTCTTGATAAAGAGAACTGGTGCGCTCCAAGGCGATGAACTTGGACGCACATAGCCTTGCTCTAGCAACTCTTGCAATTGTACCTTCAACTCTGTCATTTCTCTTGGAGCTATACGATAGGGGGAGCGTGACACCGGTTTGGCACCCGGTACCAACTCTATAGTAAAGTCTATCTCCCACTGAGGAGGGGCTCTTGGGAGATCATCTAGAAACACATCAGGATACTCAGACACAACTGGGATGTTGTCCAAACTAGGCTTAGGCGTTGAAGTCTGCACTAGAGTGACATACAGTTCTGCCCCTGACCGAACTGCCTTGAACATTTGAAGGGCTGACATCAGAACTTTCCCTGACCCCTTCATGCCCGCAAAAATAGTCTCCCGATCAGTGTCCAGACCCAACTTGACTTCTTTACGGTTGCAATCAATGCATGCAATCTGCTCCGAGAGCCAATACATACCGAAGATTACGTCGAACTCCACTAATGGTAGAATTAATGCCCGCAAATCAAACTCCCGGTCTCCAATCCGAATCTTCACAACACAAATCCTATCCGCATGCATGGAGCACCCATTAGGCAACAACACATCCAACTTATTTTATGCCATCGAGGACGGAACTCCGATGCGCGATACGAATTTTTCGGACAAGAAGGAATGTGATGCTCCCGTATCAAAAAGGGCTCTCGCCAGAAACCCAAAGATTAACACAAAGCCTAGCACTAACAAACGTAAGCTAACAAATACAAAGGTAACAACTATAAAAGTTAAACCAATGTAATTTAACTCATACTTGTCACCACGTCCGCTTACTTTATGGCCTCCTGCAGACCAAGGTTGTAGACTCTAGGCTTGGCTGGAGCATGATGGGATGCAGTTGACTCCACCGCCTTCCTTTTCTCCTCATAAGTCGCTCCAGGTTTCCTCTCGGACTTTGAACGTCCGCTCCAACACTACCGAGCAAAATTCCCCATCTTCCCACAGTTGTAGCAAGCTCCGGGGACTCGACTTGTAGTTTCCCCCGACGCATCAGCCGAAGGGGCTGAGTTCGAAGTCCTCTGCTTCTTGTTCCACCTGCGGAAACTTGACTTGTTATTTGTCACCTTGAACTCGGACTTCCTTTCTCCTGGGTTCTTCTTCTCTTGAACTTTCTTCGCAACCTTTTCCAACGATCGGGCTGAATTGACCAAAGCTAGGAAGCCCTGTGCCTTAGGCCCAACAAGGAGTAACTGTAAATCGCTGCGAAGACCCTCATAGAATCGGTTGGTCTTCCTCTCTTCTTCTGTAAACATAGCACCAACATAACGTCCCAACCGTGTGAACTCATGCAGATATTCATCCACGCTTCTGGATCCCTGAGTCAACCCAAGAAATTGACTCTCCATCTCCAACTTCTGAGCAGAGGGTACAAATATGGCTAGGAACAATCTTGAAAATTCCTCCATCGGCACATCCGCAAGTTGTCTTCCCACTAGAAGATGAAAATCCATCTCGTCCCACCACAGCCTCGCTTCACCTTCCAAAAGAAAAGTCGCTATGGTGGTCTTTTGCCACTCCTCAGTTATTGTGGCCGTCAAGACCCTCTTTATGGAAGAGAGCCAGTCCTCAGCTTGAGTTGGCGTCCCAACCCCATTAAACCTCGGAGGATTAAAGCCCATCACATGTTTTAGCTGCCTCTCTGTAGTTCTTCTCGGCTCTACCAACTCCACTGCTGCGCGTTCCACTACTCTCGGCTCTGCCGCCCTAATTGGTTCTTGCTCATTCACAGGAGGTGTGCGATGCATTTGCCCTGCAGGTTGGGAATTTATCATTGCGAACACGGCCTCAACCACCATCCTGATGGTTTCCGCTGAAGGAGGTGTAGCAAGCACGTCCCTTGGTGCACTACTTTATGCAGATTGCGGACGCTCTGACTGACCAGCACCGCTCCTAGCTGCCTATAGTAGCAAAGACACACGATTAGACGACACACAAATTGCTAAAAGCAATCATTGGAACACTCAGGTTCCACCAAACAAGTGTATTTTCATTCCTAAGTGGACATTCATGGGTTCTTTTTGATGTTATAACGATGACGCACACATGTGCTCACCACCCCTTAAAAGAATTCGCCCATGAATTCATTTAAACCTGACCGTAACCAGAAGTCTGATACCAAATTGTAACACCCCCATCCGTCGCGTGGCATATAACAGAAGGTCCAGCTGGAACCCGACGCCATATACCACAGACAGTAGGAAGGGCTACCAAATGCATAATCAAACCATCCAATTAAGACTACTCGTCCTACACAGAGCATTCTAGCGGAAGTTTTTAAAGTTGAAAGAACCCAAACTTAAAACCAACAAATATGAATGTCCACAACTACAACTACAGGAATGCAACCCCAAAAACACTGAAACGGGTACATGGCCTTATGGCCTTACAAATGTTCACTTAATATAACATGTCTTACATACATCGGCTCGCAGGCCGGCCACACATGATATATGTAAATACAACTATTCTATGGCCTTCTAGGGCCAGCACAGCAACATGGGCTCCAGCCCACTATTTGGCGCTCGACTCCGCAGCACCTGCAAGCACATACCACCGCACGGTGGCAAACAAGGCAACGGTTAGCTAAAAGCCGACCAAATTATAACGACCCCGCCCCTTACTCAGGATGGCGGTGCTCTTTCCCTGCATAGAATTAGTCCAATAAAATAATATAGCGCATTTATATTTCGCCACAAGTGTAGGCTCGCACGGCCAAACACCCCGTGCAGTCCGGGCACATTCCTGGTGAACCCTGACCAATCAGTACATTCACCACCACCCCCAGGATGGCAACAACATGTGAGCATTTAGCCTATCTGACCACCATCTAAGGCTCCGACTATGCCTACGGCCAGTGCCCGTCTTTGGATTTCTCGCACCGTACCACATAGCCTAGGTCCAATTCCACTTACCTGTTGCTCACGCCGCATATACAATTTAAGCCCTACGCGCGGGCCAAGCTTCTCTCGGATCCCAAATTTTTCAAAACAATCTCATAAACCAGTTATGATCAAGGCCAGCTCCCAGACCGCCAAGTTAGCAGAACACGTTTCTGCTCAGTTTTCCGGGTGCGCCTTGAAGCTAACCTCCAAGGATCCCTACTGCAATCTACCGCGTAGAAACCCAAAAAACCCAAAGCACGGAGTCTTCTCCGGCAAAACATATCAAATGCAACATCACCGATCCAGACAATACACGTCCGGGTAGGCTTCACACACAATGCCTATGACCGTACTTACGATTCGGAGCTCTATATGCAACACAAGGGGGACTATTCACATCAGCCCCAAGGAACACCACGCATTCACCGCACACTCGCGGGAGTGGGATTCCCTATGCAGAAATAAAGAGCTTCAAACGCTCAAGTTGAGAATCATTACCCTTGTAGTCCGTTTTGGCGTCATGGAAAAACTACACGGACAGAACTCTTCGCAACGACCTTCCCTCCACGGATCAGCTCTCAGACTTCGAAATGGTGCTCCGGTGCTTCGCCGGTGGCCGGAAACCTCCTTCTTCTTCCTCTTCTCTCTCACCTTGGAAGAAGAAATCTTTGGAGAGAAAATGAGGGATTAACCCCCTATTCCCGACCTTGACAGAGCAGGATCTCATCTGGGCCGTCGGATCTTAATTAAAGAAAACGAACGGCTCAGATCTGCACAAAATTCTCCAGACCTGGGCCGAACACGGCTTGGCACACGGCCGTGTCCCATGCCGTATGCCTCTATCCAGGCACGATCGTCGACCTGAGAAATGCACACGGGCCAAGACACGCCCGCGTCTCACCTGACACGCCTGTGTCGGGTTCCTCGACACGCCCATGTTCGGGGGCATGTCACGCATAATCGCCATGGCAACGGACACGACCCAACTACACACAGGTAAGGACACGGGTTGGCACACACCCATGTTGGATGACACGCCCGTGTCATCCGGCCGTGTTCCTGGCCGTGTCTTCTCGGGAAGAAAACGACCAAAAATGCCAGCCAGACACGGCCTTGGACACGCCCGTGTCCTAGGCCGTGTACACCTATACAGGCACCAAAAACCCTTTTTCTCGACCGACTCGCACACAATAATCGGGGCGTTACAGTTGTGGACTATCCTTAGAACTTTGCTGTGGCCTTGCCAAGCTCTGGTAATACAGCACGGATGTTGCTGTGGCAGGCTTGTGTGTGGAGTCCGGCAGTTGGCTGTTGCATTGGGCAGGTATGCAAGTATCTTGCGGACTGTTTCTCCGTGGCGGAGTTTTTGGCGGTCTGTGTTGCTTGGTTGTTGGGCGGACGGAGCTATGTCCGCCGAGCTCACGCTAGGCCCTTGGTAGTTCTGGACTTGGTCACACTCAATGCCAAGACCAGTGTGTCCGAAGTATCCGCCAAGTCTACTGTTGACCGGGCGGACTGCCTTTGGTCGTGGGATTGTCTCGGATGGAGGCGTTGCTCTGGTTGTATGCGGACTGCATCTTGTTGTGCAGGCAGTCACTGAAGGGGGTTGCTGTCCAATATTGGAAGGCTTTGCGGGCTGCTGCCTTGTCCGCATAGCTGGGCGAACTGGTGAGGGTTCACCCAAAGGTGCCGTACTCCTGGCAGGTTATTCTTTGGAATCCGGCTCAGTCCTTGCGGACTCAGCGGACGGAGTTTTTGCCTGTGCGCGGGCTTGGGCGGTGTCTCTATCCATTAGGGCGGTGACCACACTCCTCACCTCGCCAATAAATAGGACCCCCCAGCATGTCTACAAAAACTGAGTGAACAGTAAGTGGGGCTTGGGCAAATTGCTGCGGTCTGCGTTTTCTGTCCGCGCGGGTTGAGTAGAGCTGACGGTTTGTTGTGTGCAGGTCACGCGGGTAGCTTCAAGGAGCCAGGAGTTTGGCTTTGACTTCGGTCAAATACTTGGAAGTGTGCGGTCGCTGCGGTTTTTAGCAGGTCGCTGTGCGGCTTGTCAGTTCTCTGCTTCAACATTTGCAAGTTCCAATAACCTGTCCGCCAGGCGCAAGCGGGTAGGCGGTCTGTTCTTCAGTTCATCAGCAGGAGGCGAATAACGGTGTGTCCGCACGGCCTCACGACTTCAGCGGACTCCGTGTTTATTCGGTGTGGTGCAGCTACAGCTCGGGCGGGTTCGGCAGACTTTGCGACTTCGGCGGTCTCGGCGGTTTCCAGTATTGTCCGCCCGACTTGTGTTTTGTGCTTTCTGTTAGAGTTTGTGTACTAGGGAAATCATGTCTCGCTACGTATATCTCGCTTTGTAAAGAAGTGGAATGTATAAAAGATCTGCTTGTGTTTCCATTGTTTGTTGGTGTTAACCTTGTTCGTTGGGTTTCCGCTAGATCAAAGTGTGAACTGGGTAGTGCCGAAGATATTAATTTGGTTTGGGCTATCTTGCTGACCACTTTGAGAAAATTCAATATATTCTCGGTCGTCCTTTTCTCGCCACCTCACGCGCCATTATAGATGTTAGTGACGGTAAACTTCTACTTAGGGCCGGGGATGAAGAAGTTACCTTTCATATTGACTCGTCTATACACAAAAAACTTTATAACGACGACTCATGTTTTACTTTGGAGGCTTCCCCCGAAGAAGACTCCGTTCATGACGGAAATTTTGAATCTTTAAATTTAATTTCACATGAAATAAGCAATGACAATTTGGTCACACACGCACCTATTGAAGAAATTCTAGACTTAGGTGGTGACTTTTTAAGGGCTTTGTTTGAGGAACCTCCAACTTTAAACCTCGTGCATGTGTTCAATCCTTTATACTATTTATCTCAAGCGGAAGGTTCCAAACTTCCCGTTCATGCGTCATCTTATGTATATGAAAAGCCCATAACTTAGCGCACATCACTATGGTCTAGCTCACCGACCATAAACAAAGCGCTCGTGGGAGGCATCCCATGGTTATCTTTTTATTTTATTTTATTTTTTAGTTTTACAGGTTTGAAGAATATCTTTGCGGCGTGACGATCAATCGGGAACGTCAACCTCGTGCGAGTTCTTCATGTCGGTAACTTTAATTTATTTTCTTTTACTTCTGTCTTTAAAATATTTTAAAAAAAACAAAAAAAGAGAGAGAAAAATTTTTCTGTTCGTACACGCCTCTATCACGGCTGTGACCTAGGTCACGGGCGTGACAGAGCCGTGTTTAGTTCGTCTAGCGCAACCCGATAGTGGTTTCGACGAACGAAGTTTCCCGTTCGACTTCCATTACGAACACGGGCGTGCCCATTATTGGTCATGGGCGTGACCAGCGCGGATCTTCGTTTGACGACCTGGATCAGAGTTTTCCCCGTCACGCCCGTGTTAACACATGTCACGCCCGTGATGCAAGTAAGTCATGGCCGTGACTTGCCTGGGATTTCTCAAAAAAAAAAAATAACAAAATTTTTTCATCTTTTTCAGTTACACGCCCCAGGGTCACGGTCGTGGCCGTGGGCCGTGTTGGCGAATCCGAGGCGTGCCCAAGGTCAATGCCTTACATTCCTTGCTTTTTGTTTTTTGTAATTTTCCACGCCGCCAGTCACCGCCGTGACCGAGGGCGTGACCGTGGCATCCAAAGCCAGCACCTTGGATTCCCGTGCAGCTACATAGGATACCCCTGACACGCCCGGTGTCACGACATGACTTTGACCCGTGCTTGTCACGCCCCCTGTCACGGGCGTGACCGGGGGGTGTGACCAACCCGAAAACCTTATAAATAGGGATTTTTCCCCTCTCATTCCTCCACACCTTCCAGCACTCCCCTTTTCCGTTAGCCAACCCGAATCCTTTTTTTCCTCCCTTCTTCCAAAATCCCTTGCCAGCACCCTCGTTCCACCGCTTCCTCCTCCGAGCACCCCGCGAATCCCGCCGCGGCAGAAGCCGTGCTGCTCTTTGAAAACCACACGCAGCTCGATCGCATCGATCTCCTACGTGTCAAACCCCTTGGCGTGTTCCGCATCTTAGATTGGGCGATCCTCGCCACATTTGGAGCAGCAGATCTGGTGCGGGGATTTTTATCCACACCTGGATGGAGTTCCCTCTTCTCCATTTCCAAGCATGCCTTCCTTGATCTCATCGTTGAGTTCTTGGCTTCATTCGAGTTCCGTTGGGCGGCAAATGACGATTTCATCATCTTTCGCATGGGTGGGGTGGTGCATCAACTCACCATCCGCCAACTCAACGTTGCCATGGGCTTTTGCTCGGAGTCCTTCTCCCAATCTCCCGCCTAGCTCGGTTTAATTACTGATTTCCCTCCCCATGTCAACCTTCTCACCTTTTGGGTGGAAATCAGTAATGACACCGCTCCCTACACCCCAAAGAAATCCAAAGGAAGCCACCTCATTTCCCCCGCCTTGCGCATTCTCCACAACCTCCTCACCTTTACTCTTTCTGCTCGCAGCGACAATCACGGTGTGGTGACTCGGGCAGACTTACAATACTTATATATTATGTTTTACCGAGTCCTGCTCAACCTCGGCTATTTGCTCGCAATTTTCTTTCGGCACCAAGCTGAAAATGTGAGGTTGGGAACAGTGCACGGCGGGAACTTCATCACTTTCCTCGCCAAGCAGCTCGGCCTTTGGGATACTCTTCCACGCCTCAACTGCGTCCAGACACCGCAGGTCATCCAGTTCCAGGCCCTTCAGGCCCTCGGCCTAGCACGACGACGCGATGGAGAGTTTGAGGCTATCCCCCCCCCCCCCCCCCCCCCGTAGTCGGTGGTGGAGAACTTGATCTAGATTTCGGTGCCGGTCCCAGCGGCACTATTCCTTCTTCCCCCATTCCACCACCACCGCAGGAGTCTTCTTCAGAGCCCGGTCCTCAAACCTATTGGGATCAACAATTTGGCTTCATTCACACTTGCCTAAATCAGATGGAGACCAATTTTGGCAAATGCTTTACTACTTTTGACGCTCGTTTTGCCGCACTGGAGCAGAGCCACGCTTCTTTCGTGGCGCATATTACACGTGAGTTCGCGGATCTGCGCACTCATTATCTGCCGCGAGGGGGTGATAGCGATGAGGATTAGGTTACTTTATTTATCTTTGGGTTGTAATCTGTCATCTTGTATCTTTTCTTTTTTGTTTTTTATCTGCCATGTATCTTTTATTTTGTTTTAAAAAAACTATATATATCAAAAATATGTTTTGCTTCGGTATTGTCTTCCAGGTACACTTTGGACTGATTCGCCCGCTCCAGGGAAGTCTCCTTTTCTTTTTGTTCTTTACTTATTTTTTTCATTGGGTACAATATATTGTTTAAGTATGGGGAGGATAGTTCTCAAGCAAAACATACAAAAAAAAATTTCTAACACTCAAGAACAAAATTTCCCGTTTTAAACTTTATTTTCTTTTTCTTCACAAAACAACAACAACAACAAAAAAATTGCAAAACACAACCAAAAATTCAAAAAACAATTAGGGTTAATTTTTGTAAATTAGAGAAATCTTTATTCTTATATTTATTCACATGCGAAATGCTGAGTATTCAACTTTTACATAGTGTTTAGAATATTTTAATGCTTTAATTGAATGTTGAATTTTGAAGTAGAACTGTTGGCCGTGTTGTGTTTCTAGTCAAGTGCAGATGTTCGTAGAATTTAAGTAGAATTAAACATTCAACATACAATTAGATTTTTATTTTTCTAAATGCGTAGAAATAGTTTATTTCACTTCTATCTTGAAACCGGTAAAATCTAAAAATAATTTAGGAGAGTGTGTAGAAGTTTACTAGAGAGATATTTCACGAATCAAGAAAGAGGTATTCTTTCTCGATGTCTAGAACTTTCCCTCTAGCTAGTCTCAAAACTTTGCATAGGTTAAACTCATTAGCATAAATATGATTTAGGCACTTCTTTTGACAAGTTTGAGCATTTGCACCCTTACCTAACGTTTTATCTTTGCTAAGCCAATTTGAGCCTATACCCTTCCTTTTGTTTTATCTCCACCAACAGTTTACCAAAGCCTAAAAAGCATCCTAATTACACACCTATGACTGAGCTTGACATTATATATACAGAACCAGTTTTTGAGTAATTAGGGACCATTTTATTTTGGTGGCTAATTGAAAAAAATAGTTGTTTTTTATTCCTCCTCTAAAAAAAGAGAAAAAAATAATATATAAAAAAATGAAATGATGAAAATAAATAGAGGACGTTGAAAAAAAAAATTCAACATATTAAGGAAAAAAATAAAAGAAGTTTATGAATTGGCAGAGCTCTACCAATTAATTTGTGCAAGCTCTCATTAGGATTTGGTGTGTGTACCCATCGTTTTTATCGTTGATTTTTCCAAACCAAAAACCTAAGCCTACATTTCAACCGAGTTAAGCCCTACTGATTTGTGCTTCTAAGTTAAACTAGTGTCATGGCGAGAGTGTGAAAGGGCAAGCCTATGGCCATCGACATTGATGGATTTCTTTGGAGGGTATCCCGATCTTCGATTTGTACAATGCTATCTTAGTAAACACGCTACTTTCTCCCTAAAAGTGATTTTAAGATTTACCGGGTCTTCATTTTCGAAGTAAAAATAATAAGTGAAAACACATTTTAGAAAATTAAAAACTAACTTGTATGCTGAGTAGGTTTTTCTACAAAAATAACTACGTGCATAGGCACAAGACTTCGCATTCTACTCCTTAGGTTCAATTTTTATTTCTAGTGTTAAAATTTTTCTACTCTCCATGTAAAGTTGTTTGCTCGGGACGAGCAAACGAGTAAGTATGGGGGTATTTGATAACTCTAATTTTATCCATATTTTTATATCTAATTTTTATTTAATAATTAATTAGTTTTTAATATATTCTATGATTTTATTATCTAATTTCTTTATTTTCTTATTTTAGGATCAATATGGGCTGCAAATATCAATATGGAGTCTACAGGATTGATCAGGAGACAAATCTGGACAAAGCTAGAAAAATTGCAAAGCACACGCCCTGGACACGGGCGTGACCAAAAGGTCACGGGCATGACAACCAGGCGTGAACCCGGCGCGTGTTCCAGGCTCAGTGCGCCATCATTTAAAAATACACGCCCTAAGGTCACGGGCGTGACCATGCTAACACGGGCGTGACGTCTAGTCGTGACATCCCGACGTGCCAAATTAAAGCTACAGTTTCAAGATCGTCGAACGAAGAACATCGAACAGCCAATTACACGCCCATGACCCATCGGTCACGGGCGTGGCCATGGCATGTCGAGAGCGTTTCCAGCCAATAAATCCATCCGTTCCTGCCATTGCCGCCAGATACCCGTTTCAGCATGACACGCCCAGGGTCACGGGCGTGCCCATGGGGCGTGACCCCTCCATCAACAGCCATTTACTCCCGCAGTTTTCAGCTTCCCGCGGTTTTCCAGAGACAGAAGTGACACGCCCGAGGTCACGGGAGTGACCGAGGGGCGTGACCCGCCATGTAACAGATTTTGGCAGTTTCTCCTCCAACATTCCCGAGCTTTCAAGACGGCGGTTCCGAGCCTGACGCGCCCTAGGTCACGGGCGTGACCTATGGCATGACCTTGCAGAAATTTTTCCTATAAATTTCAGGCAATTCCAGAAGCTGGGAGGGGAGATTTTGGGGAGCTTAGTTCTGTTTTGTTTACTGTTTTTCTTGCATTTTAATTTCATAGTATAGCCTTTACTTTCAAGTGTAATTTTAGTCATGTCTTTCCCTACCTTAACTTGTATTTCCCTAATGATGATGAGTAACTAATTTTCATTTAGCGCTTGGTCATGATGAAGCTTGAAATAAAATAAACCTTTCTTTTTTATCAAATGTCTTGTTCTTAATTATGCTCGCTACGATTTATCTTTGATTTATATTTTGTCGAATTCATATTTCACTGATATGTTTTTCGATCTAAGATCCGTATCCTAAATGATCGAGAGGTTGCAGATACGAGTAGATCACTCAAGGATAAAAGGAGTTGCATGCACTCCTCGAGAGAGGACGACATAAATCCTCTGGATTGGAGTCAAATCCAATAGAGTGGTTCACTGCCTAAAGCAAGCTTAGGGGTTTCGACTGGCCGAGAGGTCTTAATCGATCAACCTAAGGTTAGTCAAAAGCATGAGCTCGAGAGAGACACTTCTGTACTTAGAAACTTCCACGGTCGAGTGAGTAGTTTAAGAGCTCGCATTACTTTATTTTCAAAAAGGTTTATTTTAGTTCAAGTGGATTCTAGATCAAGTGCTAGCTTCCCCAAAATCGAACTTCTCTTTCATAGTGTTTCGTTTCCTTTTCTGTTTTAAACGAAAACCAACTTTCCGTCCGATAAAACAATAGCTCTTTCTTGTGAGTACAAGTATTCGACAACCCCCGAGTCGATAAACAACACTTGATCCTATACTCCGAATGATAGGTATACTTGCCTCATCGATTGGAACCACGCGCTAGCGTGGAAAAAATAATCATCAACTTCTCTACCATCTCGGCACACCAAAACAAATTATACTTGATCTTTATTGAATTTGTGTTGGATCCCTAGTTTGATTTGGGCTAGGTTCACTAAGTTAGGATCTTATGACCCATCATGTATAGCCAGGGTCATAGTTGTGTCCTAGAGTCTAGGCCAAGTCCTTAGTTTCAACATCACATGGACCAGCCATCAACAGACTGCCAGAGACTCAAGACTTAGAGATTTCCAAAGACTCAGTAAAATGAGTTCGACGTTCGTCGAACTCAGGTCGACGATAGTCATGCTCAGCTCGACGATCTCGGAGAAAATTCTCTGAGTTGAGCTCGACGAACTTTATTCTTTGGTCGACGAACTTTGGACTCTACCTTCTGCATTCCAAGTCCAGACTTTATTCTCTAGACTCCAGTCGATGAACTTAGTTCTCTGCTCGACGATTTCTGGATTCTCTACTTCAACTTCTTAAATCCAGAAGCTTCTCAGTTTTCTAAGTCCAGAATCATCTACAGTCGACGAATTCAAGATTCTCAGCTCGAAAAACTTTGACCACTTTGACAAGAGTTATCAAGAAGTAGTTAGTGGTCCTCAGCTCAACGAAATTAGTTCTCACGTCGACGAATTAGTTCTCATCTCGACGATCTTGATGTGTAGAAAAGGCAAAGTTTTTAGAAAATACAGTTCTGCTTTCAGCTCGACGATCTTTGAACTCAGCTCGACGAATAGAAGTCATCTGGTCGACGAACACAGCTTCTCAGCTCGACGAACTGTGGACTCAGCTCGATGATTTCTGTTCTCTGTTCAACGATTCCAGACTCTGTTATTTCCATCCTTCTGTCCCCATCATACTACAATAATTCTTGAGTAATTAATGCTAAAATATTCTCTGAATATAACCATTAGATGGAGCATTGATTATGGTCTTCTCCAGGATTATTGCTTGCCATTTTTCCGTGGGATAGTTGGGGAAATAAATCAATGCAGTTTATTGTCAATGCCGTCAGCAATTAATGCAGAGGAATTCCAATTTTGAAAGAGAATTTTGACAGGAAATATAAAAGAGGTTTTCTCTCTTTTCCTGGACAGTTAGTCAGTGAGAATGAATTAGACAGTCAATAACACAATTAGTCTGAATCAAGGATTTCTCTGCTCTATCTCTCTCGACAGAACTCTGATACAGGAAATCAAGCCTAGACCAGAAGAACATCAGCTATTTGAAGAAGAAGAACATACAATCAAAATCAAGAGTCATCTCTCTTCAACACTCCAGGACACTTCAAAGGACAACAACAAATCCAACTGTCAAGAAGTTCCTGAAGATCTTTCTCGTCAAGGCTAAACGACAGAAGGCCTATCACCCTGAAGAAAAGCTGCAGTTTTCTTGAACCATTCAATATCTCAGGGGGAGCTCTTTGCTAACATCATATTCCCTTAAGTGTTCTCAGTTGTTTATTGAGAAGGTGAAGACACAATCATCTCTCAACTCCCCCACTGTATAAAGGGTTCTTAACTCCCTTCAAAAGTTATTCTTGGTTACAAGTCACCTGACCAAAAGACTTGAGGGTTGGTTTTTGAGCACCTGATCAAAAGCTCATTGGTGTCAGGCACCTGATCAAAAATCTGAGTGGATTCCTACCAGGGTGGTAGAAGAGTGGGTGTACCCAGGTTGGGGAACCACTATAATTTCTTGTGTTATCTGGTTGCCCTTTCTTTTTATTCTTGCTATGTTTGTGCTATCTAGGACTGTTGTACTTATGTTTTATTAATTTATATTCTACTATTTTCACTTACAACAGAAGTTGTAAAGGATTTAAGAATACTCTATTCACCCCCGCCCCCCTCTAGAGTATTTCAGATCTAACACCTCACTTTCACTTTGTTGTCGTTGACCAAGTATTATATGTTCAAACTTTCGGGCCGTGATCGTAATCACTCATCATAGGCAGGTGTCGTACTTGATCTTTTATTTCATTCTCATCTACATTAATCAAGGTGTGACCAAAAACCCTTATAACATTGTAGTAACATTTATCCTTTATATTTCCTCATTCATATAATTTCATTAGCAAACTTCATTTTTGTTTAGCCGTGTCATATAAGTTATGTAGTTTCAAAGTACTGAGATTTTCATTAGCGCACTTCATTTTCATTTTGCTGAATGTACGGTACTTTTCTACCAACTGTCTTACAAGTGTTTAACTCATTCTCGTTCCTTGCATCATACCTTCATTAAAACACATTGTATATCCATGTAATCATATTAAGCTTTCCTTTGCATCACATTTTCGTCAAGACGGTCGACTTTAAATCAAAAGCAAGTGAACTTTCTTTTCCTTAGAATCATATTCCATCATTCCCATTCTTGGCAATACAACTTTTGTCTTATCAAGCCTTTTTTTATATTCTTTTACCGTTTCTTCTATTTTTCTATTATTAGAAACCTTTATTTGTCATCTACTGCTTTAAACATATTCCGATAAACGAGATTTCCATGAGCGGTCCTCTCTACATTCTATCAAGCGTAAATATTCAATACCCACTACAACCGAACTTCTTGAAAACCTGGCTCTGATATCATATCGTAAGGTCCCAATTTTAGACCCCACTTAATTTTGTATCTAAGCTACTTTCAATTCATTTATCCCAGGATGAAGTAAGGCTAGTGAGTAGAAAATAATACACATAATAAAACGTAACTCATATCTTTTATTATTCGTCAAGGTTTTTTCTGCCCTGCCACCATTCCTTCATTCTTCTTTTAAGTATTCAAAGTCAGATCAGTTACCTAAATAAAATATGGAGACGAGCTTAGTCATAAAAATATGACTAAGTGAGGATATACCTCTTTAACTTTTGTATAAACAAATGAAACGTATTAGGCAAAGTAATAAGTATATATCTATAATAGCCATTTTCTGTATCAGTAATGAAACTGTGAAGCAATATTATAACTAAAATGTTAGTAACGATAAAATGTTATAAGCAGCATGTAACAGTGTTAGTGCAAGTATGTAAAGTACACTAGTAACAGTGTAAGAATGTAAGCAATGAGACCATGTGATCATGAAAGTACTGTAAAATCATATCAATTCACATGTCCATTAGCAATGTATCAGTGTGACAGTATAACCGTACGTTCTTTTGTTATCTTTTATATCAGGTAATGTTAAGGGTAACTGTAACAGTATCAGTGTCCATATTTCAGTTTTTCAGTCTTTGGGCCCGACCCCTCGGGGTCTACAACCAAATCAGCACGTTCAACACGCGTCTATACCTTGCGGCGATCGATTTGGCAAATCATCGGTATAATTTATGCGCATTTACATTCAGTTATACCCTTAACATTTACATGCCTCGATGCACTTTTATTTATGTTTGTTGTATGCAGTTCTTTATAATATATAGGGTTTATTAATTTCTTACTCCCCTCAGAAATTAATCGCATGTTCGCCTTTGTACAAGGCCATACATAATAGCGATAATCATTATCAGTGATTTAATATTATTCCATGCTAGCAATATGCAAGTAGTCATGTATCTGTCTTTTCAATACAAGTGTACATAATGAAAAAGAGAGCAATAAAACATAAAATTAAACATGTAGCTCTCACCATCAGTCGTTCTTTTTCTTTTATTGCAGCTCATATCATTGTCGCGTATATTTGGAGGTGCCATCCTTCGCGATACCTGCGATTAGCAATCGTTTCATTAGGCATTTTTCTATCGGGGTTGCACCTCTTTCTAGTTATGGCGTTGACTATTTTGTTAACATCATTTGGAAGCTACCAAACATACCAACATAAAGGCCCAAACTATAAGAAACTGCCGGCAAGAGGAAAAACCCCCCAACAATTTTATAGGAAATCACTAGTTTCATTCACTGACCACTATCCACTATAAAGAGAAGAGTAACAATAATTTGCTAACATCACAATATATCCCTCTAGCCAACTCAATAGCCTACCAAGTGTGAAAGACCCACAATTATGCATAGCTGGTAAAGCCCCAAATTTCACTACATAACTACTATTGGCCATTCAACAAACTGAAGAACTGGAAGGAGAAGCAATGAAAGTTAGCTAACCCCCAAATAACATGAACAGTAAAATCCCCAAAATCACTTTAAAACTCTAACTGGAAAACTTTTGTTTTCATCAATTCGTTATAGACACTATTAATGGAAACAAGTCAAGAAAGAGAATAGCTCGCAATAAGGAGAGGAACAACAGCTCCAGCCAACAGGAGGTCAAAGCTCAAATTATCAGGCCAGCACTTATAATAAGAAAACAAGTCAATCCAGCCTACACAAATCATGCTAACAACTGGATAACCATAGCCAGCCAATAACAGTTCTAGAACATAAAACCCCAAATACAACTGGCCGGCGAAGAGGGGGTAAGAAGAACTCCCCCAAAATCCCATGCAGAAAACAAGGCAATAACAACAAAAGTCTCATATCACAAACCCTAAATGGCCCATTATATTTCATAAATCCAATAACAAAGAGGTGGGTGAAAAGACAAAGAAGGCTCACAGTACAGTAAAACCATTCTAGGCACCGATTTTGCCCAAAATACGATCCCGGCCAATCAAAGGCCAAGCAAATCTTGCCAAACTCTGATCCCTGTAGTAGGTAAGAACTTCACATTCGAAATTGTGAGATTACGAGACCGAGAGAAGGAAGAATATGAAAGCTCCGTGAACCTTAGCGCCAACTTTGCCCGTCTCCCATCCAGGCGGCGTGAAGATGAGACGAAGAGTATGAAAAGTAATAGGCTTGGGCATATTTAATAATACCACTGCTTATCAATACCACCGCCTCAATTACTTGAAGCTTAATCTCTTAATACACCAAACTAAAAATCAATTAACCCATTAGCGATTGAAGCCAGCCCACCAATCCAGTGCAACTGTTTCCCAAGTTAAACACATGTCAATGATTATAACACACAAATCCATATAATTAGATGGTACCGTATAAAAATATAGAAATCAACATTCCCTCAAAATGACTCGAGTGTAACACCTCTCATGTAATGACCGTATAATATGGGTTTGGCCGGGGCCCAACAACATACAGACGCCACAGCTTTAGCGTTAAAAGATGATATTAACTACCCAATCTCATAACACAATATAGCACAACAGCGGAAACAACAAATAAGACCAGAAGCTATCCACATATAAGAGTATCAATACGACCTTATGGCCTTACAGCAATAAAGAGTCCCAAAACTCAAAAGAGAACATCAAGCATCAATATGCAAAGCACTCCTAAACTACCTCGGCATGCAAGCCGGATATCTAAAACATCAAACATTCAATGCTACCAACTAGGGCTAGAACAAAACTTGTAACACTTCACGAGGCTTAGGCCTTTTTGGCCGGCGAGCTAGCTCCTGCTTGCGATCCTTGTCCTGTAAAAATTGGTGGTAAAGTGGGTCAGCAAAGGCTGACCTCAAACTGTGTAACAAACACATCTCCTCCCGGCCGCCCCTAACGGACCCCGGGGTACCCCTCCAACCTGCAAGTCAGCACTTCGTATGCCATATACATAAATATGTAAAGCTCTAAAGGAACAGGCTTGGATGTCTCAAACAACAAACACGTTTTCTATGCTGAGCATATAATAAAAAGGGGCCTACTATGCAGTATGTATGCAAAACATGGGCTTCACCCAAGGCACCCTATTGCGTATGCAACTAGCACATCATCATAACATCTGGGTACTTCCAATTTCCCCTTTGGCGTTAAGCCACAAACAAAAGGGTATTGTAATTCCTCTTACGACATACAAGCTGCCACACAGAACTCTTGCCAAGGCCCATCCCGCTCATGGTTCTTAGACCCGAGCTTGCCTGCAAGCTCTGACTTCTCGCGTCAGGATTTCGTCTCACACACTGACCGATTTTAAGAACCCTTACTGGACCACACCCACTCATGGCTTAATTACCCGGGCTTGCCCCAAAGCTTGGCATTCTCGTCAGTCTCGCAGAAGCAGACTAGTCTCGCCGGGACACTCTCCACACATGACTTGCACATCACGGGATAGCCAACCGACCACGGAGACAAAGCCGCGCCTTAGCACATCACAATCGAAAAACATTACCACCATAATCCATCAATTGTACTGCAACATCCCCGTGCACTAAGGAAACCATCTACCGACATTGCGGAGCTAATCTTGTCCACCAAGGAAACCATCTACCGCCAATGCGGAGCTAACCTTGTATGGTTCCAGCTACATGTACTCACTCAAGAAAAGGGGGAAACACAAACATCATAAACGACATCTTGCCACAACGGATTTCTACACAATCCTTAAGGCTCGCTATACAACATCACCGAGTCGGACTAACGGTCGCAATAACGGATTCACCCACCATGCCTAATCCACTAACGGAGCGGATCTCTAATGTAAAACATGCCGGTGACAGACTCAATCGACCAGGAGGTTCCTATTGAACCATGGCGACCCAAACCCCACTCATTTGAGAGATTTGGTGCCCAAAAGCTTGAAAGAAAAGATGCTAATCACGCATCCTAAAAACCAAGAGGAGAAGCGTCGTTACCTTACGACTCCTCTTCCTAGCCATGGGAACTTAGCCGGATGGAAACTACCCGACGGATTTGACTCCGCGGATCTGGACTCAACTCGCTGTTTGGGGCTCTGAAGCTTCTCCAACAGCCGGATATCTCCTTCACCTTCTTCCTTGCTCTCCCTTCTCTCTAGAACTTAGAAAGAGAGTACTTGATGAATAATGAGGGTTTCCAAACCCTATTCCTGGCCATAACTCAGTAAGGACAGCCATGGACCATCAGATTCCAAAAGAAGGAAATGAATGGCCATGATTAGCACTTAAAACCAAAATCCTGGGCCGAACACGGCTTGTGACATGCCCGTGTCCAAGGCCGTGTGCCTCAATCGATGTAGAAACCGTCGCACCCAGAAAAGGACACGGGTACTAGACAAGCCCGTGTCAGACTTGACATGCCCGTGTCACTCAATACACGCCCGTGTGTCTGGGTGTGTTCCTCCATCAACACAGGATCAAACACCACCCGAGAATAACACGGGTATTCGACACGCCCGTGTCGAAATTGACATGCCCATGTCAGGCTGAACACGCCTGGGCCCTAGTCCGTGTTCAGTCCCCCTACACAGCCCGACTCATAACCCGTGCAGGACACGGCCTAAGACATGCCCGTGTCTCTGGCCGTGTTTGATGTCTCGACGATCATCGACTGCCTTTTCATCGACCTCGCGAAAATTCATCGAACCCGGCACAACACAGCTTTGGACACATATGTGTCCCAGGCTATGTTCACTGTCTCGATACTTCATCGAGCTCAGTTCGTCGACTTCCCGGGCTCTCGTCGAACCCGAGCACGACACGGCCTGGGACATGCCCGTGTCCCAGGCCGTGTGTCCCTTACCATGACCCAAACTTGGCTCTCGATGCTGTCCATCGCTCTTTCAAATTTTATGGCATTATAACTCTCACCCCCTTAAAAGAATTTCATCCCGAAATTACAGAAAGTGAAAGATACACAAAACTTAAATGATACCTGAATGGAATAACTCTGGATACTCCTCCAACATTGTCTATTCTCGCTCCCATGAGAGTACCTCATGACCGCAGTTATCCCATCAGACTTTTATGAGCTTGACCTCTTTGTTCCGCAACTGCCGAATTTCTGAATCATCTATAGTAACTGGATGAACTCGCGTCCCCAAGTCCTCCTCTATCGGCACTGATGCCGATTCCATCACCACACTAGCCTCTACTAAGGACTTCCTCAAGACGGAGACATGGTAGACGCCGTGTATTCCACTCAGCTCTGTGGACAATGCTAACTGGTACGCCACTTCTCCAACCTATTCTATAACCTCGAAAGGTCCCAAAAACCTCGAACTCAACTTATTGAGTCGGCGGATCCACGAAACGCCTTTGAACGGCTTGATCTTAAGATAGACCCAATCACCTACCGCAAACTCCAGCTTCCTGTGGAAAGCATTAAAATATTTTGCTTGCCGATCTTGAGCCACCTTCATGCGCTCTTGAATGGTTTGCACCAACTCACATGCATCAGCTACCACTTCTTTTCCCAAAAGTTTGGTGTCTCTCTCCACTGTCCAAGACATCGGTGTTCGACACCGCCTCCCATATAGAGCCTCGTATGGCATCATCTTTATACTTGCTTGATAACTATTATTATAAGCAAACTCTACAAAGAAGAGGTGATCCTCCCATTTCTTGCTGAAGTCAAGAATACACATCCTCAGTATATCCTCCATAGTATGATTCATTCTTTCGGTTTGTCCGTCAGTTTGAGGATGGAAAGCCGTACTGAACTTGAGCTTCGTGCCCAAACTCTTCTGAACCAGCCCCCAGTCTTTGGAAGTGAAACGTCCATCGCGATCACTAACGATACTGTTAGGAATCCCATGTAGTCGCACAATATTGCGAACATACATCTCTAGCAGCTTCTCCACGCTGTCCTCCTTTCGATTTGGGATGCAGTGAGCCACTTTGGTTAAGCGATCCACAATCACCCAATTCGCATCGTTACCCTGCTGCGATCTAGGTAATCCATGCACAAAATCCATGGAGATATCATCAAATTTCAACTCGGATATAGGAAGAGGCTTCAGGAACCCTCCCGGCTTCTAACACCCGGCCTTCACCAAGGCACAAATTTGGCATCGATTCACGTACAAAATTATGTCCCTCTTCAGTCCAGGCCACCAAAAGGATTTCTTCATATCCAAGTACATCTTTTTGCTGCCCGGGTGAATGAAGTACTTTGTGAAGTGAGCCTCAAACATCAACTCCTCACAGAGCTTGCCGAATAGTGGTACACAAATCCTTCTGTCCTTCCTCAGAATCCCATCAATCAACTCCTCGGCGCTGCTCTGGCCCTTTTGAGCTTCCACCACAAATGGCTGAAACTTTACATCCGAACGAGTCGCTTCCCGAATACGATCAGACAAGTCGTTCTGCATCTCAATCCAGTTCAACTGAGCCACGCTAGACTCGCCTCTTGCAACACACTCCATGCCAAGGGACTCCCAGTGCAGTACCAATCGCTCATCATGAGCTTCAATCCAATTCCCTTGCCCAGAGTATTTTCTACTAAAGGCATCTGCCACCACATTGGCTTTTCCTGGCGTATACTAAATCGCCACCTCATAGTATCTGAGGAACTCGACCCATCTGCATTGTCGTATATTCATGTCCTTCTGATCTAGGAGATACTTCAGGCTTTTGTGATCCGTGAAGATCTCCACCTTCGCACCATAAACATAGTGCCGCCATAATTTCAATGCAAAGATTACCGCCGTCAATTCCAAGTCATGGACAGGGTAATTCCTCTCATGAGGCTTAAGCTGCCTAGACCCAAAGGCTATTACACTGCCATGTTGCACCAAAACACAACCCAAACCACATCCTGATGCGTCACTGAAAATTTGGAATCCTTCAGTCCCTATCGATAGACTTAGGATTGGAGCTGTCATCAGCCTTTCCTTCAGTGTCTCAAATGCCTGATTGCACTCCTGAGTCCACACAAACTTCTGATCCTTATGAGTTAGTGATATGAGCGGTAGAGCTATTCGCGAAAAAGTTTCTATGAATCTTCTATAGTACCCGGATAGTCCAAGGAAACTTCGGACTTCCGCCACGGTTCTCAGAATCAGCCAATCTCTGATGGCTTCCACTTTTGTTGGATCTACCGCCACCCCATCCCCACTAATCACATGGCCCAAAAATGCCACCTTCTCTAGCCAGAACTTGCACTTTGAGAACTTTGCATAAAGCTGGTTCTCTCTCAACACTTGCAACACTACTCTCAAGTGAGTCTCATGCTCCACCTCCAATTTGGACTAAACCAGAATGTCGTCAAAAAAGACAACTACAAAAGAGTCCAAGTATTCACGAAATAGTTGATTCATCAAATCCATGAATATGGATGGTGCGTTCGTCAGCCCAAATGACATCATCGAAAACTCAAAGTGACCATACCTTATACCAAACGCTGTCTTGGCTATGTCCACATCTCGAATTCGCAACTGATAGTATCCTGACTTCAAGTCTAATTTTGAATACACCACCGACCCCACCAACTGGTCGAACAGGTCGTCTATCCGAGGAACCAGATACTTATTCTTGACAGTCAATTTATTCAACTCTCGGTAGTCTATGCACAACTGCATACTACCATCTTTATTCTTCACAAACAACACAGGCGCGCTCCATGGTGAAGAACTGGGTCTGATATACCACTACTCCAACAACTCCTGCAACTGTACCTTCTGTTCGGCCAACTCCTTTGGTGCCATCCTGAACAGAGGACGTGACACCGGTCTAGCCTCTGGCACTAACTCAATCGAGAAATCAATCTCACGCCGAGGAGGTGCCCCAGGAAGTTCATCCGGAAACACATCCTTGAACTCAGCCACTAAGGGCACTTCCCCAAGCAATAACTTGGAAAGGCGAACCTCCAATAATGCTACAAGAGCTACTCCCCCTTGGTTAACTGCTCGTACTAACTGCATCGCCGAAATTAGGGAATAGGCCACTCCACTAAGGCCCTCAATCCTGACTTCTGTCGGCCCTTCATTTCTTAGGTTCACCACCTTGGATAGGAAATCAATACTGGCACGCTGCTCTGCTAGCCAGTCCATTCTCAATATCACATCAAACTCGACCAACGGTAGGACCGCTGCTATTAACGCGAAGTCAAATCCACCTAGCTCCCAACAAATGCACCCTATCTCCTCGGTGGTCATGGATGACCCATTGGGCATGCACACCTTCAACTCTGCGTCCGCCGAGAATGACTCAACTCCAATTCTCCGGATAAATCTTTCCGCAATAAAAGAGTGTGACGCTCCCGTATCAAACAATACCCTAGCGAGGTATCCGGAAACTAACACAAAGCCTAAAATAGAGGCATCAAACATAAACGGTTTGAAAATATGAAGTATGAGATTAAATTTAAACTTCCTCATACCTATCACCACATTGGGTTGGCGGATTGCTTCCTGCTTCCCAAGGTTGTAAGCCCTTAGTTGCACCAGTTGGAACCGAGAAGCGCTAGACTCAGCCATCATTCCTTTCTCTGCAGCACTAGGGCCGGAGCGCACAGTCTGCTCCTGCCTTGGCTCCTGCTCAGCACCTCCTTGAGTACAAAAACGGGCTATGTGCCCCACCTTCCCACAATTAAAGCACGTCGGTGGTCCCTTAGAGTGCGACCCTCTAGATGTCCATTTGCTTTTCTCACCGGACTTGAAAGGGTGAGGCTTTTTCCTCCATCTACTCCCTTCAAACTTCCCTTGGGATTGAGAAGGAATCCCTTCCCCTTGCTTGGGGCGAAACCCTTACGACGTTGGGTTCGCTACAGATCACTCTCCAACGTCCTGGCAGCCTCAACTAGCTCATTGAAACTAGCTCTCTTCATGGTGATGAGGGGTTGTCTTAGATTCTCCCTCAGCCCCTGGTAGAAGAGGTTATCCCTCTCCTCATCATCTGTCATGGTCGTTCCTGCATAACAACCCAACCAAGTGAACTCCTGAACATACTTGTGCACTGTCTTTTCCCGCTACACCAAGTGCAGAAACTGCCTTTAGAGGGCCTACCTTATCGAAACAGAAATGTACTTCTTTAGGAAAGCACTCCCAAACTCTTCCATGGACGCGGTGCATCCGGGAAACTGGCGGCTGCTATGGCTCACCCAACACAACTTCGCATCTCCCTCCAACATGAAGGCCGCAAACTCAGATTTCTTCTCATCTGGCATCTCTGCCGCCCTCAGAAGCTCTTGCATCCGTGCCCACCAATCCTCCGCATCAGTCGGCGTACCGACTCCCTTGAACGTCAGAGGATGGAAACTCAGAAAATACTTCATCTGGCATCTCTGCCAAAGGCTTTGATTGCCTGGATTCTACGCCCGGCACGGCCGTCGCCGTATCCGGGGTTGCAGGAGTTACTACCTAAGCAACATGGGTTGCTACTTGCGCTGTCGCTGTAGCTTGGGCTGCCACCATTGCTTCTGCAAGCATGCAACAAAAATCGGCCTGGTTTACACCCATGCCCAAATGACCCTGAGTAGTAGCGCTGCTCGCTGAAAGCTCTTCTCTTGGTCTCGACGTACCCGCCTCGTTGCTTGCACTCTTAAGAAAAGCAAGGTAAGAAGGAATCAATCTCTTAATCATAAGACTCAAACATAAGGACACTCATGGTCCTGCATTACTCCTATGTGGATAACTTCTATACGCGATCCGATTACGTTAAATTGACCGCCCTAAATAACCTTGGATGAAACCTGCCTCTGATACCAAATTGTAACACCTCCCCTATAATGACCGTATAATATGGGTCCGGCCGAGGCCACACAACATACAAAAGCCACAGCTTTAGCGTTAAAATATGATATTAACTACCCAATCTCATAACACAGTATAACACAACAACGAAAACAACAAACAAGACTAGAAGCTATCCACATATAAGAGTATCAATACGGCCTTAGGGCCTTACAATAATAAAGAGTCCCAAAACTCAAAAGATAACAACAAGCATCTATGTGCAAAGCACTCCTAAACTACCTCGGCATGCAAGACGGATATCTAGAACATCAAACATTCAATGCTACCAATTAGGGCTAGAACAAAACTTGGAACACTTTGAGAGGCTTAGGCCTTTTTGGCCGGCGAGCTAGCTCATGCTTGCGATCCTTGCCCTATAAAAATTGGTGGTAACGTGGGTCAGCAAAGACTGACCTCAAACTGTGTAACAAACACATCTATTCCCGGCCGCCCCTAATGAACACCGGGGTACCCCTCCAACCTGCAAGTCAGCACTTCGTATGCCACATACATAAATATGTAAAGCTCTAAAGAATATGCTTGGATGTCTCAACAACAAACATGTTTTCTATATTGAGAATAAAATAAAAAGGGACCTACTATGCAGTATGTATGCAAAACCTTGGCTTTACCCAAGGCACCCTATTGCGTATGCAACTAGCACATCATCATAATATCTAGGTACTTCCAATTTCCCCTTTGGCATTAAGCCACAAAAAAAGGGTACTGCAATTACCCTAACGACTTACAAGCTGCCACACAGAACTCTTGCCAAGGCCCCAACCGCTCATGTTTCTTAGACCCGGGCTTGTCTGCAAGCTCTGACTTCTCGCGTCAGGATTCCGTCTCACACACTGACCGATTCTAAGAACCTTTGCTGGACCCCACCCGCTCATGGCTTCATTGCCCGGGCTTGCGCCAAAGCTTGGCATTCTCGTCAGTCTCATAGAAGGGGACTAGTCTCGCCGGGACACTCTCAACACATGACTTGCACGTCACGAGATAGCCAGCCGACCATGGATACAAAGCCGAGCCTTAGCACATTATAATCCAAAAACATTCCCACCCTAATCCATCAATTGTACTGCAACGTCCCCGCGCACAAAAGAAACCATCTTCCCCCATTGCGGAGCTAACCTTGTCCACCAAGGAAACCATCTACCGCAAATGCAGAGCTAACCTTGTCCGGTTCCAGCTACATGTACTCACTCGAGAAAAGGGGGAAACACAAACATCATAAACGACGTCTTGTCGCAACGAATTTCTACACAATCCTTAAGGCTCGTTATGCAACATCACCAAGTCGGACTAACGGTTGCAACTACGGCTTCACCCACCATGCCTAATCCACTAATAGAGCGGATCTCTAATGGAAAACATGTTGGGGATGGACTCAATCGACCTGGAGGTTCCTCTTGAACCATGGCGACCCAAACCCCTCTCATTTGAGAGATTTGGTGCCCAAAAGATTGAAAGAAAAGATGCTAAGCACGCATCCTAAAAACCAAGATGATAAGCGTCGTTACCTTACGACCCCGCTTCCTAGACATGGGAACTTAGCCAGATGGAAACTACCGCAACGGATTTGCCTCCGCGGATCTGGACTCGGCTCGCGGTTTGGGGCTCCGAAGCTTCTCCAACAGCAAGATCTCTCCTTCACCTTCTTCCTTGCTCTCCCTTCTCTCTAGAACTTAGAAAGAGAGTACTTGATGAAGAATGAGGGTTTCCAAACCCTATTCCCGGCCATAACTCAGCAGGGACAGCCCTGGACCATCATATAACAAAAGAAGGAAACGAACGGCCATGATTCGCACTTAAAACCAAATTCCTGGGCCGAATATGGCTTGTTCCACGCCCGTGTCCAAGGCTGTGTGCCTCAATGGACGTCAAAACCGTCACGCCCAGAAAAGGACACGGGCACTGGACACCCCCGTATCAGACTTGACATGCTCGTGTCACTCAATACACGCCCGTGTGTCTAGGCGTGATCCTCCATCGATACAGGATCAAACACCACCTGAGAAGAACACAGGTATTCGACATGCCGTGTCAAAATTGACACGCTCGTGTCAGGCTGAACACTCCTGGGCCCCAGGCCATGTTCAGTCCCCCTACATGGCCCGGCTCATAACCGCGCAAGACACGGCCTGAGACACGCCCGTGTCTCAGGCCGTGTTCGATGTCTCGACGACCGTCGACTGCCTTTTTGTCAACCTCGTGGAAATTTGTCAAACCCGGCATGACACGTCCTTGGACAGGACCGTGTCCCAGATCGTGTTCACTGTCTCGACAATTCATCGAGCGTAGTTTGTTGAATTCCCGGGCTCTCGTTGAACCCGAGCACGACACGGCCTTGGACACGCCCGTGTCTCAGGTCGTGTGACCCTTACCAAGACCCAAACTTGGCTCTCGATGCTGTCCATCGCTCTTTTGAATTTTGGGGTGTTACATCGAGTGCCGTGAATTTTCTCAATCTATCAAAGCGACGCCGAGTCCACACTGATTCTTTCATTTTCATCATAAGGGATGGATGGAAAAGAATTTAGATGAAATTTACAATTTAAATTAAATTTGATTATTTGTTTGGCTCATTTTACGTTTTGGGCTGTTACACTGTAGAGGTTGTGTCGCCAGACCTTTAGAGCAAACATGACCGCTCCCATCTCCAAGTCATGAACAGGATAGTTCTGCTCATGCTTCTTCAGCTAGCGGGAAGCATAAGCAATCACGTGGCCTTTCTGCATCAGCACTGCAGCCATGCCTTGGTAGGAAGCGTTGGTGTAGACCTGGAATCCTTCTTTCCCCGAAGGAAGGGCAAGGATAGGTGCAGAGGTGAGTCGATCCTTCACCTCCTGGAAAGCCGTCTCGCACTGCGGGATCCAGACAAAGGGCACATCCTTCCTCGTCAGGGATGTGAGTGGGAGGGCAATTTGAGAGAATCCCTCCACGAACATCCGGTAATAACCGACAAGTCCTAGAAAACTCTGCACGTCTGTGGCAGTGTTTAGCGGCGGCCAATCCCGAACTGCCTGAATCTTAGCCGAGTCCACTGCCAACCCAGCTCCGCTGATAATGTGGCCTAAGAAGGCCACCTCCTTCAACCAGAATAGGCATTTGCTGAACTTCGCATAAAGGCAGTGCTCCCGCAGTCTCTCTAGAGTCAGTGTCAGATGTCGCGTGTTCTCCTCCTTCTCCTCGAGTAAATGAGGATGTCGTCAATAAACACGATGACGAACACATCAAGATAAGCCTTGAACACCTGGTTCATGAGGCTCATGAACACCGATGGTGCATTCGTGAGCCCAAAGGGCATCACGGTAAACTCTAACAACCCATATCTGCTACTGAATGCAGTCTTCAGAATGTCCTCCTCCTGAATCTGCAGATGGTAGTAGCCCGAACTCAAATCAAGTTTTGAAAAGAAATGCGCCCCCTCCAGCTGGTCAAACAACTCATCTATCCTCGATAGTGGATAGGTATTCCGGACTATCAGTCTGTTCAAAGATCAGTAGTCGATGCATAATCTGAGTTTCCCATCCTTCTTCTTGACGAACAGCACCGGGGCTCCCCACGGTGAAGAGCTCGGTTGCACAAATACGGCTTCCACTAGTTCCTGCAGCTGGCTTCGAAACTCTGATAACTGCTTCGGGGCCATCCGGTAAGGAGCTCTAGATGCTGGCTTAGCCCCCGACACGAGCTGTATCTAGAAGTCCTTCTCCTAGTGCGGGGGTAGCCCTGGAAGCTTCTCTGGGAACACGTCAGTAAAATCCCGCACCACCGGGATACTATAGATGGAACCCTTAGTCTTGACCATCTCAAACAGCACTTCATAGACCTCTTCTCCCTGTAGGTGGGACTTGACGGCCTGCACAGATGATAACAAGAGAGGGATGGTAGGTCTAATATCTTCGACGATGATATAGGAATCCCCATGCCTCAAGGTGATCCTCTTTGACAAGCAGTCGATCTGGGCATGGTTCCAATGCAACCATGTCATGCCCAGGATCAGATCATAGGCTGGCATCCTTAGGATCATCGCTAGTGCTTCGAATGCCTTTCCGCCGATCATCGTATCCATGTTGTAGTGGGCGGAGGTGAATAGCTACGATCCGTCGTGTAGTCGCACCCTCATCATCAAGCATGTGTATCGCTCCACATCTTCTAGTCCTTCCATGAAGGCTTCTGATACGAATGTGTGCAAAGCACCCGTATCGATTAGCATATAAGCAGGCTTTCCGTTGATGAAGACTGCCTGAGGTGGTTAGATATTTTATAAATCTAGTTATGATTTTCCATCCTAGTTCTAACATTTCTATATCCCTGAGTAGCTTGTTTAGGGAAGAAAAGAACTTATAATTACTGGTGTACCTGTTTTTACTTGCTCCGGGTTTCGAGGTTGAGCCAGATCCAGGCATACACTTGCTCCCTATCCTTCCTGCGGTCTCCGCCCTGGTATCCACATCCTCGGCCTCTAAACTGCTGAGCAGTCAGGGCAACCGATGGTGCTGGTAGTGGTGCCCCCTCAAGGGGCAGTTTCTCCGGATATGCACTACCTGATGACAGTTGTAGCACTCCGGCGAGGGATATGCCATACCCCCACATCTCTGTATCTCCCACATCTGGAGAGGTTGAGGAGCCATTATCACCGGTTCCCTCAGCCCCTGTCTCACCTCCTAACGAGGTTGGTCCTCTGCTCTTCTCCCATCTCTCCCATCAGCAATGCGGCCCCTTCACTGATCATTTCTGGCTCCCCATCCCTGATCCTCCATTGTCCTTTTCCGACCTAGAGTCGTGTGCCAATCTTCCTCAATCCTCTTGGTCATCTCCAAGATCTGAGGTATAGGACCATCAGATACGAATAGCAGAGCCTCTCTCATATCCTCTCGCAGGCCCTTATAAAACCTCTTGGTGTATCCGGCCTCATCCAGCTGATAGGAGTCCACAAACAGGGCTAAATGATTGAACTCCCGGTGGTACTCCACCACCGTCTTGTTGCCTTGCCTTAACTGCAGAAATCTATCTTCTAGCTCTTTCTTGGCCGACTGCGGAACAAAGTGCTCCAACAATGCGGCCCTGAAGTCCTCCCAAGCAATGTTTGTAACCTCTCTATCAGCAAGCGTCGTATCCAGCAGTATCTTTCACCATCTCTTGGCATGGGACTCTAAGCAAGAGACCACCAAAGGCACCCTCTCCTCTGATGGGCACCGTATCCCGGTTAAGCATCTCATACATGATATCCAACCACTCCTCTGTCCGTACAACCGACTTTGTTCCCAAGTAAGATGGGGGAGAAATTCCTCATAATATGCTCAGCCAATTGGCCCCCGGGTTTGGCTGCAGAGTCGGAACCTGCTGCGCCCTGAAAGCCGCAAGTATGGCTGTCAAAGTCTGCCCCATCTCAGACTGTAGAAACAGAGTGGGGACAGGGGGAGGTGGTGCAACATTCAAAGTTTGCTGGACTCCGCCCTGTGGTGTAGGCTGTGCTGGAGGCTGCGTAACAAAGACCATTTGTAAGCAATACCCTAACCTAGTTAAAAGTGGACAATTTACATGTGATCCCCATATGGGCCCACCACTGCTTCCGCTGCTTAGTTTGTCCCCAAACTAAACTCGTGCGGGGGTGACCCAGGTTTGTGGGCTGCTAATTTTCGATCGAGGTCTGCTCTAATACCACTTGTAAGACCCCCCCCCCCTTTATTCTTTTTAAACCACAGGGTCATAGACCTAGAACCACCGCTTTGTGGTGACACTTCCACACCCGGGAAGGTAGTCACCACAAAACGCCGATCCTGTCGGCCATATCGATCACAGAAAAAGATAGCAAGAGAGTAAATGAAACACATGTCCACAGAGATCACATATATATAAATAATCTCCATGAAGGGAGAGTCCACAGTAATGATAATAAAGGTACTGAAAATATGGCTCATGCCCGAAACACCAATGTCCTGACTACATATCTCCCATCACGGAAGCAAAACTAAAACAAATACTGGCGATCGGGACTCACATTCCCAGCTGTCTGAACTCTGATACTTGACTGTCCCATATCTAAGCGAACCGACCTCTGGGTCTACTCTTCATTGCTGGGCTCCACGATCCCCTAAAATGATTTGGTCCAAAAACCGTTAGTCTAAAAGACTAAGTCCTATCATCCCCTACCCCTCCCCCATGGTCCCTAAGTACCGTGTGGAGAGGAGGAAAGGGAAGCTCTGAAGGTGGAGAATAAACAAAGCAGGTGACGGTGAGACTATTCTAGCATGAGTATATTAACAGAACAAGTATATCTAAGCAGAAGTAAATGAAAGGTAAACTAAGAAATAAGTAACCTTAACTTATACGAATGCCCATACAAACTTATAAGTTAAGGGATCTTTTGCAAGGCTCCCATCATATAAAAAGTCCCATACCGATTTATACATTGGGTGTGTCAGTTTTCAAGCAAGCAATATATATCCAAAGAATAATAACCTTAACTTATAAGCATGCTCACACAAGCTTATAAAGTAAGGGGTTGTTTTGCATGGCCTATTATATAAAGCATCCCATACCACTTATACAATAGGTGCCAGATTTAAATGCAGTGATTTATGCCATGCTATGTTATGTTATGGCATGAATCATGCAAGTGCAACACACCCACCCGACTCTGTGCACACAGACCTTTAGTTCCCCCTTTCTGGAGCCTAACCTCCCAGGATACCTCCGTAGTGGCAAACAGATGTGGTGGATTGGGCCTCGCCCACCTCTAAACTGGTAATTACACCACCAGTCGGACCTATCGTATGCCTCGATGCTGGTGCACTAAACAGAGCTCCTGCAGATTTCACCCCTTAGGTTAAAAAGATCAACCAGAATACTCATACATTTCCAGCTTTAATTATGTAAATAAACAAGGACCCAATGTAACCTGCGTCAAGAATAGCTAATCTATTTTTTTGCAGGTGATAGACTATCCCACCACATAGCAACAATGGTATCTGGATAGTGGCTGTTCAAAGCATATGACTGGAAACAAGGACAACTTAATCAACTATAAGTCAAAGCTAGGACCCAAAGTAATATTTGGTGATTCCAATTGTGGCCAGACTGAAGGATATGGAAAGTTCAAAATTGGAGCAGTCACCTTCAGGAAGGTTGCTTATGTAAGTGCACTGAAGCACAACCTTATATCCATAAGTTAGTTATGTGATGAAAGGTTTTAGGTATCATTTAACAAAACTTCTTATATTATTACTTCTGTAGATAACCAAGTAGTATTAACTGGTACCAGAGTAGGAAATATCTATATAGTTAATTTTAAGTCTGCTAAAATTGAAATATGCATGTTTAACCAAACTTATAATAATAATGATATCTGGCATAGGAGATTAGGACATATAAAACTAAAAAAACATTGCTAAACTCTCTAGGGACAACCTTGTTAGAGGATTGCCTTCTTGCCCCTTCAAGAAGGAAAGCCTTTGCAGGGCTTGTTAGTTATGCAAGCAAACTAAATATAGCTTTAAGTCACTTAATAAAGGTGATTCACCTAGGATTCTGTATTTGGTACACATGGATCTCTTTGGACCCATTATTGTATAGAGCCTAGGAGGGAAGTCTTATACCTTAGTAATTATTGACGACTTCTCAAGGTTCACTTGGGTGTTCTTCTTGAGAAACAAGTCAGATAACTTCAAGGTTCTTACAGATTTTCTTAAGAGCATAAGGATTGAGTACTCTACTCTAGTTGCATTGATCAGAAGTGATCGTGGTACTGAGTTTGAGTCTCTTCTCATGCAAGAATTCTGTGAGAAGGAAGGTATCAGGCATTGCTTCTTTGCTCCTACAACTCCTTAACAAAGTTGGGTAGCTGAAAGGAAAAATAGAACACTAATTGAAGCTGCATGAACATTACTTGCAGATGCTCACATGCCCCTATCCTTTTGGGCAGAGGCTATGAGCACAACAAATTATATACTGAATAGAAGTTTGAAACAAAAACTTAAGGGAAAGACCCCCTATAAACTACTCAAAGAGAAGAAACCTAAAGTAGATTATTTAGACTCTTTGGTTGCATTTGTTACATTCATAACAACAACAAGAAACACATTAGAAAGTTTGAAGCCAAGGCTAAAATAAGAATTTTTTTTGGATATTCCCAAGTAAGCAAGGCTTATAGGGTATACAATAAAACATCTATGAAAATGGAAGAGTCTATACATATTTCTTTTGATGAGACTAACATGTTTTATAAGGAGAAGAACCTTTCTATCAGTGATAACTTACAGGAACCACATCTGTGTGAGAAGTTGGATGAATTGACCCTCACCAATGAGGCTGTTACACAACCTTCTCCACATGTTGCTGAAGATAGTGAAGATGATGACACTGAACTCAGTGAAGAGCCAACAACAGCTATAATTCCACTAGAGGAATTAATTCCCCAAGCTGTTGCTCAACCAACTCCTCCTACTAAATTAGTCATACATAGAGATCACCCTGTATCTCAAGTGATTGGAGACATATCAGTGGGTGTGCAGACAAGGCATCAACTCCACCAAGACATGATGCATGCCTGCTTCATATCTCAAAATGAGCCCCAATCCATTAAAGATGCTGAGCAAGATCCACACTAGATCATTGCAACGCAAGAGGAGCTCAACCAGTTTGAGAGATGTAGAGTTTGGGATTTAGTTCCAAGACCCAAAGACTACCCAGTCATTGGAACTAAATGGGTATTTAGAAACAAACTAGATGCTCAAGATCTTATCATAAGGAACAAGGCAAGATTAGTTGCTCAAGGATATTGAAAGATATGGTACCTAAACACCTAGAGGGGGGGGGTGAATAGGTGACCTAATCCTTTTTAAACTTTAATGACAGCAAATAGTTAATATCACAGATTTCTGACTTTTGCACAGCAATCACAAAGTATACACATCATACACAGCACAATCACAGCACAACACAGTGGTTTATAGTGGTTCCCCAAGATATGGGTACATCCACTTTCCCCCTTCGCCTATCTAGCAGTGTACTAGATTCGGCCAAACTCCTCCACTGTCTCAGAACCCAAATTGGTTCCTACACCTCAGGCCCAAGGCCTTACAACTCAGCTTTATCCCAAATCCTACACTCAGCCAATCAAGGCCTACACTCAGCCAACCAAGGCCTACACTCAGCCAACCAAGGCCTACACTCAGCCAACAAGGCCTACACTCAGAGATCTCAATCTCCTACACTCAGGCTCTCAAGCCCTACCCTCAGCCTTTATAATTATAGGCTTACAATTCACTCAGATCCAATGGATCCTACCAGATAAAAATGTATTACAAATATTGACTCAACAACTCAGAAATAAAAGAGGGGAGTTGAGAGTTTCTTGATGAGTTCTTGGAAGAACTCAGCTGGATTCAATCTGACTTAGCTTTCTTCAAAGCTTCTTGAGTAGAACTGAATAAGACTGAATCCTCCTGCAGTAGTTCCTTGACCTCTGCCACTTAGGATCCAGAATGTATCTGAATCCTTCTTCTCAGCCTAGTTCCAGAGGCTGATTTCTTGGATGGAGCCCTCTCTCTCCAACTTGTTAGATCTGCACTTGGACTGCAAGATCTTCTTGATTTGATAACTTGTTCTTCAACAATGTGATCCACTTCAACAACAATCTGAACAACAGTTTCTGTAAACTGTAGGTGCCTATCTATAGGCATTCTTCATGGTAACCGGCTGGTCCGGTCCATAACTAACTTCTGATATCTCTGACAGGTGCTGTAGACCGGCTGGAATGGCATCTGTAAAATCATCAAGTCATTTCTTGAAAACCTCTAACTGTCTGATAGTGTCGAGACTTTCTGTCTTTAAGTGTCGACACTTATAGTCCAAGTGTCGACACATGCTGTGTAAGTGTCGACACAAGTCTACAAGGTGTCGACACAACTTCTTGTATGTCTCGACACAGTTTCTTCTTCATGTGTCGACACTGAAATTGAGTGTCGACACAAGTACTTGTTCTTCTAGCTTTTGCTGAATTCTTCTAAGTGTCGACACATCTCCTTTGTGTCGACACATCTTCTTGTGTTGAATCTGTCAAGTGTCGACACTACTTCTTGGTGTCGACACATAGTCTTCTATGTTGATTCTTGTTGAGTGTCGACACAGCTCCTTGTGTCGACACACCTTCTTCTTGTTTAGACTTCAGCTGAGTGTCGACACATTCCTTTAGTGTCGACACTTGTACTTAGAATATTTTGGAGATAATTCTGTTCTTTGCTAAGTGTCGACACAGCTCCTTGTGTCGACACTTTCTTCAAGTGTTGAGTCTTCAGCTGTGTGTCGACACATTGTTCTGGGTGTCGACACATACTTCAAATGTTGACTCTTCTGATGAGTGTCGACACATTGTGTTGAGTGTCGACACTTACTTCATGTGCTGACTCTTCTGCTTAGTGTCGACACATTGTGTTGAGTGTCGACACTTGTACTTAGTCTCTGCAGACTTTTGCTGAGTGTCGACACAGCTCCAAGTGTCGACACTTTCTGGTGTAGACACAGCTTTACTGGGTGTCGACACAGCTCCTAGTGTCGACACTTTCTGTCTGCACTTTTCTTCACTGAGTGTCGACACAGCTCCAAGTGTCGACACTTTCTGTCTGGTGTCGACTCTGCATCCCAGGTGTCGACACAATGACTCCAAGTGTCGACACTGCTTATCTGGGTGTCGACACAAGCCTTCTTAAGTGTCGACACTTTCCCTCTGGGTGTCGACACATGGACTTAGAAACTTTTTGCTTCAGTCCAGTGATTTCTTAACCTGCACAAGTAAACTCAACATACATCAAATACATTATGATGTATATCATTGAGTTGGGTGAGGCTTCTTCAAATCAGGTACATTTGACCAATGTACCCAACAATCTCCCCCTATTTGGAGAAGACATAACCCTTAGTCAATGATATACACCATTCATAATTAAAGATTACAAAATGATGTAAAGCAGATTATTTACAGCAGGGTAAACATAAACATGTAATAATTCACACATGTATACACATTCATTATTTCAGAACAAGAAATAGACACATTCACAGAACAATCATGAAATATATTTATCTTATATTGTTCTAACATTTTTCTAATACACCTTCAATGGTTTACAAAAATGTTTTACATTTAAAAGATTACAAAATAATCTTCAAGTAATTTCTTAATCTATTTCTGGTCTGGTTCTTTGATAACTATGCCTTTGCCAATTTGGACTTGAGCTTTGACACGGGCTTCAACAGTTTCAGCATCAGCATGCTTCTTTCCTTTCAAGTCCTTCTTCTTAAGCTCTTCAGCTTTGATCTTCTGCCTCTCAAAGTAATGGTATGGCTTGGGGAAGTACTTGCTAGGCTCCACTGCAGTAGGAGGTAGCTTTCCCATCTTTACCTTCCTTCTGGATTGAACAATGGCCACTTGCCTTATTTCATGTTTCCTCCATTCTGCTTCAGAGAACCACTTGTTCCTTTCATGAGCATTGTCCTTGGCAGCTTTCCAGGCAGTTAAAATTATATTCCTAGAGGTAGGGCTCCACTGTTCAAAGTCTGGCCTTTGTTCTGCTTGTTCCCTAAACCTCTTCTTTGACAACCTTGTCTCTTCCTCTTTCTGTAGAGCTTCTTCTTCTTTCTGAAGAGCTGCTTGCATAGCTTCAGTCATAGGCTGAACAACCTTATCCAGAATAACATTAGACTTTCCCTCAGTTGGGCTATACATTGTGCTCACATCTGCTTGAATCATTTCAAAGTCTGGAGGTGGATAAATGACCTGAGCTACTTCTGGTTGCTCACCTCCAAAATAAGCAGGGTGAATGCCTAATTCAGCAACTTCTTGGTCATCACACAGAGGAGGGTATCCAAGTGTAGCCCTGATTGAATTTGATATCCATTTTGCATGCTCAGAACTTGCCTTGACTAACACTCTCTCCCCTTTATGACTTCTCTGGCCATATGGTCTCTGACATCATCCTTTTGAAATCTGATCTGTGCATCCAAGTATCTGATTCCTTCTTTAAAGTAAGGTTTGAGCTTTGTAAGTTGTTCAGAGATGGCTTTCTGGGAGGCTTGGATAGCAGTTTTGACAGCAGTAATTTCCTCTTGGAAAACTTTATCAAAATCAGCTTTAATAGCATCAGTAGATGTAGAAGGTTAGCAGCCTTATTCTTTAATTCAGTGACTATAGCATTGTAGGATTCAGTCAAATTATCATTCATTCTTATTGATTCTAATAACATATCCCTGTTTCAATGCTATATCATCCACCTGTGCTTTGATCTTCTCTTGGTGTGTTGCCAAATACACACTGCATTTCCACCCTTGTGGAAGCAGTCTGTCATCTCCTTCTTGTTGATATTCATCTCAAACCTTATAGATTTTATATCTTGGGCAAGATCAAACTGTAATGATCTGTGCCCTGCATCAACATAAGCATATATGGCTTTTCTTTGTTCATCCATTTTGATCTGCAGTGCAATCAGTAAAGCACTATAATCAACAGTTGGAGTTTGTTGAACTATAGGCTGTGGGGCTATAGATTGCAGAGCCTTCTTATAACTCTGGCTTCTCCTCTTGAAGACATAGAGTTTCTTCTTCTTGGCCCTAGCACTCTCCTCATCTTCAGAGGCAGAAGTGCTGGCTATCTCAACCCTCCCTTAGGGCTTTGAGGTTTTTCAGTTTGCACATCAGGTGCCTTCTCATTTCTGGCCTAATAGGCTCTTCCAGATCTTGTACTTGCTCCCCCTCAGCAGCAGCATATCTCTTCCAGCAGCTCTTTGTCCATGTCAAAATCAACTTGATCTAGATTGAGAAATAGATCTTCCATGGTGAACTCTTGAGGTGATTGAGCTGGAGACATTCTTTGCTCTTCAACTACTGGAACAGCAGATGTGTCTTTGATAACAACATCTGGTTCTTGACTAGGCAGCTGAGTTTGCTGAGGAACATCAGACAAATCAGCATCTTCTATAAGATATTCTAAAGTTTTTAGGTCAGTGAGTACCTCTTGGATGATGATGGTGGCTTGCTCACTGTCCAGTGTAGATGCTGCTTCTACAACTGGATGCTCCCCCTGGCTTTGATCCTTGTGGATGGGGCTAGCTGTGGTAGCTCCCCCTGGATCTCAGCTATATCTTGAGCAGCAGGGGTCTTCTCTGCAGCCACTTCGTCTTGATCATCAGGAGTGAAAACAACTTGTTCTTCACTCCCTGAACTGCTGGAGGACTCCTGTACCACAGGAGCAGTTTTTCTCTTTTTCTTAGGAGGAATCTCCTTCTCAGTAATTGTCTTCTCAGGGGTTGGCATGTCCTTTGACAACACCCTGTCCCATCTGGAAAATATCCTTTGATCCATCTTCCTCAATGGTTGATCTTGCTTCCTGCAGCTGTACTCATTACTTCTGGTATGGTACCAGCTAAGTAGAGACTAATGATCCTGCCCAGATTGGGCTTCTTCAAGCTCTCCTTAATCTTTTCATAAATCACTAGTGACCAGTCTGTCTTAGAGTAAAGATTATCCTTATCATAATTTCAAACATATAGGCAGACACTCTGTCATGCCCTCCAGTCTTGCTGAGTAAGACTTTTCCCACAATTTCAGACATGAACTTTCCTTGTTATTCATGCCTTTTCTGTTGAAGACAGATCCTATCTTCATCTTAGGATCAAGACCACACCAGGTTAAAGCTTCCCTGGTCTTTAAAGCTGTAACCTCTTCTTCATCTTGAATTTTGGTAGCTGGAGTACCTTCCTCAGACTCTTAGGTGAAATCTTGATCTTAGTTCCATGAACTCTGGATTTGATTCTGAATCCAGATTCATCTAATGCAGCTCCATTAAGAAATTCAAGTACTTCCTTCTTCCAAATCTTTGTAGGTTCAGACAAGAGATATTCTAGTCCAGAATCGGCGACTAGGGTTACCACTGCCTGAATTTCTTGATCTGCATCGTCGAATGGCCGCGCGCACAAGCTCATACCCTCGTTAACGTTCTCCTCAAGCTTAGGAGCCATTAGGGTTTGTAGAATTTGTCTGTAGAAAAGAGAGGTGTCGACACAGTAGTTTTGGTCTCGAAACTTTGAAAGCGTGTCGACAAACAAAGACAGAACCCTATTTATACCTGTCTAAGTTTGAAGATGAACAGCGGGACAGCTAACTTAAAATGTGTCGACACTGACTATAAGTGTCGACACTGACTTATAATGTCTCGACACTCATGTGTCGACACAAGTTTAGTCAACAGATTTTATGTGTCGACACTTGATTATGTGTCGACACAACATAACTCGACACTCGACACATTGTCGAGACTTTACTTAGAAAATTCTGAGTAAAATATAAGTGTCGACCACATTGGATGTGTCGACACCTACTAGACATGTGTCGACACTAACATTCTGAAGTGTCGACACCAACTTCCTAGATGTGTCGACACCTTTTTCCTGAAGTGTCGACACCACTATTCTGTGTCGACATAGACTTGTCTATGTGTCGACACCTTTTTACTTAGTCATTTTCAAATCTGTGAACTTAGTCTAAGTTTAACATTCCTAGTTCAATTTTGAATCTATTGAACTTAGCTTCTTCTAGTGGCTTAGTAAACATATCAGCTACTTGTTCATCTGTTTTAACATATTCTAATAAAATATCTTCTCTTTCTCTACATGCTCCCTAGAAAATGATATTTAATTTCAATATGTTTTGTCCTACTATGTGATACATGGTTATTAGCTATTGAATAGCACTGTAGAATCACAGAAAAGTGGAGTTCTACTTACCTGCATCCTAGTCCTCTAGCTGATGTTGATCCACAGAAGCTTAGCGACAGCAACTTCCTGCAACCACATACTCTGACTCAGCTGTGGAGATAGCCACACTGGTTTGCTTCTTGCTACTGGATGAATCCATACCATACTTCCTTATGAGTTCTAGGGTGAACTTGGACTGACAAATGGACAAACCACTTTCAGTCTGTTTAACTTGGAGACCCAAGAAAAACTTCAGCTCTCCCATACTACTATCTCAAACTGACCTTGCATAAGTTTTGCAAACTTTTTGCAAAGGCTGCTTTTAGTAGACCCAAATATAATGTCATCTACATATATTTGGACTAGTATAACTTTGCCTCTAGATTCCCTAAGGAATAGAGTCTTATCTATTTTCCCCCTGAGAACTTGTTCTCAATGAGGAAACTAGATAGGGTTTCATACCAAGCCCTAGGGGATTGCTTTAACCCATATAAAGCTTTCCTAAGTCTATAGACATAATGAGGTAGAGTTGGATCAACAAAACCTGCAGGCTGCTCACATAGACTTCTTCTTTAGATTACCATTTAGGAATGCTGACTTGACATCCATTTGGTATACCTTGAAACCTTAATAGGTTGCATAGGCCAAGAACATTCTTATGGCTTCCAGTCTGGCTACTGGAGCAAAGGTTTGATCAAAATCAATACCTTCTCTTGCCTATATCCTTTAGCAACCAGTCTAGCTTTATTCTTAATGATGACACCTTGTTCATCCATCTTATTCCTGTAGATCCACTTAACTCCTATTACATTGTGGTCTTTAGGTTTAGGAACAAGTTCCCAAACCTTGCACCTCTTGAACTGATTAAGCTCTTCTTGCATTGCTTCAGTCCATTGTGGATCTTGTATTGCTTCTTCAAACTTCTTAGGTTCAACTTGTGACAGAAAGCTGGAATAGATTGCAGCATTATGATTTCTGCTCCTTGTTTGAACTCCTTGTCTTGGATCTCCAATAATCAGCTCTACTGGATGATCTCTAAGATGCCTGTGGGCTGGAGGCATCCTCACTTCTGGTTGAACCACTTCAGCATCTGCATCATGCTGTATACCTTGGATTTCTTCAGCAATTGGCACATGTAGTTCTCCCCCTGGACAACAGCTATTCTCCTCTCCTTGCTGTCTTGCAGCAGGCACTTCTTCTATAGTAAGCTTGTCCATTTTCTTTGTCAAACCTGTGGGGCTGCATACACTGCTAGACAACTCATTATTAATAAGTTTAGTCTCATCAAAAACTACATGCACTGATTCTTCTACAACTTGTGTAGTCAAGTTGTAGACTCTATAAGCCTTACTATTATTGCTGTACCCAACAAAAATTCCCTCTTGGGACTTGGCAGCAAACTTAGTTAAGTAAGACTTCCCATTGTTAAGTATGAAGCATTGCAACCAAAGATCCTGAAATAGGATAGGTTTGGTTTCCTGCCTTTCACAACTTCATAGGGGTCTTGTTTAGCCTTTAGTGATGGTAGCCCTATTTATAACATGGCATGCAGTGTTAACTGCTTCAGCCCAGAAATACTCAGGCAGTGATGTATCACTTAGTAGGGTTCTACCAGCCTCTATCAAGGTTCTATTCTTTCTCTCAGCAATGCCATTTTGCTGAGGTGTTCTAGGTGAAGAGAATTCTTGAAATATCCAAAATCTTCACACAGTTTTATCATGCTATCAGACTGAAATTCAGTACCATGGTCACTTCTAATTTTGACCACTGTACTATTTAGTTCATTCTGAATTTGCTTGACAAAGCTATAGAAGACACTAGGTGTTTCAGATTTCTGCCTTAAGAAGAACACCCAGGAAAACCTTGAGTAGTCATCTACAACTACAAGGGTATAGACCTTCCTACCTAAGCTGTGAACTGGCATTGGACCAAAGAGATCCATATGTAAGAGGTATAACACCTCACAACATCTTTGTTTTCTATGCTTCTAAAGGTGGATTTTGTTAAAATTCAACAAACCGCAGACGCCCCCTGGATACCCTGCTGAACACTCACAAACCGAAGGAGAAAACGCCCACTTATATGTTGAAAGTTTTCCCCGATCGTGGAGTTAACAGTGGTTATCTCAACAAAGCAGTAACAACCAGCAACACATGCAGCACAAGCTTCTTTATGATCAAGAGCAAACTTCTTTACAAGGCGAGACATACATGGCGAGACATGCTTCACCAAAACCCAACACCGGGAGAGCAGAGACAGATACAAAGACAAGAACAAAAAACAAGCCGCGCGGACTCAAACAATAAGCCGCCGACCTACTGCTGTGGAGTCCGCTCAGTCCGCCAGGTCGCCAGACCGCAACCCAAGCCGCGCGAACTCACCCTTACTCCAATGCTTAGCTCTTCACCGCCGGTCTGCACGCCGCCAGACCGCACAAGCTGCGCCACCGAATGGAACAGTCCGCCAGAAACCGGCGACTTCCTGAACCCCGAACCAAGTCGCCAAAGAGAAGACCGCCTGGCCGCTATCCGCGACCTGCTGTTTACCGCCAGTTGCTTAACCGCAGAGAGTCCGCACTGTCCCTGACCGCAATCAGAGCCAAGTCCTGGCTTTCCAGCGCTATCCGCACAACCTGCACAGCAACACCGGGTCAACTCTATCCGCGCGGACACAAAGTCCAGGCCGCAGCAACTTACGCGAGCTCAAACACTGTTCACTTACTTCGGTCTAGGTTCCTCTCTTTATTCCTGATGTGACATGGGTCCTATTTATAGCACGACGATGAGTATGGTCACCGCCCTTCCCGATAGGATCACCGCCACAACCCGCAGCAAGAACTTATGTGTCCGCCAGCCCGCGGACACACATGCCAGTTCGCCGCCCTGTGCAGATAGCCAGTCCGCCCCAGCTTCTCCAAGGCCGGACTCCAATATCCAGTCCGCCTTGCCGCCAGAGACCAAGCCAGGACACCACAGCCGGACTCCACAAAAGCCGTATCCGCCATTCTGCGGACAAGGCATCAGCCCGCAAAACCCGAGCCCGCAACCGCGCCATCAAGGCACCTGCCGGACTCAGCGGATACCCAGCTATCGTCCGCATATCCCAAGTCCATTACCTCATTGCCAAGGCACTCCGGACTTAGCGGACACGCCAATCCAGTCCGCTAACAGCAGACTCCAGTCCGCAACTCCTGAGTCCATTGCCTCATCACAAGGCATCTCCGGACTCAGCGGACTCCAGCTCCAGTCCGCACGCTCCTGCACGGGCAATCCTCCTCCAGTCCGCATATCCCAAGCAAGCTAGCAAACAAGGCAAAGCACTTCTACTACGCTTGGCGGACTGAGAAACCAGCCCGCGCTCCACTGCGCGATCTCCCCGGACTGAGCCATCCTGGACTTGGTTCAATTCCCACCAAGTCCAGTCCACTGGCCACAAGGGCCAGTCCGCACTTACTGGCGGACACTGGATCTAGCCCGCCATACCGGGCGACCTCCAGTTCCTGTCCGCGCTGACCGGCGGTCTCCGCGGCTTCCACTTGCCGCTTCACTAGAGCAAGACCAAGGCAACTGCCAAAACGGTCTGCCGAGCTCCAGTTCTTCAGTCCGCTTCAAGCCGGACTCCGCGGATAACATTCCTATCCGCCCCGGTTACTTCCTGGGAGTCAACCACCTGCTGAGCAAACACTGGCCTGTCAGACCGCCGCTGCTGTCCCGCAGTCCGCGCGAACAGACCGCCCAGACCGCCCAAGAGCAAACCGCCTGCAACAACCCTGCCGACCTAGCAGTCCGCCAACCCAGTCCGCGTAGTCCGCGCGGATAGGTTTCCCAAGCCTTCCATTCACCCACTTCACTTCACAGAATTCAACACTCCCCCTTGAAGTGAGAAGTGGTGAATAACTCCAGCAGCTCCCGTAACCTTGCACCTGGTCCTTCCGATAGCATCTACGAAGAGATGTCCAAGACATAGTCCTCGCCCCGCATATCATGGACCATGAGGAGCCCTCCAGCATCTCCCCAAAGGAGCCATGCTTCCCTCTGCCTTCTTCAGCTTCAACCTCCACTCATGCATCACAGGAGTATCACCAACTTCCTTGACCCAGAATCCCAAGCCTCGTTGCCTCTGAGAGAAGTCACCTCATCAGACTTGGTGTCAACCACCTCCTTGATTCTAGTGGGGTCATCACCCAGAAGTCCCTTGCTCGACCTGAGGGCTAACAAGAAACACGGGACCAAGTCCGCCGTGTTCCCTTCGCTATATCGAGCTGGTGGCTTACTGATCCTCTTCGATCTCCGAAGAACCTGATCATGGCTAACCACCTCCGCTGGCTCTTGAACCAGCTCCATTCCTCGGGCAAACCGGAACAATGCTCCCTTTGCTCCCTGAACAAGACGCCTCCTTACTGGAACCAAGAGCACCTGGAGCAACGCTCCCCCTGCTACCTGAACCAGAAGACTTCCCTCTTGAACATGAACTGCCTGGAACATCGCTCCCCTTGCTTCCTGAACAGGAAGCCTCCGCCTTTGAGTCAGAAGGTCCTGGAGCATCGCTCCCCCTTCTTCTCGACTCTGACGCCTTTGCCCCGGAGCTAGAACAACTGGAGCACCTGGTGACTCAGACAACTCCACTTCCTTAGCAGCAGCCTCCTTCAGCCCACCATCTGACCTGCTTATCTCTAGCTCCACATAAGAGCTACCCCAATACGGGCGTCAACTCATCGAAAACAATGTCTCTCGACACTATGAGTTTCTTCGTCGCAGGATCCATACACCTCCATCTTCTTCTCTTGCTCATCATACCCTACAAAGACTAGCTTTGTTTTGAGAGCACCCGGAGAGTGTAAATAGCAGGTAGATCCAAACACCCGAAGGTGCTTCACTGAGGCTTCACTCCGAACATTAGCTCATAAGGAGTCTTCATTATGATCGGACTAAGAGGCATCCGGTTGATGACATGAGCAGCACAGGCCTTCTTCCGCCCAAAGAGCCTTCGGAACGCCTTTACTCCGAAGCCAACACTTGCAGGTCTCCGTTAACCAACGGATCATCCGAGCTGCAACACTACCCTGTTGTGAAGTATGTCCACAAGAAAGCTCCATCCGGATCCCTTGCTTCCTGCAAAAGCGTGAGACTCGGTTGAGTCAAACTCACCACCGAAACCTGTCCTCAACACCTTGATCCTCCGGCCAAGCTGGCCTTCGACAAGCTTCTTGAACTCCACAAACAAGCGTACCATGCTGGACTTCGTCTTCATAAAGTATACCCAAGTATACCCAGAATAGTCATCAACCAATATCAGCATGAACCTGCTGCCTCCAAGACTGGCCGTGACGGTCGGTCCCCACCAGAGCACAATGGACAACCGCCAATGGTGCATTACTCCTGGCTTGTGCTTTGTCGACCATGAAGCGATAGGCTCCACTTTCCTGACATCCCGCACACCCCCGACCATCGCCATAGGATGACAATCTAGGCAAGCCTCTTACGAGTCTTCTTTCCACCATGCTTTCAGCTTCCATCCCTACATGCCCCAGTCTTTCATGCCAGATAGCTGCACTATCAGTGGCATCCAGCCGATCAGATCCAGAACTAGTTGAAGTCCCAACTACGTTCTTCTCCTTCCTCCCTACCTGAGCAACGTTCGCCGAGAGCAAGGTAACCTTGCACTCCTTCCGAAGATGACCTTGCTGCTTGCATTTATAGCACCGTGGTCCTTCCTTCCTCTTCCTATCACGCCTAGGAGAAACACTCCTTTTCTTCCTGATATGAAGTAGAGACCAACATCAGCAGCAACCTCCTTCACCTTCTCCTGAACAACCCACAAGGGAAGTCCAAACCTCCGCAGCTGACCGACACATCCACTGATGTGGTCCAAGAGCTCCGATGAGATCACCTGCTTGAGAATAGACTCCGCTTTCGCATTTGCCTCCTTCCAAGCTCTCATCGTCTCAGCATTGCCAGCAGTATCCTCTTGTCTTCCTGCTCCGCATACAACCTCCCAAAGGTCCTCGCCAAGAAGAAAGCTCTTCATACAGACTTCCACCGTTCACAGTTCGCCTCTGTAAGAAGATCAATACCAAGACAACTTGCATCCTCCACTGCCATGGTTCTACCACTGGTTCCTCTTCAGAAGAGCAACTACTTCCATTGAGCACTGCTTGACCACTCCAACAACCTGGCTCTGATACCATGTAAAATTCAACAAACCGCAGACGCCCCTTGGATACCCTGCTGAACACTCAACAAACCGAAGGAGAAAACGCCCACTTATATGTTGAAAGTTTCCCGGATCGTGGAGTTAACAGTGGTTATCTCAACAAAGCAGTAACAACCAGCAACACATGCAGCACAAGCTTCTTATTGATCAAGAGCAAACTTCTTTACAAGGCGAGACATACATGGCGAGACATGCTTCACCAAAACCCCAACACGGGAGAGCAGAGACGATACAAGACAAGAACAAAAAACAAGCCGCGCGGACTCAAACAATAAGCCGCCGACCTACTGCTGTGGAGTCCGCTCAGTCCGCCGGTCGCCAGACCGCAACCCAAGCCGCGCGACTCACCCTTACTCCAATGCTTAGCTCTTCACCGCCGTCTGCACGCCGCCAGACCGCACAAGCTGCGCCACCGAATGGAACAGTCCGCCAGAAACCGGCGACTTCCTGAACCCCGAACCAAGTCGCCAAAGAGAAGACCGCCTGGCCGCTATCCGCGAACTGCTGTTTACCGCCTGTTGCTTAACCGCAGAGTCCGCACTGTCCCTGACCGCAATCAGAGCCAAGTCCTGGCTTTCCAGCGCTATCCGCACAACCTGCACAGCAACACCGGGTCAACTCTATCCGCGCGGACACAAGTCCAGGCCGCAGCAACTTACGCGAGCTCAAACACTGTTCACTTACTTCGGTCTAGGTTCCTCTCTTATTCCTGATGTGACATGGTCCTATTTATAGGCACGACGATGAGTATGGTCACCGCCCTTCCGATAGGATCACCGCCACAACCCGCAGCAAGAAACTTATGTGTCCGCCAGCCCGCGGACACACATGCCAGTTCGCCGCCCTGTGCAGATAGCCAGTCCGCCCCAGGCTTCTCCAAGGCCGGACTCCAATATCCAGTCCGCCTTGCCGCCAGAGACCAAGCCAGGACCACCACAGCCGGACTCCACAAAAGCGTATCCGCCATTCTGCACAAGGCATCAGCCCGCAAAACCCGAGCCCGCACCGCGCCATCAAGGCACCTGCCGGACTCAGCGGATACCCAGCTATCGTCCGCATATCCCAAGTCCATTACCTCATTGCCAAGGCAACCTCCGGACTTAGCGGACACGCCAATCCAGTCCGCTAAACAGCAGACTCCAGTCCGCAAATCCTGAGTCCATTGCTCATCACAAGGCTCTCCGACTCAGCGGACTCCAGCTCCAGTCCGCACGCTCCTGCACGGGCAATTCCTCCAGTCCGCATATCCCCAAGCTAGCAAAAAGGCAACACTTCTACTACGCTTGGCGGACTGAGAAACCAGCCCGCGCTCCACTGCGCGATCTCCCCGGACTGTGAGCCATCCTGGACTTGGTTCAATTCCCACCAAGTCCAGTCCACTGGCCACAAGGGCCAGTCCGCACTTACTTGCGGACACTGGATCTAGCCCGCCATACCGGGCGACCTCCAGTTCCTGTCCGCGCTGACCGGCGGTCTCTCGCGGCTTCCACTTGCCGCTTCACTAGAGCAAGACCAAGGCAACTGCCAAACCGGTCTGCCGAGCTCCAGTTCTTCAGTCCGCTTCAAGCCGGACTCCGCGTATAACATTCCTATCCGCCCGGTTACTTCCTGGGAGTCAACCCCACCTGCTGAGCAAACACACTGGCCTGTCAGACCGCCGCTGCTGTCGCGCGAGCAGTCCGCGCGAACAGACCGCCCAGACCGCCACAGAGCAAACCGCCTGCAACAACCTGCCGACCTAGCAGTCCGCCAACCCAGTCCGCGTAGTCCGCGCGGATAGGTTTCCCAAGCCTTCCATTCACCCACTTTCACTTCACAGAATTCAACAGATTTAGTCTGCTTGCCCTTTTGACAAGCTGAGCAAATACCATCTTTGACACACTTAACTTGAGGACCATTCCTCACTAACTCTTTGCTAGAGTTTGCTAATAGTCTTGTAGTTAAGATGGGCAGCCTCTTGTGCCATTTGACACAATGAGAGACTGTCTCATCAGCTACAAGACAAACTGGAGAACCATTGTTCTCAATCATAATGTCTAGGCAGTAGACATTCCTTTCCTATAACCTTTCAAAATGATCTCTTGATCACTTGACCTCTTGATATGACAACCATTTTTAACAAATGAGATGTCATACCTACATCACTTAATGACTTATACTTATTAGGTTGTGTTTCAACCCTTTAACATAAGCCACTTGAGTAATGGTAACTAAGTTTTGTAGAAATGTTACCAAACCCTTTGATGATTCCTTTTTCAGAACCACCAAGGTTACTTTTGGACCATCTTTTTTGGATATAGTCCTTTAGTAGTCCCTTGTTCCAGTCATATGTCTGAACATCCACTGTCAAGTACCATTTGGGTATGGCCACTTGGACTCACCTGCAAAACAGATTTATGAACTTAGAACCCAAAGAATTCTTGGGTCCTTGGTGGCATGTTAGTCTGCATTGACAAAACTAACTGCTTGGCTTTCCACCAGGTAGCTTGCTACTCACTTGGCACTGACATTGTGCCAACAGTCCACTGCAAAGTGGCCAACTTTGCCACAGCACAACATTCAAACTTGTTGTACCTTTGCTTAGTTACAGCCTTTGGCTGTCTTGTCTACAGCAGGCTTGTTGAATGTTGGGGCTTTGCCCTTGGACTTAGACTTGGACTGCTTATCCTTGCAGGTCTAATAAAGCCCAGTCCAGCCTTGCCTTTATGATGAACAAATTCATCAATTAAAGGTAACACTGACTTAGGTTTAGAAACCTAGCAACAAGCTCTCTCTCTTTCTGAAGATTGATCTCCAGACTCTTAATTTGATCATTCTTAAATGATATAGTACCCATCTGAATCACTGTTTGTGTTTCAGCCTGGCTATCTCATTCAGTTTTTGATCAAATTGCTTCTCAAATCTATTGCAGTAGCTGTAAGATCAGCAATTTCCTTTGCCTGACTTTTTGGCAAGGGATTTGCTTTTCTTGTAAGCTTGCAACAGCACCTTATATTCATCTATAAGCTGATGAATATCATCCTCAGACTCAGATACATTCCATCACTTTGATGAAGAAAAATCTGATCTGAACTAGAACAAGAAACTGAATTTAAACTTGAACTTTGTACCTGACTGGGTCCTGGCTGCTCCAGGATTTTGGCACTCTCTGTCAAAGCCATTAGCCCTTGGCATTGACTGTCTTCTTGTTCATAGATAAATCCATTAACTGCATGAATTCTTCCTCTTCTTCTTCAGCAAACAGCCCTATGTAGGCTTCAGCATCAGACTCAGATTCTGAAGAAGAAATGTCTGATAGAGTCTTCTCTTTCTTGGCTACAAAGACTTCTCTTTCTTCCCTTTGAAGTGAGTCTTTCTCCTATCACCAGAATCCTTTCTCTTCTCTGAAAT
>CM077153.1:240564865-240604062 GCA_039583875.1 Platanthera guangdongensis
TTGAATGTTATGTGCTACACTAGCAACTACACACTTCTATGGAGGGACATTCTGATGTGTCATGGGTTCAAAAGTCTGAACAGCAATATCCACCAGGGATATAATTACTTTAGGGTGGAGCTGCTATCACTTGAAAATCTAAAAGACAGACATGTATTCATTGTCGTCTATGGAAGCTGAGTTGTTTGTCTTAGCCTTGGCCGGTGAAGAGGCAGATTGGATCAGGAACTTGATTCTAGACATTCCCTTGTCTAAGTTACAAGTCAACTCATTGAGCTTGTATTGTGATAATCAAGCAGCAGTTCAAGTCGTTAAGAATACCCACTATAATACTAAGAGGAGACATATACGACTGAGACATGCCTTGTTGAATTATCTGAAAGAACAAGCAATTATCACTTTGATCGATGTATGTTCAAAAGATAACCTGATTGATCCATTGATAAAAGGAATGCCAAAAGACCGTCTGATCAAAACTGTGGGGGAAATGGGACTAAAGGCGATTTAGTTCGGCCTTAGTTCAGCAATAGGCGATTCAGTTCAGCCTTTGTCCGAAAGTTTTGATTATTCTGATTTCCTTTGTCAAGCAAGCATGTTGTGTTCCGTTGATGCTCTTGATTGCTGAGCTCAGATCTAGTAAGTTATTTCATTCCAAACTTGATGTTAGCAACTTCACCTGAATTCGGCTTTTGCCCTAGAGGAGACTGTTATTCCAAACTTGATAACACAATCTGACTTGGTCTTGTCTCTTCTTCTAGAGATTGGTTTCATTCCAAACTTGATGAGTTCCAATTAACTTTAGAAGGACAGTAACTGTGACATTCCATATAGGATCACAGATATAGCTGTGGTGTCAAGAAGTCTAAAATTGTTTCAGTTGAAACATATATCAGGTTCTGAGGTAAAACTATAATATTATGTGAACGTGTCCTCCCAGTCAGATTAAAAAAGTTTAATACTAAGTTTTTTTTGTAAGAACTAGATATTTGCAAATTTGCAAAGCATAGAATTCATTCTGAAATGAAATTCTCTGTTGAAATTGCAGGGGTTGCTGAGATAGGAGGAGCACTGGTTGACTGGGATCTAGATCAGGATGATCTTCTAGATGATGAGTTTTAGAGTATTTTTTAGTTTATCTTTTGCTACTTCTGTTCGGAGCATTATTTTTAGCTCTTCTTTTTTGCACTGTTTGATTGGACTATTAGCTCTCTGTTTGTTTGGGACACCAGGCGTTTTGGGTCTGTGTCTTGTTGTACCTGAGACTATTCTGTGTTGCAGCTGAGTTTCCTTTTTACTTATGCGTGCATACTATTCTGTGCTTAAGTCTAATTTTTGTTTGAAACAGGTGCTGGACACGGTTGTGCATGATTCACAGTTGTTTGAACTGTGCACAAACCACCCTCTATCCGAAGTCTGGGTTTACGGCGGACATAGGAGGAGATTGTTGGATTTATATAATATTATGTCTGCACGTGTTGGACCGACTCGAAATAGGTTTCAGGTTCGTGTCATACTAGGGTCTTGCTCTACGCTGGAAGTACTATAAATACCCATTCCATAGATAGATGTGGTATTCGTAGAATACTTTGAGCGGCTCTAACCCTATCACATTTACTGCAACACTGCTACATATCAAAATCTGCAGTTGTGTTGCAGTAAATGAACTGTAGGTGTGCTTAATGAACTGCAGCACAACGACCTTCAATCGCCATTCCAAAAACTACAGTTCTTGTATTTCTTTGACTTGAAGGAAAGTGTTCTATGCCCGAAAGCAATTGAGGTAATTTTTGGTTTGTTTTACAATTATTTTAATGATGTTTAACATTTGCACTGTTTCTTGATGCATCCAAACATATAAATGAGATCAAGGATTTCCTTCTCACAACTTTAAGGAAGGATGCTCGTTCCGTGAAAGATCAAGAGGAGCAAGGCAGTTGTGAAGTTCAAGGTCAGATGGTCGAAGTATCTTTACACTCTCAGGCAATCTCTTCCTCTAGGTATTAACTTTAATCCATTGATACTTCATTATGCAATATTGTGGATGTCCTGCTGTATCAGTCATTTGTTGTTTACAAATGCAGTTTTTTAATTCATTTGATCACTTGTCTTCTGTGAGTTATATAAATTTCAAATATAATAACCCATTAGATGTCTATGATAGCAGAAAACATCATAGTTGGATTCAAAATGCTATGCACTATTTAGTTCTTGGCACAAGTAGTCAAGAACCATGCATGGCTCATTGCTTCGTATCAGAGAGTTGATTCGTATAGTTGTTGTGTTGAATGAATTCGAGTTTTCCAAAACTAAGCTACCACTGTCTTGATTCTACTGAATGATTGTCATTTTCCTCACTTATCGATACTCGATAAATGGACTCAATTGAAGAATACATAACTCATACTTAGTTGTTTTCTAAACAACATTATTACATGAATGATACTTACAGGATTCACCAAATCTTATCATCATATCAAAGGTTTTTGCAATAATTAATGTTGTTGTGAACCTATTTTTGCAAAAATGGTTATGACAACCTTATTCCTTTAGTCTCTGGGTATAACAACAAGGCTGTTGTGTTTCAGTTATACATTTAAAACTCTTTGCGTATTTTCAAACCCGTTCTTACAAGCAAAAAATCTCACATTTTCAAATCTTTTATTAATAGTTTTTTCCTGAAACCATTATTTTCAATGTTCTTTCTCTCAAAGGGTAAAATCTTCCTCAGCATGCAACTGAATTCCTGTAGTAGAACAGAGGCTGTAGTCCTGCAACAAGGCTGTATCCCAACAAAATCCATGCAGTCGCGCTATTGTTGTACTCCATCTAAATGACAAGGCTGTAATTCAACTACAAGGGATGCAATTGTGTGCTTCCAAAGACCCCCAACAATTGAAATTCACTCGCGACGGGGCTCTCTGTGGCTTCCATTGGTGCCAGCAAAGTCGAATGCGGTGATGGAAAGCAGAGCGAAGAAGCGGCAGAGCCAGAGAGCGAAATCCACATTGAAGCAGATGCGAATAAAGTTTGTGAGGAGTTTATTCAAGATTTTCAGGTGAAGCCAGAGAGCCAAAACTAACCAAAAAATTGCTAACCAAAGGAGAATTAGAAAACAATACCATTGCATGTTTGTGAGATTACAATGTCAATGATTTTTAATCTTGTGAACAATCTCTATTTGCATCATTTTTATCTTTTAAATGATAAAAGATGTTTTTTTGTTAATTATTAAATATTGATTTCTAAGAAATTTGGTCAAATTCAATTCATTTTTTTTCAATCTGTTTGAAATGCATGTATTCATTGAGAAGTTCATAGTCATCTTTATACGCAATAATTTGTTATATTTGTTCATCTGCAATGTTGATTTATCTAATGTCATCATGTTTTTTATACCTTTTGTATTTTGCAATGAAAATTAGAATAAAAGTGCCGATAAATGCATTTTAAAATAAAAACTGCACTTCTTGTATTTCTTTGACTTGAAGGAAAGAGTTCCATGCCCGAAGCAATTGAAGTAATTTTACAATTATTTTAATGGTGTTTAACATTTCCACTTGTTTCTTGATGCATCCAAACAGATAAACGAGATCAAGGATTTCCTTCTCACAACTTTAAGGAAGGATGCTCGCTCTGTGAAAGATCAAGAGGGGCAAGGCAGTTGTGAAGTTCAAGGTCAGATGGTCGAAGTATCTTTACACTCTCAGGCAATCTCTTCCTCCCGCTATTAACTTTAATCCATTGATACTTCATTATGCAATATTGTGGATGTCCTGCTGTATCAGTCATTTGTTGTTTACAAATGCAATTTTTTAATTCATTTGATCATTTGTCTTCTGTTAGTTATATAAATTTCAAATCTAATAACCCATTAGATGTCTATGATAGAAGAAAACATCTGTTGGGGTTCAGCCCCTAAAGGTTTTTTTGTGTGTAGGAATCAATATGTTGCAACCTGAGTTTTTTGATGTTGCAACTTTTCTTTTACTGGTTGCTGGCGAAGGGGCAGTTTTTTATTTAAAACTGCCTGTGTGCAGTTTTTAATCGGCGTGCCTTTTAAAACTTCTCTCACTCTCCCGATTAAAAAGTTAGGGGTTATTAGAGAGAGGAGCCGGAGCCCTTCCCCCAGCCCGCGCGCATCCGCCGTCCGCCATTCCCGCGCCCGTGCTCGCCGTTTCGAAGGAAGGAGGAGTTCGCCGCCGCTGTCGCCGCCGGTTTGCTGTCCGGTTTTGCTGCTGCTGTAGGTGCGGGTTGGCCGCTTGAAGGAGATGTTTCCTCTGTGCTGTTGGAAGGAGTTTTCTCTACCGTTTCAAGGGCTTCTTCGTCTACGGTTTCAGGTGTACCCTTTTTTGTCTTCGTTTGCTATTGTGCTTGAAGAGAGAGTAAGATTTTATCCTGTTGTAGAGAAGTTGTGGTTTGTCTTGGTGGTAGAGAGGAGTGGATTTGTGTGTCAAATCCGGAGGGCTTTATAGGTTTGGGCAAACCTAGATAAATTTTTGTAATACTTATTTATTATAGTCGATTTTCGTTGTGTCGTGCCCCGTGCTTTTTGACCTTCAAGTAGTGATGGTTTTCCACGTATATCTCTGTGTTCATCTGTGGTGTTTTGTTCTGTTTCTTATTATTTTGACTCTATTGATCGGTGGGGGTTGCCGTTATCTTCGGACTCCCGTTCCCCATCAACATCATAGTTGGATTCAAAATGCTATGCACATTTAGTTCTTGGCACAAGTAGTCAAGAACCATGCATGGCTCATTGCTTCGTATCAGAGAGTTGATTCGTATAGTTGTTGTGTTGAATGAATTCGAGTTTTCCAAAACTAAGCTACTACTGTCTTGATTCTGCTGAATGATTGTCATTTTCCTCACTTATCGGTACTCGGTACTCGATAAACGGACTCAATTGAAGAATACATAACTCATACTTAGTTGTTTTCTAAACAACATTATTACATGAATGATACTTACAGGATTCACCAAATCTTATCATCATATCAAAGGTTTTTGCAATAATTAATGTTGTTGTGAACCTATTTTTGTAAAAATGGTTATGACAACCTTATTCCTTTAGTCTCTGGGTATAACAACAAGGCTGTTGCGTTTCAATTATACATTTAAAACTCTTTGCGTATTTTCAAACCCTTTCTTATAAGCAAAAAATCTCACATTTTCAAATCTTTTATTAATAGTTTTTTCCTGAAACCATTATTTTCAATGTTCTTTCTCTCAAAGGGTAAAATCTTCCTCAGCATGCAACTGCATTCCTGTAGTAGAACATAGGCTGTAGTCCTGCAACAAGGCTGTATCCCAACAAAATTCATGCAGTCGCGCTAATGTTGTACTCCATCTAAATGACAAGGTTGTAATTCAACTACAAGGGATGCAATTGTGTGCTTCCAAAGACCCCCAACAATTGAAATGCACTCGCGACGGGGCTCTCTGTGGCTTCCATTGGTGCCAGCAAAGTCGAATGCGGTGATGGAAAGCAGAGCGAAGAAGCGGCAGAGCCAGAGAGCGAAATCCACATTGAAGCAGATGCGAATAAAGTTTGTGAGGAGTTTATTCAAGATTTTCAGGTGAAGCCAGAGAGCCAAAACTAACCAAAAAATTGCTAACCAAAGGAGAATTAGAAAACAATACCATTGCATGTTTGTGAGATTACAATGTCAATGATTTTTAATCTTGTGAACAATCTCTATTTGCATCATTTTTATCTTTTAAATGATAAAAGATGATTTTTTGTTAATTATTAAATATTGATTTCTAAGAAATTGGGTCAAATCCAATTCATTTTTTTTCAATCTGTTTGAAATGCATGTATTCATTGAGAAGTTGATAGTCATCTTTATACGCAATAATTTGTTATATTTGTTCATCTGCAATGTTGATTTATCTAATGTCATCATGTTTTTTATACCTTTTGTATTTTGCAATGAAAATTAGAATAAAAGTGCCGATAAATGCCTTTTTAAAATAAAAACTGCACTTCTTGTATTTCTTTGACTTGAAGGAAAGAGTTCCATGCCCGAAGCAATTGAAGTAATTTTACAATTATTTTAATGGTGTTTAACATTTCCACTTGTTTCTTGATGCATCCAAACAGATAAACGAGATCAATGATTTCCTTCTCACAACTTTAAGGAAGGATGCTCGCTCTGTGAAAGATCAAGAGGGGCAAGGCAGTTGTGAAGTTCAAGGTCAGATGGTCGAAGTATCTTTACACTCTCAGGCAATCTCTTCCTCCCGCTATTAACTTTAATCCATTGATACTTCATTATGCAATATTGTGGATGTCCTGCTGTATCAGTCATTTGTTGTTTACAAATGCAATTTTTTAATTCATTTGATCATTTGTCTTCTATTAGTTATATAAATTTCAAATCTAATAACCCATTAGATGTCTATGATAGAAGAAAACATATGTTGGGGTTCAGCCCCTAAAGGTTTTTTTGTGTGCAGAAATCAATATGTTGCATCCTGAGTTTTTTGATGTTGCAACTTTTCTTTTACTGGTTGCTGGCGAAGGGGCAGTTTTTTATTTAAAACTGCCTGTGTGCAGTTTTTAATCGGCGTGCCTTTTAAAACTGTTGGGTACATTGGAAAATGTGTACCAGATTTGAAGAAGCCTCACCCTACTCAATGATATACATCAAGATGTATTTGATGTGCTTTGAGTTTATATGTGCAGCTTAAGTAATTGCATGAAATGCAGAAAAGTTTCTAAGTCCATGTGTCGACACCTAGAGGTGAAGTGTCGACACTTATGAAGGTTTGTGTCGACACCTAGAGAAGCTGTGTCGACACTTGGAGTAATTGTGTCGACAACAGGAAAGACAGAGTCGACACCAGAAGAAAAGTGTCGATACGTACAGGCAGTGTCGACACACTGTGAAGAATTATCAACATAATCTGTGTCGACACTTAGAGGCAATGTCGACACTCAGAGAAACTTTGTCGACATCAAATGTGTCTACACCAGGAGACTGTGTCGACACTCAACAAGCTTCAACAAAGTTAAAGTACTTGTGTCGACACAAAGAAAATGTGTCGACACTCAGCAAGTTTCAACACATGAAGGTATGTGTCGACACAAAAGAGATGTGTCGACACTCAGCAAGTTTCAACACATGAAGGCATGCGTCGACACAAAGGAGATGTGTCGACACTCAGCAAGTTTTCAACATAAGAAGGCGTGTGTCGACACAAAGTTGTGTCGACACACTGCAGAATTCAACTAAGTGTTAAAGAAGAAGTACTTGTGTCGACACACAAAATCAGTGTCGACACATTCAACAGAAGGCTTGTGTCGACACATAGAATCAGTGTCGACACATTCTGAAAAAGCAGTGTCGAGAAGCTGTTACAACAACACAAGAAGTTGTGTCGACACCATCAAGGCTAGTGTCGACACTTAGTCTACTTGTGTCGACACTTAGTCTATTTGTGTTGACACATAATGACTATCTGTCTCGACACTTTCAGACAGTGACAGTGATTTCAAGAAGTGACTGGATGACTTGACAGCTGTCATTTCAACCGGTCAACTGCAACTGTCAAAGCTGTCAGAAGGTTGTTAGAAACCGGATCAGTCGGTTACCTTGGAGGAAGACTATATAAAGACCTTTCTCCTTCAACAGAAAGAGACAGATCACGAATTAATCACAATAAGAGAAAGATAATCAATCAACTGATTATTCATTGAAGATCAATAACAGATTGAAAAGATTTGAAGACCTTCAACAGAAGATCTAAGGAGTTGGAGAGAGAGAGCTCCTTCTAAGAAGAGCAGCTGCTGAACCAGGCTGTAAAGTAAGATGCAGATTGAGATCTGAATCTCAAGACAGAAGTTGATTGAAGATCATCTTCACAGGAGATTCAACCCTACTGAGTTCTAATTCAAGAAGCTTTGAAGAAAGCTAAGGGAGGTTGATCTCTACCAAGTTCTTTCAAGAACTCATCAAGAAGCCAGTCAACTCATCTCTCTCTGTCAGAGTTGTGGTTAATTACTTTGTATAATCAAATTTCTGTAGGATCTTGTATAGATCTGAGCTATAAGCCTATTTTATAAAGGCAGAGTCTAGGAGACTGTGTGCTCTGAGTGTAGGTCTTGTTGAAGACTGAGGTAGGGTCTTGTGCCTGAGTTTTAGGAGCCTTTATTCTCTGAGTGTAGGTCTTGTTGAAGACTGAGTGGTAGGGCTTTATGCCTGAGTTGTAGGAGTGGGGACACTCTGAGTTGTAGGAACCTGTTTGGGGTTCTGAGCTGTAGGATCTGAGGATCTGAGGAGTAGTGCAGAAGTTAGGCCGAATCTAGTACACTACTAGATAGGCGAAGGGGGGAAGTGGATGTACCCATATCTTGGGGAACCACTATAAAAATCCGTGTGCACTCTGTGTTTGTTTATTCCTGTGTTTGCTGAGCTAGCTGTGCTGAATTGCTATTAAAAATTACAAATACAAGTTTAATTGTTCAGTGTTTCTGCCTTAAATTTAAAAAGATAAAGTTCACTTATTCACCCCCCCCCCCCTCTAGGTGGTTAGGCACTATTTTTTTCAAGTGATATCAGAGGGAGGTTACTCAAAAAGGGACATAACAGTCTGAGTAAGATCCTGTAGGCAGATTTAGAATAAACAAGATTCAAGAAAATGGGTTCTAGTGAGAATCACAAAGAGCTGGGGTCCATGAAATTGCAAATATATAGAAAAGAGATATTTTGCATATGGAAAAAGAGGGTTAGACTTTTTATGCAAGCTTCTGACCCAAGGATATACATTACAGTTAAATAAGGGCCATATGTGCCAATGAAGGTATCCATTCTGGATGCAAATCAGAAAACTCCCAAGGACTTCTCTGAAATGACTAAGGATGAAATTATTCTGGCCACTATGGACAAGAGAGGCCAAAATATAATTGTTAGTGTCATTGATGATGCAACATTTCAAAACTTAATTCATTGTAAAACCTCTAAAGAAATGTGGGACACATTAATAGTCTATATGGAGGGCTCAGAGGAAGTAAGACAAGATATGAAGTCTTTGTTAAATCAGGAATATGAAAGCTTCAGACAAGGAAAGTCTGATAGCATTACAGAATGTTATAAGAAGTTCTATAGGATTGTTAATGAGTTGATGTCCTATGGAAGAGAATTCAGCAACTATGAGCTGAATGACAAGTTCTTAAGATCCCTGACAAAGTACTGGGACACCAAGATTTGTGTCATTAGGGAAGTGGCCAAACTAGCTGATATACCTCCTCCAACTTTGTTTGGAAAACTGCTATCTTATGAAATGCAGTTAATGGTTAGAAAGGAGGAAGAGAAGAATACTAGAGTGGAGCTCAAGGAAAGATCTGTGGCCTTCAAGACTGAAGTCACTAAGAAGTATAGAAGCAAGTCACCATCTCCACCTCACATAGTTGCTGAGGCTGTGACAGAAAATTCAGATAACAAGAATTCAGATAGCAGTGAAAGTGATGAAGACTTTGCTGCTTTTACTAGGCATTTTCAAAAGTTTCTGAAGAAGAAGCAGTGGAGGTCTAAGCCTTCCACTTCTCAGCTAAAAGATGACTACTATCAGAAAAGAAAGTCATCAAGGAATGACAGAAGCATGTCCAAGCCAAGCAAAGCTACATCCTTAAAGATTGTGTGCTATTGCTGCAATAGACAGAGACATGTAGTGGCTGACTGTCCTGAAAAGAGGAAGGAGTCAGCTGACAAAAAGAAGACTCAATTTAAGGGCAAAAAGGAAAGTTCATTTGTTGCTAAGAAAGACAAGAATCTGACTGATCAGTCATCTTCAGAAACAGAATCAGAAGCTGAAGCCTATATTGGATTATTTGCTGAAGAGGAAGAAGATGAGTTCATGTAACTAATGAATTCAATTTTTGAGCATGAGGACAATCAGTGCAAGGGACTGATGGCCTTATCTGAAGGAGACAAGAACCAGGATCAGCCTGCACCAAGTAAGGTACAAAGTTGTACTTCTATTTCAATTTCTAGTACTGAGTCAGAATCAGATACATCTGCATCAAGTGATGTGGGTGGGTCTGAATCTAAAGGAGATATTCATCAGTTAATTGATGAATATAGGGACTTGTTGTAGGCCTTGAAGAAAAGCAAAACCTTGGACAAAACTCAGACAAAGGAGATTGCTAGTCTTAAATTGGCTGCTTCTGATTCAAACAAGTTGTTTGATCAGAAACTGAATGAAATAGCCAGGCTGAAGAACATTACTGTTATTCAGATGGGTACTATTACATTTAAGAATGATCAAATTAGAAATCTGGAGGTTAGACTTCAGAAGGAGAGAGAGATTGTAGCAAGTTTTTCTAAACCTAAATCTGTTTTACCCTTGATAGATGAGTTTGTACCTCAAAAGGGTAAGACTGGATTGGGGTTTACAAAACCTGCCTGGACAGCTAGGTCCAAATCTAAGGGCAAAGCCCCAACACTAAACAAGAAGTCTGCAGTAGATAATTCAGCCAGGGTTGTACCTAAATAAAGGTACAACAGGTTTGAGTGCTGGTGTTGTGGCAAGATAGGCCACTTTGCCATAGATTGTTGGCACAATTCAAGTGTCAAGGAGAGTAGCAAACTTCCTGCTAGAAGAGCTATAGGTAGTTTTGTTAAAGGTCAGACTAACCTGCACCAAGGACCCAAGAGTTATTTAGGTTCTAAGGTTAAGTAATCTGTTTTGCAGGTTAGTCCAAGTGGCCATGCCCCTATATGGTACTTGGACAGTGGATGTTCCAGGCACATGACTGGAACTAGGGGTTACTGAATGACTATACACCTATCAAGGATGGCCCTAAAGTTACCTTTGTTAGTTCAGAAAAAGGAATCATCAAAGGCTTTGGTTACATTTCTAGTAACCTGATTACAATTACTCAAGTGGCTTATGTAAAGGGTTTGAAACATAACCTTGTTGGATCCCTAGTTGATTTGGGCTAGGTTCACTGACTTAGGATGTGACCCATCATGTATAGTCTGGGTCAAGTTTGTGTCTTAGAGTCTAGGACAGTCCTCTATCTCAACTTCAGATGGACCAGCCTTCTTCAAGACCTTCAGGACTCCAGATCTATCAGATTTTCAGACTAAGTGAAATGAGTTCGACGTTCGTCGAACTCAGCTCGACGAAGAAAGTTGTGCGCTCGACGACCGTGAGACAATTCGCAGTACTGAGCTCGACGAACTTTGTTCTTTGCTCGACGAACTCCAGATTCTACCTCTAGTATTCTCAGGACTACTTCAAAATTTCTCTAAGTCCAGCTTCATGCTTCGGTCGACGAATTATTTTCTGAGTTCGATGAACTTGGACCTCAAGTTCACAGCTTCTCAGGTCGACGAATGCTAAATCTGTACTCGACGATTTTTGTGATCAGAGAATTTGTGTCGACACTTAGGGCTTGTGTCGACACCATGTGATTTGTGTCGACACCCAGGATTTCAGTCGACACCAGCTTGTGTCGACACCAGAGGAGTTGTGTCAACACCAAGTCTAATCTGTCGACACCAGAGGAATCGTGTCGACACTAAGATCAATCTGTCGACACCATTTTGTGTCGACACAGTGTTTCAGTAGATGCAGAGTATTTTGTCCAAGTCCAGAATTTTTCTTAGCTCGACGAACTCAGCTCAGCTCGACAAACTCAGCGCAGCTCGACGAACTCAGTTCAGCTCGACGAACTCAGTGCAGCTCGACGAATTCAAGACTCTGTTCGACGAATTTTGTTCTTCGGTCGACGATTCCAGACTAGGTCTTCTTCCGTTCCCGTCTCATTTCATGGCGCTGATTCCTGGACAATTAATGGCAATTCTTCACAGAATACTACCGTTAGGATGCGCAGTTAATTATGGATTATTTCATGCCGTTTTCCTATGAAAATAGTTGGGGAAATAATTAATTGTTGTTTCCTTTCCAGGCCGTCTGTAATTTATTGCTCGACTTTCAAAAATTTGAACCGCTCTCCATGACAGACAGAGATATACAGAAACTAGAACAAAAATTGAACAAGCACACAACACCAGTCAATAACAAGAAGAAGACAGACAGTAATTCAGACAACACAAGAAAAGGATTTCATTCTTGGCCCAGAGAGAAACTGATCTAGAAGAAGAAGAAGAACATTACATCAATATCATGATTCTTCTTCATCTGCTTTTACTCAGGAGAACTTCAAAACAATACATTCATATCAGTTGCAAGAAGTTCCTGAAGAGTTTCTCTGGACCTGGAAGTCTAGGTCTTTGAAGACCTATCACCCTGAAGCAGTCCTCTAGTTTTCTTCCTGAACCATTCTACATCTCAGGGGGAACAAGGCTGCTAAACAACATCCACAAGTCTTCTCATTTGAATTGAGAAAGAGAAGACCTCATCACCCTCTCACTCCACCTCTGTACAGGGTTTTAATTCCCTTCAAAATTATTCTGGTTGCAAGTCTCCCACCAAAAGACTTGAGGGTTTGGTTTTTGGGAACCTGATCAAAACCCCATTGGTGCCAGGACACCTGATCAACCCCTTCCTGTAGTGGATTCCTACCAGGGTGGTAGAAGAGTGGACTACCCAGATTTGGGGAACCACTATAAAATTCTTGTGTCGTCTGGTTGCTTTCTTTTCCTTTTTGTTTTTTGGGCTTGCTCTGTGATTGTGTTGTGATTAGTCTTTTGCTGCTTTCTGATTTATTGTATTTGCTGCACACGCACGCACACCTAACATACAACAGTAGTTTTAAAGTTTTAAAATCACCATATACTCTATTCACCCCCCCTCTAGAGTATATCAGATCTAACTGCACTTTCAATTGGTATCAAAGTGAGGTTGGTCAAACATACCATACCTGATTGGTTGTACATGCTAATACCTGAACCCAAAGATCCCTTAGTTAGATCTCTTTGCTTTTATTCTGTTACTAGATTTTGTTCTCACAGACATGGCCCAAAACAAGGATTATACAAGCATCAGACCTCCAGTGTGCAATCTTAACAAGTTTGCCATCTGGAAGGCAAGAATCAGATTATATATGAACTCCATTGATGAGGATATTTTCTCTGTCATCTCAATAGGTGTTCCTCCAGCTCCTACAACTCTTGCCAGCACATCAACTAATCTGAGTGCAGTACCACCTCCAGACAACACTGAATCCTATAAGAAAGCCAAGATGGCTGATGCAAAGGCTATGAATATTCTGGCCCAAACAATGTCAGATGACATATTTCAGAAGGTGGTTGAGTGCACCTCAGCCAAGGTCATTTGGGACTCTCTCAATCAAATGGTAGCAGGCTCAGCTGATGAAAGAAAGGATAGGAGATCCAGTCTCATTTCTCTCTATGAGAATTTCAAAAAGAATGAGACAGAATCAGTGGCTGAGATGTACAATAGATTAAGTTTAATTATTAGTGAACTCAAGACCCTTGACAAGGACATCACCTTAACTGAGGTGAATTATAAGATACTGATGTGTTTCCCCAGTTCATGGGACTCCAGAATCTGGCCAATCAAAGAAGCCAGAAGCCTCAATGAGATCTCAACAGAATCTCTGCTAGGCAAGCTAAAGTCATATGAGCAGCTTGTCAAACCAAGAGAGGCAGCAGAACAGAAGGCAACTACACCAGTTAGGAAGGAGCACAGCTTGGCCCTCAAAGCCTCTGAAGACAATGAAACATCTACCTCCAATGAAGAGTTAATGAGCCTCTTTGCCAAAAGATTCTACAAAATGGCAAGAAAGGATTTTAGAAGAAAATCATCCAGGCAGGATGATAAACCCAAGTATGATAAGACACCAACTAAGGAGGTTGTGTGTTTTGGATGCAGAAAGCCAGGGCACTATATTTCAGAATGTCCAGAAAATCAGAAAAAGGACAAGGGCAGGGACAAGGAGTCCAGAAGAAAACAAAGCAGCAGACCCTCCTCCAACAAGTATAAAAGGAAGGACAAAGGATTTGTTGCTGAGTCCTGGAGTGACACAGAAGAGGAAACATCCTCCTCTAGCTCCAGTGAAGAAGAGGAAGAAGCCAGATCCAAGGAGGTGTGCCTAATGGCAATAGATGCCTCCAGAAGCAACTGTGGATCAGAAGAGGATTCTGAAGATGAAGATGCCTCAGACTCAGAGGCTGATCAGGTGATCTCTAGTATTGATTTAAATTCTGATTTGTTTAAAGTAGAATTTAAAACTATGTGCATGGATTTAATAAACTCAGAGAAAGAGATAAAAACCCTGAGAACTAGACTAGAAAATCTAGAATCTGTCAGCACAGAAAATAGACAACTAACTGACCAATTGACTCTAGCTAATGAGCAGATAATCAAATTAAAATCTGAATTATGTGAGGCAAAACAACTTGAGCAATCTCTCAATGGGAGAAGCCTCAAGCTGATGGATATCACAAGCACAATAAATGCCAGATTAAATGGCAGGCTGGGCTTAGGTGCTTCATCAGGTTTACCCCCCATAATAAAGAAGAATATACTTTCCACTCCCATAAAGTTTATCACTGCTAAAGGTAAAGAGAAACTAACTGAAAAACCCAGATCAGAAAACAAGTCAAATCTCTTAGACAATAGCAACAGAAAACAGAAAAAAGCTGTCAAAAACCAAGTTTAGCAAAATTCGTCGAACTTAGATCGACGAAATCCTGCAAGATCGTCGAACCCCGATCGACGAACATTGAACGCAAACCTCAGAAATAATTATTCGTCTTACTGCGATCGAAGAACTGTGTGTGGCTCGTCGAGCAGAGGTCGACGAACGTGGGACGCAGAAAATGACCATGGTCATTCTCTGAGTGGAGGTCGACGATCTCATCCCCATTCGTCGAACTCTGGTCGACGAACTTATAATAATTCGTCGATCCCAGAACGACCAAACATAAATAATTTCTCTTATAGAAATGTTAAAACTGCTAACAAGGCATTTAATCCAGTAGCTGATTGGATAATTCCACCTAGGAGATATCACCCACTAGGGTATAAGTCTCAACCTGCTTTATCAGTCATTTCTAGGTTTTCTTTTCAACCAAACCAAGGACCCAAGGTAACCTGGGTCAAGAACAATTGAGCTTTATTTTCTGATGCAGGTACAGGTGAAGAACTGTCCAAGGATAAGTCAGACATGGTACCTGGACAGTGGCTGCTCCAAGCACATGACTGGCAGCAAAGCAAATCTCACCAACTATAAGTCCAAGCTAGGACCAAAGGTGATATTTGGAGACTCAAAGAGTGGTCAATCAGAAGGATATGGAAGAGTAAGCATTGGAGCAGTGACCTTCAAAAAGGTGACATATGTAAGAGGACTTAAACATAACCTTATATCCATAAGCCAATTATGTGATGAAGGTTATCAGGTACATTTCAACTCTACCTCTTGTTCTATTATAAATGATAAAAACCAAACTGTTTTAATTGGACTTAGACAAGGAAACATATATTTCGTAGATTTCATTTCTGCCACAACTGAAATTTGTTTACTCAATATCTCTAGTAACCAAAATGAGCTATGGCACAAAAGGCTAGGACATGTAAACTTTAAGAACATATCTAGGTTATCTAAAGACAACCTTGTTAGAGGTTTACCTTCTGGTCCCTACAAGAAGGAAAGCCTATGCAGGGCTTGTCAACTAGGCAAGCAAACTAAAACTAGCTTTAAATCCATTAATAAAAGTGATTCAAATAGGATATTGTATCTGCTTCATGTGGATCTTTTTGGACCCATTGCAGTACAAAGTCTAGGAGGGAAGTCTTACACCTTAGTTATTGTTGATGATTTCTCCAGATTCAGTTGGGTAGCCTTCCTGAGAGCTAAGTCAGATACATTCAAAGTTCTTACAGATTTTCTCAGGACCATACAGATTGAGTTCTCTACTCATGTTGTATTGATCAGAAGTGATCATGGCACGGAGTTTGAGTCTCTTCTTATACATGAGTTCTGTGAGAAGGAAGGTATTAGGCAGTGCTTCTCAGCTCCTAGAACTCCCCAACAAAATGGGGTTGCTGAAAGGAAAAATAGGACACTCATTGAAGCTGCAGGTACATTGTTAGCAGATGCCTACATGCCTCTATCCTTTTGGGCAGAAGCTGTAAACACAGCTAACTATGTCCTGAACAGATGTCTTATACATAAACTAAAACACAAGACCCCCTATGAATTACTTAAAGAAAAGAAACCTAAAATCACTTACTTTAAAGTTTTTGGTTGCATATGTTATATCCACACTAATAACAAAAGATACATCAGAAAATTTGAGGCTAAGGCTGAAGAAGGGATTTTTCTAGGATATTCCCAAGTAAGCAAGGTCTATAGGGTTTTCAATAAATCATCCCTTAAAATTGAAGAATCTGTCCATGTGTCTTTTGATGAAGCTAACATGTCTTATAAGGAGAAAGACATTTCTACCAATAGTCCTTTGCAGGTTTCACCAATGTGTGAGTCTATGGATGGACTAAACCTTACCCAAGGGGTTCCAACTCATCCCACTCCACAGGCTGCTGAAGATAGCGAAGAAGAAATCCAAGAGGAAGTAACTGAACTTCCATCAACAGCCAGCACCATTCCTCAAGAGGAATTATTTGCAGAAGCTGTTGCTCAACCAACTCCACAAACTGATCTTGTCACACTTAGAGATCACCTCAGATCTCAAGTGATTGGGGACATTTCAGTTGGTGTACAGACAAGACATCAGCTCAATCAAGACTTGATGCATGCCTGTTTTCTCTCTCAAATTGAACCTCTCACCATCCATGAAGCTGAGCAAGATCCCCACTGGATTCTTGCAATGCAAGAGGAACTAAATCAGTTTGAGAGATGTAGAGTTTGGGATTTGGTTCCAAGACCCCATAACTACCCAGTTATTGGAACCAAATAGGTCTACAGGAACAAATTAGATGTAGAAGGGAACATAGTAAGGAACAAGGCTAGACTGGTTGCCCAAGGATATAGGCAGGAAGAAGGAATAGACTATGACCAAACCTTTGCCCCTGTTGCAAGGTTGGAGGTCAATAGAATATTTCTAGCCTATGCAGCATACAAAAAGTTCAGGGTATTCCAGATGGATGTCAAGAGTGCCTTTCTGAATGGTGTACTTCAAGAAGAGGTTTATGTAGAACAACCTCTAGGTTTTATCTCTCTAACTCAACCCTCTTATGTTTACAAGTTGCATAAAGCTCTCTATGGTTTAAAGCAAGCTTCAAGAGCTTGGTATGAGACTCTAGCTAGCTTTCTTTTAGAGCATAAATTTACAAGAGGAACCATAGATAAAACCCTTTTCACTAGACATCATAAGGACCAAATCTTATTGGTACAAATATATGTGGATGACATTATTTTTGGGTCTACTGATCCCAAATTATGCCAGAGGTTTGCTGACCTCATGCATTCCAAATTTGAGATGAGTAGCATGGGTGAGCTTTCCTACTTCCTTGGTCTCCAGGTGAAGCAGCTCTCTGATGGTATCTTCCTCTCCCAATCTAAGTATACCAAAGAGCTTATTAAAACGTTTGGGATGGGTGATGCTTCAGGAATGAAAACACCTATGGCTACAAATACTATTGTGGATTCTGATGCAGCAGGGAAACCTGTAGATCAGAAACATTATAGGGCAATTGTTGGATCCCTATTATACTTAACAGCTAGCAGGACTGACATAATGTTTGCCACATGTCTTTGTGCTAGATTCCAAGTGAATCCTAAAGAATCTCATCTTATTTTTCTAAAAAGGATTTTGAGATATATAAAGAGTTGTCCTAGTTTAGGACTCTAGTATCCTGCAGAGTCAGAATTTGAGTTAACTGGATACTCAGATGCTGACTATGCTGGATGTAGAGTGGACAGGAAAAGTACCTCTGGAACTTGCTAGTTCCTAGGTATGAGACTTGTCTCTTGGTTTTGCAAAAAGCAGACATCTGTGTCTACATCAACTGCTGAGGTAGAGTACATGGCTGCTGGCTGCTGCTGCTCACAGATGCTATGGATACAAAACCAACTTCTAGATTATGGTATCAACTTAAATAATTCAACCTTATTTTGTGATAATACTAGTGCTATTGCTATAGCACAGAATCCAATTCATCATTCTAGGACTAAACATATTGAAATAAGACATCATTTCATTAGAGATAATGTGGACAAAAAGAAAATTAACTTAATCCACATTCCTACTGATCTACAAAGAGCATATATCTTCACCAAGCCTTTGGATGAGAAAACTCATCTGTTCTTTATAAATCAACTGGGAATGATTGATGGAGAAGAGTTAACCTAGTTTCTGTCTGCATTCGACGAATTCTCCAGAGTTCGTCGAACGGAGTTCGACGAATTAGGGAAAGTTCGAGAGATTCTCGTCGAACGGAGATCGATGAATTCTCTGTATGGAAACAATTTTCATCGACCGGCGATCGACGAATCTTGTTTCAGAAATCATTTCGTCGAACAGAGTTCGACGAACTGCTTTCATTTCTTCTGAATGGGTTCAACGAACTACTCTCCTAAACCTTATTTCGTCGATCTCAGTTCGAAGATTTGTCTCTTTTTCGTGGAACGGAGCTTGTCGATTCATATTCTGAAAATCTTATATCTAGGTTTTCTTCGACCTCGGTCCCGCACTTTCAGTTCTTTTGCTCTTGCTCGCCGTTTTCTCTGTAATTTTCTTTGCAGGTCCTCAATGGCGATTCCTCCAGGAGCACTTGCAGCGATGAAGTTTGATGCAGCATTCTCAATGGACTTTGAGTCCTTCCAGCACTCCGATCCCATTTTTCTATATATCCTTGAATTACTGGAAGAACTGCATCTCAAGGACTTCATGACACGCTACATCAAGCTACACTCCACAGAGATAAGAGAATGGGTGTACACTGCCACAACTTCTGAAGATGGAAATTTGACAGGAACTATTGGAAACACTGTCGTTTCCTTGACCCCAGCAGTAATCTCTGAAATATTTGGTCTGATAAATGGGGACGACAATTTGGAAATGGACGCTGAGGAATATGCTGATATGCTGAAAGTCATGGGTTTCTCTGGCAACAACCCTAATTAACTTCTGAAGAAACAACTGTCCGCCGCTTATCAGTTTTTGGCTGACATTGTCGGGAAAATTCTAATGGGCAAGCACTCGGCACATGACTACATCACTCGCCATCAATTCCTGATCATGTGCGCAGTGCTCAACAAGCGTCAGGTTGATTGGGGCATGGTCTTCTTTGACCTCATCAAGAAACGGATTAGCAAGAAGGAAGTCTGCTACGGCAGAATCCTGGGGATTTTCCTCCAGGACAAGGCCAGTGAATGTTAGGTCTCCCCGACCACATTCATCAACGCCAGCAAGCGCCTCACCTGTGCCTTGTTTTGCAGATGGGAGAGGACAATCCACAAACCCTCCAAGGGTTCCTCCTCCTCCATCAATGCTTCTGAGAGCACCAGGACCATCAAGTTCACTCCCTACCCTGAATCGGAAGAGGTCATTCCCCCTACCACATCCCTTCATACTCCTCCTGCACCTCAACTGACTCCTCCTCAACATCAATCTCCACCGCCTGATCGTACACATATGCCTACACCTCCACTTTCCCCAACTGAAACACATATTCCCTCTCCTCCTCAATCCCCTCTTCCACCACACCTTTTCTCTATTCCCTCCTACACCATACCCACTAAACCACAACCTGTTCTACCTCCCCTATCCCCTCCACATATTCTTCCTTCCCCCTCTGCTATTCTTTCTCCACCTATGGATTCTTCCACCATTCCCACCATCATCTCTCTCCTGACTCCTCTCATTAAATCACTCATCACAGAGGCCATTACACCTCTGGTGAATTCCATTGATTCTTTATCTGCCCAAATCTCAGCTCTCTCTGCTGCCCCCTCTTCAATCAGGGGCCTGGCTCCAGGTTCTCCTGAACCCAGGCAGGGGGAGATGCTCCATGATGAAGCTGGTGCAGCAGCTGTAGAAGTGGATACAGTTGATACAGATACAGATACTACAGATATAGTTGATTCAGTGCTTGATAATACAGATACAGTTATAGATACAACAATAGATTTTATTCAATTCATGGAGACCGACAGTAGCTTTGATGAGTCAGTAGATTCAATAATAACTGTTGGTGATTTTCTTATAAATCCCACAGTTAATTTATCTGCATTACTTCAGATCTTTGATCCTGTATATATGAAGCTTTCTTCAGTAGAGATTGCTAAGCCATCTCTGGCTATTGTCCAGTATACTTCTCCAGCAAATCCAGCAGTTGTCAGGCAACTTTGTGCATCCTTTGCTGCTCCCTCTGCTGTTCCAACTTCTGTGTCTATCCCAGTAATCTGCCCTGTCCCAGATTTTGTCATGGATGATTCTCCCATGCCTGATCTGGATGAGCTCATTCTGGCAGACATAGAGGAAGAGAACAAGGCAGGAGCTGCTAGTTCTGTCTCTACTGCTGTTGTACCTTCACCCTCTGAACCTTCTATTCCCCCTCAAGACAAACCTCTTACCATTCCTGATGCCACTCTGAGGAAGCTGAATGCTTTGTATGATAACCCTCAGAGTTCAAATTCTTCTGATGATGATGATTATGAATCAGATGAGGAGGCTGCTAAAAAGAGAAAGAAGTTGCTCTCTAAGAAAAGGAAGGCTCCTCCTCCTTCTGCTCCCAAGCCTAATCCCACTGCAGACACTCCATATTATATTCTGCATAATGTTGCTCCTTACAAAGGAATGCCTGCATGGATGTGGTTATCTAAGAACCAGCAAAAAGAGAGGAAGAGGAGTAGGAGATACTCTCCTCCCTCAGTTCATAGGTACAGAAAGGATCCCCCTCCTCCTCCTCCTCCTCCAGCAGCAGGTGCCTCTGGCTCAAGTTCTCAAAGATCTACTCCTATTCAAACCTATCAGAGACAAGCAGGGAGATCCTCTGGTAGTAGTCAGCCAAGGCCACCATCTTCAAGCAGTCAACACCATCAACAACAATAGCAGCAGCCCCAGGAATCTAAGAAACAGGAAGCTAAAAGGCCCTATTCTCCTCCTGAAGATCCAGAAACAGCCAATACAGCCAGAATGGCAAGATTCCAAGAAATCATTGTCTTATCTCTTATCAACAAAGCTAAAGCTGAAGGCAAGGATACAACAGGCTTAACCACTATGTCTCAGTACAGAAGAGATGAACTGAAAAGATTTGGGAAAGCAAACAAGTTACTAAATGTTGATGCATACATGAATCTTCACCCAGAAGCAGTTGTCCCCAGAGCCACTTCTCTGAACATTATAGGGGCAGCTGACTTGACTATGACCAAGGCTGAAGCTTCAGATCCCAATAGGGAAATCATTTTCAAGAAGCCAGGAGAAAAAGCACCAGAAGTCAAGCCAAAACAGAAGAAATCAGAGAAGTAATTTTGTGTTTTCTTTTCATTTCTGCTTCTGTTTCAGTTTACACTTTTGCATTCAAACAAAGACAGTATGTATATATATATCTGTTGCATGTGTTGTAAATTCTCTGCCAGATATATCTCTTTATTTTGCTTTGTTTTTCTGTTTGTTCTTTGCTTGGAGTTTCTGTTAGTAACCTCACCCAAATAGGGGGAGATTGTTGGATCCCTAGTTGATTTGGGCTAGGTTCACTGACTTAGGATGTGACCCATCATGTATAGTCTGGGTTAAGTTTGTGTCTTAGAGTCTAGGACAGTCCTCTATCTCAACTTCAGATGGACCAGCATTCTTCAAGACCTTCAGGACTCCAGATCTATCAGATTTTCAGACTAAGTGAAATGAGTTCGACGTTCGTCGAACTCAGCTCGACGAAGAAAGTTGTGCGCTCAACGACCATGAGACAATTCGCAGTACTGAGCTCGATGAACTTTGTTCTTTGCTCGACGAATTCCAGATTCTACCTCTAGCATTCTCAGGACTACTTCAAAATTTCTCTAAGTCCAGCTTCATGCTTCGGTCGACGAATTATTTTCTGAGTTCGACGAACTTGGACCTCAAGTTCACAGCTTCTCAGGTCGACGAATGCTAAATCTATACTCGACGATTTTTGTGATCAGAGAATTTGTGTCGACACTTAGGGCTTGTGTCGACACTAGGCGATTTGTGTCGACACCCAGGATTTCAGTCGACACCAGCTTGTATCGACATCAGAGGAGTTGTGTCGACACCAAGTCCAATCTGTCGACACCAGAGGAATCGTGTCGACACTAAGATCAATCTGTCGACACCATTTTGTGTCGACACAGTGTTTCAGCAGATGCAGAGTATTTTGTCCAAGTCCAGAACTTTTCTTAGCTCGATGAACTCAGCTCAGCTCGAGCTAGAAGAGAACATCAATGAAGGTTATGAGCTCGTACGACAGGCCTTTGATGACGCGGAACCAGAAATCCAAGGTGTGGTAACCCTAGTTGCAGAGACTGGGTTAGAGTATCTTGTTTCAGAACCTATCAAGATTTGGAAGAAGGAGGTCCTTGAATTCTTTAATGCAGCTACCCTTGATGAAACTGGACTCAAGATTAAGTCCAAAGTCCAAGGGGCAAAAGTCAAGATCACCCAGAAAAGTCTAAGAAAAGTTCTACATCTCCCTAGAACTAAAGAAGAGGAAGTTGTACCTGCATCAAAGACAAGGGAGACACTGCAATGGTGTGGTTTAGATTCAAGTATGAAAATTGGATCAGTTTTTAACAGGAAAGGAATGAACATACAAGGAAAGTTTTTATCTGAAGTAGTTGGGAAGGTGATACTGAGCAAGCCTGGTGGGCATGATAGAATATCAGCTCACATGTTCAGTTTAATGACAAGGATAATTTTCCAACTTAAAACTGATTGGTCAGCAGTAATGTTTGATAAGATAAAGGAAAGTATGAAGAAGCCCAATCTGGGTAGGATTATGAGTTTATACTTAGCTGGAAGTATTCCAGAAGTGATGAATCAAGCTGCAGGTTCTAAGATAAACCATATGAGGAGAATGGATGTAAGAATTATGTCAAGGTGGGATAGAGTGTTGACAAAGGAAATACCTACTCCTGAAAAGGAAGTTTCTCATCAGAAGAAGAAGAAAGCCATTGTGGCTCCTGAATCCTCAAGTAGCTCAGAAGAGCAGGTAGTTTTTAGTTCTGATGATGGAGGGGGTAGAAATGCTGGACAGTCACCAGCAAGAAATGAAGATGCCCAGATGCAGGGGGAGCTACCATCTGCTAGCCCTATTCACCTGGATCCACTCCAGGGGGAGCCTCAACTTATGGATGAGCCAACTCACTTAGATAAGGAAAGGGCAACCCAAACAATTCTTGAGGTAATAAATGAAGTTAATCAATCTATTTCAATATTGAGGATGAAGTATTGACTGAATCATTACTTGATGTTGATCAGCCAACTCAGATACATAGTCAACCACAAGATGTTGTCATGGAAGACACATTAGTTGCTGACAATGCTCCTGAGATAAGAGACTCTCCAGACCATACTCAACAGGAGTTTACACTAGAAGAGTTATTCCCTGATTTATTACAGACTGATTTTCAGGGAGAGAGAGCAGCTTTTGAGGGGGAGCAGGTAGACCTTAAGGGGGAGCATGTAAGATTTCAGGAAGAGACTGCTAGAAAAGTAACTGAGGAACAAAGGAATGCTGAGGAGCTACCAAGAGCAGAGAAGGAATTGCCACCTACTCCACAGGATAGAGTAGACATTGCTAGTACTTCTGATTATGAGGATGAAGAGGTTGCTAGAGCCAAGAAAAGAAAGCTACAGGTTTTCAAAAGGAGAAGCCATACCTACAAGAAAACACTGCAAACCATTGTTCCACAACAAGCCCTAACTTCTGATTATAGTTCATTGATGGTGGCTTTGTAGATCAAGCTAGATGAGAAAAGGAAGGCTCTCCAAACTTATATGGATGAAGGACATAAATCCCTTCAATTTGATCTGGCTCAAGATATAAAATCTATTAGATTTGAAGTAAATCAAAAAAAGAAGGAAATGACTGACTGTTTCCATAAAGGAGGCAATGCAGTGGTATATCTGGTTACACATCAAGAGCAGATAAAGCAACAAGTTGATGATATGGCAGTAAAATAAGGATATATTCGGGAAAACCAGATTAGAATGAATGACAATTTAACTGAATCACATAATGTGATTGTAACTGAAATGCAGAATCTTGTAGCTGCTCAGACTGCAGCAAGGACTACTTGTACAACCCCGTACCCGGGCGAGTGGGACCCTCCCCAAATGTCAGCCTAGGGGCGTGTTATGGGTGACGAGTCGGTGCGACCCCGTTTGAGGACGTGCGGGTCCTCGTGCGTGCGTACGTGCAGAGGTTCTATGCGCATGGGTTCTTTATTTATATACAATATATATATATATATAATATATTATATATTATATTATAATATATATAATATATTATATATATTATATATTTTCTTATAAGTAAAAGGGGGGGCCACGGTTTTCAGCAGGGGGGTCGGGACACAGCAAGAGGGGGGGAAAAATAAAAAGAAGAAAAAAATAAAAAGCAAGGGGGGCACGGGTTACAGCAGGGGGAATCGGGGGAAAGAAGAGCCCTAGCCCGGCGGATCCTGGAGCCCCGCCGCCGCCGCCGCCCCTTCCCCGCCCTCTCCCGCCGCCGGCAAAGCAGCGCTGCCGCCGCCCCCTCCCTCTCTCACCCTCGGCTTGGAGCAGCAAGGGGCCGCCGCCCCCTCTCTCTCTCTCTCGCCGTCGCCGCCCAAGCTAGGGCACGATGGATTTTACCTCTCTCTCTCTCGCCGCCGCCGCCGCCCACTCTATCTCTCTCCGGCCACCGCCCAAGCTAGGGCACGGCGGGTTTTACCTCTCTCTCTCGCCGCCGCCGCCTGTAGTGGCAACCCCGGCCGCCCCCCCCCCCCCCCTCTCTCTCTCCCGTCGCCGGCGAAGCAGCAGCCCGGCCGCCCCCATTCCCGCTCTCTTCCGTCGCCGGCAAGGCAGCAGCCCGGCCTCCCCTCTCCTTCTTTTTCCCGGCCTGAAGCAACCCCAACCCGGCCGGCCCTCTTTTCTTCCCGACCTGGAGCAGCAACCACACCCCGGCCGATCCTCTTTTTCTCCCGGCCTGGAGCAGGGCTCGGCCTGGAGCGAGGCTCGGCCTGGAGCGAGGCTCGGCCTGGAGCAAGGCTCGGCCTGGAGCGAGGCTCGACCTGGAGCATGGCTCGGCCTGGAGTGGAGCTCGAACGCCGACGCGACCGCATGCAGTAGGATCGACTCGGAGCTCCTCTCCCGTCCCCGCCGCCAAACACGCGACAAGGGTAACAATGTTTCAACTTGGGCATGTGAAGCCTTCAGTTTCCATATTCGCACGGCAGCCCCTCTCCACCAACAGGTGGGGGGAAGGGAGCTCCCCGACGGGTTGACGCGTACGTCCCCGCAGTTAATTGCATTAGTACCCGGAAGCGTGAGTACGGGTTTAGGCATGCTGTGTGAAGCCCATCCGGACGTGTGGGCCAGATTGGTGATGTTCTGGGGTTCCCGGAGAAGACTCCGAGGAAGTTGTTTATTTAGCCGCTTGCAGGGAATGCGCACCACAAACCCCATAAAAGGGGGTGTGCGTAATATGTTTGGCCCGCTTATATTAGCCGACCGATGACTAGTTGGCCGCCGCTCGTCGAGATGTTGGCGTACAGGTGTTGCAGTACCAGGCGAGGAGTAGCGGGCTTAAGCCCAAGCTTGTGCTGGCCCTCGAAGGCCTTTTTGTTTATATTCCTGTCCTGCATGCCGAGTATGGAATTTATATTCCTGTAATATTTTTTCATACCTGTGATGCTCTGTGGATATGTAGTTTACTCCTGTCTGGGGCGAGCGGCGTGTTTGTGAACCGCTCCCCCGTGTGGGCCCCGAGGTATAGATGCCGGGAAGCCCCTGATGGCCCGTTGCCATCCTTTCAGAGTAGCGGAGTTCCGCTATTAGCGGCCCAATTGGGGCTGCGTAGAGTAGGGCTGCTGGGCGGTTTTGCGCCAATAGTAAGACGGGCGGAGAACATTTTGCATAGACCCGAGGTGGCACCTCCAGTTTGGGAGTGGATCTCGAGATCCTCCTTGGATGTTCCGGTCGGCCAAGAGAGCCCTCCGAAGATGCCTTAGCTCAGCCCTTGGCTTGGGAGGGGAAGAATTTGTTAGTCTTCCGGGTATGCGGCGGGTCCTCCACGCTGAGACCTTGGGTCTGTCCCCTTGTGTTCCTAGTCTTGTGCCTAGATCATTTTCTTGAGGGTAGTAGGTGCGCGGTCACCCCTTCCCCAAGGGTCGAACTCCACATGAGACCGATTTTTTGGTTTCAACATTTTGGTGCGGTGAGCATGGAAAGTGACCAGCACAGAAGAACTCAGGCGAACATCATGGCTATAGAAGTGGAACCAGGTGACGATCAGGGTCATGTGTTGATACTTTGTGTGTAAGGTCCTCATACTCAGAGTTGTCCCCTCCCATAGCTGTTGTTTGAATCCCATAGCGTTTGGAGTAGGATTTGCACCTATTTGAAGCGCTTCCACCTATGAAAACCCGTGTGCCCCCACTTGTTACATAAACGAGAAATCTGGAGGTTATTATCCTCAGGATCAAGTAAGAGAGCAGGTGAGAGGTATTAGGAGCCGGGGTGACCGGAAAGGGTTCCCTCCCAAGCGGTATTTTGTTATCTCTTCCTCGTAATTCAGTAGCGGTCAAGTTTTTTCTTTATTACCAATTCGCCTCGAGCTTCTGAGGGCTTCAAGGGTTAGCCTCGCGATCGAATCCGGAAGCCAAGCGTCCAACCCGTTCCTTTTAAATAGCCTAGTTCGGACGATGGGACGGTGACGCGGGACTTTAAGCGCTATTGTAAGACCAAGCCTCTGCACTGACGGCCGAGATCAGCTCCCCCCTTGCACGCCGGCCTATGTCCTCCCGATCGCACCTCTCCTCTGACTAGAGGAATTATCAGGAACGAGCCTAGACGCTAACCTCCCAGATTTGATAAATGGCCAATCTCTCCAAGCAATCACATGTGGCATGGCAGAAAGTGATCTTTGTCATTAGATCATGATACGTAACGTCCGACCCGTTCCTTTTAAATAGCACAGTTCGGATGATGGGACGATGCCTCGGGACTCTAAGCGCTATTGTAAGACCGAGCCTCTGCACTGACGGCCGAGATCAGCTCCCCCCTTGCACGTCGGCCTATGTCCCCCTGATTGCATCTCTCTTCCGATTGGAGGAATTATTAGGAACGGGCTCGGACGCCAGCTTCCCGATTTGACGACTTCCAGATCGTCTCTCTTATGAAGAGAATGCGTCCTCCATTTGTAAAAGCATCGGTGCAATGAACTCTCCAGCACCTCTTAAGTAAATAAGATGTCTCCATCTCGAGCAAAGTCAAGTCGAGTAGTTGTGGACCCCGAGCAGATCTCGTTGCCAGGCTCTCACCTAGCTGGCAGGGCCGGAAGTCACTCGGTGTCATCCATGGGCCTCGAGCAGATCCCGCTGTCAGGCTCTCACCTAGCTGGCAGGGCCGGAAGTCACTCGATGGCGGAAGTTTTGGACCCCGAGCAGATCTCGCTGTCAGGCTCTCACCTAGCTGGCAGGGCCGGAAGTCACTCGGTGTCATCCGTGGGCCTCGAGCAGATCCCGCTGTCAGGCTCCCACCTAGCTGGCAGGGCCGGAAGTCACTCGATGGTGGTAGTTTTGGACCCCGAGCAGATCCCGCTGTCAGGCTCTCACCTAGCTGGCAGGGCCGGAAGTCACTCGGTGTCATCCGTGGGCCTCGAGCAGATCCCGCTGTCAGGCTCCCACCTAGCTGGCAGGGCCGGAAATCACTCGATGGCGGTAGTTTTGGACCCCGAGCAGATCCCGCTGTCAGGCTCTCACCTAGCTGGCAGGGCCGGAAGTCACTCGGTGTCATCCGTGGGCCTCGAGTAGATCCGCTGTCAGGCTCTCACCTAGCTGGCAGGGCCGAAAGTCACTCGATGGCGGTAGTTTTGGACCCCGAGCAGATCCCGCTGTCAGGCTCTCAGCTAGCTGGCAGGGCCGGAAGTCACTCGGTGTCATCCGTGGGCCTCGAGCAGATCCCGCTGTCAGGCTCTCACCTAGCTGGCAGGGCCGGAAGTCACTCGATGGCGGTAGTTTTGGACCCCGAGCAGATCCCGATGTCAGGCTCTCACCTAGATGGCAGGGTCGGAAGTCACTCGGTGTCATCCGTGGGCCTCGAGCAGATCCCGCTGTCAGGCTCTCACCTAGCTGACAGGGCCGGAAGTCACTCGATGGCGGTAGTTTTGGACCCCGAGCAGATCCCGCTGCCAGGCTCTCACCTAGCTGGCAGGACCGGAAGTCACTCGGTGTCATCCGTGGGCCTCGAGCAGATCCCGCTATCAGGCTCTCACCTAGCTGGCAGGGCCGGAAGTCGCTCGATGGTGGTAGTAGTGGACCCCGAGCAGATCCCGCTGTCAGGCTCTCATTAGCTGGCATGGCTGTAGGCACACCTGGGGGGTAAGGGACCCCGAGTGCTGCTCGGCCCCGGGTAGACTCGCTGTCAGGCTCTCACTAGCTGGCAGGGCTGTAGGCACACCTGGGGGGAAAAGATTAGCTCAGCGTGTACAGGAGGATACAGAAGATATGGCTTTGTTGTTTCATGATATCACGAGAAATTATATACCTGTTGTAAGTATTGGTATAAGGGCAATTCGATAGCAGTGAGCCAAAGGGTATCGAGTGATTCAAAAGGTTCAGAAAGGGCATGGAGAGATTGATGCTCCAATCGCAGATTCCAGTTTCTCTCAAACTTTTTTTTCGGGTCGGCTCCCACTCGCCGGATACGTTGGGTTGGATGATTCTTTCCGAGCTTGTGCCAAGCTCGAAAAGAGTGGGGATTGTGTACAACCCCGTACCCGGGCGAGTGGGACCCTCCCCAAATGTCAGCCTAGTGGCGTGTTATGGGCGACGAGTCGGTGCGTCCCCGTTTGAGAACGTGCGAGTCCTCGTGCGTGCGTACGTGCGGAGGTTCTATGCGCATGGGTTCTTTATTTATATACTATATATATATATATATATATATATATATATATATATATATATATATATATATATATATATATATATATATATATATATATATATATATATTATAATATATATAATATATTATATATATTATATATTTTGTTATAAGTAAAAGGGGGGCCACGGTTTTCAACAGGGGGGTCGGGACACAGCAAGAGGGGGGGGAAAAAAAGAAGAAAAAAATAAAAAGCAAGGGGGGTACGGGTTACAGCAGGGGGAATCGGGGGGGGGGGGGGGGGAAAGAAGAGCCCTAGCCCGGCGGATCCTGGAGCCCCGCCGCCGCCGCCGCCCCTTCCCCGCCCTCTCCCGCCGCCGGCAAAGCAGCGCCGCCGCCGCCCCCTCCCTCTCTCACCCTCGGCTTGGAGCAGCAAGGAGCCGCCGCCCCCTCTCTCTCTCTCGCCGTCGCCGCCCAAGCTAGGGCACGGCGGATTTTACCTCTCTCTCTCTCGCCGCCACTGCCGCCCACTCTATCTCTCTCCGGCCACCGCCCAAGCTAGGGCACGGCGGGTTTTACCTCTCTCTCTCGCCGCCGCCGCCTGTAGTGGCAACCCCGGCCGCCCCCCCTCTCTCTCTCTCTCCCGTCGCCGACGAAGCAGCAGCCCGGCCGCCCCCATTCCCGCTCTCTTCCGTCACCGGCAAGGCAGCAGCCCGGCCTCCCCTCTCCTTCTTTTTCCCGGCCTGAAGCAACCCCAACCCGACCGGCCCTCTTTTCTTCCCGACCTGGAGCAGCAACCACACCCCGACCGATCCTCTTTTTCTCCCGGCCTGGAGAGGGGCTCGGCCTGGAGCGAGGCTCGGCCTGGAGCGAGGCTCGGCCTGGAGCGAGGCTCGGCCTAGAGTGAGGCTCGACCTGGAGCAAGGCTCGGCCTGGAGTGGAGCTCGAATGCCGACGCGACCACATGCAGTAGGATCGACTCGGAGCTCCTCTCCCGTCCCCGCCGCCAAACACGCGACAAGGGTAACGATGTTTCAACTTGGGCATGTGAAGCCTTCAGTTTCCATATTCGCACGGAAGCCCCTCTCCACCAACGGGTGGGGGGAAGGGAGCTCCCCGACGGGTTAACGCGTACGTCCCCGCAGTTAATTGCATTAGTACCCGGAAGCGTGAGTACGGGTTTAGGCATGCTGTGTGAAGCCCATCCGGACGTGTGAGCCGGATTGGTGATGTTCTGGGGTTCCCGGAGAAGACTCCGAGGAAGTTGTTTATTTAGCCGCTTGCAGGGAATGCGCGCCACAAGCCCCATAAAAGGGGGTGTGCGCAATATGTTTGGCCCGCTTATATTAGCCGACCGATGACTAGTTGGTCGTCGCTCGTCGAGACGTTGGCGTATAGGTGTTGCAGTACCAGGCAGGGAGTAGCGGGCTTAAGCCCAAGCTTGTGCTGGCCCTCGAAGGCCTTTTTGTTTATATTTCCGGCCTGCGTGCCGAGTATGAAATTTATATTCCTGTAATATTTTTTCATACCTGTGATGCTCTGTGGATATGTAGTTTACTCCTGTCTGGGGCGAGCGGCGTGTTTGTGAACCGCTCCCCCGTGTGGGCCCCGAGGTATAGATGCCGGGAAGCCCCTGATGGCCCGTTGCCATCCTTTCAGAGTAGCGGAGTTCCGCTATTAGCGGCCCAATTGGGGCTGCGTAGAGTAGGGCTGCTGGGCGGTTTTGCGCCAATAGTAAGACGGGCGGAGAACATTTTGCATAGACCCGAGGTGGCACCTCCAGTTTGGGAGTGGATCTCGAGATCCTCCTTGGATGTTCCGGTCGGCCAAGAGAGCCCTCCGAAGGTGCCTTAGCTCAGCCATTGGCTTGGGAGGGGAAGAGTTTGTTAGTCTTCCGGGTATGCGGCGGGTCCTCCACGCTGAGACCTTGGTTCTGACCCTTGTGTTCCGAGTCTTGTGCCTAGATCGTTTGCTTGAGGGTAGTAGGTGCGCGGTCACCCCTTCCCCAAGGGTCGAACTCCACATGACACCGATTTTCCGATTTCAACACTACTGCCAATGCTGAGTTTGATAAGCAACTACAAGAGAGCCTAAATGCTGTTAAAACTGCCATTGAAGATTCTCAAAAGGCTATTACTGACAAGCTTCAAAGGTTAAAACCTTTTTATAAAGATGGAGTTAACTATTTGAATGCTCAAATCAGATTTCCGAAGGATGATCTTAGGGATCATATAGAAAGAGAAGTCATAAAGGGGGAGAGGGTATTAGTCAAAGCAGGCTCTGACCATGCTAAATGGATTTCAAATAGCATCAGAGCTACCCTTGGATATCCACCCTTGTGTGATGATAATAATGTAGCAGAATCTGGGATAAATCCTGCATATTTTGGAGGTGAGCAAGCTGAAGTGGCTCAAGTGATCTACCCTCCAGCAAATTTTGACATGATACATCAGGAGGTACAATCTATGTATAGTCCTCCTGCGGGTAATCAGAATATTATTTTTGAGAAAGTAGTACAGCCTGTGTCAGAGGACATATTAAAAGAGCAAGAGGCATTATTAAAAGAGCAAGAAGCTCAATTATCCAAGAAGAGGTTCAGAGAACAGACAGAGTTAAGGCCTGACTTTGAGCAATGGAGCCCAACTTCCAGAAATATTATTCTGACTGCTTGGAAGGCTGCAAAGGATAATATCCTAGAAAGGGGCAAATGGTATTCTGAGCAGGAGTGGAGAAAACATGAAACTAGGCAAGAGGCCATTGTATAGTACAGAAGAAAGGCTAAATTAGGGAAGCTACCTCCTAATGCACAGGAGCCTAGCAAGTATTTCCCTAAGGCTTATCATTATTTTGAGAGACAGAAGATAAGGGCTGAAGAACAGAAGAAGCAAGATCTTAAGGGAAAGAAGCCTGCTGATGACAATGATGCTCCAGTTCAAGCCAAGATTCAATCTGGGAAGGACATTGTTATCAAGGAGCCAGAGAAGCCATAGGATAGAATTTTCTTAAGTTTATAACTTTGTAATCATTTGCATTAAACTCCATGTAAACTTTTGAATAATAAAACTTTTGGAAGTTGTAAAAACAATGTTTAATGTTCAATCTATTACATTGTTATTCTAAGATAATTGTTTATACATGTTTTGTTTATACATGTTTAGTATTTACTCTGTCATATAATACTGTTATACATCATATTGAGAATTTGTATAAATGGTGTATATCATTGACTAAGGGTTATGACTTCTCCAAATAGGGGGAGATTGTTGGCTACATTGGAAAATGTGTACCATATTTGAAGAAGCCTCACCCTACTCAATGATATACATCAAGGTGTATTTGATGTGCTTTGAGTTTATATGTGCAGGTTAAGTAATTGCAGGAAATGCAGAAAAGTTTCTAAGTCCATGTGTCGACACCTAGAGGTGAAGTGTCGACACTTATGAAGGCTTGTGTCGACACCTAGAGAAGCTGTGTCGACACTTGGAGTAATTGTATCGACACCAGGAAAGGCAGAGTCGACACCAGAAGAAAAGTGTCGACACATACAGGCAGTGTCGACACACTGTGAAGAATTGTCAACATAATCTGTGTCGACACTTAGAGGCAGTGTCGACACTCAGAGAAATTTTGTCGACATCAAATGTGTCGACACCAGGAGGCTGTGTCGACACTCAGCAAGCTTTAACAAAGTTAAAGTACTTGTGTCGACACAAAGGAGATGTGTCGACACTCAGCAAGTTTCAACACATGAAGGTATGTGTCGACACAAAGGAGATGTGTCGACACTCAGCAAGTTTCAACATATGAAGGCATGTGTCGACACAAAGGAGATGTGTCGACACTCAGCAAGTTTTCAACATAAGAAGGAATGTGTCGACACAAAGAAGTTGTGTCGACACACTGCAGAATTCAACTAAGTGTTAAAGAAGAAGTACTTGTGTCGACACACAAAATCAGTGTCGACACATTCAACAGAAGGCTTGTGTCGACACATAGAATCAGTGTCGACACATTCTGAAGAAGCAGTGTCGAGAAGCTGTTACAACAACACAAGGAGTTGTGTCGACATCATCAAGGCTAGTGTCGACACTTAGTCTACTTGTGTCGACACTTAGTCTATTTGTGTCGACACATAATGACTAACTGTCTCGACACTTTCAGACAGTGACAGTGATTTCAAGAAGTGACTGGATGACTTGACAGCTGCCATTTCAACCGGTCAACTGCAACTGTCAAAGCTGCCAGAAGGTTGTTAGAAACCGGATCAGCCGGTTACCTTGGAGGAAGACTATATAAAGACCTTTCTCCTTTAACAGAAAGAGACAGATCACGAATTAATCACAATAAGAGAAAAATAATAAATAAACTGATTATTCATTGAAGATCAATAACAGATTGAAAATATTTGAAGACCTTCAACAGAAGATCTAAGGAGTTGGAGAGAGAGAGAGCTCCTTCTAAGAAGAGCAGCTGCTGAACCAGGCTGCAAAGTAAGATGCAGATTGAGATCTAAATCTCAAGACAGAAGTTGATTAAAGATCATCTTCACAGGAGATTCAACCCTACTGAGTTCTAATTCAAGAAGCTTTGAAGAAAGCTAAGGGAGGTTGATCTCTGCCAAGTTCTTTCAATAACTCATCAAGAAGCTAGTCAACTCATCTCTCCCTCTGTCAGAGTTGTGGTTAATTACTTTGTATAATCAAATTTCTGTAGGATCTTGTATAGATCTGAGCTGTAAGCCTGTTTTATAAAAGCTGAGTGTAGGAGACTGTGTGCTCTGAGTGTAGGTCTTGTTGAAGACTGAGGTAGGGCCTTGTGCCTAAGTTGTAGGAGACTTTGTTCTCTGAGTGTAGGTCTTGTTGAAGTCTGAGTGGTAGGGCTTTGTGCCTGAGTTGTAGGAGTGGGGACACTCTGAGTTGTAGGAACCTGTTTGGGGTTCCGAGCTGTAGGATCTGAGGATCTGAGAAGTAGTGCAGAAGTTAGGCCGAATCTAGTACACTACTAGATAGGCGAAGGGGGAAAGTGGATGTACCCAGACCTTGAGGAACCACTATAAAAATCTATGTGCACTCTGTGTTTGTTTATTTCTGTGTTTGCTGAGCTAGCTGTGCTGAATTGCTATTGAAAATTACAAATACAAGTTTAATTGTTCAGTGTTTCTACCTTAAATTTAAAAAGATAAAGTTCACCTATTCACCCCCCCTCTAGGTGATTAGGCACTATTTATTTCAAAAACTTCTCTCACTCTCCCGATTAAAAAGTTATGGGTTATTAGAGAGAGGAGCCGGAGCCCTTCCCCCAACCCGCGCGCATCCGACGTCCGCCATTCCCGCGCCCGCGCTCGCCGTTTCGAAGGAAGGAGGAGTTCGCCACCGCTGTCGTCGCCGGTTTGCTATCCGGTTTTGCTGCTGCAGTAGGTGCGGGTTGGCCGCTTGAAGGAGGTGTTTCTTCTGTGCTGTTGGAAGGAGTTTTCTCTACCGATTCAAGGGCTTCTTTGTCTACGGTTTCAGGTGTGCCCTTTCTTGTCTTCATTTGCTATTGTGCTTGAAGAGAGAGTAAGATTTTATCCTGTTGTAGAGAAGCTGTGGTTTGTATTGGTAGTAGAGAGGAGTGGATTTGTGTGTCAAATCCGGAGGGCTTTTTAGGTTTGGGAAAACCTAGATAAATTTCTGTAATCCTTATTTATTATAGTGGATTTTCGTTGTGCCGTGCCCCGTGGTTTTTGACCTTCAAGTGGTGAAGGTTTTCCACGTATATCTCTGTGTTCATCTGTGGTGTTTTGTTTTGCTTCTTATTGTTTTGACTCTAATGATCGGTGGGGGTTGTCGTTATCTTCGGACCCCCGTTCCCTATCAAGTGGTACCAGAGCGAGGTTCTTTAGCTAGTCGTTGTTATTTCTCGGTTTCTAACTTGGTGCGGTAGGTGACGACCATTAGTCCGCTCCCTATCCTCTCTTGTTAATCCCTTGAAATAAATCGACTTGTGGATCGTAATAGAGTTGCTTGTTTGAGAAAGCAATGGAATAGAACACAAGAATGGTCAGTATGAATGGCAAGAATTGGATCATCTAGAAGCCTCGGTTGGAGGATCTCTTATATTATAAAGATCTCCATGCTCCGTTGATGGGGAGACCTGCTTCAGTAAAGGATGATGAAGAGTGGAAGAAAAATGGATCGAAAGGCAGTAGGTTTCATTAGACAGTGGCTCGATGACTCTGTTTTTCATCATGTTTCCACGGAGACCTCGGCTCAGGCACTATGGAAAAAGCTTGAAGCCTTGTACGAGCGGAATACTGCAGGTAACAAGACATTTCTGATTAGGAAGCTTGTCAATTTGAAGTACCGGGAAGGTTCACATATGACTGAGCATCTGAACCTTGCTCAAAGTATTATCAATCAGTTGGAGTCCATGAAGATCACTTTGGAAGATGAACACCAAGCTCTGATGATCCTTAGTTCTTTACCCGAGAGTTGGTAGACTCTAGTAGTGTCGTTGAGCAACTCAGCACCTGATGGCGTGGTAACCATGGAAATGGTGTCTGGTTGTCTCCTGAACGAAGAGCTGAGAAGGAAGGATTATGGATCTTCCACTTCAGTTGTTTTTCTCATGGAGGGAAGAGGCAGGTCTGTGAAGAAGGATGTGAAGCATAGGGACAGTTCCAGGAGTAAGTCCAGGGGCAGGTTTAAGAAGGATATCGAGTGCTACTATTTTAAGAAGAAGGGTCATTTCAAGAAGGATTGCTTCCAAATGAAAAGAGACATGAAGGGAAAGACCAAGGAGGTTGGAGAATCTAGTGGTGATGCGACGACTTCGATTGTGGACACTGAGCCATTATGCTTGCAGTGCAGTGGGTCGTCTTGCCAGGACTGCGTTGACACAGACTGGATCGTGGACGAAGGTGCATCCTATCATTGCACTCCTCACAGAGATTACTTCTATACCTATTCTACGGGAGATCTTGGTGTGATCCGGATGGCAAATTCCGGTGAGTCGTTGATTGTTGGCAGTGGTGATGTCCATCTGGAGACTGAATTGGGGAAGATTGTTCTCAAGGGCGTCAGGCATATTCCTGACTTGAGAATGAATCTGATTTCCATTGGTAGGCTTGATGATGGTGGTTTCACGAGCATTGAAGGTGGAGGGACCTGGAGGTTGTTGAAGGGATCTTTGGTGGTAGCCAGAGGAAGGAAGTGTTGTGGCCTTTATCATACTAAAGCCAAGATCTGTGGTCCAAGTGTGAATGCGCAAGAGGGCGACTCTATGGAGTTATGGCATCGCATACTTGGGCATATCAGCGAGAAGAACTTGAAGATCTTGGTGAAGAACAAGGTCCTTCCGGAGCTATCAGGAGGGCTTCCTGATACGTGTGCGCACTGCTTGGCCGGTAAGCAGAAACGTGTTTCCTTTGCTGATTCTGAACCAAAGAGGAAGGCGGAGTTACTATACTTGATACACACTGATGTGTGTGGTCCTATTGAGCCCAAGTCTGTGGGCGGAGCCGCTTACTTTGTCACGTTCTTTGACGATCACTGTAGGAAAGTCTGGTCATATTCTGTGAAGCAGAAGAGTGATGTTCTAGCAAAGTTTGAAGAGTTCAGAGCGAAGGTGGAGAAGATGACCGGGAAAGAAATAAAGCGAGTTCGATCTGACAATGGGGGAGAGTACACTGGTGCCTTCGACGCTTACTGCAGAAGGCATGACATAGTACATGAAAGGACAATCCCGAGGATGCCGCAACAGAATGGGTTAGCAGAAAGGATGAACAGGACGATTATTGAGAAGATCAAATGTATGATTTCTCAAGCTGGCATTAGCAAACAGTTTTGGGCTGATGCTGTGCAAACTGCTGTACATCTGATAAATCTATCTCCTTTTGCACCTCTGAATGGTGATATTCCAGAGCGTGTTTGGTCCGGGAAGGAAGTGTCGTACGGACATTTGCGGGTATTTGGGTGCAAAGTCCACGTTCATGTCCCCAAGTAAGAGAGATCGAAGCTTGATGAGAAATCCCGGGAGTGCATCTTGATGGGATTTCCCCATGAGGAGTTTGGCTGTAGACTCTGGGATCCTGTGAACAAGAAAATGATCAGAAGTAGAGATGTGATATTTGTTGAAGATCAAGTGGTTGGTGAGCATAATGTTGCGCAGTCACAGGTTCCACAGTTTCCACCTGCGGAGGAGAGACTCTATGCTGATGATGGGCCAGTAGAGACTGCTGCTGATGATGGGCATGCTGAGGAGGAAGTTGGTGAGCTTATTCCTGATGAGGAGATGATTCCGGATGCAGGGGGAGCTCTGCCAGTTGATGTACCACCTATGGTGGAGGTTCCTCTTGTCAGATCTGAGAGAGTCAGAAGGCCAAATACCAGGTATTCCCCTCATGAGTATATTTTGCTTACAGATAGTGGAGAGCCTGAGTCCTATGTGGAGGCTCAGAGTGCTGAAGATCGTGAGGTCTAGACAGCTGTCATGGAAGAGGAGTTGTACTCCCTTCAGAAGAACGAGACGTATGATTTAGTCCCATTGCCTAAAGGGAAGAAAGCTTTGAAGAACAAGTGGGTCTTCAAGTTAAAGTTGGATGAAAATCGCTCTGAGCCAAGGTACAAGGCGAGATTTGTGGTGAAAGGTTTCAGTCAGAAACAAGGTGTCGATTTCGACGAGATTTTTTCCCCAGTGGTGAAAATGTCCTCTATCAGACTGGTGTTTGGTATGGCTGCCTCCATGGATCTTGAAGTCGAGCAGATGGACGTCAAGACGGCATTTCTGCATGGCGATTTGGAGGAAGAGCTATATATGGAGCAGCCCGAAGGCTTTGTGGCTAAGGGGAAGCATCATCTGGTCTGCCGGCTGAAGAAGAGCCTTTATGGGTTGAAGCAGGCACCCAGGCAGTGGTATAGGAAATTTGACTCTTTCATGATGAAGAGCAAATTCCAACGGACCAGGGCTGATCACTGTGTGTATGTGAAGAGGACTGAGAAGATGTTCACTATTCTGCTGTTGTACGTAGATGATATGCTGATTGTTGGGGATGACAAGGCCAGCATAGCTGAGTTGAAGAAGGAGCTTAGTGAGTCCTTTGAAATGAAGGGTTTGGGACCGGCAAGGAAGATCCTTGGAATGAAAATTACCAGAGACAGGAGTGCTGGTCAACTATGGCTATCTCAGTCTGAGTATGTGGAGAAAGTGCTGAAGAGGTTCATGATGGACAAGGTAAAACCCGTTGCTACTCCTCTGGCCGGGCACTTCAGACTTTCCAGTTCTCAAAGCCCCTCATCTGAGAAGGAGGTGGAAGAGATGAGCCAAATTCCTTATGCATCCGCAGTGGGGAGCCTGATGTATGCTATGGTCTGCACTAGGCTAGACATAGCTCATGTTGTGGGGTCTGTGAGCCGTTACTTGGCAAACCCAGGGAAAGTCCATTGGAGTGCTGTGAAATGGATACTCCGCTATCTCCGAGGTACCTCAGACCTTTGTTTAAAGTTTGGTGGAGGTCCACCAGAACTTATTGGGTACTCGGATTCGGATATGTCAGGAGATGTTGACACGAGAAGATCTACTTCTGGATTCCTGGTCACTTTTGGAGGGGGAGCAGTGTCATGACAGTCAAGGCTTCAGAAGTGCATGGCATTGTCGACGACGGAGGCTGAATATATTCCATTGACTGAGGCGTCAAAGGAGCTTATTTGGATGAAGAAGTTCATGCTAGAGCTTGATCTTCGACATGACGTGTACACAGTTTTCTGTGACAGTCAGAGTGCTATATTTTTGGCCAAGAATCCCGCCTTTCACTCCAGGACGAAGCACATTGACGTAAAGTATCACTGGATTCAGGATGCTGTGGAAGAGAAGCTGTTGGTGGTGGAGAAGATCCACAAGGATGAAAATCCTTCGGATATGATGATGAAGGTCGTCCCAAGGGAAAAACATGATTTCTGCCGGCGGCTGATCGGCATGATCCCCACCTGAAGGAGTCAAAGTGGGATACTCCCCTTTATGGTCTGAAGGGGAAGTTTGTTGGGGTTCAGCCCCTAAAGGTTTTTTTTGTGCAGAAATCAATATGTTGCAACCTGAGTTTTTTGATGTTACAACTTTCCTTTTACTGGTTGCTGGCCAAGGGACAGTTTTTTATTTAAAACTGCATGTGTGCAGTTTTTAATCGGCGTGCCTTTTAAAACTTCTCTCACTCTCCCGATTAAAAAGTTAGGGGTTATTAGAGAGAGGAGAGGAGCCCTCCCCAGCCCCGCGCGC
>CM077153.1:240604562-240640181 GCA_039583875.1 Platanthera guangdongensis
TTTTTGGACACCGGGGTCTTAGGCCCAGAACCGCCGTTTTTGCGGTGACTCCTTCACGCCCTGAAGAGTCATCACCACAAAGCGCCGATTCTACCGGCCAGTTCGATCACAAGAAAAGTAGCACAAGAAGTAAATGTAAACTATTAGTACAGAGAATCACATGTCATAATAAATATAACTCCACGATGGGAGTGTCCACAAAGATAAAACATCAAAGTAGCAAAAACGGGCTTATGCCCGGTACATCAAATCCTCACTACAAAGATCACTCATGCGGAAGCAGAAAGACTACTCAAGTCGAGACTCACGGTCCTGGCTGTGTGAACTCCGGAGCTAGACTGCCCCACCTCCAAGCGCACCGGTCTCTGGGGCTGCTCCTCCATGCTGGTCTCCGCGATCCCCTAAATGATGCGGTTCGAAAACTGTTAGTCTAAAAGACTAAGTCCTATCATCCCCCGCCCCTTCCCCCACGGCTCCTAGGCACCGAGCGGAGAGGAAGAAAGGGGAGGACTTGAAGGTGGAGAATATCAAAAGCAGATGGCAGCGGTCCTATTCTAGCAAGTACTATGGCATATAAAGACAATAAGCTGAAATATGAAATGTAACCTTTACTTATGTGAAAACACATAAGCCAAGGGGTCTTCTGCAAGGCTCCCATCGTATAAAAAGTCCCATACCGATTTATACGTTGGGGTGTCGGTGGTCAAACAGCAGTAACTATATACATCAAAATTAACCTTAATTTATAAACTTGCCCACACAAGCTTATAGACCAAGGGGTCGTGTAGCAGGTCCTAAAGTATAAGCGTCCCATTCCACTTATACTTTAGGTGTCAAGGTTAAAGGTAACGAATATGCTATGACATGCAAGTGGGTATGATGGACATGCAAGTGCAACACACACACCCGACTCTGTGCACACAGACCTTTAGTTCCCCCTTTTTGGAGCCGTAACCTCCCAGGATACCTCCGTAGTGGCAGACGGAAGCGGTGGGTTGGGCCTCGCCCACCTCTAAACCAGTAAAGCACTACCGGTCAGACCTATCGTACGCCTCAACGCTTGGTGCACGAAGCGGACTCCTGCGTACTCTTGTCGGCTGGCGCACCGGACTTCTGTTGGCGAAGTGCTAACCACACTCGCCGAGTCAACGTATTGGCGTCGGTGCATCGACCCTCCAATACCGAAGACCCGCCACCTTAATTTCCTTTCCTGTTATGCACATGCAAATTAGCGTAATCAAGAACCGAGCCGAAGCTTCCCGGACCAACACGTCCGTCTCAAACAATCGAGCCGAAGCTCCCCGGACCCAAAGTCCGCCTTTTAACCATCCGAGCCGAAGCTCCTAGCTAACATCCGGTGCCATCAGTGTTGTGGAATGTGCAAACCTAATTACTAAGTTACTCTTTTCAGCTTGTTAAAACAGTTTACGTTAACCCAAGACTGCCCCCGGTATTCCCTGTGAAGGGCTCTCAAGGGGCACTAGGAACTGTGTTGGGATTACGCCCAGCGTTCCCTTTCGCAAGGTACTTATTTTATTATTGGTTGATTCTCTTACCCATTATTTCTCATATTTCGATATGCTAATCCTAGGGTGATTTGACTCCAACTCTCCTTGGGTAGGACGATCTTTCGTCGGACCCGAACGCCTATAAACCTAGACAAAACCACACCCTACTCACTCATCTTCCATAGATGCAGCCCATTCCACTTGTCCTTACAGCAACCCATCAAGACCCATCATACGTGCCCTAATTCACATCCAAATGAAATCCTGCAGTTTTGCTATATGCAGACCACTTAAGCTACATGACCCGTAAAAAGGGAAGTACATGAAATACTCATCCAGTACCCTTATGATAATTATTAGAGGGCTAAAAAGACATTTGAAGCATAAATCCAGAAATCCATAATTTTCCTAATTTGTCTGATAATTAATTTATTTATTCTAGTGTCCCAATAGGCCCAGGTTTGAACATGAAGTACCATTTTCAGACAAGATAATAATCCAATAAATTTATGCTAATTACAAAATGCCTACTGAACTCTAAATCCTAAGTCTTCCAATTTTTCAGCAAGGTTTAGGCCTTTAAAGTTAATTTCAAAGATGCCCCATAAAAAGTCATTTTAAAAGATTCTATAGAAAATATACCTCCAAAAATTCATAGAAAATTCAGGGATGATTGTGATGGACTACAAGTACCCTAGAAAAAGTTTCATAATTTATCATTTGGAAATAAGGCTATATTTGATTTTCATATGAACTTTCTAATTTAAGGGTTAATGAACAAAGTATGCTAATCAGTCATCAAATATTTCCACAAAAATTTCCATATGATAACATTGAGCTAAAAACACTATGCAGCAAGTTTCATGATTTTTCAGTAAGTGATGGGCTCTGACAAGAATTATTTAATATGTAATCAAAATAAAGCACTTGTGAAGTAGATGCCCTAAATAGATATCCAAAAATTCTAACAAAATTCATACAAGATTATTATAGCCTAAAACTAACTCAGCCCATGTTTCATACCCTCTCTATGGGCAGTGAGACCACAATAGCCAAAATATTAATTAGGGCATTACTATTGATTACAAATGAAGTGCTATACCTATTATCCAAAATTCCTCAAGTAAATTATCAGAGGCTCAAAATACCCTAATCCCCTCACTACCCAAATTTGGTTAAGTTTCAAGATGTTTAGCTAACCTAAACCTACACTACAAGTTTTAAGACCTAAGCTAGGGTTAGGGTTTTGGGGCCCCTATCCTCTTCAAAATTAGCTAATATTTTTAACAGAGGGTTCTATATATCCTAGGAACATCCTTGCAAAATTTGGAGTTCATCCAAGGTGTTTAGGACTCATACCCTTCACAAGGCCAAAAGGTCCCTCCTTAGGGTTTGACCTAGGAACTTAGTGCAAATCTATTCCTCTCTACCCCATATTTCATGGGGAGGTGATAAGTGCTATAACAAGCCAGTGCCCCAAATTTCAGCCTCTGTTGAGGTGATTTGGTCACTCAAAACTAAAAGTGCACCTTTTGACCAAAATGCCCTTATAAAGGTATAGTTAGGGTTGGGTCAAAACCTATTCAAAACACATCCAAATTAAATGCAATTTTATACAGATACCTAATTTGAACCCAGGGACCACTCACCAAAATTTGGGAGGGTTTGGAGGTGTTTAGGGCACCTATTTAATTTATTTAATAATTATTAAATATTTACAAACACTATAGAAATATTTTCTCCAAAAATTCCCATTTTTGGGCAGGCCCTAGGTATATCTAGGATAGACTCTCTGCCAAAATTTCAACTAATTTGGGCTAGGGGTGAAGAGTGGGCACTCAATTTAATGACTGCCTAGCCCTAAGGGTATGTCCCACCAAAATGGGTGCCCTGGTCAGACCTTACACCCAAATGGGTTCAAACTAATTTTAAAATAAATTAGACTCAAAGGACTACAACTTTCATGTTGAAGTATTTTCCACCAGATGAGCCTAAGTATTTTTAAAGTTTAAAACCAATAATATCAAAAACTGTGACAAAATTTCATTAATATAAAATATTTCCTATAGTTTAATCTCAGGCCCGCACGAATCTTGAAGCAAAAGGGACGGAATCTCTTCATCTTCTTCCTTGAGCCGACGGCCAGGATTCATCCCGCCTGGAGCCACTTCCAAGCCCTGCCGCCGGCGATCCAGCCCCTTCCCCAGCCGGCCACCGCCACCAACACCTCCGTTGAGGTGGTGGCTATCGCCAGGCGGCGGCTCTACCGCCGGAGAGGAGTTTTCCGGCGGTTATAGCAAGAAGATTTCTTGCCGAAACATTGAGAAATCCTGGATTCAATCGGGCTCAATTGAGCCCGAAACTTAAACCTTAAGAGTCCTAAGATCTACCCGCGAGTTAAGGAGAGGAGGAGGACCTTCCTGGCGGCCTGGATGCGTGAGGAGCGGCGGGATGCCATTGACGACGGCGGCGGCGCTCGGCTACTGCAACTGCACAGTGGATTGGCTCGTCTCCTCCAGGTAAACGCTCTAAAATGATCCCCTTGGCTCCCTGAAGGTGTTTAAATGGCAAATGGGGGAGAGGAGAGGCTGGTTCTTCAATGGTCATTAACACCATTAAAGGTGTGGCTCGAGTTGTGTGGAGGGGGGCTGAACCCACCCCTTGGTGGCCGGGATACGGCTGGAATCAACTCCTCTCTCCTAGAGGAGTTGATTGCAGCCATAATTGGTGGCTGTTAGCCTTCCTTGGCCGGCCTCTCACTTCCCCTTCCTCTTCCTCATTTTCTCTCTCCTCCATTATCATGGAGGGGAGCTCCTTTCTCTCTCCCAGTCACCTCTGGTTGACTAGTCAACCTCACAAGCTAAATGCAGCCCACTTGATTATGATGGTCATGGGAATGGGTTTAGCCTAAGGGAGAAGTGGCTTGGGCTTGGGTTAGCCCTTTTGGGCTAAGTTTGACTTGACCTAAATGAGGGTTGACCTGGTCAATTTGACCATTTGGGTTGACCCCATTGGGTTTTTAGTGGCCCATTGGACTCCCTTAAGGTCTAGGAAGACTTGAGTAGGGTTGGTTGGGCATTTTGGGGGTCACATGCCCCTTGGTAAGGGCACTTTGACCATTTTAGGGCTAGAGTTGACTTGGGTCAACATAACCATTTGGGTTGACCCCATTGGGTCCTTGGTGACCCATTGGCCTCCCTTAGGGTCTAGGTAGGGTTATGTAGGGTTACCCTGCACTTTGGAGGTCACCTACCCTTAGTAAGGGTACTTTGACCGGATTAGGGGCTTGAGTTGACTTGGGTTAACCTGGCCTCTAGGGCTGACCCCAATGTGTCCTTAGTGACCCATTGACCTCACTTTAGGGTTAGGAGGCATAGGTGGGGTCCTCTAGGCTAGGAGTAGGTCAATTGACCCTAAGTAGGCTAGTTTGACCCATTTAGGGCTAGGGTTGACCTTGGTCAACTGAGCCTCTTGGGTTGACCCTAATGGGTCCTTTTGGCTCTAATGGGCCTCCCAAGGTATTAGGGGTGTTGTGGTAGGGTCTTGGGGTTAGGGTGTGGCCCATGGTCGTCCTACACCATTGTTCAGAGTTCTACTATTTGCAGACCATGATGATCTCCCACCTTTCTGTCCCCTATCTCTTGGCCCATTACTGGCTTCCTAGGGTTTGTCATAACCTAGTCATGGCCAAAACCACTCTTAGGGGTCTAGTTGGAAATGGGATGTTACAAATCCCAATAAACAAAACAAAGATTTCGTCCCCGAAATCAAGGTTGAGTCTACGGGACTTACTACCAAAGAAAAGAACCTTGTAACATCCCAGCATGGCGGCTTGTTTGCTAAAATAGGTTTAAAGGGAAACCTAGATCTATGACCATTTCGCCCAATCGGCAGACCAAGATCCCAATAAACAAGGATAAGCCCCAATAAACAAAAGATAAGCCTCTATCTGCCTAGAGCAGCCCTTAGTAAATTTAAAGCAGGAAAAATAAATTAACATCTTGAGGGGTCTGAGAGGTATACCTGACTGAATAGCTCGGGGTATCTTTGTCGCATCAGGTCCTGCGGCTCCCAGGTATGCTCCTCCTGGCCGTGGTTCCTCCACAGGACCTTAACTAGTGGGACCTTCTTGCGTCGCAAGACCCGTACTCCTCGGTCGTCGATCCTCACTGGCTCCAAACGAACCGACCGGTCTGAAGCTACCGGCCCTTCGGTGGTCAAAATCTGCTGCTCCGGGCGTAGCAGAGCCCTCCTCAAAGAAGAAATATGGAAGACGTCGTGCAGCGCTTCCAGCTCTGGTGGTAACTCCAGCCGGTAGGCTAGGAGTCTGATCCGCTCCAGGATCCTGTAAGGGCCCATGTACCTAGGGCTGAGCTTCTTCCTCCGACCACGCACCCGCGAGACTCCATGCATGGGCCGGATCTTCAGAAACACCCGGTCCCCCACCTGGAACTCCACCTGCCGATGCCGGGCGTCATAGTACTTGGCCTGTCTGCTCTGCGCCTCTAGCATCCTGTCTCTGATCAGCCTCACCTGTGCCTCGGTGTCTTCAACAAACTCTGACCCCAACACCTTCGGATCTTCGTTCTGAACCCAAGAAAGCGGGGTCCGACATCTCCTCCCGTACAAGGCTTCGTAAGGCGCCATCCTGATGCTGGACTGGTGGCTGTTGTTATAGGAGAACTCGACCAGGGGTAAGAGTTTCTCCCACGGTTCCCCGCGGTCCAAGATGCATAGCCTCAAAAGGTCCTCCAGTGTCCGGTTGGTGCGTTCTGTCTGCCCGTCTGTTTGGGGATGAAATGCAGTACTGAAGGTCAATCGCGTGCCTAAGTAAGCTTGCATGGATCTCCACTCCCTGGAGGTGAACCGGCCATCCCGATCCGACACTATCGTCCTGGGCACGCCATGATAACGAATGAACTGCTCCACAAACTTCCGCACTAGTACACCTACTGAATCGTCCTTCCTGATCGGTATAAATCGAGCCACCTTGGTCAACCGATCAACGATTACCCAGATCGAGTCATTCCCTGTCCGAGACCGGGGAAGCCCATGTATGAAGTCCATGGCTATGTCATCGAACTTCCACTCCGGCACCGGGAGTGGCTGCAATAATCCTGCGGGGTTCCTGCACTCCGCCTTCACTAGCTGACATGCCTCACAATGGGTCACGAAGTAAGAGACATCCTTCTTCATGCCCGGCCAGAACATCGTCTTCTTCAAATCAGCCGTCATCTTTGTGATCCCCGGGTGTACAGAATACCGGCTGCAGTGCGCCTCCGTCATAATATCCTCCCGGATCTGGCCTCCCTCCGGTATATACACCCGTCCTCTGAAGCACACCAGGTCGTCCCTCAGTGTGTAATCTCCTGCAGTGCCTGCCTCCAGAGCTTGGAAGATGGGCTCTAACTTGGCATCCTGCCTCTGCCCTTCTCTGACTCGGTCTCTGATGTCATCGGTAACGCCCATCGCGGCCAAGTACTCCTCATAGAGCTCAGGATCATCAGACGACACCAGAGTAATGTGCATGTCCTCTAGTCTCTGCAGCAGCTCCATAGACATCAACTGAGGCTCTGCTCCTGCTGTGGCGGCTCTCCGACTCAGTGCATCTGCTACCACGTTCGCCTTCCCCGGGTGATAGTGCATCTCGTACTGATAGTCGGATAGAAACTCCACCCACCGCCTCTGCCTGATGTTCAGTTCCTTCTGCGTGTCCACGTACTTAAGGTTCTTATGATCGGAGTATATATCACAGTGGACTCCATAAAGGTAGTGCCGCCATATCTTTAGTGCGAATACAATTGCTCCCATCTCCAGGTCGTGCACTGGGTAGTTCTTCTCATGGGTCTTCAGCTGGCGGAAGCATAAGCTATGACGTGTCCGTTCTGCATCAGTACTGCTCCCATCCCCTGATATGATGCATCGGTGTAGACCTGAAATCCCTCCCTCCCCGAGGGGAGAGTAAGAATGGGAACCGAGGTCAGCCGATCCTTCAGCTCCTGGAAGGCTGTCTGGCACTGCGGGGTCCACACGAACGGTACCTCCTTCTTTGTCAAGGATGTGAGCGGGAGGGCGATTCGAGAGAATCCCTCCACGAACTTCCGATAGTAACCGGCAAGTCCTAGAAAACTCCGTACGTCGGTGGCTGTTTTCAGCTGCGGCCAATCCGAAATAGCCTGAATCTTTGCCGGGTCCACTGCCAGCCCGGCTCCGCTGATAATGTGGCCTAAGAAAGCCACCTCCTTCAGCCAGAACTGACACTTGCTGAACTTCGCATAAAGGCGATGCTCCCGCAGTCTTTCCAAGGTCAATGCCAGATGTCGTGTGTGCTCCTCCTCCGTCTTAGAATAGATAAGGATGTCGTCTATGAATACTATGACGAACACATCCAAATAAGCCTCGAAGACCCGGTTCATGAGGCTCATAAACGCCGACGGAGCATTCGTGAGCCCGAAGGGCATCACGATGAACTCATACAGTCCGTATCTGCTACTAAAGGCCGTCTTCGGAATATCCTCCTCCTGGATCCGCAGCTGGTAGTAGCCTGACCTCAAGTCCAGTTTCGAGAAATAATGGGCTCCCTCCAGCTGATCAAACAACTCGTCTATCCTGGGGAGCGGATAGGTATTTCGGACGGTCAGCCTGTTTAGTGCTCGATAGTCAATGCATAGGCGTAGAGTGCCATCCTTCTTCTTGACGAATGACAGGAGCTCCCCATGATGAGGAGCTCGGCCTGACAAATCCTGCTTCCACCAGCTCCTGCAACTGTGTCCGAAACTCCGCCAACTCCTTCGGGGCCATCCGATAAGGGGCCTTGGATACCGGCTTAGCCCCTGGTACCAACTGAATATGAAAGTCCTTCTCCCTATGCGGAGGCAGTCCTGGCAGCTTATCTGGGAAGATATCGGCGTAGTCACGAACCACCGGAATGTTAGCAATCAGGTCCTTCTCCTCAGTCATCTAGAATAATACTTGATATACCTCGTCCCCTTGCATGTGAGCCTTAACGGCCTGAATAGATGAAAGCAGGTGGCGGGAAACCGGAGTAGTACCTTCGAATGTCGCATAAGTGTCGTCGTGTCTCAGCACGACCCTCCCTGCCGGGCAGTCAATCTGGGCATGGTTCCAGACAAGCCATGTCATGCCCAAGACAAGGTCGAAGTCCGGCATTCTCAGGATCGTCGCCGGAGCCTCGAGTGTCACCCTGTCTATGGTAACCTCCAGGAGGCACTTCTCTGTGGACTGGATCTCCATCCCATTGGGGAGACGCACCCTCCTGGGTAATCCCGTATAATGTCGAATCTGGTCCAGATCCTTGACGAAATCCTCCGACACAAAGTTGTGTGACGCCCCCATGTCGAACAGGGTATGGGCAGGCTTGCCACACACCATCACCATTCCTAAATCAGTTTTAAGAAAGAACTTTGGTGTAAGGTTTTCTAACCTAGGTTGTGTAGTAGTTCTATCATTACTTAATATGAGCAGGGAATAATTCAAACTAAAATTATTCTCATACCTGCAATAATCCTGTCCGGGTTCCGGGGCTGTGCTAAGTCCAAAGCGTAAATCTGCTCCCCGTTCTGTCTGCGGTCGCCTCCCTGGTAACCACGTCCTCGGCCGCGTCCTCGGCCTCCGAAATGTTGGGCAGGTGGCCCACCCTGTGGTGCTGGAGGTGGTGCCCCCCTCATAGGGCAGTTTCTCCGGAGATGTCCCACCTGGTGATAATGGAAGCACTCCGGCGGGGGATACGCCATACCCCGGGTCTCGGCATCTCCTGAATCCGGAGAGGTTGAGGGGCCAAAACCACCTGCTCTCTCGGCTCCTGCCTCACCTCCTGACGAGGCCGCTCCTCTGTCCTCCTCCCATCTGGTATGGTGCCCCGCCGCTGATCATTTCGGGCCCTCCGACCCTGGTCCTCCGCTTGCCGCTTCCGGCCCCGAGTGGCGTGCCAATCGGCCTCAATCCTCTTCGCCATCTCCAAAATCCGGGAGATAGGCCCGTCAGAGACAAACAGCAAGGCCTCCCTCAACTCTTCTTTTAGGCCCTTATAAAACCTCTTGACATAACCTGCTTCGTCCAGCTGGTAAGAGCCCGCATATCGGGCCAAATGATCGAACTCTCGGTGGTACTCCACCACCGTCCTGGTGCCCTGCCTCAGCTGCAAGAACCGCTCCTCCAACTCGTCCCTGGCCGACTGCGGAACAAAGTGCTCCAGCAGCGTGGCCCTGAATTCCTCCCAAGTGATTTCTGCAATCTCCCTATCAGCATATGTCGTGTCCAACAGCGTCTTCCACCACCTCTTAGCATGGGACTCCAAGCAAGATACCACCAAGGCCACCCTCTCCTCCCAAGGGCATCGTATCCCGGTCAACATCTCGTACATAACATCCAGCCACTCCTCTGTCCGCACTGCCGACTCTGTCCCCAAGTATGACGGGGGAGAGAGTCCTCGGAAGGTGCCCATCCAGTTGGCCCCTGGGTTTGGCTGCTGGGCTGGAGCCTGCTGAGCCTGGAAGGCCTCAAGTATAGCTGTAAGGGTTTGCCCCATGTCCGACTGAAGGAAAGGTGTGGGGACCATGGGAGGTGGTGCAATGTCTGGAGTCTGCTGAGCTCCACCTTGTGGGGTGGGCTGAGCTGGGGGCTGCAAAACGAACTACATTAGTACGTAATCGACTCAGTACCTAATAAAAGTGGACAATTTACATGTGATCCCCCATATGGGCACACCACTGCTTCCGCTGCTTAGTTTGTCCCCAAACTAAACTCGCGCGGGGGTGGCCTAGGGTTGTAGACTGTTACTTTTCGATCGAGGTCTCCTCTGATACCACTTGTAAGACCCCCCCCCCCCTTTTTTTTCTTTTTGGACACCGGGGTCTTAGGCCCAAAACCGCCGTTTTGCGGTGACTCCTTCACGCCCTGAAGAGTCATCACCACAAAGCGCCGATTCTGCCGGCCAGTTCGATCACAGAAAAGTAGCACAAGAAGTAAATGTAAACTATTAGTCCACAGAGAATTACATATCATAATAAATATAACTCCACGATGGGAGTGTCCACAAAGATAAAACATCAAAGTAGCAAAAACGGGCTTATGCCCGGTACATCAAATCCTCACTACAAAGATCACTCATGCGGAAGCAGAAAGACTACTCAAGGTCGAGACTCACGGTCTCGGCTGTGTGAACTCCGGAGCTAGACTGCCCCACCTCCAAGCACACCGGTCTCTGGGGCTGCTCCTCCATGCTGGTCTCCGCGATCCCCTAAATGATGCGGTTCGAAAACCGTTAGTCTAAAAGACTAAGTCCTATCATCCCCCGCCCCTTCCCCCACGGCTCCTAGGCACCGAGCGGAGAGGAAGAAAGGGGAGGACTTGAAGGTGGAGAATATCAAAAGCAAATGGCAGCGGTCCTATTCTAGCAAGTACTATGGCATATAAAGACAATAAGCTGAAATATGAAATATAACCTTTACTTATGTGAAAACACATAAGCCAAGGGGTCTTCTGCAAGGCTCCCATCGTATAAAAAGTCCCATACCGATTTATACGTTGGGGTGTCGGTGGTCAAACAGCAGTAACTATACACATCAAAATTAACCTTAATTTATAAACTTGCCCACACAAGCTTATAGACCAAGGGGTCGTGTAGCAGGTCCTAAAGTATAAGCGTCTCATTCCACTTATACTTTAGGTGTCAAGGTTAAAGGTAACGAATATGCTATGACATGCAAGTGGGTATGATGGACATGCAAGTGCAACACACACACCCGACTCTGTGCACACAGACCTTTAGTTCCCCCTTTTTGGAGCCGTAACCTCCCAGGATACCTCCGTAGTGGCAGACGGAAGCGGTGGGTTGGGCCTCGCCCACCACTAAACCAGTAAAGCACTACCGGTCAGACCTATCGTACGCCTCAACGCTTGGTGCACGAAGCGGACTCCTGCGTACTCTTGCCGGCTGGCGCACCGGACTTCTGTTGGCGAAGTGCTAACCACACTCGCCGAGTCAACGTATTGGCGTCGGTGCATCGACCCTCCAATACCGAAGACCCGCCACCTTAATTTCCATTCTTGTTATGCACATGCAAATTAGCGTAATCAAGAACCGAGCCGAAGCTTCCCGGACCAACACGTCCGTCTCAAACAATCGAGCCGAAGCTCCCCGGACCCAAAGTCCGCCTTTTAACCATCCGAGCCGAAGCTCCTAGCTAACATCCGGTGCCATCAGTGTTGTGGAATGTGCAACCCTAATTACTAAGTTACTCTTTTCAGCTTGTTAAAACAGTTTACGTTAACCCAGGACTGCCCCCGGTATTCCCTGTGAAGGGCTCTCAAGGGGCACTAGGAACTGTGTTGGGATTACGCCCAGCGTTCCCTTTCGCAAGGTACTTATTTTATTATTGGTTGATTCCCTTACCCATTATTTATCATATTTCGATATGCTAATTCTAGGGTGATTTGACTCCAACTCTCCTTGGGTAGGACGATCTTTCGTCGGACCCGAACGCCTATAAACCTAGACAAAACCACACCCTACTCACTCATCTTCCATAGATGCAGCCCATTCCACTTATCCTTACAGCAACCCATCAAGACCCATCATACGTGCCCTAATTCACATCCAAATGAAATCCTGCAGTTTTGCTATATGCAGACCACTTAAGCTACATGACCCGTAAAAAGGGAAGTACATGAAATACTCATCCAGTACCCTTATGATAATTATTAGAGGGCTAAAAAGACATTTGAAGCATAAATCCAGAAATCCATAATTTTCCTAATTTGTCTGATAATTAATTTATTTATTCTAGTGTCCCAATAGGCCCAGGTTTGAACATGAAGTACCATTTTCAGACAATATAATAATCCAATAAATTTATGATAATTACAAAATGCCTAATGAACTCTAAATCCTAAGTCTTCCAATGTTTCAGCAAGGTTTAGGCCTTTAAATTAAATTTCAAAGATGCCCCATAAAAAGTCATTTTAAAAGATTCTATAGAAAATATACCTCCTAAAATTCAGAGAAAATTCAGGGATGGTTGTGATGGACTACAAGTACCCTAGAAAAAGTTTCATAATTTATCATTTGGAAATAAGGCTATATTTGATTTTCTTATGAACTTTCTAATTTAAGGGTTAATGAACAAAGTATGCTAATCAGTCATCAAATATTTCCACAAAACTTTCCATATGATAACATTGAGCTAAAAACACTATGCAGCAAGTTTCATGATTTTTCAGTAAGTGATGGGCTCTGACAAGAATTATTTAATATGTAATCAAAATAAAGCACTTGTGAAGTAGATGCCCTAAATAGATATCCAAAAATTCTAACAAAATTCAGACAAGATTATTATAGCCTAAAACTAACTCTGCCCATGTTTCATACCCTCTCTATGGGAAGTGAGACCACAATAGCCAAAATATTAATTAGGGCATTACTATTGATTACAAATGAAGTGCTATAAATATTGTCCACAATTCCTCAAGTAAATTATCAGAGGCTCAAAATACCCTAATCCCCTCACTACCCAAATTTGGTTAAGTTTCAAGATGTTTAGCTAACCTAAACCTACACTACAAGTTTTAGGACATAAGCTAGGGTTAGGGTTTTGGGGCCCCTATCCTCTTCCAAATTAGCTAATATTTTTAACAGAGGGTTATATATATCCTAGGAACCTCCTTGCAAAATTTGGAGTTCATCCAAGGTGTTTAGGACGCATACCCTTCACAAGGCCAAAAGGTCCCTCCTTAGGGTTTGACCTAGGAACTTAGGGCAAATCTATTCCTCTCTACCCCATATTCCATGGGGAGGTGATAAGTGATATAACAAGACAGTGGCCAAAATTTCAGCCTATTTTGATGTGATTTGGTCACTCAAAACCAAACGTGCACCTTTTGACCAAAATGCCCTTATAAAGGTATAGTTAGGGTTGGGTCAAAACCTATTCAAAACACATCCAAATTAAATGCAATTTTATACAGATACCTAATTTGAAACCAGGGATCACTCACCAAAATTTGGGAGGGTTTGGAGGTGTTTAGGGCACCTATTTAATTTATTTAATAATTATTAAATATTTACAAAAACTATAGAAATATTTTCTCCAAAAATTCCCATTTTTGGGCAGGCTCTAGGTATATCTAGGATAGACTCTCTTCCAAAATTTCAACTAATTTGGGCTAGGGGTGAAGAGTGGGCACTCAATTTAATGACTACCTAGCCCTAAGGGTATGTCCCACCAAAATGGGTGCCCTGGTCAGACCTTACACCCAAATGGGTTCAAACTAATTTTAAAATAAATTAAACTCAAAGGACTACAACTTTCATGTTGAAGTATTTTCCACCAGATGAGCCTAAGTATTTTTAAAGTTTAAAACCAATAATATCAAAAACTGTGACAAAATTTCATTAATATAAAATATTTCCTATAGTTTAATCTCAGGCCCGCACGAATCTTGAAGCAAAAGGGACGGAATCCCTTCATCTTCTTCCTTGAGCCGACGGCCAGGATTCATCCCGCCTGGAGCCACTTCCAAGCCCTGCCGCCGGCGATCCAGCCCCTTCCCCGGCCGGCCACCGCCACCAACACCTCCGTTGAGGTGGTGGCTATCGCCAGGCGGCGGCTCTACCGCCGGAGAGGCGTTTTCCGGCGGTTATAGCAAGAAGATTTCTTGCCGAAACATTGAGAAATCCTGGATTCGATCGGGCTCAATTGAGCCCGAAACTTAAACCTTAAGAGTCCTAAGATCTACCCGCGAGTTAAGGAGAGAAGGAGGACCTTCCTGGCGGCCTGGATGCGTGAGGAGCGGCGGGATGCCATTGACGACGGCGGCGGCGCTCGGCTTCTGCAACTGCACAGTGGAATGGCTCGTCTCCTCCAGGTAAACGCTCTAAAATGATCCCCTTGGCTCCCTGAAGGTGTTTAAATGGCAAATGGGGGAGAGGGGAGGATGGTTCTTCAATGGCCATTAACACCATTAAAGGTGTGGCTCGGGTTGTGTGGAGGGGGGCTGAACCCACCCCTTGGTGGCCGGGAAACGGCTGGAATCAACTCCTCTCTCCTAGAGGAGTTGATTGCAGCCATAATTGGTGGTTGTTAGCCTTCCTTGGCCGGCCTCTCACTTCCCCTTCCTCTTCCTCATTTTCTCTCTCCTCCATTATCATGGAGGGGAGCTCCTTTCTCTCTCCCAGTCACCTCTGGTTGACTAGTCAACCTCACAAGCTAAATGCAGCCCACTTGATTATGATGGTCATGGGAATGGGTTTAGCCTAAGGGAGAAGTGGCTTGGGCTTGGGTTAGCCCTTTTGGGCTAAGTTTGACTTGACCTAAATGAGGGTTGACCTGGTCAATTTGACCATCTGGGTTGACCCCATTGGGTTTTTAGTGGCCCATTGGACTCCCTTAAGGTCTAGGAAGACTTGAGTAGGGTTGGTTGGGCATTTTGGGGGTCACATGCCCTTGGTAAGGGCACTTTGACCATTTTAGGGCTAGAGTTGACTTGGGTCAACATAACCATTTGGGTTGACCCCATTGGGTCCTTGGTGACCCATTGGCCTCCCTTAGGGTCTAGGCAGGGTTATGTATGGTTACCCTGCACTTTGGAGGTCACCTACCCTTAGTAAGGGTACTTTGACCAGATTAGGGGCTTGAGTTGACTTGGGTCAACCTGGCCTCTAGGGCTGACCCCAATGTGTCCTTAGTGACCCATTGACCTCACTTTAGGGTTAGGAGGCATAGGTGGGGTCCTCTAGGCTAGGAGTAGGTCAATTGACCCTAAGTAGGCTAGTTTGACCCATTTAGGGCTAGGGTTGACCTTGGTCAACTGAGCCTCTTGGGTTGACCCTAATGGGTCCTTTTGGCTCTAATGGGCCTCCCAGGGTATTAGGGGTGTTGTGGTAGGGTCTTGGGGTTAGGGTGTGGCCCATGGTCGTCCTACACCATTGTTCAGAGTTCTACTATTTGCAGACCATGATGATCTCCCACCTTTCTGTCCCCTATCTCTTGGCCCATTACTGGCTTCCTAGGGTTTGTCATGACCTAGTCATGGCCAAAACCACTCTTAGGGGTCTAGTTGGAAATGGGATGTTACAGATGCAGCTTTAGAGCTGATATTTATAGCCCTGAATGGGGGCAAATTCGGGGATTATACACTGCAGGATGATCTCATTCATTTCTGTGGGCGCATTTATATACCCGCAGACGGTGCTATTCAGGAGGATATACTTCGAGAGGCGCACCACTCTCAGTATTCAGTGCATCCCGGGATCACCAAGATGACAGCTGATTTGCGGCGACACATGTATTGGCCAGGGATGAAGAGAGAGATCATTCATTATGTGACCCACTGCGTGACATGTCAGCATGTAAAAGCGGAATGCAAGAGCCCGGGGGGAATTACTACAGCCATTACCTGTACCCGAGTGGAAATTCGAAGATATATCTATGGATTTTGTGCACGGATTGCCACGCTCCCACTCTGGGCACGATTCCATATGGGTCATCGTTGACAGGCTGACCAAGGTGGCTCGATTTATCCCAATCAGGAAGGACTGCCAAGTTGCTATTTTGGTGAGATTATTTGTGGAGCAGTTTGTCAGGTACCATGGCATCCCCAGATAGATCGTCTCGGACCATGATGGTCGGTTCATATCGAGGGAATGGAGGGCTTTGCATGCTTACTTGGGCTCTCGGCTCACTTTTAGCACCGCCTTCCATCCGCAGAACGACGGCCAAACCGAGCGGACCATCCAGACCATCCGGACCATGGAGGATCTGCTTCGTCTATGCATATTGGACACGGGGAAGCCCTGGGAGAGACTGTTGCCCCTGATCGAGTTCTCTTACAATAACAGTCACCAGGCAAGCATCGGGATGGCGCCTTACGAGGCTTTGTATGGAAGAAGTGCCAGACACCTCTGTCTTGGGTTCAGGATGTGGACACGAGGACTCTTGGTTCAGAGTACATTGAGGATACAAAAGCTCAGATTCGACTGATCAGGGAACAAATGCTAGAGGCCCAGAGTAGACAGGCCAAGTACTACGATGCGCGCCATCGGAAGGTGGAGTTTCAGGTGGGAGACATGGTATTCTTGAAGATACATCCTGTGCATGGTATTTATCGGGTGCGGAGGCACAAGAAGCCTTGTCCACGATACATGGGGTCGTACTTGATTCTGGAGCGGGTTGGTCCTTTGGCTTATAGACTGTAACTGCCACCAGAGTTAGGGACCCTGCACAATGTCTTTCATGTCTCCTCATTGCGAAGAGCTCTCCTTCGGCCGGAACAGCACATCCCTACTACAGTCGGCCCGATAGCACCCGACAGATCAGTTCGTTTGGAGCCAATCCGGATCGACGATACAACTATCCGAGTGTTGCGAAAGAAGAAGGTTCCTCTTGTGAAGGTATTGTGGTCTAACCATGGACGGGAGGAACACACCTAGGAGCCGAGGGATCTGATGCTAAAGCAGCTCCCAGAGCTTTTTGCACCAGGTAACACTTTAATTATTGTCTAAAGTACTTAAAATTCTTACATTTGAAAACCCCGTAGACCCGAACTTAAATTTCGGGGACGAAATTATTTCTTTGTTTATTGAAATTTGCAACATCCCACTTGCAATTAGGCCCCTCAACTTAGATTGGGTTAGGCATGTGGTGGGTGATAAGAATTTTAGCTAGATTTGACCCTAGAAGGTGGGGTGTAGCCATGTGGGGCCCACTATAAGGCTCAAGTCAAACTAGGTCAAACTAGCCTAAATAGGAACCCTAGCCACACCATGACCCCCACCACATTGCCCTAACCCAAAGAACAATCTAAGTGAACCCTAAAGCATGCCATTAGGTCACCCATTGACCCCAATTTGACCAAGTCAACCCTAAACCTTAATTTGGTCAAACTCACACCTAAAGGCCCAAATTGTCCAAGTGGGCCACCACCATGGCCCAACCGAAGTTGGGTGGTGTCATAGGGCCATGACCTTCAGGTGGGGTCATCCCACTCATCAAGTTGACCAAGTCAACTCTAAAAGTCAATTTGGTCAAACATGTGGCCTAAAGAGGAAAATGAGGGTCAAGCCCATTCCCATTGTGCAAAGCCCATCAACCTTGGCCCATGACCAGCTCAAGTGTCAAAGACCAGCCCTACCCCTCTCGATTTGGAGAGAGAGTGCATACATGGGGGCATTTTGGAGAATTCACCCAAAAAGAGGAAAGAGAAGATGGAATTAAGAGGAGGAGGCCACTTGGCCTTGGCCCCTTCTGCCCAAAGCTTGCTGGCCGGCCTCCTCAGGCAATTCCAGAAGGATTTGGAGCATGGTGGACACTTGGCACCATGGGTGAAGCATCCAAGGTTGAGCCCGAGCTCACCTTGGAGTTAACTCTACTTACAGCCCACCTCAGCCCAAATCACCCCCACCATTAGCTTCAGAGAGAGGAGAGGAGTGGAAATCGACTACTGGATCGAAGCAAACGGGGGACAAATGAGGATTTGAGCAAACTGTCGCTGGAGCAGCTCGGCCATGGCCAACTGCCGCCGCTCTCGCCGCCAAGGCCTGAATCAGGTCTGTTTCACCTCCCCTCTTCCCGTACTAGCATCCTAGATCAATTATGGGAGATATCGAGCTCAATTAAGCCCGATGCCATGTGAGGAAAAGCTGGATTTTCTGAGTTTTTCATGATGCTCGAGATCGCTGGAGAAGCTGATTCCGGCAGTCTCACCGCCGGGAAACGCCAGCCACCACCTTAATGAAGGTGGTGGCAATAATCGCTGGCGGTGGCGCTGGCCCAGGTGGCCGGAAATGAGAATTTTTCTTGATCCAGGTCGGGATCATCCCAACCGTTGGCTGGAGGTAGGGGATGAACGGATGCCATCCGTTTCATCTCAAATGATTTATATATTTTAATTAATGAACAGTAACATTTGTGTCACACATTTTCAGTGATATTGCATGTTAAATCTAGGCCTCTTACAGGCATTTCCAGAACAAGAACCCTAAATGAAAATTGTAGCCTATTGTCTTAACTTTAATATGGCACCTTAAACATCAAATTTGGTAAAGTAGATCTGGCTGTAGGCCTGTTTTCCTAGGACTGGTCCTTGACTAGGGCAAAATTTCAAATGCATGCCCATGCCAAACCAGAAGTCCACATGACCCAAAATTTTGGACATGTGCTTGAATAGGGTAGACTTAAACACTGTCAAAAATTGGAATTTTTGAGAAAAATGTTTTTATAGTATTTCTGAAAATACACAAAAGTAAATTAATGAAAAAATTGGAGTAATATGACTCCAAATGGCCCCAAATTTTGGTGGCATGCCCTTGGTTTCATTGTAGGCCAATGATAAAAAGTTCAGTCATTTTTGACCTCTGCATGATGGGTATTCCCTCTTGCATGTGAAGGGTGAATAAAGGCTTGGGGTGCCTTTAGCAAAAATCTAAATAATGGGGATTTAGTCCATTTGGAACATTAAAAGCCTTTGAAAGCTTGGTCAGAGGATTATTAGGGTGAACTATATCTTCAACAGAAGTAATGAGATTTTTGGGATCAAAAAACCCATTATTTGGAATTTTTGAAAATTAGGTCATTTATTGATAGAAAATTTGAAAATATGGTTAGTGATGAGTTAAAATTCTCAAATTTTGTTAAGAAATCAAGAGAGTCATATTTATGGTCCTGTTAGAGGAATATATCTTGGAAGTATGTAGAATTTACAATTTTGCCCCTTTATGGAAATTATTTAAAAATGATGGATATTACTGTAGAAATATTATGGAAAAATTCCCGATGATTTAATTATGTGTTTATGACCTTGTGTAATTTTCTTGGTATTTTTGGATGCTTTTATAGATTTAAAATCCAAATAATGGCATTTTTGTAATATTTGTCATTTGATGTTTGATGAACCAAATTACTATCTAGAGCCATGAAATCTTGTATTTGGTATTATTTTAGCGATTTACATCTGCAGTAAGTTTGCTAGAAGTTTTAGAGACATATTTAATGTACTTCATTTGTAAAGTGGCCAATCCATGGATATTAACTTTAAATACAATTAAATGGAAATATAAATGAGAAAATTACAATACTTGGAAACCAGTCATAATTAGTCTAGATGATCATCAAGAAAATTTATTAGACCAGGGGAATCATTTGATATAGTACTTCTTGTTTAAAGTGACATAGACCACTTAATTAAAGAATTTAATTTAGGGTCTTTATGACTTAGAAAAATAGTGAAAACTCCACATAGTCAATATCATATATCATACCATCCATGATAAATGATTAGGATCACTTGGCCAAGAAAATTGGAAGTCGTACTTTATGGGTGGTACTAGGTCATAGGTAGTGACTAACACAGTTAGCCTAATCCACTAGGGCCACAGGGGGATATGATTGACCATTGAGGTGAGAATTGCATTAGAGGAATAAGCCCTGACTGGTCTCCTATAGTTCACTACTGGATCACGAGGGGTGGAGTGTAAACCATAAAGACAGTGGTTAAAACGGAGATCGACGGAAGACCGCCGATTTCCCCGGTAATATCTTAAGTCATTAAGATTGTTCCAGAGCAACAACGAGAGCTGGGGGTGAATTATGGGTAGTCATCAAATAAAGTAAATATCCTTGAGAAAGGAGAGCTTTGGGCATAATCCCATCATTGTTCCTATGCCCCCGAGAGCCCTTCACCGGGTATACCCTGGGCAGTCATGAGATTAACCTTAAATCACTCAGCATAATAACCCGTAGACAAGAGTAGTCTAATAGGTTAAGACTTTGTGGTTCATTCTCACCCGTGATGGGTTTGAGGAATTTTTGAATAAAAGCACTATATGCAATCTCACCCGCGATGGGTTGGAGGGATTCAGGACGGTTGGTCCTGCGAGCTGGAGGCTCGGGTTGGAATATCTTGTATGTGCATGAACTGTGGCGGGTCATGCGGTACTGGACCAATCATCACACCGATGGTAGTACGGTGGCTCTGGCGAGATGTGATGGTTTGAGGAGCCAGTGGGTTGTTTTACACTACGGTCTGGAGGACGATCCACGAAAACGCACACTCGACCAAAAAGACTGGTGGGTAGCCAACAAATAGTACGCAGAGACTCTAGAGTGCACCTAGGATGTGTACAGAGGCGTATGGGAGGTCTAGGCCTGGTAGTGTGATACCCGCCTAGGAGTGGAGATGCCCGCTCCACTGCTGCCGTAGCCACAACGGTGGTACCAGAGAGTGATGCTAGCTCTGAAAAGTGGGAACTAAAGATGTGTGATCACAGAGTCGTTGTGTGTGAGTTGCACTTACATGACTCATAAATAACTGCATGCATTCATTCATATTAGGTCATACGCTTCATGGATCCTTATCATATAAATTAGTATGTGCTCTTTTATATGATAAGTTAAACTTTGGAAACTCTAACTTATATGTTTGTATGGGCATTCATATAAGTTAGGGTACTTTTGTGATATATAATAGCAGTAGAATTGTTATATTTTATTCACTACACTTTACTTACTTTCTGTTTTACTTACTTTTGTACTGTACCTGCTTGTATATTTGGACAATATACATAGAACTGCTATTATAGAGTTACTGTTTACATTCATACTTGGTAGCATAGTTTCTTTGTCACCTGCTTCCCTTTTAATTACCCCTTGTTGTCCTCCGCTTCGTCCTCCCGCACGGTGCCTAGGAGTTGCGGGGAGAGGTGCAGAGGAAACGACTTAGTCTTTTTGACTAATGTTTGGTGACCAAACTATTTTTAGGAGCTTGAGGAGATGGAGCACCAGCACGACCGGCAGGACGAGGTGACAAGATGTGAGGAGCTACTTCCACCACCACCTACTACTACTACTACAGCGATACCTCAGGTGGGATGAGTTCAAGGTGATAGATTTGCTTCCGCATTTTATTTTGTAAGGAGAGTTGTTATTCATGTATAGGGCATAAGCGCTTTTACTCTTCTTATTATTTCTTCTCATTGTTAACTGGATGTACTTTCATTTCATTTTATGATATGTACTGTGACTGTGGACTGGTTTGCAGTTCTTTCTACATTACTGCTATATACTTCTGTTTCTCATATTGACCTACAGGTTTATGATCATGCTAGCTGGCAGAATCGACGTCTTGTGGTATCGACTAACCTGTGTGTTAGTGCCACCGTAAGGCGGCAGTTCTGGGCATAAGACCGGAGTCTCCTTGGTAAGGGGAGGGGTCTTATACGGCCTGTAACACGGGCATGTCGCATGGACATGTCCTTCTCTCGATTTGGCCAGGGGTGTGAGGCTTGGTGAACAAGGGATAGAATGCTAGAATGCTCTGAGTTAGGATGTGCAACTCTGATATTAACCCGTAACTTCGCCGCCTGTTTGTGGAATATGGTGTGGGGCCCCGGCCGGACCTTCTATTATATGTCATGCAACGGATGGAGGCGTTACACTCTGTTCCCACCGGCCATGCCTGTCATTTCCGTCGGGCTCTCTATGGTCTCAAACATGCCCCATGTGCCTGGTTTGAGCACTTTCGCATGGCTATTCTCAAGGTCGGGTTCATTGAGAGACAGACTGATCATGCCTTGTTCACTCGCACTTCTCCTTAGGGCTGTGTCATTCTCCTTCTCTATGTGGATGATATGATTATCACTGGCGATGACCATACTACCATTGTCTCTATTCAACAGCACCCCCGTTGTCAGTTCGAAATGAAGGAAATGAGACCACTCTGATATTTCCTTGGGTTGGAAATATCCCGATCCAAACGTGGCATACTGGTTTCCCAACAGAAGTATATCTCAGGAATCCTCTCTGTTGCTGCTCTTACTGACACCCGAACAGTTGATACTCTGATCGAGCTTAATTTGACACTCCTCCCCACTGACGACAAACATCTTCCAGATGTCTCCCGTTATCGGCGCCTCATCTGTATGCTGGTCTATCTCAATATGATTAGGCCTGGTATTGCCTATGTTGTTAGCTTTGTCTGTCAGTTTGTCCAAGCTACTCGCTCGGTTCACTTCGCCGCAGTCCTCCAGATTCTTCGCTATCTGCGCACCTCCGTCACCAGGTCACTATTTCTCTCTGTCACTTCTACACTCACCTTTCGAGCATTCTCTGATGCTGACTGAGCGGGCAATGTTATAACTCGTCGCTCCACTACTGGCTTCTGTATCTTCCTGGGTGACTCTCTTATGTCCTAGCGTAGCAAGAAACAGAACTCCATTGCGCGCTCCAGCACTGAAGTCGAGTATCGTGCCATGTATTCCACTACTGCTAAGATCGTTTGGCTTTGTCGTCTTCTCTGTGATCTTGGTGTTTCAATATACATACCCAATCCTTTATTCTGTGATAATCGAAGTGTTATAAAAATTCCCTCCAACCCGGTGTTTCATGAAAGGACGAAACACATCAAAATTGATTGTCACTTCACTCGCCAAGAGTTCCTCGCCAAGACCATTTCTCTACCGTTCATTGCCTCCAAAAAACAAATAGCGGACTTCCTCACCAAGTCTCTCACATCTGCTCGATTCCGATATCTTATTAGCAAACTCTCGGTTCATGATCCACCGTGAGTTTGATGGGTGATGTTAATATTAAATGTTGAAATTTCTCAAGCTGATCAACTGGTAGTTCTAATATCAAGCAAACACTTCCAAAACTATCAAGCTGATCACTTGATCAAGCGAAAAATGAGAACTAGGCGCAGGAACACTTCAACCATAAACTGAGCTATGTATCAGTAACAATGAAGAGCAAACACAGATCTTGCATTAATCAACTATCAATCTTTACAGGGCCAGGTATACATGGCGAGACATGATTTCGCCAAGTACAAAAGAGAGAAACAAGCAAAAGTAAACTTCAAGCCGTGGCGGACTGCCTTGGAGACCGCTGAGTCCGCCAAGTCCGCCGAGACCGCCAAGCTGTTGCTGCTATCACTGATCTATGGAGTACGCTCAAACCGCGGACAACCCGTTATTCTACTAACGCCCGCTCTACAAGCCGCCGCCAAACTGGATGAACAGACCGCCAAGCCCGTCGAGACCGGCGACCTGGTTATTGAACTTAGACTTTAATTGATAGAGAGAAAACTGGTTGGCCTCCAAAAGCGACCTACTGCAACCGTTGATTGTAAACCACAAGCTTCACTGCTTCCTGACATTGATCAGAACCAGACGCCCGGCTTCACAGTGCTAGCCGCACAACCTGGAAACAACAACCAGTTAATACTTCTCAAACCACGCGACCTGAAAAACCGAGTCCGCAACAATTGATCTTCGCTCAACTTACTGTTCACTCAGTTACTGTAGAAGTGTCGGGGGGGGGGGGGGGGGGGGGTCTATTTATAGGCGGGGTGAGGAGTGTGGGCACCGCCCTAGAGAATAGAGTCACCACCCCAGCTCACAGTTAGCACAACCCAGTTCGCCTAGTCCGCAAGGACTAGACCGGACCCCAGCTAACTCGTCAGGCGCCAAATCAAGAAACCAGTCTGCCACTAGGTGGACACCGCACCAGTCCGCACCCATTTCAGCATGCGGACACAGCAACATTCCAATCACTGTGACAGTCCGCACGCTACATGCGGACACGACATTAGCCCGCCCAGCTCGCAAACACCACTCCAGTCCGCCACACTGCACAGCAACCGGTCATAGCCACAGTCACCTACTGCATCAGTCCGTATGATATACGCGGACATGACACCAGTTCACATAACTCGCGAACACGGGTTCAGCCCACCACACGAGTCCACGACCAAGAGTCAGATCGCCAGGTCAACAACAGACTTTGCGGACACTGCGAATAACCTGGACTTGTCACAGAGTGTGACCAAGTCCAATCCACTAAATTGGCGCGAGCTCGGCGGACACGAAGCCAAACCACCAACTTCATGGTGAGTCTGCCACCATGAATGCGGCTATCACCCAGCGCATCACCAGAGATCACGACAAGGACCAGTGTCGATCTCACAATCTCCAAAACCAGTCCGCCATAGCGGACTCCGCGGACTCCAACTGAGTCCGCCACAACCCGCGGACTCACTGCCAATCCGCCCACTACATGAACAAGCTATCTGCAGAACCGCATGCCAAGCTGACTGAACACGCCACCAGTCCGCCATAGACAGGCCGCCCAAGCCGCTCCAATAGTCCCAGGTGTAACATCCAAAGTTACTTCTGGACCCCTCAACTTAGATTGGGTTAGGCATGGGTGAGATTTAAGGAAGACCAACTATGTTTGACCCTAGGTAGTGGGTGGTAACCATGTGGGGCCTACTATAAGACCATAGTCAAACTAGGTCAAACTAGCCTAAGTGGGGACCCTAGCCACTCCATGACCCCACCACATTGCCCTAACCCTAAAAACAATCCAAGTGCACCTAGGGCATGCCATTTGGTCAATATTTTGACCCAAGTTGACCAAAGTCAACCTTGGGCTTAAATTGGTCAAACCCACACTCATAAGCCCAATTAGCCTAAGTAGGGCACCCCCTTGACCCAACCCAAGTTGGGTGGTGCCACTAGACCCATTACCACCAAATAGGGTCAGTCCACCCACCACGGTTGACCAAGTCAACCCTAAAAGTCAATTTGGTCAATATAAGGCCTAAAGAGAGAAAATGAGTGTCAAGCTCATTTCCAATGGGCTAAGCCATGAACCAAGACCCATGACCAGCCTTAATGGTTAATGACAGCCCCTACCCTCCTGAAATTGGAGAGAGATTGCATGCAAGGGGGTAGTTTTGGAAATTGGGGGAAAAAGAGGAGAGAGAAGAGAGGGAAAATGGGGATGAAGGCCATGTGGCCCTCCTCCTCTCTTCCCAAGCACAGATCTGAACCCACACATCAATTACCATCCTTTCCAACCCAATTTCATGCCACTTGGAGCCAAGGAGGAGAAACCAAAGCTCATGGCCGAAATTCCCATCATGGCATCTCTGTATACAAGCCATATCAGCCAAAACCAACCATCCCATTAGCTTCAGAAGGTCCAAAGGAGTGGAATTCGATACCTGGATCGAAGCTTTTGGTGGAGAATCGGGTTCGGGAGCAAGCTCGCCGGAGAGGAAAATTTCCATGGCCAACCGCCGCCAAACCCGCCGCCAAGCCCCAATCCAGGTCCGTTTCACCTCACCTCTACCCGTACTAGTTTCCTAGATCTATTAGGCGAGACATCGGGCTCAAATGAGCCAGATCCAAGGTCAGCTTTTTCATGAATTTCGGATTTTTGATGGAGTGTAAGTTCGCCGGAAACCGCCGCCTCCGGCGGCCAAGTCACCGCCGAACGTTAGCCCTCACCTCAACGGAGGTGTTGGTGGTGGTGCCCGACCAGGGAAGTGGCTAGATGGCCGGGAAATGGCCCTAAGGTGAGCTCCAGGTCGGGCAAATCTCGGCCATTGGCTGGAGGAGGAAGATGAACAGATGCCCACCATCCTGCTTTAAGATTCGTGCTACATCAAAATTTAATTTTCTGTCCCTGTTTTTGCTGTCACTTGCATGTTAATTTTAGGCCTCTTAGAGGCATTTCCAGACCTTAGTATCTTAATGAGAATTGTAGCTGATGGTCTTATCTTTAATTTTCCACCTTAAACATGTGATTTGGTGTAGTGTACAGTCCTGTAGGACATTTATCCTCGGACTGGTCCTAGGGTAGGGCAGAAATTAAATTGGATGCCCAGGTCAAAACATTAGTCACCATGGCCCCAAATTTTGAGCACATGCATGATTAGGGCATACTTAGCCCCTGCCAAAATTTAGGAATATTTAGAGAACATTTTCCTATAGTTTTTGCCAAAAGATCAAAATACAAATAAATGAAATATAAGGAGTTCTACACCTCCCCATGGTCCCAAATCTTGGTGGTAGGTCAGTGGGGACATCCTTGGTGCATGATAAAATTTTCAGCACCTTGGGTTCACTGCATGTTGGAGAATCCACTTGCATGTGTTAGCTTATGTTATGCCTTGGTGTACAATTAGCAAAAATGCAAATATAGTGTATTTAGCCCAATGGTGACATGCAAAGGTCTTGGAATTATTTACAGTGGTTTATTAGGGTAAATTTCATCCCTCAAATTAATCATGGAACTTTTGGAATCAAAAATTCCATTTATTGGAATTTATTTTAAATATAGCTATTTTGGAAATAAAATTGGAAAATAGGTTTTCCTCACGTAAAACTCCTAAACTTTTGCCAAGGCATAGATAATGTCACATTTGACTTAGGAAAAATATGATCCCTCTGTTTTGAGGAACTTTTGGAGTAGATATCTTAAATTACCCATTTTACCCTTATCTTATTAATTCTTGAAATGATGGATATATACCTCTGAAAAATTTGGAATTTATTCTACTACTATAAAATGGTATTATTAGTCTTGCATGAATTTCTTAGAATTAATGGATGCATTGTTAGTTGTTAAATTAATACAATGGCATTTTTGGTAAATATGTTATAATGGAATTTTATAGGCCATTACACAATAAATGCTGATGATACTCTGCCAATAGTCATAAATTAGTGCTCTAAAAGTTCTGTAATTTTCCTGGAATTTTTGATTTCATAATGCCTATACTTCATTTGGAAAAATAGAATTTATGTGAAATTGATATTAAATAGGAAATGGGAATACATATTTTAAGGAAAATTATGAAACTCTGTAGGCAGCAATATTTTATCAATATACATCTCAGGAAAAATTCCCTAGGTCAGTGGATATTTAATCATACTACTTCATGTGTAAAATGACCTAGCGTTTAAATTAAAAGATTTAATTAAAGGACTATTTGGCCAAGAAAAATTATGAGAATTCATAGGGTAGTTCCCTTAGTACATACCACACTAGGATAAATATTTAGAGGCAATATGCCTTAAGGTTTGGAAGATCGCATTTTTTTTAGGGTAACCATAGGACATGGTCTGCATATAACACAAATAGGTCTTGCCTTAGGGGTTACCAGAGGATTGATTATCGGCAGAAATAAGAGAGTTCAACATGAACAACCCTGGTGGATAGAGTTGTCTTAGTGAGGGATCAGAAGTGCAAGTCTTAGTTAGCAACTGGAGTGGGGGTCGGCGGAAGACCGTCGGTTTCCCGGTAACACCTTAAGTCACTAGGGTTGTACTAGAGCAATAAGGAGAGCTGGGGAGATACATGGGTAGCCATAAACTAAAATAAATATCCTTGCGAAAGGGAACGCTGGGCGTAATCCCAACACAGTTCCTAGTGCCCCTTGAGAGCCCTTCACAGGGAATACCGGGGGCAGTCCTGGGATTAACCTTAAATCTCTAAGTATAATAACCCGTAGACAAGAGTAGTTTAATAGGTTAGGACATTGTTGTACCTTCTCGCCCGTGTAGGGTTGGAGAGATTCATGGTATATGCTCACCCGTATGGGGTTTGAGGGAGTTGGTATAAAGGCACTAATGTGCGTTCTCACCCGTGTTTGGGTTTGAGGGATTCAGGACGGGTTTGGTCCTGCGAGCGGGAGGCTCGGTATGAATTACTTGCATGTACATAAATATCGTGGCGGGGCATGCGGTACTGGCCGTTCGTCACACCGATGGCAGTACGGTGCACCAGGCGGTTGTGAGAGTTAGAGGGGCCAGTGGGTTGTTTTACACTACGGTCTGGAGGACGATCCCCGATAACACACATCCGACCCAACAAGACTGACGGGTTTGTCAGCAAAGTACGTACGCGAGACTCTAGAGTGCACCTTGGACGTGTACAGAGGCGTATGAGAGGGGTCTAAGGCTTGGTAGTGTGCATACCGGTCTAGAAGCGGAGACGCCCGCTCCGCTGCTGCCGTAGCCACAGCGGTGGTACCCGAGAGTGATGCTAGCTCTCAAAAAGTGGGAACTAAAGGTCTGTGATCACAGAGTCGTTGTGTGTGAGTTGCACTTGCCTGCGCATAAAATTGCATCATATCATTCATTCATATTAGGTCATACGCTTCATAGATCCTTATCATATAAATTAGTATGAGCTCTTTTATATGATAAGTTAAATTTCCTGGAAACCCTAACTTATATATTTGTATGGGCATTTATATAAGTTAGGGTACGTTTGTGATGATAGCATAATGGTAGTTTAGTTTATTTACTTGTTCATATTACTGTTGTTTACTTTCCTTTACTGCACTGCTCTTACTTATTACTTGTACCGTACTTAGAACTGCTAGCGTAGAACTACTTTACTTATTACAACTCTAGTTAGATACTGTCACCTGCTTCCACTTTTCTACCCCTTTTGTTGTCCTCCGCTTCGTCCTCCCGCTCGGTGCCTAGGAGCTGCGGGGCGAGGTGCGGAGGAAACGACTTAGTCTTTTGACTAATGGTCGGTGACCAACTATTTTTAGGAGCCCGTGGAGATGGAGCACCAGCACGTCGAGGAGGCAGGACATGAGGAGCAGATACCGCTTCAGCAGGCTACTACCACTACTGTGCGTCCTCAGGTGGGACGAGATCTGATGTTCTAGTGTAGCTTCCGCATTATTATTTTGTGAGAGAGTGATTTTGATGTACTGGGTATAAGCCCTTTTTACTCTTTCATTTGTACTCTTCTGTGGACTATTGTGATGTACTTTTCATTTCATTTACATGATTGTACTATGTGGCTTGTGGACTGATGGTTTTATATATACAATTTTACTTCTTTCTTCTCATATTGGCCTACAGGTTAATTAATCGTACTAGCCGGCAGAATCAGCGTGTTGCGGTGTCGACTAACCTGTGAGTTAGTGCCACCGTAAGACGGCGGTTCTGGGCATAAGATCCGGTAGCCCTCCTTGGTAAGGGGGAGGGGGGTCTTACAAACTGGTATCACTTGAACAACGATCATATGAGAAAGAAGTCCACAACATGGGACCACCCCCGCCCGAGCATTAGTTTGCGGACAAACTATGCAGTGGAAGCAGTGGTGTGCCCATGTGTAAAGTCACATAAATGGTCCACACAGTACAATGAGTTAGGCCAGTTTTGTTTTAACCTTACCTTTATGCAACCTCCACAGGTCGTCGCGCCGCAAAATGTGGCTCCTCCCCCTCCAGCTGCCACTCCATTCCTACATACGGAGATGGGGCAGACCTTGACGGCGATTCTGGATGCCTTCAGAGCCCAGCAAGTCCCGGCTCCACAGCCAAATCCGGGGTCGAGCTGGCTGAGTGCATTCAAGAGCCTGTCCCCGCCGACGTACCGTGGGACAGAGGATGCGGTGAAGACGAAAGAATGGCAGGAGGCCATACATGAGATCTTAGCAGGCATCAACTGCCCAGTCGGCGAGGCAGTACCTCTAGCCACCTCTGTGCTGGAGGCTCATGCGAAGAGGTGGTGGAAATCAGTCCGAGAGTCTACTTATGCGGACTTTGAGCTGTCAGAGATATCATGGGAGGAGTTTGGCGATGTGTTTCTGGAGCACTTCGTCTCTGCTACGGACAGAGATGCCTTGGAGGAGAGGTTTTTGAACCTCAAGCAGGGGACTAGATCGGTGATAGAGTATCAGAGAGAGTTCTCCCATTTGGCCAGGTTCGCGGGGATTCAGGATACCGATGATAAGAGGTATGCCAAGAGGTTCTACCGGGGCCTCAGGGACGATTTGAGGCAGGCCTTGCTATTCATTTCTCATGGCACATCTAGGCAGATCATCGAGATGGCGAAGAAGCTGGAGGCTGACCAGCTGATGGTGCGAGCCGGAGGGAAGAGACCATTTGATGATCGACATCAGGAGAGAGTAGCAGGGGCTCTCAGAGAGGCAGGACCATCGATACAGGAAGGGTGGGGGACGTCGTCGTCCCAACTTCAGGCAGGAGCAGGGGCCTCCTCCAGCATTGGCTCCCCCACCTCTACAGATGCATGATCCGAGGAGACAGGATGACCGAGGCCACCGACAAGTGGTTTGTTACGGATACCGCCAACCCGGGCACATCAGGTCGGAGTGCCCGCACCGATTCCATCCCCCTCCTCCTCCACATCCAGTGGCCCCAGTACAGCAGGGCCGAGGACGAGGCCGAGGACGAGGCCGAGGTCGGGGATATCACGGCAGGAGACGCGAGCAGGAGCAGATATACGCCTTGGACCTCACAGAGCCGAGGAATCCCGAGGAGGTTATCACAGGTACTTAAAGTTAATTATGAATTTTCTTGGATTTTCAATGATATATATATAGTACCTGGAACTATAGGATAACAATTAACTTTCACATAAACAAACCTCAGGCATAGTTATGATCAGCGGCAAGCCCGCTCATACTCTCTTCGACACGGGTGCTTCACACTCGTTCGTATCTGAGGCCTTCATCGACGGACTCGAAGGCATGGAGAGGTTTCCTGGACTAGAGATGAGGGTGCGTCTACCCGATGGGTCGGAGCTGCGGACCACTGCACATTGTGATATGGAGGCCGAGATTGGCGGCAAGGCATTTGAGGCGCCGGCAACTATTCTGAAGCTGCAGGACTTTGACTTGATCTTGGGCATGGCCTGGTTGCATCGGAACCATGCCCAGATAGATTGTCCGTCCAGGAGGATCACGCTAAGGCATGGCGACTCTCATGTTATCGTTGAAGGTATCCAACCTATCTGCCACCTACTGTTATCTTCTATACAGGCTGTGAAGGCCCATGAGCAGGGTGAAAAAGTTTATCTTGTCTTCTTCGAGATGGTGGGAACAGAGGCGACTATCTCAGATATTCCAGTGGTCCGGGATTTCTCCGACGTATTCCCGGAGAAATTGCCCGGGCTACCACCAGCCAGAGACTTGGATTTCAGGATTCAGCTAGTACCGGGAGCGAGGCCGGTGTCCCGTGCACCCTACAGGATGGCTCCCAGGGAGTTAGCAGAGTTCAGGACTCAACTACAGGAGCTAGTCGAGTCAGGATTTTGGCGGCCCAGCTCATCGCCATGGGGAGCGCCAGTTCTCTTTGTGAAGAAGAAGGACGGATCACTGCGACTGTGCATAGATTACCGGGAGCTGAACCGGTTAACGGTCCGCAACACCTATCCTCTGCCTCAGATAGATGAGTTATTTGACCAGCTACAGGGAGCCTTCTGGTTCTCCAAGCTAGATTTGCGATCCGGCTACTACCAGCTCCATATCAGGGAAGAGGACATACCGAAGACGGCATTCAGTTCACGCTATGGATTATACGAGTTCACGGTGATGCCTTTTGGGCTCACGAATGCTCCTGCCGCATTCATGAGTCTAATGAACCGTGTATTCGAGCCTTTCCTAGACGCTTCGTGATTGTATTCATCGACGACATCCTTATATATTCTCGGACTCAGGAGGAGCATACGGAGCACCTGGCACAGGTCCTGCAGAGGCTAAGGGAGACCCAGATGTACGCAAAGTTTTCAAAGTGCCAGTTCTGGCTGCAAGAGGTGGCTTTCCTGGGGCACACGATCAGTGGGGCTGGATTAGCAGTGGACCCAGCCAAGATAGAGACAGTGAGGGATTGGCCGCGGCCGAAGACCGCATCTGACATCCGCAGTTTCTTGGGACTAGCAGGGTATTATCGCAAGTTCGTGAGGGGTTCTCGAGGATAGCACTCCCCCTCACATCCTTGACGAAGAAGGACACAGATTTTGTTTGGTCAGAGCAGTGTGAGACGGCTTTTCAGGAGCTGAAGGACCGACTCATCTCATCCCCATTCTTGCGCTTCCATCCGGGAGCGAAGGATTTCAGATCTACACGGACGCCTCTTATCAGGGGATGGGTGCAGTCCTGATGCAGCATGGACATGTTATTGCTTATGCTTCGAGACAGTTGAAGAAGCATGAGCATAACTATCCAGTACATGACCTAGAGCTCGGGGCTGTGGTTTTCGCCCTAAAGATATGGAGGCATTATTTATACGGGATTCATTGTGACATCTTTTCCGATCACAAGAATCTCAAGTATATCGATACACAGAAGGACCTAAACCTGAGACAGAGGAGGTGGTTGGAGTTCCTCTGCGATTATGATTACAAGATCCACTATCATCCGGGAAAGGCGAACACGGTTGCGGATGCTTTGAGCAGGAGGGTCGGCACTTCTGGACCGGAGCCCCGATTGATGTCTATAGAGCTGCTACAGATGATGGAGGACATGCACATTACCATGGTGTCCGAGACCGAGCCAGTCGTATATAGAGAGTATTTGAGCTCAGTTATCAGTGGCGATGATATACAGGAGCGCATCCGAGCACATCAGAGGCTGGATGCTGTGATACAGCCGATTTTCAGTGCCCTAGAGAGGGGCAAGGTCGAGGACTACACGCTACAGGATGATCTTCTTCGGTTCCGGGGGCGTATCTACATACCAGCAGGGGGCAGTATCCGGGATGACATACTCAGAGAGGCACATTGCTCGAGATATTCGGTGCACCCCGGCATCACCAAGATGTGGGCAGATTTGCGGAGGTCTATGTATTGGCCCGGGATGAAGAGGGAGATCACAGATTTTGTGACCCATTGCGAGACCTGCCAGCGTGTGAAGGCAGAATGCAAGAGCCCGGAGGTTTACTACAGCCACTGCCAGTTCCAGAATGGAAGTTCGAGGACTTGCTATGGACTTTGTACACGGATTGCCTCGCTCCCACTCTGGGCATGATTCTATATGGGTTTAGTGGATATTTGACCAAGTTAGCGCGGTTTATTCCAGTTCGAAAGGATGCCCCAGTTGCAGTTCTGGTGAGATTATTTGTGAGCAGTACGTCAGATATCATGGCATCCTCAGGCCTATTGTTTCGGACCGTGATGGTCGGTTCACTTCGAGCGAGTGGAGGGCCGTGCATGCTTACTTGGGATCTCGGCTTACCTTTAGTACCGCCTTCCACCCGCAGACCGACGGACAGACCGAGCGGACCATCCGGACCATGGAGGACCTGCTCAGACTATGTATATTGGATACGGGGAAGCCTTGGGAGAGGCTGCTGCCATTGATTGAGTTCTCGTATAATAACAGCCAGGCTAGCATCAGGATGGCTCCATACGAGGCACTTTATGGGAGGAGATGCCGGACACCGCTATCATGGGTTCAGGATGTGGATACCAGGGCTCTTGGATCTGATTATATAGAGGATACTGAGGCTCAGATTCGATTGATCAGAGATCGGCTACTAGAGGCCCAGAGCAGGCAGGCAAAGTATTATGATGCTCGGCACCGGAAAGTGGAGTTCCAGTTGGAGACAGGGTATTCTTGAAGATACGTCCAGTACACGGTGTCTCTCGGGTGCGGAGGCACAAGAAGCTCAGTCCACGATACATGGGGCCATACTGATCTAGAGCGGATCGGCCCCTTGGCTTACCGACTGCAGCTGCCACCAGAGTTGGGTGCATTACATGACGTCTTCCATGTCTCTTCCTTGCGAAGAGCTCTCCTTCGGCTGGAGCAGCACATTACTACTACAGCCGGACCGGTAGAGCCTGATAGATCAGTGAGATTGGAACCGATACGGATTGACATAGATACAGCCATCCGAGTGTTGCGGAAGAAGAAGGTCCCTCTTGTGAAGGTGCTGTGGTCCAAACCATGGACGGGAGGAGCACACTTGGGAGCCGAGGGATCTGATGCTGGAGCAACAACACCCGGAGCTATTCGCATCAGGTACTTTTAAGTTATGTCTTTAAAATTCTTGATAATTCTTGCAAGTAGAAACCCCGTAGACCCGAACTTAAATTTCGGGGACGAAATTATTTTCTTGTTTATTGGAATTTGTAACATCCCAAGTTACTTCTGACCCCTCAACTTAGATTGGGTTAGGCATGGGTGAGATTTAAGGAAGACCAACTATGTTTGGACCCTAGGTAGTGGGTGGTAACCCATGTGGGGCCACTATAAGACCATAGTCAAACTAGGTCAAACTAGCCTAAGTGGGGACCCTAGCCACTCCATGACCCCACCACATTGTCCAAACCCTAAAAACAATCCAAGTGCACCTAGGGCATGCCATTTGGTCAATATTTTGACCCAAGTTGACCAAGTCAACCTTGGGCTTAAATTGGTCAACCCACACTCATAAGCCCAATTAGCCTAAGTAGGGCACCCCCTTGACCAAACCCAAGTTGGTGGTGCCACTAGACCCATTACCACCAAATAGGGTCAGTCCACCCACCATGGTTGACCAAGTCAACCCTAAAAGTCAATTTGGTCAATATAAGGCCTAAAGAGAGAAAATGAGTGTCAAGCTCATTTCCAATGGGCTAAGCCCATTAACCAAGACCCATGACCAGCCTTAATGGTTAATGACAGCCCCTACCCTCCTGAAATTGGAGAGAGATTGCATGCAAGGGGATAGTTTTGGAATTGGGGGAAAAAGAGGAGAGAGAAGAGAGGGAAAATGGGGATGAAGGCATGTGGCCCTCCTCCTCTCTCCCAAGCACAGATCTGAACCCACACATCAATTACCATCCTTTCCAACCCAATTTCACGCCACTTGGAGCCAAGGAGGAGAAACCAAAGCTCATGACCGAAATTCCCATCATGGCATCTCTGTATACAAGCCATATCAGCCAAAACCAACCATCCCATTAGCTTCAGAAGGTGCAAAGGAGTGGAATTCGATACCTGGATCGAAGCTTTTGGTGGAGAATCGGGTTCAGGAGTAAGCTCGCCGGAGAGGAAAAATTTCATGTCCATGGCAACTGCCGCCAAAACCGCCGCCAGCCCCAATCCTTTCTGTTTAACCTCACCTCTACCCGTAACTAGTTTCCTAGATCTATTAGGCGAGACATCGGCTCAAATGACCAGATCCAAGGTGAGCTTTTTCATGAATTTCGGATTTTGATGGAGTGTAAGTTCGCCGGAAACCGCCGCCTCCGGCGGCCAAGTCACCGCCGAACGTAGCCCTCACCTCACGGAGTGTTGGTGGTGGTGCCCGACCAGGGAAGTGGCTGGATGTCGGGAAATGGCCCTAAAGTGAGCTCCAGGTCGGGCAAATCTCAGCATTGGCTGGAGGAGGAGGATAACAGATGCCCTCCATCCTGCTTTAAGATTCGTGCTACATTGCAAAATTTAAATTTTCTGTCCTTGTTTTTGCTATCACTTGCATGTTAAGTTTAGGCCTCTTAGAAGAGGTATTTTCAGAAACTTAGTATCTTAATGAGAATTGTACTGATGTCTTATCC
>CM077153.1:240640681-240878181 GCA_039583875.1 Platanthera guangdongensis
CGGTAACTGTTGGAACCAATCTCGCACTTCTCCTTCAAGGTGATGGCAAGAAGAGTCGACACTTAAACGCATCCGTCATCTTTCTGATCGAAACCACATCCTCGAAACCACTGCACATGCTGCACCGGATCATCCTTTCCTGAGTTAGTAGGACATGTCAGGGCTCCCGGAACCCCTCCGGCACCGGAGCCGAGAGATGACAAGTTCACTAAACGGGCTCTCGCCGACTGCTTGCCGAGAGGGCACGTCCCGCGGCCTCGGCTGGCTGGCCCGATCTGCGAGACCGTGCCCAGGGAAGAGCTCTCGCACAGCTGCCTCCTTCTCGCCGTCTTCTGCCGGGATCTCCTTCCCGGGACGCTGGCCCGGGAAGAGCTCTTGCGCCGCCACGTCCCTCTCGCCAGCCTCTGTGGGGACCTCTTTCCCGGGCGCTGGCCTGGGGCATTCTCGCCTAAAAGAGGGACCACCTCGATTGGAACCTGAGGTGTCGCCCACTCGCTCCTTGCCGAGAAGGCCAAGCTTATAGTTTGCATGACCTCTCGCCTGAAGTCCTCCAGCATTTTCCTCGTTGCCTCTTCTACCTGGGAGGGGGAACCTCCAGAACCAGATCCTTCTCCTTCGCCTCCTGTCATAGGACCAAACTCAAACTTTTCTTGAACCGGCTACTTCCACGCTCACCGCACCAGAACTGTTGAAGCCAAAATTTGACTTCGACGAATGTTCACAAAATAGGGGTGTAGCCGACTCCTACTTGGCCCAAGCTCCGACCTCTGACCGGTCGTGAAGGGTTAGAAAACTGGCTCAAAGCCGCAGCTGGGAGGTCCCACCGCTTACCCGGAAGATCACAGAGAGCTTCCCCTCCAAAGCCAAAAGCTGGGCTTGGAGTTCTTCAGAAGACTGTCAATTCCTCTCCCGAGTCTGAAAAAAGGTCCCTTCTGAAGAACCCCTATGGGCTTATTTATAGATTTCAGAATCTGAACTACAAATAACAAAACTACTCCGGCCTGAAATTACCGGAGTACCCTTGGCTGGGTCTGCCAACAGCCAAACTCCGCTGTTCTGAGGAGCTATACGCAGCCCACCAAGGGTAAAAGGGTAAAAATACCCGGGGTAGAAGAGTAAAAACCCCTGCTTTGATAGAAAAGAGTAAAAAACCCTCTCCCCCCCTGGCGAGAGGAAAGGGGCCTGCCGGCGAGAAGGACCCGCCGCCCGTCTCGCCGGAGCCTCTCGCCTTTGGAGGTCCTTCTCGCTTCTGGGGCCCTCTCGCTTTTGGAGGTCCTTCTCGCTTCTGGGGCCCTCTCGCTTCTAGGGCCCTCTCGCTTCTAGGCGGGGCGTTTTGCCCCTTGGAGAGCCCATCATCTCGCCGCTTGCGAGTGGACCCTCCTAGTCTCCTTTGCCTATCTCGCTCTGTTTGCTTCTTGAGGGCTCTTTGCGAGCCCGAGGTTATACAACGTAGACAAGAGTAGTTTAATAGGTTAGGACATTGTTGTACCTTCTCGTCCGTGTAGGGTTGGAGAGATTCATGGTATATGCTCACCCGTATGGGGTTTGAGGGAGTTGGTATAAAGGCACTAATGTGCGTTCTCACCCGGGTTTGGGTTTGAGGGATTCAGGACGGGTTTGGTCCTGCGAGCGGGAGGCTCGGTATGAATTACTTGCATGTGCATAAATATCGTGGCGGGGCTTGCGGTACTGGTCGTTCGTCACACCGATGGCAGTACGGTGCACCAGGCGGTTGTGAGAGTTAGAGGGGCCAGTGGGTTGTTTTACACTGCGGTCTGGAGGACGATCCCCGATAACACACATCCGACCCAACAAGACTGACGGGTTTGTCAGCAAAGTACGTACGCGAGACTCTAGAGTGCACCTTGGACGTGTACTGAGGCGTATGAGAGGGGTCTAAGGCTTGGTAGTGTGCATACCGGTCTAGAAGCGGAGACGCCCGCTCCGCTGCTGCCGTAGCCACAGCGGTGGTACCCGAGAGTGATGCTAGCTCTCAAAACGTGGGAACTAAAGGTCTGTGATCACTGAGTCGTTGTGTGTGAGTTGCACTTGCCTGCGCATAAAATTGCATCATATCATTCATTCATATTAGGTCATACACTTCATAGATCCTTATCATATAAATTAGTATGAGCTCTTTTATATGATAAGTTAAATTTCCTGGAAACCCTAACTTATATATTTGTATGAGCATTTATATAAGTTATGGTACGTTTGTGATGATAGCATAGTGGTAGTTTAGTTTATTTACTTGTTCATATTACTGTTGTTTACTTTCCTTTACTGCACTGCTCTTACTTATTACTTGTACCGTACTTAGAACTGCTAGCGTAGAACTACTTTACTTATTACAACTCTAGTTAGATACTGTCACCTGCTTCCACTTTGCTACCCCTTTTGTTGTCCTCCGCTTCGTCCTCCCGCTCGGTGCCTAGGAGCTGCGGGGCGAGGTGCGGAGGAAACGACTTACTCTTTTGACTAATGGTCGGTGACCAACTATTTTTAGGAGCCCGTGGAGATGGAGCACCAGCACGTCGAGGAGGCAAGACATGAGGAGCAGATACCGCTTCAGCAGGCTACTACCACTACTGTGCGTCCTCAGGTGGGACGAGATCTGATGTTCTAGTGTAGCTTCCGCATTATTATTTTGTGAGAGAGTGATTTTGATGTACTGGGCATAAGCCATTTTTACTCTTTCATTTGTACTCTTCTGTGGACTATTGTGATGTACTTTTCATTTCATTTACATGATTGTACTATGTGGCTTGTGGACTGATGGTTTTATATATACAGTTTTACTTCTTTCTTCTCATATTGGCCTACAGGTTAAATGATCGTACTAGCCGGCAGAATCGGCGTGTTGCGGTGTCGACTAACCCGTGAGTTAGTGCCACCGTAAGACGGCGGTTTTGGGCATAAGATCTGGTAGCCCTCCTTGGTAAGGGGGAGGGGGGTCTTACACCAGGCCACCAAGTCCATCTAGGCCGCTGACCACCCAGGCCGCACCGTCAGTCCGCCCAAACCGCGAACTCAGACTGCCCAGTCCACACGGTCTGCTCAATCAACCACTTTCACTTCATAATTTTCAACATTAAATGTATTTAAAATTCTTTATTGTATCTAGGTTTAGTCTCACACCGCCCGTGGTGTTTTCTCCTTCCCCTTTTCTGCTATACGTAGACCCCAATGGTCCTTTTGCATATGAATACAAAGGCTTTTGTTACTTATAACAGCGACGTTGTGGTTCCGGCGAGTGGCTACGAGAAGTTGGAGATACTTGGTTGTGAGATGAAGCTCATCACTTGGGAGACATACGTACTGCGGATAGGAGGCGTGGATCCATCAACGCTATTTTTGAACATCAACACTGAACAAACAAATAAATAAATGAAGAAATGCAATTCCTAGGATCCAAGATCTAAAGTAAAATAATGATGTCAATGTAAGTGAGCCGTGGCATCCCAATGGCAGAGAGAACATTTCAGAAAATGTGAAAAGTAGGAATATCCAAATGGAAGAGAGATAAATCTTACCTTAAATATGAATTTATAAATGAAAATAGATATCTTAGGAGATAATGTGCAAGAAAACACTCCAGCAGAGGGGTCTTTGGCAGGAAGATCAAAAAGGAACTAAGAGAAAAAAAAATCAAAATTAAGGGCATAATTATCGCATCTTACGACATGTACTTTATGAAAATATTGATAACCCCAAAATTTTCATTTGAGCCTTCTCCTGAATGAACCTTCTTTATAGTAAAAGCCATGTTTTTCTACACATTAGAAACATTAGTGTGCTTGCTTTAGTAGACTTCTGTCATAAGGAGAAAAAAAGTAAAATGAAAACATTTCACATTTCTGGATAAGGAAAAAAGATTTTTGTTACCATCCTGAGAGGAGTAGAAATGAAAATCAAACATCCATCCTATAGTTTTCTAAGAAATTCATATCCAAATGATGAGAAAGATGTTGAGGTATATTTATATGAAGGGTCATTTACGAGACCTCCCCTCTAACTTTGCTAAATTACTGACAGCATCCCTCTTATTTTTGAAATTACAAAAACTTCTCCTAAAGTTTTCATTTCATTACAAAAATCTCCCCTGAAGTTTTAATTTCATAACATCCATGCACAAAAACACCACCCCTCGTTGTACAGTGTCCAGGGGATATTTTTCTTCATGAATGCAATGAAATGAAAAGATCAGACAATATTTTTGTAATGAAATGAAAACTTAAGAAGAATTTTTCGTAATTTCAAAAATAAGAGAGGTGCTATCTCTACTTATGCTAATTTGAAAGGAAGGTTTGGGTAATTATTTGTTTATATGAATGATAACGGGTCTTTATTGGGTTTAGTTAGGATCAATGAGAAAACAAATGACGGCCATAATTTTCATTTTTTAACAGGAGCAGCAGCTTATTGATCACAAAAAAAACCAAAATTAAGGGTATAATTATCATATTTAAGGACATGTTTCAAGTTGGAGGTCCTCCTTGTTATGTACTTTATGAAAATATTGGTAACCCCCAAACCGGGACTTTAGTCGGAGATTATCAAACCTTCAGGTGATGAAGAGAGAAGCTGCACTAAAAAACAACAAACAGAGAACCAAATAAATGATATTAAAATTTGTACATAGAGTATGATCTGAAGTCTAAAAAACCGCTTAAACACGAAACTATTTCGCACCAAAAATCTTGACCGGACGAAATTGCTGCTACGATTCTCACGACAGAGGACGCGAGGAGCTTCGGTTAGTTCTATATTTTTTTGTTTGATTAACACATGTTATTTAGTTACAAGTTACTTTTGGACATGATATGTATATTGGGTTAACATGCCTCACTTCTATTATTTACGCACCTTACTTTTGGCTCTACTATTGTTTGTGGTATTACTGCATGATTTATTTTCGCTGTCATACTCTTGCTTTCACAACTCTCAATAAATTATAAATTAAGATTAATTGTGATGTGATGGCCCTTTGTTGAGAACCACTATTGACATGCGTCCAAGAAGGCAATGAACGGTAGAGTGGTGGACACTGAAGAACTCCGTATTTGTCGAGTGAACTCAGTAAACTAGTACGAAGTATGCTAAAGGTAACTTTTTGGAAGAGTGGCGAGTGCAGCTAGGGAACTAGTGCACTCGCAATCCATGGGTGAGTGCACCCCTTCAAGCTTTCACCGCACCTGGCTAAGGGGCGAGCCACGAGTACCCAGCATTACCGGGTACTCTCCACCTCCATGCGAGCATGCCTCAAGTGGAGTATAGACTTGCCCCTAGGGGGTGATCTAGTCTTTCCAAGGATTTTCATTTTGGCTAGCAATTATCCTTACTAAATACTGAGATTCTGCTATTAGCAGGTCAGTTTTGGTTGCAAATAGTAATTTCAAAAGGCGGAATTTTGCTATCCGCAGACCATTTTTAGAAAACTATAAATAAACCCCTCAAGGGCACCATTGGAGAGGTCTTTTCATTTTCTCCGGAGGCTGCTTCTGGTCGACGAGAAATCCAGCACCTTGTTCATCCAGGTTTCCAGGTTGACATTCTGGCGCTCTCCGGAGTCCTCCAGGGTGCCCAACTCAGCTCTGGCTTGAGAGAGGAAGATATGTCTGATCTTTCGGGTTTATGGCAGGTCCACTACGCTGCAGCTCGCGGAGTCTGTTTTAATCAAACCACCATTGTGCGTGAGACTCTTTGCTCCAAGTGTCTGACATTATGTTCACACTTGGGAGAAGTAAGTACAAGCTACACCCAGTTGGAATGAACTCTGTTGAGCCCAGGTTTTTGGGTTCAACAGATACGTTCCTTCCTTTGATCCCCTGCAGATCACCTTAACATTGCAAATTGATAATGGTGTGCAATAAGATTCATGTTGTAGAAATGAACAAAAACAAGCCGGAAGTAGAACTAAAATAAACGGAAGTGATTTTAATAGAAACTTTATTATCTAAAAAAGGTATCTATTACAAAGGTATGACCTCCTTTATATAGAATGGAGGAGAGGAGAGAGAATACAAATAAGAGATGTGGGACTAAAAATTTACATGACACAAGCGGCTATACAGACACAAACCGCACAAGCCGCGCGGTTAGACAGACGGGCTAACCGCTCGGCTACAGCCAGAGAGAGAGATTGTCATGGGAGACCGCTAGACCGCCCGGTCTCCAATTCGCCAGAGTCAAACCGCCAGACCGCTTGGACCTCAGACAGCAACACACAGCAACCAAACCGCTGAAGAGTAACTGCAAAACCGCGCGGTCATCAACCCGCCAAGCCAGACCGCCAGACCGCCCGGTCACCAACTTCAACACTCCCCCTCAAGCTGGAGCATATATATCGATCATGCCCAGCTTGTCACAAATATGAAGAAACGAGGCGGAAACTGGCTTGGTGAAGATGTCAGCCAGCTCTTTATCAGAAGTGACGAAGGGAGTGCAAATTTGTCCCTTCAGAATCTCTTCACGAATGAAATGACAGTCGACCTCAATGTGCTTGGTTCTTTCATGGAAGACCGGATTTTTGGAGATGTATATGGCAGTCTTGTTATCACAGAACATAGGTAGAGGATGGTTGTACACCTCTCCTAAATCCAGCAGGAGAGCTCGTAGCCACTTTAACTCACAAGTGGTCGATGCCATACTACGATATTCTGCTTCAGCACTGGACCTGGAAACAACCGACTGCTTCTTGCTCTTCCAGCTCACCAGATTGCCCCCAACAAAGGTGCAGAAACCCGAGGTTGACTTACGATCCCCTTTGTCATCAGCGTAACTCGCATCTGAGTATGCTTCAACCCTCAGATGACCATTCTTCTGAAAGAGTAATCCTTTCCCAGGCGCTGCTTTGACATATTCCAGGATCCGCAAGGCAGATTGAAGATGACACTCCCGAGGAGCTTGCATAAACTGGCTCACCTTGCCAACAGCATAGGAGATGTCGGGTCTAGTTACCGTGAGATAAATGAGTTTTCCCACCAGACGCCGGTACCTCGAAATATCGGATAGAAGAGGCGAGTCATCTGTCCAAGTTTTGTCTTCTCCAGTAGTCATAGGACAACGGGCAGGTTTAGCACCTGTCAATCCTACCTCCTTTAAAAGATCAAGGGCATACTTCCTTTGGGAAAGAACCATGGAGTTGGGCTTCCTTGAGATTTCAATCCCCAGAAAGTACTTTGGAGATCCCATATCCTTTGTGACCAGGTGTTGACAGAGGTGTTTCTTTGTCAACGTTACCCCCTCCTGGTCATCGCCAGTAAGAAGAATGTCATCGACATAAACCGCAAGAACAACCATACCAGAGGCGGTTTTCCGAACAAATAAGGAGTGATCGGCCGAGCTTCGTGTAAAACCAATGGCCGCAACAATGCCGCTAAACTTGTCAAACCAGGCACGCGGACTTTGCTTGAGGCCATAAATAGCCTTCTTCAGTCGGCATACATGTGTCTCCCCCTGAGCAACATACCCCGAAGGTTGCTCCATATAAACATCTTCCTGTAGATCACCATAGAGGAAAGCATTCTTAACATCCAGTTGTGAAATTGGCCAGTCCCGGTTGACAGCCACAGAGAGAAGGACTCGTATGGTGCTGAGACGAGCAACATGAGAGAATGTATCGAAATAATCAACATCATAGGTCTGAGTGAATCCTTTAGCCACCAGGCGTGCTTTGTAGCGATCCACACTGCCATCGGGGAGGAATTTCACCACAAAAACCCAGCGACAGCCAACAACATCTGTGCCAACAGGAGGAGGAACAAGTGTCCAGGTACCCCGTTCAGTCAGAGTAGCGATTTCTTCATCCATGGCAGCTTTCCAATGCGGAAGGGTAAGAGCTTCCTGATAGGAACGAGGGGTGGAAGTAGAAGAAATAGCCAGAGCAAAGTCCCTGCGAGCAGGCGTCAGACGATCATAGGAAACAACATCAGCAAGAGGATGATGGGTACAAGCCCGAACCCCTTTGCGAAGTGCAATGGGAAGGTCCAGGTCAGCAGGTACCTCAGTATCCGGAGCATCCGTGGTGGAGAAAGCTGGCCCGGGAGAAGAGAGCAACGGCAGCGAAGAGGAGGAAGGTGGAGGAGAAGGAGCAGGGTAAGATGGTGGAGATAGTGGAGATGGTGGAGATGGGGGAAGGGGCGGAACAATAGCAGGAGTGGAGGGAATAGTGGGGTTGGCTGGAGAAGGAGGAGTAACAGGAGTAGAGGAAGAAGCGGAAGAGAAGTAAGATGCATTTTCAAAGAAGGTAACATCCGCAGAGACAAATTGTTTGCGGGTGACGGGGTCAAAGCAACAATAACCTTTCTGAGTGTGAGAGTAGCCCAGAAAGATACATTTGGTGGACCGAGGGGAGAGTTTGTCGCGGGTGGTAGAGGGAGCATGCACAAATGCGGTGCATCCAAAGATACGGAGAGGAAGATGAAAGGGTTCTTTGCCCGGATAGAGAATGGAGAAAGGAGTTTGACCATGGAGAACGGTGGAGGGAATGCGATTGATGAGATAGCAAGCGATGAGAACAGCATAGCCCCAGTAGGAGCGAGGGACATGCATTTGCGTAAGCAGAGTGCAAGCGACATCAAGGAGGTGACGGTTTTTGCGTTCCGCCACGCCATTTTGTTGGGAGGAGTAAACGCAACTGGTTTGATGAAGAATCCCATGTTGCGTACAAAAGGAGGAAAAGGCTTGACTAAGATATTCTTTGGCGTTATCTGAGCGTAAGACTTTAATGGAAACGCCAAACTGAGTTTGAATTGAATGATAAAAGGATGTCCATATATCAAAAAGTTCAGAGCGGTCTCGTAAGAGATAGACCCAAGTACAGCGAGAAAAGTCATCAATGAACGTAACAAAGTAAGAACTACCCCGCCCAATGGTAAGGGTAGGAGCAGGACCGCAGATGTCAGAGTGAACAAGATCAAACGGACGGGTGGATCCACGAGCTTGCTTGGGAGGAAAGAAAGAGCGGTGATGCTTGCCAAGTTGACATGCATCACAATTAAGAGGAGGATGTTGGGAAGGGAGGTGGGGGAGAAGTTGACGAAGAAGGCGAGGGGGGGGGCATGACCAAGGCGAAGATGCCATTGGAGAAGATCTGTAGAGGAGGAGGAGAAGGCAGATAGAGCAGAGACGTTATCGAGGAAGTAGAGGCCGCCACTCTCAGTCCCAGTAGCAATCGTCCGTCGGGAGGCCGGATCCTGAAAAGAACAAGAGGTAGTGGAGAAGGTGACGGAGCACTGTAGTTGCTTGCATAAAGAGGTAACCGATAATAAATTGCAAGGAAACTGAGGCACATAGAGGGTATCTGCAAGGCAGAGAGACGGAGTGACTTGAACCATGCTCGTCCCATTGACCGGGGAGGGAGAACCATCCGCAACGATGACAGGGGGCAACCGATCATGCGTGTCGAGATGAGAGAAACAGTGAGGATTGCCTGTCATATGATTGGTAGCACCAGAATCGATCAACCAGCGTCCGCGAGTAACAGTGTGGGCACTACCCGAAGAGATGACGACCGAGGCGGACGACGCGGAGGAAGTGGAATCCATTGAAGAGAGACGGCGAGTGCAAGCCGCGGCGGCTAAAACAATTCACAAGCCGGGCGGACAGAAGCAGGCCGCGCGGCTAGGAAAGCCGCAGGCAGGAGAAACCAAGTCGGACGACAAAAGAGAGGCTGTAACGACTAGTTAGCACGAGCGGGTAGAAGGAAACAGGTCGAGGCGACTAGGAAACAGGCCGCAGCGACTAAGAGGAGCAGTGAGAAGAGAAGCAAGGAGAAACAAGCCGCACGAACAGGGCAGCGGTCAGAAGAGAAGGCAAGCCGCGAAGACAGGTCGCGGGAAGCAGAAACAAGACGAGAATCAAGCGGAGGGAAAGAAGTCGAGCGGCTAGAAGGTAGCCCGCGCGATCAGAAGAAGAAGCTGAATCAGGAGGAAAAGATCGTTTGCTCTGATACCATGTTAGAAATGAACAAAAACAAGCCGGAAGTGGAACTAAAACAAACGGAAGTGGTTTTAATAGAAACTTTATTATCTGAAAAAAGTATCTATTACAAAGGTATGACCTCCTTTATATAGAATGGAGGAGAGGAGAGAGAATACAAATAAGAGATGTGAGACTAAAAATTTACATGACACAAGCGGCTATACAGACACAAACCGCACAAGCCGCGCGGTTAGACAGACGGGCTAACCGCTCGGCTACAGCCAGAGAGAGAGATTGTCATGGGAGACCGCTAGACCGCCCGATCTCCAATTCGCCAGAGTCAAACCGCCAGACCGCTTGGACCTCAGACAGCAACACACAACAACCAAACCGCTGAAGAGTAACTGCAAAACCGCGCGGTCATCAACCCGCCAAGCCAGACCGCCAGACCGCCCGGTCACCAACTTCAACAGCGATGTCTATTCTCTTCGCGCGGGGGGGGGGGGGGGGGGGGGGGGGGGCGTGGCCTTACAACACGTCCCACTATCCTATTTGGAACTTAGAACACCTTGCGGCCGCAAACCCCCGACCGTAGTGTGTGACCAGCTTCCCCGGTCGGTGTGCTCGCGGCCGGCCTTCCTGGTCGGCCGCGGCCAGTTGCCGCATCCCGGCCGGCAGTGGTCCCCCGCGGTTGCTAGGGCGCAGCCGCTAGGCGCGACCGGCCTCCCGGTCGGCCGCACCTCTCTGTCCTCCTCCGGCAGCCGCCCGCCGCCTGGGGACTCGTTGCGCAGGAACTGCCAATGGTGGCCCCCTTTGTCGCATGATCATCCATTTCGATGATCACCGTTCATTTCACGGATAACCACCAGTGTAACCACCGGTAAAACCACCATCATGAGTAGTTGTCACGAACCAAAATAATCATGGTTTGTGGGTAGTAAAATTATAAAAATAACACGCGCGTTGAATTATATTAAATACGGTCTACAATTAGTAATTTAGGTGATTACGGTCTGTGGATAACCGTGCAACCACGACAACCACCTATGAGGCCTATAAATAGGACCCCAGATCCCCTCTCATTTCTAACTTTCTCCTTGTCTTCTCGTCCTACAAGTAAGAGCTCTGTTGATGCCCTCATACGAGTCGCCTCCCTTCGAGGACTTCAAGAATTTGTCCAAGTCCACGACGCACCCGCTTGCAAGGTGTTCTGCAGAACTTCCCAGGATTTCTCCTACATGCAAGGCGAACCGCCAACCTTCCTTCTCAATTCTCCTACGAGCTACCCTCCAGAGCTTTGCTTCCAGACAACGATAAAGAACGTTCTACACAATCAACAAGGACAAATTTTGAGCTTCGTGAGAGGTGACCTGTCAGCATCCAAGCAATCTACACTCTCTGTCGCTCTCAAGCTGTAACAAAGAGCAACTTGTCGTCTTCGAATTCTTTTAAAGCAATGTAAACCTCTAAAAATAGTGAATTTTGACCGACACCGAACCGATCACGTGGTTTTTCACCAAATTAATGGGTTTTTCATGTTTAAAATCTTCCTATCCACATCTATACTTATTTTGTGACTGTTTGGGCGATCGTTCGCTCTACGGGCTAAGACGACCCAATTTAGTCTAGTCTGTCATGAGCCTTCAGCGACTCGCAACAAACTTATTGCTAACGTTTAATTCTGAATAAATCGAAAATATGCACGCATCATATAGATTGGGCTTGAACACATGTATTTCACAAATGCACATATGATTGCATTAGCGTGTCAGCATCATCATTCTCACAGCCCGTCCTACGCCAGGCTACTTCCAGGACCTGAACCCGTGACCTTAAGGTTGCACGACAACACCCCAATCGATACATCAAGCCTCCCCTTATAACCGCTATAACTTAAATAAGTACAAAAGATATAATTTAATTTTGTGCATAAGAAATGTTCTAACATTAACAGATAATAAATTGTGTGTATAATACTGCTTAGAATTCATTCATAATTTCTCTGTAGCACATGTGTAGACATAAAATAACTTCTTTTAAAAATCATTTTTGGGCTAAGATTTGAGAATCACCTGTTTTTCTAAAATTGTGACCGGTTCACTGGTTTAACGGTTCGGCCGACGGTTCTTCGGTTCTTGACGGTTCTCGGCTAGAACAGTTCTTAAGCATCATCTGACCGTTTAATAGGCAGGTTCACGGTCCAACCAATCCGAATGTCCGGTTCGGTCCAGTTCTTAAAACACCACAAAGGATTACACACAGGATTTGGAAAGGAACCCCCAATGTCTACCTACAGTGATAGGTAAAGAACAACAATCTTACGTTTGCAATTATTCAACTTCACAATCTCATTGCAGCCTAACAAGTCATCCCAACCATAACTTGCGCGCACAGCCATTAAAAATGAGAAATTTACTTGAAAGAGGACCAGATTTGTATCCTTCAATGAGTAAATAAGTACAAAGTATTATGGCCCATGCCAGAAGACAATGAGCTGCAAGATTTTCACACTTTAACTTCTTTTTGGAAGCAAGCTGGGAATATAATCTATTTAAGAACAAAGAATTGCAAGTGATAAAATTGGATTTAATTTTTTTTTTACTTTTGTTCATAATTGTCAAGGATGTATTCAGGAGATCTTCTGGGCACTCCCGCGTTTTCTCCAAACATCATCACCGGACGCAAATGTAATTTGAATTCCGCGCTGAGAATGGAACTCGACAAACGCCAGGACAGCTGCTAGATTGCCCCAAGCCATGGTTTGCATACACACATGCCTGTGTGGATGCAAGCCTTCAAGACAAGGAAAAGAATCAAGGAGACTTGACATTTAAGGAGGAGTAATAATATATAAATCAATAATGGATATATACAAACCAATATTTTAAAAAATTTTAGATGTTTTAAAATACTATACATAAACCAAATAAAACCCTAAAAAATCGGATTTCTCATTCCAAGCATCCGGTCCGGGCCGCTCTTCTTCCTTCCGTTCCCGAAATCGGCTGGAGCGCATCCGAGCGCAAGCCCTTCACAACATTGAGTTGCAAGAGGTGAGTTTTTCATTGTTTGGTTTGAAAATTTTCATTATAGGAGTCGAATTTAGGCATGAAGAATATCCAGCTTTTGACCGACTCTCTAATTTTCATTGTACAGGTATATCTGATTTTGGAGCATGAAGAATATCCAGAATAGTTTGGATGTAGCATGTAGTCGATTCCAATTTTTTGGTGGTTGTAGTTAGAATGTTTTGAAAGGCTAATATAATTGATATCGATTAATTTTGGTTTTTATAAAACTAATTTGTTTTTGAAAAAATGATATTGATGGGTTGTCTTTAAATTTAATTTTATGTTGGTTTAACAAATTTAATTTTTTATTTTAAATTGGTTTGTATATAAACATTAGGTTTGTGTATAACAAAAAAATATTTGCATTGGTTTGTATATAATAAAAATTTGTATATAGTCATTATTGATTTGCATATAACATCACCCATAATAATTAATGCACTTCCTTAATTATATGAATTAATTCGATTACGTGTGGTTGACATCAATTTGTTTGGGCGTTTTTGCTCATCCATTGAGAGGAAAACACCACCAAACCTTTAAAACTATTTGATAAACTCTAATTCCCAATGCCAGTATGCCACCACTCAAAAAGTAAAAACTCTATTTTGCCCTCTTCTTTGAGACCACCTCCAACACCCTCTATCTCCTAGTGCCCAAACAAATAAACCCTAAGGCTCCATTTGTTTGGGTATTTTTCACCTTTGTATTTTCCAGAAAGCAAAAAAACTTTTTCTTAACCTCTATTTGGAATCACCAATCCTCCAAAACGCCGTTTTATGTCTGATTCTAACCACATCGAAAGAGCTCCATTCATAAACACCGTTTTACGTTCGTCAACAACAAGTCCATCTCCAACCATCATCACCCGGCCAAACAAGCCCTACTAAGTAAAGCCATATAAGGAGAAAGAGGTTTAATCAATGACCGACAACCCCCAACAATTCCAACACCTGCACCAAACTGAGTGAAATAATGGGCACAAACTACCCCAACTCTCATTAATCAAATCAAAATGCATATCAACAGTATACATTGTCAAATTGAAGAGCAATATTCAATACCATTCTCCATATGTTCAATCAACCTCCAGCCAATCTCAAATCAACTAAAAACAGTATTTGTAGGAAAACAGGTGTTCAGTAATTAGTACTGCTTTGTATTAAGAATAAAGAACTTATGGTGATCAATCCTCCTATATAGTTATCATACAAAGACTCAGTTTTTCTTCTCTATGCTATCTAGATACACCCAGCACTGAATCACCGTCTTCCCCACCCTGAAACCTGGAACCACCGTGAACCCAACTTTTGAATGGGAATTCCTGTGACCGGCGGTTTTATCGAATGGTTTCCGGCACACCGTTTCCATGAAAACCATGGAGAAATTCGAGCCTCGGCCTGCTTGAAATATCTCCACCACTGGATCGTAAGCCTGTGCCAGCTTGTGGAGCAACCACATTGAGCTGGCCATGTTCACGAACATCACATACAGAGGGCTTGAGGGATTGAAATTTCCAAGAACTGATGCGGCGGAATCATTTGAATTCTTCAGAAGAGAGGATTCCAACCAAGAATTTATGACAATCTTATATTTAATGCGGCAGAATGTGGCGAAATCGGAATTGGGGCGTGCGCTCATCACCTCCAATGGATCCTTGGTAGATTCCTCAATGAATTGGGTTAAATAATTCCTTCTTCGAGCATCAATGGCGTTGGAATTGGAACAGGTTTCGTTTTCACGGCAACCGAAACTATCCGAATTAAAGGATTCGAACATGGCCAGACAAATATAGGAGAGAATGGCATACCGGCAGTCGCCGGATTTGGCGTAGCGAATATTGGGGTAGATGGAAGCGGCGGCAAGTTCCAAATCCCACTTAGACTTATGCATCAGATCAATTAGTGCTCGAGTAAAGCGGTGAACTGCCCGACATGATTCCTTGAGAATGGAGTTGAATACTCCTACTGTTAGCTTGCTTTCGATCTTCTCCTCCGGCTGCTCGGAGGCGAGCTCGAGCCGCCGCTCCAAGAGGCGGTTCGTGGCCTCGGATTTCCGAAGGCGCTGCTTTAGTTCGGCGGACTCGGCGTCCTTCTGGTCGAGGTCGGACTGCATGCGGTTGACGACGGTTTCGAAGGTGCGCAGGAGACTCTGGTTCTCCTGAACTTCGGCGTCGAGGTGGGCGGAAAGGGGTAAACAAGGGTTAGGGTTTTGGCTTTGGGAACCGTTGGAATAGGCGCGCTTGAGATCGGAAAGCCGGCGGAGATGGGAGACGGCGGATCGATCGGCGGAGCATATGGCGTGTTGATCGAAGGGGGAATGAGCGGTCTGAAGGTGGAGATAGGCGGCGCGGAAGGTGGAAATTCCGGTGAACAGGGAGGAGATGAGAGCGTCCGGATTGGGTCGAGTCGGCGGGTCGGGTTTAAGGACGACCACTCGCTGCCCTGTGATAATCTCCTCCGGCGCAGCGTCAAGATCGGCGGAAGCGCCGTCATGGTTGTGGTGGTCGTCGTCGTCCTCCTCCTCCTCCGCGAAGAACTCGATTGTCTTGGTCTTGAAGGCTAAAGCAAACTTCTGCAGCATCCCGGAGAAGATATTTGGCGTCAGAAAAAAGAGAGAGGCATCGGAATGAACGGAGGGGACTAGGGCTCCCTTGAGTTGCTAGTTTGCTTTGCTCCGTTTTACAGAGGGATAGATTGGTGGAAGGTTTTTTGCTTTGCGGGGAAACGGTTAAGGGGGGATCTGAGAATCCACTGTGAGAGGATCGGCTTTATCCCCCTCCATTACCATTTTTTTTCGGTGGGATTGCAGTTCTTAGGGAATAAAGAGAGTGGGTCACATGGGACCAGACCTACTCCCATTGTCACATTCTCGTGTGGCCGGACCTGTATAGAGAATTTTGCTCAGCGTTTGGAATGCCTCTATTGCTGAACTGCCTGTGCCATAAAGGGTAAAATGTGTCATTTTGGAAAAAAAATTTAAATGGGTCTCGTGTCCTATTCTAGGAAAGCGTTTAAATAAACTCTTTCAAAATACCGGGTTCACCATTTTCCTTTCCAGCCGTCGAATCCGTCATTCTTAACCTAGGCGACGGCGGGAAGCGTTAAGCGTTATAACAAGAGGGAAAATTCGTGATCTGGTACTCATCACTCTGCGCATGCCTCCTCAAATCTCTGTCGACGCACTATAATCTCAGGCGGCGTCGACACCCTCATCCCTCTGCGCACTCCAGGTCGTGTGTGAGAGCAGACCACAAAAGAACAAGATAAAAGAGGTGCGAGTTTCTCTTGTCTCACTCTATTTCAAGTTCAATGCATTCAAGTCTACTATAATCAAGCTCAAGTATTTCAAGTTCACTGTATTTCAAATCAAACTGTATTTCAAGTTCACTGTCTTTCAAAACCAACTGGATTTCAAGTTCAATATATTTCAAGTTCAGCTGTATGTCAAGTTCTATGTATTTCAAATTCAAATATATTTTAAGTTCAGTTCAATTGTATTTTAAGATTTATGTATTTCAAATTTAACTGTATTTCAAGCTCAGTCCAACTACATTTCAAGTTATATGTATTTCAAATCCAACTGTATTTCAAGTTCAATGTATTTTCCTTCAAACTGTATTTAATTTAGTCTGCACAACTCGATTTCTTTTATTGTACTCAGATGCCAGACAACAAATATTTGAGTTGTCGTTGCGCAGTCTCTACTTTCGTTGCAAACTCCCGTCCCCTACTTGTGATTTCAGAGAACTCGAAGAGTGTTCTGGGGGAAGCCAATGTCTTGTCTTTATTCTCTATGTCAGCTTTGCCGCAGAATATTCCTCTCTTGTATGTTCTAGTGAAGATGTACAAAAGGGACAAGATGTGTTTCTTATTAGGAAATCATTACCTAAAGTAACTGTTAATAAATTAACGTTGATTCTTGAGCTACCAAACAGGGGTAGGGAATTCCGTTTTTCGGGACTCCCTTGCATGAAGCTTTCTCACAAAGACTTGCTTAATGAAATGCACATTCTTGTAAATGAGGAATGGTCAGAGGATCTCGAGCATAGACGAGTAAATATGCTCATTAGGTATTTGCTAATTGTTTTCTTATCCCCCCTTAAAACTCTCAAGATCCCAAAATGGCTGGGCGTGTTGGAGGTTGGCGGGGGTAATTATGCTCCTCCACAAACTTTGCAACCGTCAAATTCTGACCCTTTGTATCAGTTCTAAAATGACAACAAGCAAGACAACCAGTTCGAGTGTCTAATTTGCGAACTTAATTGGTGACGGTTTTGTGTGCTTCTTTTCGGACTTGGAGCAGGTATACTCACGTTCTTTGATAATTCTGGTGTGCGTCCAATAAATAATGTGTTCTTTACGAACACTAAATCCGATTTTATGAGCGTACTCACAATACAAAGCATAAACTTCTTCTTCGGACTGAACAACAAAGAAAGTATGATATTCTTTTTGGATCTGCAAGAAAAAAATAAAACACATTAGATTTATATATAGTTATAATGATTTGAATAAATACAGTTGTACTTTAATTATACAACTGAAGTCCAGCATTAAAATACAGTTGTAGTTCACATGATATGCTATCCTAAGAAACACTATATACAGTACAAACTATACAAAAATGAACCTCATTTGAAGTTCAACATTAAAATACAGTTGTAGAGTTGTAAATCACAAAAAAAAGACGACATGCTCGAAGAAAAATTAAAGAACCAATGCAGTTCAAGGAACAAGCTTAAGGAAACACTTTTGAACATTTCACAAACATTTCAATACTGCTGAACCTCATTTCACAAAACATTTTACCCCAGTTGCAAAAAATGTAGTATAGAAAACTTACATCACAATCTTTATCCATTTCGCCGTTGTAGGCCCCCATGTCAGTACTGTCATTCTCCATTAATCCCGGAGGAAGCGACGGAAGCTTGGCGGAGATGGAGACTTAGGCAGTGAATCTGATGAAATAGGCAAAAAAGTGATGGTCAAAGGAGGTAGAAACTCAGGCGGAAAATCTTAGGGTAAGCCAAAAGAAGTTTATGCAATTTTATCTAGCGGAAAAGTGAAAGGATGGTGGGGGCCGTGAACAAGTTTATTTAAACCAGTTCCTGGAATAGGGCACAAGACCCGTGTAAAAAAATTTCATCATTTTGAGTCTAGGCCCTTCAAACATCAGTTGCGATCGTGAATGACCCATTTTTGTTTTCCTTGCTCGTGCTCGTCTTCCCTTCTATGGGCATAAACAACCGCAGATATATTAGTTTTTCGCGACAAACCACATATCTACTAGTTTCCGACATCTCCTCTCAAAAAATTGAACACGTCGTTGTTCTCTCCCACGGTGTCAGTGAACGACAACATAGGGGTTTCAGATTAGTGAAGTTCTAGATTTGTGAGTTTTGTTTCCGCTTGGCTTTGAAGGACGTGGTTTTACCTCATCTTTTATTTTCCAAATCAGGGATGTTGTGTTGTGGAGCTTGGTAAATACTTCTAGTCATCTTGTTTCTCACACTGGTTAGCCCACATGAGCTTAGGGGAATCGAAGTATGAACCACTTGGAAATCTCCGGGGTTGACGACAGTGGGGGTTTGGGGGCGGCAACCCATGGCCGCGGTCCAAGGGACAACATTCCTGGTTTGGAGGGGCTCGGGGGCAACGCCTTCAGACCAAAAATTGTTTTGGGCTCTCGTAGGCCTGGGATCATCTTGATTCTAAATTAGAGTCAAGGCCTCTTGTCGGGTTGGGTCTTCTCCTGACCCGTGTTTTTGTAGTTTCATTATGTTAAGAGACTTAGACTCTTAGGGTTAGTTTTGTGACACATAGTAGAGGGCAGAAAAACCTGTTCGTGAAATAACGATCTGGAGCAGCCGTCAGAAGCAAGATGAGAGTTTGTCATTCTTGTAAGAAGAAGGGGAGAGGTTCTTAAGTGACTGTGAGAGGTTTTTCTCATAAGTCTAGTATGTAAACTCATCTCCTTTCTTTGATAATACAAGTGGAATAAGGGAATGGAGAGTGGACGTAGCCTGGAGTTGGGTGAACCTCTATAAATTTTGTTTTGTTGTTTGTTGTTGTACTTCTCTTGTGGGCACTATTCTCCACACATGTAAATCAGCCAAAGAACCATATATATTATTGTGGGTCAACTCAAGGCGCTCTTATACCGATCAAAAATTGAACCGTCTTAGCAATATGATTATTTATATGGAAAACCCCGGAAAGGGGAAAAATCACGTTGTCGGGTCTGTGTCGGCCAAATTTCTACTATCTTCTTTGTGTCGTTAAAAGTGTGAGTTGAGAACTCGAAGACGAGAGGCCGCCTCTCGTTACAGTAGTAATAGGAGAAGCATCGAGGGTGAGAGGACACCGCTCTAAAAATTAAATATTTTTTAGACTGGGGAGTGATGTGCTTCGTACTCTCTGCATTTTGCTGGTGGCGCACGAAAGTGGGAGTGATATGCTCGACATGATCTAAAGTCTGCAATTTATGCATGGAAGAGGGAAGATGCGCTCGACGCGATCTAGTATCGATTTCTTATATTGGATGCGAGCAGCGATGTCTGGAACGATGTGATCTGTGCAACATGTAATGTGCAATCTACGCGGTGCAATGCTCATGATGCAATATGCGCGGTGCAATGTGCACAGTGTAGTGTGTGCAGTGCAATGTGCACAGTGTACACTACATAGAGCTGTCACAGTTCCAGTTTGGTTCCGGTTCTACTAACACCATGAACCGAACCACTAAGGTAACGGTTCTTCATATTAGAACCAAAAACTTATTCGGTTTGACCGGTTCCAGTTCCAGCTTAATTTTTGGAACCGTCATGCCAACGGTTCCGGTTACAGTTCAACAAGAACCAAAACCAAACCGACCACTATCGGTTCGGTCCGGTTCCATGCGGTTCGGTCCGGTTCCAATCGGTTCCAACTAAAACCAAAATCAAACTTAACAGAATAAAATAAAAGCAGGTTGCAAATAGTAAAACTCAAAACAACATCAAAATAAAAATAATTTTGTTGCCACTTCTCGACGGTCTTTTCCACGATCGGTGAGATAGTATCAATTGTTTTCTTACGCGTGTAGACTTGCCACGAATTCTAGTTGGCATGCGCACGTCTCGTCGGCATGCTCAGCCGTAACAACCGCCTACAATTAGTTGTCTTTCATGATTACTAATAAATAGTAGTTGTATATCTTCTATATTTTTTAAATAAAATATTTCAAAAAAAATATATAAGTAAAATTAAAAATATATTATATAACTGTATAAAAATCAAAAATGCACTTTAGAAATTGACTTCAAATCGCATAAATGTCAAACCATACCATACAGTTTTTATGCGGTGAAGTTTTATTTGGTCCAAAATCGACCCCCTTTAGTGTGATTGCGGTTTGGGTTCAAACTGCACCAGCATCACTTATGATAATAAGTATAAATATTATAGATAAATTATAAAAGAATAGCAATATAATAATAATAATAATAATAAATAATAAATGGGTTGCGGTTCAGTTCTACTTCGGTCCGGTTCGGATCGGGTCTAAAAATCTTGAAACCGCTTGAGACTTGTATGTTGCGGTTCCGGTTCCGGTTACGGTCCAGATAATAAAATGTAAGAACCACATCCGGACCATTGTTGTTCACGGTTCCAAAATTCAAACCGTAACCCGAATAATTTGCGAACGGTTCGGTCCGGTTCTTTGCGGTTCCGATTCGGTTCTGGTTCGGTTTACGGTTTTCGGTTTTAAGTGACATCTCTAACACTACGTGATGCAATGTACATCGTGCAATCTGTTGAGGCTCCGCTCAAGATAGTCCACAATGACTCATTAGATGTGGAATGACCATTTATAGTATATCTAGTATAGAGTGATTCCCTAGAGTGACACGAAACCCAATGGATCGTTCCGGTTCTCGACATACACAAACATATAATTAATTCCTTAACAATCTTCTCCTATGTCCGCCATACACCCGACGTCGGAAAATGGGTGGTGTGTGTAATGTTCAACCAAGCATGAAACACTCACAACCGTGTTCATCACTCTTGTCAGAACACATTGGATGTTAAAAAACACTTGTATGACGCATAACAATTAATATAAATCACAGCAGTATCACATAATAGTCTAAAGTATGATCATAATACAAACTCAACATACTTAGTGGCTAATGATCAATAAAAGAGCAGAAGTAGCACAAACAATAAGTGTTCAAAAGAACTCAACAATGCTCTAAGCAGAGTTAAGCCAAAACTTAAATAACACTCTAGCTGTCATTATCCTCAGATATACAGTAGGGTATCCTCATAAGGATCCCAAACAACAAGTACTCCTCCATCATGAACATCTCTTATAATTTCCAACAAAAAATTTCATTTAGAATGAATTCAAACATATGAAATTGTATATGTATCTAGTTCTACTGTAAGAATATAATGCTTTAATTAGCTAAGATGACACTTTCACAGAATATTATAAGTTTTACCTCAAAAACTATTATCTGTTTTGAAAAAGACGATATATCTTATGGACTTCTGGACACCGTAGCTGTATCTGTGTTCCTATGTGAAATGTGACAGTTACTGTTCTTCTAAAGTTAACTTGAACTCATCAAGTGTGGAATGGAACCAATTAACAAAAGAAGGTCCAAACTGAGTCAGATCGTGTTGTCAAATGTGGAATAACACTCTCCTACTAGGTAAAGAAGATAAATCACGATGAAGTTGTTAACATCAAATATGGAATGAAATAACTCACCAAATTCATATGCAACAACCACGAACATCAGCGGAGCACAACACGCTTGCTTTGAAAAAGGAAAGTGGAAAATCAAAATATTTGGACTAAAGCTGAACTAAATCGCCCAACCTTGAACTAAGGATGAACATAAATCACTCTGAGTCTCATTTCCCTCACTGTTTTGATTAATCAGTTTTTGGGCATTCCTTTACTCAATGGATCAGCTAGGTTATCCTTTCATCACACATCGATCAAGGTGATAATACCTTGTTCTTTTAGATAATTCAGTAGAGCATGTCTCAGTCATACATGTCTTCTCTTAATATTAAAGTGGACATTCTTAACGACTTGAATTGTAGCTTTATTATCACAGTACAAGCTCAAAGAATTGAATTATAGCCTATACAAGGGAATGTCTAAAATCAAATTCCTGATCCAGTATGCCTCTTCATCAGTCGAAGCTAAGACAAACAACTCTGCTTCCATAGACGACAAAGCTATACAAGTCTGTCTTTTGGATTTCCAAACAACAACAGCTCCACTCATAGTGAATATAAATCCACTAGTAGACTTACTATTATCAACTTCTGAATACCACGAGGCATCAGAGTATCCATCCACAGTAGGAGGGTTACTGGTGTAGCACAGAGCATGATCTTTAATATCTATCAAGTATCTCATGATCTTATCTAGGGCATCACAATGCTCTTTGCTTGTGCTACTGGTAAATCGGCTCAGTATTCCAACAAAGAAGGCGGTGTCTAGTCCTGTACAACTTATGACATACATGAGGCTACAAATATTCTTCGAGTACTTTACTTGGTCAATGCTGGTCCCTACATTTGGACACAACTTAACATTTGGATCAGATACTGTCTCTATAGGCCTACAGTCTTTATAACCCCAGATAGAAAGAATTCGCTCTATATAAAGAGCTTGACTAAGAACCCTTGTCTACTATAGATTTCATTCCTAAAAGGGTGTCAACAGGACCAAGGTCCTTCATGTCAAATAATTTTGCAAGAGTGATTAAATATCCCTCACTAGAGCTAGATCTGACCCCAGAATCAACATGTCATCCACATACAAGCATATAATGATAATTTTATTTGACGTTGAGCGGCGATAAATGCACTTGTTAGAGAGACTGGACTGAAATCCAACTTTCTTTAACATTTGGTTAAATTTTATACGCCACATCTTAGGCGCTTGCTTAAGCCCATATATTGATTTATCTAGCTTGCACACTTTCTCTTTTAGATCTTTGTGTACATAACCTTTAAGTTGTATCATATAGATCTCTTCATCAAGTTCTCCATTTAAGAAGATTGTCTTTATATCCATCTGATAAACTATATAGTTCTCGATAGAAGATAAGGCAAGAAGAATCCTAATAGTTGATAGTGACAAATAGATGAATAGACATCAAAGTAGGCAATTCCCCCTGTTATTTATAACTCTTCGCTACTAAATGTGTTTTATATCTGGCTATGGACTAAAAGTATTTTCTAAGGGTAGTTAAACACCTAGAGGGGGTGAGGGTGAATAGGTTTGTTTTAAATTTTTTGAAACTTTTCAACTTTGAGCTTGGTGTGTGTTTAAGTTGGTAGTTAGATTTCATGATCACAAAACAACACACAAGATTTATAATGGTTCCCCTATCTAGGATACATCCACTTCCCCCTTCACCTATCTAGCAGTGTGCTAGATTCTGCTAACCCCTCCTTATACTCGGCTCTTTGAGCTAACACCTCGGATCCCCCGGGATCTTACAACTCAGAGATCAATAACACGTACAACTCAGACTTCTTCCAGTCCTACCTCAGAGACTAAATCCAGTGCCCTTCCTCAGGCACAACATCCCTACAGCTCAGAGTTAAGAAACACCTAAAACTTAGAGATCCACCCGATCTCCTATCTCAGATCTTAACCAAGATCCTATCTTAGATCCCCTCCAGGATCCTACCTCAGATAAACTTCAGGACCCTACCTCAAAGTTCAATAACTCCTACCCCAGACTCCTTCACAGTCCTACAACCCAACATTTATAAATTAGGCTTACAACTCAGATCTCACAGAGATCCTATAGGTTTGAGTAAAATTTTGATGAAACTAACCCTAGAGAAAAATCTATGAGTCGTCATCCTGGACTGTGTAGAAAATAATCCTCCTTCATAGCAACTAGAAAGTATATCTACAATATTGTATCATCTTGTGTTATGAAGATCTTCTGCAGAGCTTTGCTCCTTCAATGTAACGCCCCCAGTTTTCCTGTGATTGTTTAATCTTTGTTTGGCATTGCGTTGACGCGTTTCCGGCCTTTGCCATTGTTAGAGCGTCGTCTTAGCTCTTGAGGAGTTCTTAGTGGCTTCTTTTGTAGACTGTTTGCAAGGTTCCCCAGCTAGCCGGAGTCTGTTTTTGGTGACTCGGCAGAGCGTCTCAGGGAATGCTTGTGTTTTGGCGTCGAGATATGTTAGCCCGACTTTTGATCGTCAGATGTTATTCTCGACTTCGTCGTTGTTTTCATAGCATGTGAGTTTAGTTACGGTGTGAGTTTCGTCAAATTCTGAGATCGTTTGTTTTTCACATCAATGGCCGGTTTTGCTTGGCTTCATATGTATGTATATATATTAGCTTGATTTTTAGCTTATGATTTAGCTTGATTTACATATATATATATATATATATATATATATATATATATATATATATATGTATGTATATATATATATATATCTATGTATGTATATATATGTATATATATATATATATCTATGTATATATATATATATATATATATATATATATATATATATATATATATATATATATATATATATATGTATGTATATGTTTAAGCTTGAGTGCTGGAGCTTTTTTCAGTTGTTTTTTTGTGTGTATAAGTATATATGCTATTTATATTTATATTAGTGGCTGGATTTATTTTGATGCTAGTGGCCGAGTGAGTGGGGAGGGTAGATAAGTAGGGCCGGCTGGGTTTTCTTCTCCTCATTTCTCTTTTCCCAAGCCATCTGCCAGCTTCCAGCGAAAGGCATCGGATGACAGAGGTGCTGGAGCTCCGGCCGATGATTTCTGGAGGTTTAGAGTCTGGATTTCTCAGGTAAAGGTAGATCTGAGCTGCTCTCGCCTAGATCTTCCTCCCTAGGTTTGTATTTCTTATTTTAGGGTTGTCGTGGTTAGCTAGGGTTATTAGGGTTTGTTCTTCTTCCTCTAACAGCTTCAGGTTTGCCTCTTAGGTGGCCGACCTTGCCGTCGGTGCCGAATTTTGGAAGACAGTTGCTGTTTCCTAGAGGTAGAGGCAAGTTGCGCCCTTTGCCCTTGCGAACCTTGATTTTTTACTCCAATTAATCTTATTGTAGTAGATCGTTCTTTATTTTTCCTAGAAGCTAGGGTTGCTGCAGTTTTCATCCCAGCTAGATCTTGCTCAATTTTGTCCAGTTTTAATTTATTTTCTCTCTTCTTTTCATTGTTTTGTGTCCAGGTGGTGGCTGGAGGTAGGATTTTAGTTTTCTAGTTTTAGCCTAACTTGGGGGATAGCTGTAGCCGGGTAGACACCTTTTGGCTTTGTGTCGACACCTTTTGGCTTTGTGTCGACACCTTCTGGCTTTGTGTCGATACCTTCTGGCTTTGTGTCAACACCTTTTGGCTTTGTGTCGACACTTTCTGGCTTAGTGTCGACACATTCTGGCTTTGGTGTCGAGAGGGATTCGACACCTTGTGCTGAGTGTCGAGAGGGACTCGACACCTTCTGGCTTAGTGTCGAGAGGGAATCGACGCCTTTCTGCTTAGGCTGGTGTTTTTATCCTGAGTTGGTTAGGATGAGTTTATTTAGGGTTGTTGATGTTTCTCGGCTGTTTTTGAAGGCCGAGTCGTGAATTATGGCAGATGGTTTTGTTTGATGGCTCTGTGAGGGGTGGAGTGGTGTAGAGCCTTGGTCACCACCATTTTGGCCCCGGTATGGGCTGTTTGTTTTGGTGTGTTGCCACCATTTTGTCCCCGGGATGGGTTGTTTGTTTTGGTGTGTTGTCACCATTTTGGCCCCGGTTTGTGCTGGTTGTGTTGGTATGTTGGACCTTAGGGCTGCCACTGTTGAACCCTTGAGTATTTATGGGTCTTGTTGTTTGGATGAGGACTGTTTTTGGTCACCAACCCAGACCCATGACTTTACCACTGTTAATGATTCACAAGTTAGGACTGTTAGTTCCTGTCTGTAAACTTGTTATTTTGGCATATGCTTGCCTTGTTGCTGCTGCAGGTTTTTAGCATGGCATGTTGTTTATTTCTCGCACTTGGTGCGTTTTGATCTTGCCTTGGGCAGTGTTTTACCCTTGTTGTATTGTTCACTTTACCTTCGCTTTTTTGATAGCACTTGTTGTGGGGTTGTTAAGCCTCTCTTTTATTACTTATGAATCTAATGCTCCACTTCATTTCATTCTATTCTTGTTAAGTTATTCTTTCTTTGAATGCCTCAGGTTCAGGTTGTGGCCGATTGAGCGGCTAGTGTTCTGGTGGAGCTTGCTTGTGGCCTCTGGGGTAGCTGAGTTTGCTGTTCCTCGATTTGGTGAGGTAGTTTTCTTCTTTCTGTATAGACATACATACTCACCAGTGGGTTCGTGTCAGGTTGTTGACGCCCACTGTTGGCTTTCTTGTGATGCTAGATATGAACTGTGAACTGCTAATTTTTGCCTTTTTGGAGGTTGTTTACTTGCTTCTGGGAATGATTTATGCTAGGTTGCATGTTAGGTATTTTAAACCCTAAAAGCATCACTATATGTACCTCATGTACGTCATGTTTATAAATCTAAAGCACTACTTTCCCAAGTAACGTAAAAACTATTTTTTTATACTATATTAAATTTAGAGTCGTGCGTACCCTGAGTCGTCCCTCGGGGACACTTATGTTCATTTAGAATATCAACTTAACCAAAGTATTTTCCGCTGCGTATAGATATATTTTTAATTGTGGACTAGCTGATCCACTGTGCCGAGGGATACAACTATCAAATTTAACTGGTTTTCTTTCATATTAAATTATGATCTTATCCAAAGAATTAGAGTCTAAGGTTTTTCCTGAGCGTGTGCAGTTATCCCCTGCACGACGTGGCATCATGACACATATTTTTTCTTGCTCTGATATGATTTAATTGTTGAGAAAATGCGGGTCATGACATTCAAGCTTGAGAAAATTTGAGTTCTGTGTAGCAGGCTTGAAGATGAACAGTGAAAAATCTTGAGCCCTGTTAGCTGACTTTTGTAGAAAAAAATTAGGGTATTGAGAGATAGCCAAAAAATCTTATAAAGATTGACCTTGCTCTGCTTTTATATGACGACCATGACATGTAACGCCCTGGATTTTCTGATGTTTATTTTAATCCCTTAGTGACATATTTTGACGTCAGGGAATTACGTTGACACGTAGTTTACGGGTATCGTTGCTGGAGCGTGACTTTTACTCATTTGGTATCTGAGGTTTTAGCCTAGAATATCAGCTCGGCTAATTTCCTGTGAGTTTTGATATTCCCTTGCGAGCCGGGGTTCGTTTTGGAACACGGCGGAGCCTTTTGGGATATTTGATGTTTTAGGCTTCGGAGAGGTTTTTCCCGAGTTTAGTTTGTCGAATCTTAAATTCGACTTTGTTGTTGGATTTGTAGCATCGATATTGAATTTCGGTGCGAATTTCGTAGAAATACGAGTTGACTCGAGTTTTTGGGTTATTTGGATGTTTCATTATTAATAATGAATAATAATCTTACTTTGATATAATATTATGATATGATATTATATTATATCATGTATATAATATTTTAAGATATTATATATTATATGCAATGGATAAAGATAAAGAGTACTATTCATAATCTTCCTCCCCAAGCTATCAGACCGAGAGTGCGGAAGAAGAGGGCGGCGGGTTTTGCAAGGCTTTTAGCCACCACTTGTAGGAGCTCCGGTGCATAAAATCGTCGTCGGAGTGTAGATCCGGAAAGCTCTCACCAAGATCTACGCATTGGTGGTAAGTATTTTTGCTTTCTTGGATTTTTAGAGATTAAGGTATGCAGTTTTGATCTTCTCTCCTCTCGAAAAGTTTCAGGAATTGCTGCTAGGTATTTTTGTGGCCCGATCCGTGAGGAGGGTTGCTAGTGTTGCCGGAGTTCGGCGAGATTTGAGGCAAGTGACGTTTTCCCCTTGCTTATCCTTTACTTCCTGTTAGTATGAGTAAGATTCGCCGTCTCCTGTTAGTATGAGTAATTTCGTCGGTTTATACAGCTATTAGTCTAAGTCAGGATTAGTGTAGAAGGTTGAGCGTTGAGTGGGCTGAGAGGCTAAGTAAAAAGCGTTGAGTATGCTTGATAAATTCAACGCAGCATTGAGTGGGCTAAGAGGCTATGTAAAAAGCGTTGAGTGTGCTTAATACACTCAACGCAGCGTTGAGTGGTCTGAGAGGCTAAGTAAAAAAGCGTTGAGTGTGCTTGATACACTCAACGCAGCGCTGAGTGGTCTGAGGGGATAATTAAAAAGCATTGACTGTGCTGAATGCACTCAACGCGGCATTGAGTGAATACTTGGCATGGAGTGAAAAAAAGCGTCGAGTGTGCTGAATGAACTCGACACAACATTTAGTGAACTCGACGCGGCGTTGAGTAAAAGCAGAATCGTTGAGTTAGCTGGTTGGCGTCGAGTGCGTTGAATACACTCAACGCGATGTCAGGTGTACTCAATGCTTTCGCTAGACTTAGTATGACACTGAGTGCGTTGAATACACTCAACGCGGCATCGAGTGTACTCGACGCATTCCCCTAGACTTAGTATGGCGCTGAGTGCGTTGAATAAACTCATCGCGGCGTCGAATGCACTCGACGCTTTTCCCTGGACTTAGTATGACATTGATTGCTTTGAATACACTCAACGCGGCGTCGTGTATCTACATCATTCATCATGTATACTCGGCGAATCAGTTTGGACTTAGAAATTTCTCCCCGAGTTAAGTTGCATTCGATGAGTATGACTTGAAGTGATTTGTTACTTGAGTGTTTATGGATGTTAAGTATGGATTTTGGTTGGCAGTGGATACAGGACCTCCAACCTAGTGCCAAGTTGTGAATCATTATACTGCTGAAGTTATGTTTTTGGACTGTGGGGTTAAGTTGGACAAAGTGGCCATCACCACAGTACCTTGTTTATAAGTTTGGATTGATGGGTCGAGTTGGACATTGAGGCCACCACCCTAGTGTCTTATTGAGATATTTGGACTGCCTGATTGTGTTGGACAATGTTGCCACCACCGCAGTACCTTTTTGAAATATTTTGGGTCTGTAAGTTTGGGTTGGACAATGTGTCCATCGACTCAGGGTCATTTCTTACCAGTGTTAATGATTCACATGAGTAGAGTTGTTAAGTCTCTTTTCTCGTTTTGTACAGGTATATGTCATTCTGCTTTTTTTTGCAGATATTCTCGAATCATGGTTTTGTTTCGTACTTGGTGCAACTTTCTTAATTTTGAATTCAATAAGTAAATCTTTTATCATTGTCAGATGATTCATTGCTAAAATTTGCTAGGTTACTTATGTTTGGGTTGGTAACTCTTTATTCCTTTTTGATTTATTGCTAACCCTTTTAATTTTTGATCTCCACTTGTATTTTCATTATTGTTGAGGTGTTCTTTCTTTGAATGCCTCAGGTTTGGATAAGTGGTCGGTTGAGCGGCTAAGGTTGGTTTTTGGCTGGTACTCTGCAGCTGTCTCTTTTCCTCACTGGTTGTGAGGTAGTGTGCTATTTTATTCTTGTTGATACATACATACCTTTGAGTGGGTTCGTGTCAGGTTGTTGACGCCCACTGGATTTTTGTATAATGTTAAGTACTTGTTAGCTGCTATGTTGAAGCCAAAAATTGACCTCTGTGGAGTTCGGGGTCCCAAAAGAGGGGTGACCTCACACTTACTACACTCAGGAGAACGTCACAGGCCAAAAGATCGAGAAGCTAGGAACGGACCGTCGGCTCTAGCGCGAAGGTCCCACCTCCCACCCGGAAGACCTTCGAAGTATCTCCCTCCCTAGCCAATGCTGAGCTAGGTGCCTTGGAGGAAGAAAGCAAATGGATTTTTGTGGCTGAAATGCAATGCTACCCAAGGCACCCTCGAGGGTCTATTTATAGTTTTCCAACTACTGGTCTACAAAAAGTGTATTCCTGTTACCCTAAAATTACTAAAATGCCCCTGAGCTGGCCTGCCAATAGCTAAACTCCGCTATTTTGAGGAGTTAAATGCAGACCAGGGGTATTTAGGTAATTCCAGGTCTGGGTCCCACTAGGAGTGAGCTCTTCCTGCTGAGCTCTACGAGAACCCTACTTGCTCTAGGAGCAAGCCTTCCCGCCTACCCTGGGCGAAACCAGAAGTATCACTCAACGCCCAAAAGGCTGGCGGGAGCGTCGAGTGGAGAAGCCTCACTCAGCGTCAAGGGGTTTCCACCGATCCGAGACGTGAGCCCTTTTGCCTGCCCAAGTTCAGCCATGGCCTAAGCCTACAATCTGCGCTCGACAAACTGTGCCCTTAGTTCGACAAAACGATCTCAGCAAACTGTGCTTCTCAACCCCACAGGCGAGATCCTTCCCACCTACTCGGGGCGAGAGCCCTCCTGCCTGTTTTCTTACTTGACCCAATTGTATGCCCAAAACTAGCCCAATCCGGATCCTTGAGGGGACCTTGGTCCTACCCAACGAATATGGGGTTGTGCACAATCCCCGCTCTTTGCGAGATAACCTTGTGCTCGGAAAGGCTCGTCCAACCCCAGATATTCGGTGGGTATATGCTGACCTGGCAGAGAATCTTTCAGTAGACCCCTCCTTTGCTCTATAAATATGCCGCTGAGTTGGTCCCTCAAGCCATCTCTATTGTCCTTACTCCATGCGTGGGCCTCTGCCAATCTATGAAGATGCGTGCCAAACCCGCCGAAAAGCCGCTCTCAAAAGAGCTTCAGGCTCGTCTCGCGGCTGCCCAGGCACGAGCTCGCGCCAATTATGACATGGTTGCCCCCTGGCTGATGGGCAAGTGGCCTGCCAGCGAGAGAGCGCTGGGCGAAAAACCAATTGGTGAGAAGCCCGTCGGAGAGAAACCAACCGGCGAGAGGCCAGCCGCCAAGGAGCCAGATGGCGAGGGTTCCCGCCCTAAAAAGAAGAAGAAGGCTAAATCAGTGAGGCGCAACCTGCTGAAAGAGAACCGAGCCCTGATGAGTCCACATTTTACACTGATTTTTGGACTCATCTGGGCCAGTTTTATCGTCTTAGCACTACACTTGAGAGCCATTATTACTTATATTTGCTTACGTGCCTATTTCACGATTAAGTGCACTATAGACCCGTTTCTGTGTGCTTTATGTGTTTCTGTGTTTTTGTTGTTCTTTAGCCTTGTCTTGGGAATGTGGTGTTCACGTTCCGTGCCTATCTGCCTCTTCTGCTGGTGCAGGGTTCGTGTGCGTGCTCCGGAACCGCTCGGGAGACCCCGACAATGCAGGAATACTGTGCATGACCACTGGACTTAGTGCGCACGACCACGGGTCGTGCGCCACCGATCGTGCGCATTACATTCTGATTTTCCTAATTCTTCCCGGGTAATCGCACGAGCACTGGCCGTAGTGCGCACGACCACTGGTCGTGCGCCACTGCTCGTGCGCGTTTTGCCCCTTGCTTTCGGCAATTCTGTCCCTACCAATCGCACGATCAGTGGATTTAGTGCGCACGACCACTGGTCGTGCGCCACTGATCGTGCGCATATATGTTGAAGCTTCTTATCCAGGTTGCAGGTCTATTTGGAAATGGTGCACGATCATCGACCGACAGTGCGCACGACCACTGGTCGTGCGCCACTGATCGTGCACACTGCTTTTGTTGCCTCCATATTTAAGGCCCTGCTCCGCGATTTAGGTCAACGCCCGTCATTTGCTGCGATCGGGGAGTGCGCGGGAATCACCATTTTACTTCTCCATCTGCTCCATCACCTCCACCTTCGTCGGGAGTCCGTAGCCAGCTACTCCAAAGCATTTCAAACTCTCCGGCGAAGCCCTCGGCCATTGACAACTTCAACTCCAAGCTTTCCACCGGAGTTGGTGAAGAAGACAACCTAGAGAACGGACTTAAAGGCCTTCGAGGTGACAGCTCGTTGGTACCGGAAGCCTCCTTGGACTGAGCCCGGAAGCGGATTGACAACTCGCTATTCCGGCCACGACCTTCGGTGGATCTTCACTCTCTTTTGGTTTACTCCTCTTCCCATTCCTCTGTAGTATGGAATGGTTTAACATTGTAATGAACATCAAGTTTTATTCTATATTTAATGGGATGTTAGTATTTTTCTTATGCTTGTGAGTAGTGTCTGTGAATGCGCCTCGCTCACTCCACATCCACCCCATACATGTGTCTCACCCGATTGCACTCCACACAAGAACACTTCCATCCATTAGCTTTCCGTCCACTCGCCCAACCGAAGTTCGGCATCGCGGCCGAAACACCCACTTCACCTTGCGAAGCGGTGCCTTCGAACCGCATAGCTTTTGCTAGTTTATTAGATCAAACAACCGCAATCTCTCAAGTTCCCTTTTTACTCTTTTTCTAAGTATAACTCTCATAACAATATTTTCTGAACTGTTGCCGCTCTATGCTAATTGCATTCCTCAAGAGACCGACACTCGGGAATTTATTCCCAAACTTTATTACTTGTGCGACCGGTGCGCTTGCCGATTTACACGCATCAGGTTTTTGGCGCCGTTGCCGGGGAATGCAACTGTAAAGCGACTCAGGATGACTGAAAATATTGTTATAAGAGTTAGTGTTTTTTTTACTGTTGTTTCCTTCTAGTGTGTAGTGTTTGCCACAGTGAATGCAGGGTCGAGGAACAGGAGATCTAGTAGCCTACTACCCCTTTTCATTCAAGCCACCCTCAATGACTACGATTCAGCAGAAGACTTATAAAGCAAGCCTTATCAACCTCACATTCCAAGCAGAAACAGGAAATAACAGTTTCGAGATCTCGCCTGGCTTCATCGAATACATCATCGAAAACTGTCAATTCAGCGGAGACGGAAAAGTAGATGCATTATGCCACGTGCAGCGGTTCTTAGAAATTTACAACACTTGTATGCCAAATGCTGCCAACAACGAGCAGCAGAGGATCCGACTCTTCTCCTTCTCGCTGAAAGACGAAGCAAAGCGATGATATCAAGATATCCGGAAGGGAATATCCTCTTCCTGGAAACAACTCAAAGGGAAATTTTTGGCCAAATTCCGACAACCGATGCTAGCAATAGACAATTACAAGGAGCTCATCACCTTCACCCAAAGAAATGAAGAGACCTTATTCGATACATGGGAGCGTTTCCAGTCCCTGTGAAGGGAATGCTGCAGAGTGGAAATGTCAGACATCCTCCTAATCCAAACTTTCTACTTCGGCATCACGGACAGATTCCGACCATTACTTGATGTCGCAGCCGGTGGAACTCTGTTTAACAAATCCAGCGAGGATGCCTGGGAAGTTATAGACAACATTGCCCAAACTAGTAGGCATTGGAACTCTCCGCCTTCTCCCGACCTTCCGATAGAGATAAATTCAGTAGTCTCTGATGAAGCCACCGACCACAATCTCTCGTCAAAGACAGAGCAATTTTTTGCTTACGTGTGCAAAATGATGGAGATGTTCAATGACCAAGCCACCACCATTCAGCGCCTACAAACCGCCATAGGGATTCTCACGGAAACATTATTATGTTCAGTCAATCAAAAACAGGAAACGGTACATACTATGAGATTGAGAAGCGGAAAAAGCCTAGAGAGGGTCTCGCCTCCTGACCCTCCCGCACAATCACTCCGCGAGACCATCGTCGATTTGATAAAGGAACCTCCGTCCTCACTGACCACACAAGAACACTTCCATCCATTAGCTTTCCGTCCACTCGCCCAACCGAAGTTTGGCATCGCGGCCGAAACACCCACTTCACCTTGCGAAGCGGTGCCTTCGACTCGCATAGCTTTTGCTAGTTTATTAAATCAAACAACCACAATCTCTCAAGTTCCCTTTTTACTCTTTTTCTAAGTATAACTCTCATAACAATATTTTCTGAACTGTTGCCGCTCTATGCTAATTGCATTCCTCAAGAGACCGACACTCGGCGATTTATTCCCAAACTTTATTACTTGTGCGATCGGTGCGCTTGCCGATTTACACGCATCAAGTTTTTGGCGCCGTTGCCCATCGAGATTCACGACATCGATAGTGAGGGGAAGTGAGTGGAGCTCACCACAGAGCTAGTCTACCACGCCTTCGGTTTCTTTTCATTGTTTTTATTTTCCGAGCAAGGAGACAACTATATTTTTTGTGGGCGCCCATCTGGGAGCCAAATGCTTTTTTTATATATACTATTTGAACTGCGAATACAGGTATTTGGTCCACCTTAAGGACGGTAAATAAAAGGGCTTTCGGGAGACAACCCAAGTTGGACCGTTTGGTCCTATGCTGTGTTTTGAGTTCTTTTTATATATTCATATATATATATGTGTCCATATTTTGTTTGGCGTGCCTATTTCAATCGCAGGTGCAGGAATTTTTTTTGAGGCGCGGTAACTTGGCCGCACTTGGACATCTCATTGCACGACTGGTATGCTCAATTTTGAGCATAGGTACTTCCTACCCTAGTTATTTATCATATTTGGAATGCTTATTTTTACTAGTTGTCGACTTTAAGTCTGGGGGGGGGGGGAGAACATGCATGTGGTCACTACACAACACATTCTGTTGCATACCAGTTTCTTGTTTAATTATTTCTTGATCTCTGTTGCACACACTGAATCACCCACACGAGTACGCTCTTATCCACGCGCACAACCCGAGTCAAATGTATTGTTTTTGTGTAAGCTTTAAAATAGTGGTGCTGGCTTAGGATTTCAGGATTGAGTAGTTCGAAACTCATGCAGTGCTCCTAATCGAGTACTCATGGTTTGTGTAGAACTAGGGTGGAATTAATTTTTCTTTATGCTCGTAGATTTATATTTTTCTGCAGACGTAAATATTGTTTGTACTACTCAAAATCTGAATCTGGAGTAATCGAACGATAATGTAGGAATGTGTGTAGCCGCCACTAGACTCATATTGCTCGAGTCGGGAGGAAGGATCCTCTTTCTCGGTGGCTAAGAACTTGCCCTAAGCTACTCTCGAAGCATTGGTGCACGGTTAGTCAAGCGTGAGCATGACGTAGGCCCTTATTTTGGCTAGTTTGAGCCTTGTTTAGCCTTTCCTACCCCTTAACCGTTGCATGCCAAATTTGTGTCTACCCCTTCTTTGATCCAGCTCCACTCACATTCACCAAGGCCTGAAGCTAAACCCACCATCGCAATCAAATGCTTGAGCTTGTTTGTATTTACTATTTTGCCAATGTTGTGATATGTGGACATCGTTTAATGTGGTGCTGAATTCCTTCACGTTTTGATTACTACGTTTGGGGGATTGCAAGGGCAGAAAAGAAAAAAAACAAAAAGCAGATAAGCGAAAAAGAAACAAAAAAAGAGAGAAAAATCTGAAAGTATTGCTTTGAGAATTCTATCCCCATCGTATTTATTGATTTTGGTCGGGTTAGGCCGTGTACACGCCCGGTTTTCAAGCTCAGTCTGGGGGTGTGTTACACATACATTTCTAAGTGGCTGTATTGGTTTAGGTTTTTATTCGCTCGCTTTGGTTGCGTGAAGCCTTCATGTTTATCATTGACTACCAAACCTTAGCCTAAGCCCCATTTTCTCCTACAAGTCCTACTGATTCACGCTTGAGTCAAACCCGCACCGTGGAGAGAGTGTGAACGTGCAAGCGTATGGTCCCCGACATTGGTGGATTCCTTTGGAGGTGATCCTGAGTCCCGAACTTTGGCAATGCACACCTTAGTGGCCTGCCTACTTTCTTCCTACACATGATCGCAAGATTCTCTAGAATTCTAATTTTGAGCAATTACAATATTTATTTACGTCTGTCTAATAGTTTAAACTACGTCGTATAATTAAAAAGTTTTTCTATTATATCTTCTATGCTCATGATGTATTTGATGTCTCGTCTTACTTCTTTTTGAAATTTCTGAGCCAGCTAGCTATTTTCTAGTCCACGGAGTGATGATTTGCTCGGGACGTGCAAATGGTTAAGTCTGGGGGTGTGATGAGTCCACATTTTACACTGATTTTTGGACTCATCTGGGCCAGTTTTATCGTCTTAGCACTACACTTGAGATCCATTATTGCTTATATTTGCTTACATTCATATTTCACGATTAAGTGCACTATAGGCCCGTTTCTGTGTGCTTTATGTATTTCTGTGTTTTTGTTGTTCTTTAGCCTTGTCTTGGGAATGTGGTGTGCACGTTTGGTGGCATATCTGCCTCTTCTGCTGGTGCAGGGTTCGTGTGCGTGCTCCGGAACCGCTCGGGAGACCCCGACGATGCAGGAATACTGCACACGACCACTGGACTTAGTGCGCACGACCACTGGTCGTGCGCCACCGATCGTGCGCATTAAATTCTCATTTTCCTAATTCTGCCCGGGTAATCGCACGAGCACTGAACGTAGTGCGCACGACCACTGGTCGTGCGCCACTGCTCGTGCGCGTTTTGCCCCTTGCTTTCGGCAATTCTGTCCCTGCCAATCGCACGATCAGTGGATTTAGTGCGCACGACCACTGGTCGTGCGCCACTGATCGTGCGCATATATGCTGATGCTTCTTATCCAGGTTGCAGGTCTATTTGGAAATGGCGCACGATCATCGACCGACAGTGCGCACGACCACTGGTCGTGCGCCACTGATCGTGCGCACTGCTTTTGCTGCCTCCATATTTAAGGCCCTGCTCCGCGATTTAGGTCAACGCCCGTCATTTGCTCAGATCGGGGAGTGCGCGGGAATCGCCATTTTACTTCTCCAGCTGCTCCATCACCTCCACCTTCGTCGGGAGTCCGTAGCCAGCTACTCCGAGGCTTTTCAAACTCTCCAGCGAAGCCCTCGGCCATTGACAACTTCAACTCCAAGCTTTCCACCGGAGTTGGTGAAGAAGACAACCTAGAGAACGGACTTAAAGGACCTTCGAGGTGACAGCTCGTTGGTATCGGAAGCCTCCTTGGACTGAGCCCGGAAGCGGATTGACAACTCGCTATTCCGGTCACGACCTGCGGTGGATCTTCACTCTCTTTTGGTTTACTACTCTTCCCCTTCCTCTGTAGTATGGAATGGTTTAACATTGTAATGAACATCAAGTTTAATTCTATATCTAATGGGATGTTAGTATTTTTCTTATGCTTGTGAGTAGTGTCTGTGAATGCGCCTCGCTCACTCCACATCCACCCCATACCTGTGTCTCACCCGATTGCACTTCACACAAGAACACTTCCATCCATTAGCTTTCCGTCCGCTCGCCCAACCGAAGTTCGGCATCGCGGCCGAAACACTCACTTCACCTTGCGAAGCGGTGCCTTCGACCCGCATAGCTTTTGTTAGTTTATTAGATCAAACAACCACATTCTCTCAAGTTCCCTTTTTACTCTTTTTTTTAAGTATAACTCTCATAACAATATTTTCTGAACTGTTGCCGCTCTATGCTAATTGCATTCCTCAAGAGACCGACACTCGGGGATTTATTCCCAAACTTTATTACTTGTGCGACCGGTGCGCTTGCTGATTTACATGCATCAAGCCCCGCCTACCCCAACTACAAGCCGTGTCGATATCCTCGCTTCTCTGCCGGAGGTATTTTTAGATCCTTTTGCACGTCCCATTAGCGCGAACATTTCGAGAGTTTGATCATAGATGTATGTTGAAAAACCACTCCTTTCACAGGGGTCGGTGCCTAGGGATTCCATCGGCTTTCCGTCTGCGGACTTAGACCGGCCAGCCTCTGCAATGAGGATCTGCCTTCCGCTTCAGGGGCCGCTCCGCCCAATCCCCTAGCTGGTCAAACCAATCTGTTACCCGAACTCACCCTCCCTGCTAGAGGGGTTAACCCCGAGCTGTCCTCTCCCGCGCCGAGACCTCAACCTCTGGCAATAGTGGGAGCCCTTATTCCCCCATTTGGCGAGACCAGCCCACCAGAGCGCAGGACCTTTCGCCCGGGTCGGGGCAAGCCGCTCCATCTGCTTTTCGGAAAAGGCACAGAAGATCAGCCCGACCCCTCTCGCTCTCCGTCAGGGAAAGACATCCCTCACTCCCCAGGCAAGCGAGAGCCTCCCCACTCTTCAATCACCATCCCCCCTCCTCTTATTCTGACTGTTTCCTGTTTCTTTAGAGTCAAAAGGCTAAGGGGCTGAAAGGGATGAAAATTAAGAGGAAGTAGAAGCAGAAGAAGAAGAAGAAGAAATAAGGGAAGACTCGCCCCTCCCTTCCGCTAGCGAGATGGAAGACTTTCTCGAGGGCCCCTGGAGAAGAAAGGCGCGAAGGCGGAGGATCGCAATAGTCTTGTCGATGCTCGCGCGACAGCAAAGGGCCAACTCCGCAGCGGTGAAGAGGATCCACAAAACGATGGAGCGGCGACTGGCGATTGTTGAGCGGGACTGCGCAGACCTCCTTGGCGGGCGGGATCCCATGATACGGCTTCCGGTGAAACCTCACTTGGGAGGCACATCGCGCAGATTCGAGATCAGCTCCGCCTGGCCAACCGGGGGCTGACCACCCTGACGGCCTTCTTCGACCCTCGAGACCCTCCCAGGTCTGGCCGGCGAGAACTAGATCGTTGGCGATGGGTGCCATACTAAGCTCTTAGGGTGATCCCCTTCTTTACCCATCGTCTTGGCCTACCTCTTCCCTTTGTACCCTTTTCGCTTTTTAGCGCCGGATAATTTCTTATAAGCATTGCGTGTTACTGTTGTTTTTATTATTTTTTACTATTGTTGCATGGGATTCTCGCCCAGCGAGACCTTATCTATATCTGTTTTTTTCTAGCTCCCTTTTGCATGCTGTCTTTAATACCTTGTGAACGCTTGATTCATACGTCTCGCTCACTGCTTCTCGCGTACTGAGGCCGTTTGCCTTTTTCCCAGCCTCCCCTGGAGGGTATTGCTTCCCGCCAAACCAAGGAGAACTGACGCGACAGGATGGAAATCGAGGAGTCAAAGCGTCCGGAGTCGTTGACTCGTTGACTTTTCCTCCGCCGCATTTCTTAATAACTCATAATTACCTTGCTTTCTATAAATAGGTCAATCCACCTACCCCATTCACCCCGAGATGCCAGGCAAGAGCAGCGCAAAGGCTCTCGTCTTCGCATTCCCCTCTCTTTTCTCTCCTTCCTCCGAGATGCCAGGCAAGAGCGACGGCCGCTCCAAGTGGGCACAGTCTTTCCTTGATCACGCCTTCCCGCCTTGCAGGCTCACACAAGCGGAATTCGTCACCATAAGCAAGAACTTCATCCCGCCCGGGTTCACCACGCGGAAACCTGGGCGCGAGGACAGGGTGAACCTCGTGCCGGAAGGGTAGCTCGCCATTCCCCTGTAGCATTTCGAAGTGGGCTTCCAGCTCCCCCTCTGGCCTGAGGTGCGTCAGGCCATGCGCTACTACGGGGTGGTGCCCGCTCAGCTCAATCCCAACTCCATTGCCCTCCTTGTGGCTTTTGCCTGCTACATGCGGGCGGAAAGGATCGAGTTCAATTTATCGATCTTTCGGAAGCTGTTCAATTTCCGAGCCAAGGGAGGGTCGGTCTTCCTTTTCGGCCAGTCGGTGAAAACGGCGGGTCTTGCTAACAAGCACCACCACTTCGCGAAAAAGTTCGTTTTCATCGCTGGGCCTTTCGGTAACATCCCTCTCACCCCCATTCAGTACGACGACGCGACTTACAAGCCCCCCACTCTCGGGGAGCGAGAGGGCGCTCTCGTCGAATTCTTCGGCTTGAAGGTTTTCGACATTCCCATCCTCCGGCGAGACCTGGGAGCCATCCAACCGGTACCCCCCGGCGAAGGTAACTTTCTGGATTTAACTTGCAAAAGCTTATTTCGACGGAAAGACTAAAATACTACAGGCGTTGCAGGTGAGCGAGATCTTCCCGTCCACCAACCCTTCGATGAGATCGGGGCCCTCTCCGACACCCTGGCTCTCGCCAAGGCGGCCGCCGTCGCCTGCCGGAAGGAGCCGGGAGTTTCCTCCGCACCAAGCGTTCCGAAGCGGAGACCAAGCTCCCTCCCAGCCCCTTTTACAAAAAATCAAAACCAACCACCGCGGAAAAAAGGCAAAACGGTGATATCGACATCCGCTGAGACCCCCGCCGCGACCCCTTCCGCTACCGCCAAGGCGGATGCAGCCCGGCCTGCCGCAGAGACTCCCGCAGAGACCTCCTCCATTGCCGGCGAGGCGGATGCTGGCCTGCCTGCCGTGGAGATTCCGGTCGAGCCCTCTCGCGGTCCGATGCTGAGCGGGCACCGGAACTTCGGCTTCGGTGATAAGTATAAGGACACAGAGGGCTTTCCTTTGCTCCAGTGGGACCCTACTGATAACCGCATAGCTGTTTCCACCCTTCTCCCCTCCTGGAGGGAGGGAGACAATGTCACCGGCCACGCCTTCGTGCTGGGCTACGGCCTCTATAGCCGGGAAGATGCCGACTCCTTCGACAGGACAACGACCAAGGCTCTTGTTTTCGATGCCGCCCAGGCCCAGCTTCGCACGGTCCAGCTTTCGCACATGGCCGGGCGCCGCACCCTAGCCATAGAGCGGAACTTCGTCGATATGCTTAGGGTGATGGATGCCTCGGTGGCGGAAGCTGCCACCCTGAAGGCTGAGTTGGCCGCCGCCCAACAACTCCTCTCCACTCGCCCGACCCCCGAGGTAAGTAGGACCCTCCAACATTTCTCACCCTTCCATACATTTACGCCTTTCGCCTGAATGGATCGCCTCGCAGGATCTCGGGGAAATTGAGCTATCCGCGCGCGAGTGTCCCGCGCCTAGGGTGAGAACCAGGTATTGCGGGCCGAGGTGAAGCGTCTGGAGGAGGCCCTAGCCCTGGCCATGGATCGGCTGTCGCGGGAGGAAAGAGTAGAGTGCCACCATTACTCTGTCTATGAGATGTACGTGATCGTCCAAGAGAATGCGCAAGCGACCACGAAGATGGTAATCGAGGTTTTGCGATGGTCGGAGCTTCTGAACGAAGGAGGCGAGATCCTCACTGCGTGAGGGATCCTGCCTTGGTTGTTCGAGCCCATCACCCGAGCTGCGGGAGAGGACAGCTCTCCGGCCGATGACGCGACGGAGCTTGCGGGAACTGGCGGCTGCTTCCCCGGCGAGTCCTCCGGCTACTCCCCCAGCAAATCCTCCGGCGGGACCTCCAGCGGTAGCAACAGCGGTAGGTCCAGCGGATCCCGCGAATCGGCTCAATAGCCTATGTGTCCGCTGTCCTGCTTATTGTAACCTTGTTTTGAGTTCGTTACAATTAACTTTTATGAACTGAGTTACTGTAATCTTTGTACAGGTGGCAGAACCCCCTCACTGCTTTCTTACTCCTTTTTGAATGTGGAAAAGTTTACTTTGTCGCTGGAATGCTTGTCATCTTTACGCGAACCCTAGGCTCTTAGGTGACAACTGCCTTCCATTCAAAGAGTTGACTAAGTGGGATCTGTTAGAGAGGATATGCCGAGAGCCTTGCCTTAAAGGCTGCGCCCGGAATCCCTATCGAGTCATACTTGCCAGGGTCCCCGGCCAAATGATCGTGGCGAGAGCCTTTCAGAGGACCCGGATGAAAACCCTGCAGGGAGATTTGTGCCGAGAGCCCTGCCGGGAGGGTTGTGTCGAGAGCCATGCCGGGAGGGGTCCGGGTCATTCCCTCCCTACTTAGGACTTGAAAGTGTTCAATTCTAAACCTGTTAACAAAGGGCTTTGTGACTCCGTCATGATTTCAACTGCCCCATCTGCTTGACGTAAACCCAGCCATCGGGTCCTCCCGGGACCACTTAAACAAACCATCTCCCCTTTCCTTCTTCCCCCCCGAGAGATCCTTCGGCCCTGTCAGCTAGTGGGAACCTAGCAACGGGTCTACTCGGGGTCCTGTTTATCCCTTCCAACTTTTCTTCCAACTCTCCTACTTTCCCCCCAGGTGTGCCTACAACCCTGCCCAGCTAATGAGAGCCTGAGCAGCGAGTCTACCTGGGGCTGAGCAGCACCCGGGGTCCCTTACCCCTACAGGCGAGCCATCGGACCTGCCATCTAGTGAGAGCCTGTGCAGCGGGTCTACCTGGAGCCGAGCTAGGCTCGGGGTAGTGCAAAAATCTCTAAGAACCAATCCTTTCCCCCCAAATGTGCCTACAGCCCTGCACAGCTAATGAGAGCCGGAGCAGCGAGTCTACCCAGGGCCGAGCAGCACTCGGGGTCCCTTATGTAACACTCACATCCGTCATATGACATATAATATAAGTTTCAGCTGGAACCCGACGCCATATACCACGGACAGTCGAAAGGGTTACATAAGAATATCAAAACCAAACAACTATAACTACTCGTCCTACACAGAGCATTCTAGCAGAAGCTTTTAAACAGTTATAAAGAACCCATATTTGATATATCAACTAACATGAATGTCCACAACTACCACTGGAATTAAATAGCAAATACAAAGAAAGTATGCGGCCTTATGGCCTTATAAGAGTTTCACTTAACAAAGTAGTGTTTTCCATACATCGGCTCGCAGGCCGGCCACACATGATAGAAATAAAATACAACTATTCGCTTTATCCTTCGAGGGCCAGCTCAGCAACTTGGGCTTCAGCCCGCTATTTAGTACTCGGCTCCGCAACACATGCAAGCAACATTCCACCGTACGGTGGCAAACAAAGCAACGGTCAGCCAAAGCCGACAAAATTATAACGACCCCGCCCCTTACTCGGGATGGTGGTGATCCTTCCCTGCATTTCATTAGCCCAGCTAAACAATAAAAGTGCGAATGTACTACGCCATAGGTGTAGGCTCTAGCGGTCCAAACACCCAGTGCACTCAGGGCACATTATCGGTGAATCCGGCCAATTCCGTGGCTTCACCACCATCCCCGGGATGGCAATAACGTGAGCATTTTAGCCTTCCTGACCACTGTCTAAGGCTCCAGACTATGCCAACGGCCAGTCCCTCTTTGGGTCTCTCGCACCGAACCACATAGCCCGGGTCCGATTCCACTTGCCCGTTGCTCACACCGCATAGTACACCTTAAGACGTACGCACGAGCCAAGCTTCTCTCGGATCCCGCCACAATCCAAACAACACATAACCCAGCTATGTACAAGGCCGGCTCCCAGGCCGCCAAATTAGCAGAATTACATTTCCGCTCAGTTTTCCGGGTGCGCCTTGGAGTTAATCCCCAAGGATCCCTGCTGCAATCTACCATGTAGAAACCCGAAAAAACAAAACACATAGTCTTCTCTGGCAAACCATACAAAATGCAACATCATCGATCTAGACCAACATGTCCGGGTAGGCTTCACACACAATGCCTATGTCTGTACTTCAATTCCGGACTCTATATGCAACACAAGGGGGACTATTCATGTCAACCCAAAGGAACACCGCACACTCGCGGGAGCGGGTATCCTTATACAAAAGAAGGAGAGCTTCATATGCTCAAGTAGAGAATCGTTATCCTTGTAGTACGCTTGCGCGTCATGAAAAAACTATACGGATAGAAGGCTTCATAATAAAATTTCCTCCGCAGATTCGCTCTCGGTTCTCAAAACGGTGCTCCGATGCTCCGCCGGCGGCCGGAATCCTCCCTTTCCTTCCTCCTCTCTCCAACACCTTAGAAAGAGAATGGTGAAGAGCAAATGAGGAGTTTAACCTCCATTCCTGGCCTTATCAGAGCAGGAACACATCTGGGCCGTTGGATCTTAATTAAAGAAAACGAACGGCTCAGATCCGCCCCAAAAAATCATCAAACCTGGGCCGAACGCGGCCTCGCACACGGCCGTGTCCCAGGCCGTGTGCCTCGATCCAGACACGATCGTCGAGCAAAGACGAGGACACGGGTCGAGACACGCCCGTATCGGTTTCCGACCCGCCCGTGCACTGGGGCCTTGTCACCAGTAACCGCCACACCAATCGACACGACTCTAGGGAACACGGGTGGTGACACCGGTGTGCACACGCCCGTGTCTTTTGACACGCCCGTGTCAGGCTGCCGTGTTTCCTACCGTGTCCTTCTCTGGATACAGCCGGCCAACACAAAGAACCACATGGCCTTGGACACGCCCGTGTCCTAGGCTGTGTACCCCTATACAGGCATCAAAAATTCTCTCGGCAACGACCAGCTCGAAACGATTTTTGGGGCGTTACAAATATCCCACACTTAAAGAATTTCGTCCCGAAATTATGTATAGGTACACAAAAATTTAAAGGTTACCTGAGTGGAATAACTCGGGGTATTCTTCCATCATAGTCTGCTCTCGCTCCCAAGAAATCTCCTCACGTCCGCAGTTATCCCAACGGGCTTTAACCATTCAGATTTCCTTATTGCGGAGTCGTTTAACCTCCAAGTCTTCAATGCGTACTGGCTTGACCTTCGTCGTCAACCTATAATAAACCAGCACTTGATCGACCGCAATGACCTGCAAAGGCTCTTGCACCTCCCTCCGCAACACCGATACGTGGAACACATCATGTAGCCCACTCAACCACACTGACAGCTTCAATCGATACGCGGCTTCGCCAACACGCTACAGGATTTCAAACGGTCCAAGGTATCTCGGACTCAGCTTCTTCAAGCGTCGAACCTGCGAGACACCCTTGAACGATTTTATTTTCAAATACACCCAGTCGCTAACACCGAACTCCACGTTCCTATGCTTGGCGTTATAGTATTTTGCCTGCCTGTCCTGAGCGATCTTTAATCTTTCCTGAACTGTACGTATCATTGAAGTGGCGTCTTCTACCGCTTGACGTTTGAATAGCTTCGATTCGCCTGTCTCCAACCAAGACAACGGTGTGCGACACTTTCTCCCATATAAGGCCTCGAAAGGCGCCATTCCAATACTCTCCTAATAACTGTTATTATACGCAGAGTCCACCATGTATAGGTGATCTTCCCACTGCTTTCCGAAATCCAAGATGCACACACGAAGCATGTCCTCCATCGTCCAGTTGACCCTCTCGGTTTGACCATCCGTCTGCGGATGAAAGGCTATGCTGAAACTCAACTTAGTTCCCAACAGACTATGCACCAGCCTCCAGTCGTTCGACGTGAAGCGTCCATCTCGGTCACTAACAATACTGCGGGGCACACCATGCAATCGTACAATATTATCCACATAGAGTTTGGCTAACTTCTCCACCGGATCTTCCTTCCTGTTCAGAATAAAATGCGACACCTTTGTCAACCTATCTACGACCACCCAGATGGCGTCGTTTCCCCTCTGCGACTTTGGCAAACCATGCTCAAAATCCATAGAAATGTCGTCGAATTTTCACTCCGGGATAGGTAGGGACTTCAAGAAACCTCCGGGCTTCTGACACTCCGCCTTTACAAAAGCACATGTCTGACACTTGGCCACATAAAGTGCTACATCTTTCTTCAATCCTGACCACCAGAACAACCTCTTCATGTCTTTATACATCTTCGTGCTCCCCGGGTGGATTGAGTACTTGGTATGTTGTGCCTCGTACAACAACTCCTCCCGAAGATTACCCGCACTAGGAACGCATAGGCGACCATCCCTCCTTAGCAGTCCATCCTCAACAGCAAATTAGGAATTTGACCCATCCAAAGATTCATCTAAGATCTGCTTCATGCTGCTATCCTGGACAAATGCCCGCCGAAATCTATCAGCTAAGTCATACTGCACCTCTATCTAAAACAATTTCGCCTCGACACTATACTGCTTGTCGACGCAAGTTATCTCCAATGCCTCCAATTCACGGACCAAACTCTCATCATGTACCGACAACCAGCTGGCTCGCGCAGGAACCCTGCGACTCAACGCATCCACCATTGCATTTCCTTTCCCATGCACATAATGTATCTCGAAGGTGTAATCCCCCAGGAACTCCATCCACCTCCGCTGTCTCATGTTCAGGTCCTTCTGATCCAACATGTACTTCAGGCTCTTATGATCGGTGTAGATGTCGACCTTTACACCGTATAGATAGTGCCTCCACAACTTTAGAGCAAATATCATGGCCGCTAACACTAAGTCATGGACCGGATAATTCCGCTCATGAACCTTCAATTGTCGTGAACCATAGGGTATCACGCTCCCATGCTGTAGCAGAACACAGCCCAAACCACTGCCCGAAGCATCACTATAGATTTCGAACCCTTCAGTCCCACTCAGTGAACATAAAATAGATGCCGTGGTCAACCGCCTCTTCAATTCTTCAAAAGCCTGCTCGCACTCCAACGACCACACAAACTTTTGGTCCTTCCTTGTCAACGTCGTGAGTGGTAGCGCTATCTGCAAGAAGTTCTCTACGAAGTGTCTGTAGTAGCCGGCAAGCCCCAGAAATCTCCAGACTTCCGCGCTGTAGTCAATACAGGCCACTCCCGTATCGCCACTATCTTCACCGGATCCACCGCTATCCCTTCTCCACTAACAACATGACCAAGGAACGCTACCGAGGATAACCAGAACTCACACTTGGAGAACTAGCATACAACTGATTTCTTCTCAACGTCTCCAACACCATATGCAGATGCTTGTAGTGATCTTCCTCACACTGCGATTACACCAGGATATCGTCGCTAAATACTATCACGAAATGATCCAGGTACTCTCTGAAAGTCCTGTTCATCAGATCCATAAACACGGATGGCACATTGGTCAACCCAAACGGCATGACTGTGAACTCGTAATGCCCAAACCCCGTGCTGAACGCTGTCTTTGGGATGTTGCTTTCCCTTATCCTTAATTGGTAGTAACCAGATTTCAGATCTAATTTCGAATATATTGTAGACCCAACCAACTGATCAAATAGATCGTCAATCCTTAGGATCGGATACTTATTCTTCTCCGTAAGCTTGTTCAACTCCCGATAGTCAATACAGAGTCACAAGCTCCCATCTTTCTTCTTAATGAAGAGGACCGGTGCGCTCCAAGGCGACGAACTTGGACGCACATACCCTTGCTCCAACAACTCTTGTAGTTGCACTTTCAGCTCTGCCATCTCTCTTGGCGCTATCCGATATGGAGAGCATGACACCGGTTTGGCACCCAGCACCAGCTCAATAGTAAAATCAATCTCCCGCTGAGGAGGGGCTCCTGGGAGATCGTCCGAAACACATCAGGATATTCAGACACAACTGGAATACTGCACAAACTTGGCTTCGGCGTTGAAGTCTGCACTAATGTGACAAACAGCTCTGCCCCAAACCGAACTGCCTTGACCACCTTAAGGGCCGACATCAAAACCTTACCCGAACCCTTCATGCCCGCGAATGTAGTCTCCCGATCAGTATTCAGTCCCAACTTAACCTCTTTTTAGTTGCAATCAATACATGCTCGCTGCTCCGAGAGGCAGTCCATACGAAAAATTACGTCGTACTCCGCTAACGGCAGTACCGACGCTTGCAAATCAAACTCCTGATCGCCAATCCGAATCTTAACCACACAGACTCTATCAGCGCGCATTGAGCACCCATTGGGCAACAACACATCCAACTTGTCTTTAGCCATCGAGGAAGGGACTCCGATGCGCAATACGAATCGTTCGGACACGAAGGAATGCGAAGCTCCCGTATCAAATAGGGCTCTCGCCGGACAATCAAAAATCAACACGAAGCCTAGCACAAACAAACATAAGCTAACGTATAAAAAGGTAACAACTACATAAAGTTAAACTGCTATAATTTAACTCATACCTGTCACCACATCAGCTTGTTTTATGGCCTCTTGCAGACCAAGGTTGTAAACTCTAGGCTGGGATGGAGCATTGTGGGACGTGGTTGACTCCACCGCCATCCCTTTCTCTTCGTAGGTTGCTACAGGCTTCCTCTCGGACTTTGCACATCTGCTCCAACACTCACGAGCAAAATGCCCCATCTTTCCACAGTTGTAGCAAGCTCCTGGGACTCGACTTGTGGTTGCCCCCGCCGCACCAGACGAAGGGGCTGAGCTCGAAGTCTTCAGCTTCTTGTTCCATCTGTGAAAACCCGACTTTGAATTTGGCACTTTGAACTCCGACTTCTTTTCCCCTGGGTCCTTCTTCTCTTGCACTTTATTCACGACCTTTTCCATTGACCGGGCCGAATTGACCACGGCTAGGAAGCCCTGCGCCTTAGGCCCAACAAGGAGAAGCTGAAGGTCGCTACGTAGACCCTCATAGAATCGGTTGGTCTTCCGCTCCTCTTCCGTAAACATAGCACCATCATAACGACCCAACCGCATAAACTCATGGAGATAATCATCCACGCTTCTGCCTCCCTGAGTCAGACCAAGGTACTGATTCTCCATCTCAGGCTTCTAAGCAGTGGGTAGATATCTGTCCAAGAACAACCTTGAGAATTCCTCCATAGTAACATCCGCAAGTTGCCTTCCCACTAAGAGATGAACCTCCAACTCGTCCCACCACAACCTCGCCTCACCAGCCAATAGGATGGTTGCTATGGTGGTCTTCTGCCACTCAACAGTTTCTGTGGCCGTCAAGACCCTCTTTATCGTAGAGAGCCAATAATCAGCATGAGTTTGCGTTCCAATCCCGTCGAACCTTGGAGGATTAAAGCTCATTACATGCTTGAGCTTCTTCTCTGTAGCTCTCCTTGGTGCTACCTGATCAACTGCCGCACGTTCTACCACTCCCGGCTCTGCCGCCCTAATCAGTTCTTGCTCATTAACAGGTGGTACTTGGTGCATTTGCCCTGCAGGTTGGGCATTTATCATAGCAAAGACTGCTTCATCAACCAATCTGATGGTTTCCGCTGAAGGAGGTGTTGTAGGCACGTCCCTCAGTGCACTACTTTCCACCGACTGCGGGCGTTCTGATTGCCCAGCACCGCTCCAAGCCGCCTATAATAGCAAAGACCCTTGATTAGACGACAAATAGATTGCTAAAAACAATCATTGGAACACTCAGATTCCACAAAACAAGCTTATTTTTTCATTCCTAAGTGTACATTCATGGGTTCTTTTTGATGTTATAACGATGACGCACACATGTGCTCCCCACCCCTTAAAAGAATTCGTCCACGAATTCATTTAAGTTGTGTTGGGTACATTGGAATAAATGTACCTGATTTGAAGAAGCCTCACCCTACTCAATGATATACATCAAAGTGTATTTGATGTGTTTTGAGTTTAGTTGTACATGTTAAGTATTTGCAGAGAAAGCTGAAAAGTTTCTAAGTCCATGTGTCGACACCCAGAAGGAAAGTGTCGACACTTGAGAAGACTTGTGTCGACACCCAGAGAAGCAGTGTTGACACTTGGAGTAATTGTGTCGACACCAGGGATGCAGAGTCGACACCAGAAGGAAAGTGTCGACACATAAAGGCTGTGTCGACACTCAATGAAGAGAAGTCCAGAGAAGCTGTGTCGACACTTAGAAGCAGTGTCGACACCCAGAGGAACTTTGTCTACATCAGAAAGTGTCGACACTTGGAGGCTGTGTCGACACTCAGCAAATTTCAACAGAGTCTAAGTATAAGTGTCGACATAATGAAGAATGTGTCGACACACAGCAGAAGACTCAACACATGAAGAAAGTGTCGACATAGTAAAGAATGTGTCGACACTCAGCAGAAGACTCAACACATGAAGAAAGTGTCGACACTAGGAGGCTGTGTCGACACTCAGCAAAGTTCAAAAAAATTCTAAGTACAAGTGTCGACACAAAGGAGATGTGTCGACACTCAACAAAGTTCAGCATATTCTAAGTACAAGTGTTGACACAAGGAGAAGTGTCGACACTCAGCAAGTATCAACACAGAAGGCATGTGTCGACACCAAGAAGATGTGTCGACACTGAATAGTTCAACACAAGAAGATGTGTCGACACAAAGGAGTAGTGTCGACACTTAGCAGAATTCAACTAAGTCTGAAACTTTCTTCACAACCTGGTTCCAACAGCTGTCTTCTTGGAAGGTGCTCTCTCTCTCCAACTACTTAGATCTTCACTTGAATTGATTCTTCAATGAATTGCTAGATCTTCTTCTCTTTCTCAATCATGCTTCTTCTGTTCACAGAATAAGCCTTTATATAGGCCTTCTTCATGGTGACCGGCTTCCACGAATTCATTTAAGTTGACAGGAACCAAAAGTATGATACCAAATTGTAACACCCCCATCCGTCGTATGTCATATAACAGAAGGTCCAGCTGGAACCCGACGCCATATACCACGGACAGTTGGAAGGGTTACATAAGAATATCAAAACCAAACAACTATAACTACTCGTCCTACACAAAGCATTCTAGCGGAAGCTTTTAAACAGTTATAAAGAACTCATAATTGATATATCAACTAACATGAATGTCCACAACTACCACATGAATGAAATATCAAATACAAAGAAAGTATGTGGCTTTATGTCCTTACAAGAGTTTCACTTAACAAATTAGTGTTTTCCATACATCGGCTCGCAGGCCGGCCACATATGATAGAAATAAAATACAACTATTCGCTTTGGCCTTCGAGGGCCAGCTCAGCAACTTGGGCTTCAGCCCGCTATTTAGTACTCGGCTCCGCAGCACCTGCAAGCAACATTCCACAGCACGTTGGCAAACAAAGCAACGGTCAGCCAAAGCCGACCAAATTATAACGACCCCGCCCATTACTCGGGACGGCGTTGCTCCTTCCCTGCATTTCATTAGCCTAGATAAACAATAAAAGTGTGAATGTACTACGCCACAGGTGTAGGCTCTCACGGCCCAAACACCCCGTGCACTCAGGGCACATTATCGGTGAATCCGGTCAATTCCGTGGCTTCACCACCATCCCCGGGATGGCAACAACGTGAGCATTTTAGCTTTCCTGACCACTGTCTAAGGCTCCCGACTATGCCAATGGCCAGTCCCTCTTTGGGTCTCTCGCACCGAACCACATAGCCCGGGTCCGATTCCACTTGCCCGTTGCTCACACCGCGTAGTACACCTTAAGACATACGCACGAGCCAAGATTCTGTCGGATCCCGCCACAATCCAAACAACACATAACCCAGTTATGTACAAGGCCGACACCCAGGCCTCCAAATTAGCAGAATTACGTTTCCGCTCAGTTTTCTGGGTGCACCTTGGAGTTAATCCCCAAGGATCCCTGCTGCAATCTACCGTGTAGAAACACGAAAACACAAAACACGAAGTCTTCTCCGGCAAACCATACAAAATGCAACATCACCGATCCAGACCAACATGTCCGGGTAGGCTTCACACATAATTCCTATTTCCGTACTTCGATTCCAGACTCTATATGCAACACGAGGGGGACTATTCCTGTCAACCCCAAGGAACACCGCACACTCACCGCACACTCGCGGGAGCGGGTTTCCTTATGCAAAAGAAGGAGAGCTTCACATGCTCAAGTAGAGAATCGTTACCCTTGTAGTATGCTTCTACGCCATGGAAAAACTATACGAATAGAAGGCTTCACAATGGAATTTCCTCTGCGGATCCGCTCTCGGTTCTCAAAACGGTGCTCCGATGCTCCGCCGGCGGCCGGAATCCTCCCTTTCCTTCCTCCTCTCTCCAACACCTTAGAAAGAGAATGGTGAAGAGCAAATGAGGAGTTTAACCTCCATTCTCGCCCTTATCAGAGCAGGAACACATCTGGGCCGTTGGATCTTAATTAAAGAAAACGAACGGCTCAGATCCGCCCAAAAAAATCATTAAACCTGGGCCGAACACGGCCTCGCACACGGCCGTGTCCCAGGCCGTGTGCCTCGATCCAGACACGATCATCGAGCAGAGAAGAGGACACGGGTCGAGACATGCCCGTGTCTCAACCTGACACGCCCGTGTCGGTTTCTGACACGCCCGTGCACTGGGGCCGTGTCACTAGTAACCGCCACGCCAATCGACACGACTCTAGGAAACACGAGTGGTGATACAGGTATGCACACGCCCGTATCTTTTGACACGCCCGTGTCACGCTGTCGTGTTTCCTGCCGTGTCCTTCTCCGGATACAGCCGGCCAACACAAAGATCCACACGGCCTTGGACACACCGGTGTCCTAGGCCGTGTACCCCTATACAGGCATCAAAAATTATCTCGGGCACGACAAGCTCGAAACGATTTTTGGGGCGTTACACCTTACCCCCACAGACGAGCCTTCGGACCTGCCAGCTAGTGAGAGCCTGCGCAGCGGGTCTACCTAGGACCGAGTCATGCTCGGGGTAGTACAAAAATCTCCAAGAACCAATCCTTTCCCCCCAGGTGTGCCTACAGCCCTGCCCAGCTAATGAGAGCCTGAACAGCGAGTCTACCCGTGGTCGAGCAGCACTCGGGGTCCCTTAGCCCCACAGGAGAGCCTTCAGACCTGTCAGCTAGTGAGAGCCTGCGCAGCGGTTCTACCCTGGGACGAGCCAGGCTCGGGGTAGTACAAAAATCTCCAAGAACTAATCCTTCCCCCCAGGTGTGCCTACAGCCCTACCCAACTAATAAGAGCCTGAGCAGCGAGTCTAACCAGGGCTGAGCAGCACTCAGGGTCCCTTACCCCCACAGGCGAGCATTCGGACCTGCCAGCTAGTGAGAGCCTGCACAGCGGGTCTACTTGGGGTCGAGCCAAGCTTAGGGTAGTGCAAAAATCTCCAAGAACCAATCTTTTTCCCCCAGGTGTGCCTACAGCCCTGCCCAGCTAATGAGAGCCTGAGCAGCGAGTCTACTCGGGGCCGAGCAGCACTCGGGGTCCCTTACCCCCACAGACTAGCCTTCGGACCTGGCAGCTAGTGAGAGCCTGCGCAGTGGGTCTACCTGGGGCCGAGCCAGGCTCGAGGTTGTGCAAAAATCTCCAAGAACCAATCGTTTTCCCCAGGTGTGCCTGCAGCCCTGCCCAGCTAATGAGAGCCTGAGCAGCGAGTCTACTCGGGGCAAAGCAGCACTCGGGGTCCCTTACCCCCACAGGCGAGCCTTCAGTCCTGCCAGCTAGTGAGAGCCTGCACAACGGGTCTACCTGGGGCCGAGCTAGGCTAGGGGTAGTGCAAAAATCTCCAAGAACCAATCCTTTCCCCCTAGGTGTGCCTTCATCCCTGCACAACTAATGAGAGCCTGAGCAGCGAGTCTACCCGAGGCCGAGCAGCACTCGGGGTCCCTTACCCCCACAGGCGAGCCTTCGGACCTGCCAGCTAGTGAGAGCCTACGCAGCGGGTCTACCTGGGGCCGAGCCAGGCTCGGGGTAGTGCAAAAATCTCCAAGAACTAATCCTTTCCCCCCAGTGTGCCTATAGCCCTGCACAGCTAATGAGAGCCTGAGCAGTGAGTATACCCGGGGCCGAGCAGCACTCGGGGTCCCTTACCCCCACAGGCGAGCCTTCGGACCTGCCAGCTAGTGAGAGCCTATACAGCGGGTCTACCTGGGGCCGAGCTAGGCTCGGGGTACTGCAAAAATCTCCAAGAACCAATCCTTTCCCCCCAGGTGTGCCTATAGCCCTACCCAACTAATAAGAGCCTGAGCAGCGAGTCTACCCAGAGCCGAGCAGCACTCAGGGTCCCTTACCCCCACAAGCGAGCCTTCGGACCTGCCAGCTAGTGAGATCCTGCGTAGTGGGTCTACTTGGGGCCGAGCCAGGCTCGGGGTAGTGCAAAAATCTCCAAGAACCAATCCTTTCCCCCAGGTGTACCTACAACCCTGCCCAGCTAATGAGAGCCTGAGCAGCGAGTCTACCCGGGGCCGAGCAGCACTCGGGGTCCCTTACCCCCACAGGCGAGCCTTCAGACTTGCCAACTAGTGAGAGCCTGCGCAGCGGGTTTACCTGGGGCCGAGCCAGGCTCGGGGTAGTGCAAAAATCTCCAAGAACCATAAAGAAACCAATCATGAAAAAACTCAAAGATTTTATTACAAGTTGGATTTACAACCTCGCCCCCCATACTAAGGGTAGAAGCGCTTCAGGTCGTCTCCTCTCCGTGCATGACTCATGGATACCCCTTCCACATTCTGGAGGTGGTATCCATCGCTTGTTGTGGTGGGGGTAGGAGCTGCCTAGGGGCTTGCCTTTGGAAGTTGAACCTCGCTTGGCCTCCCTGAAGATCCCCCCACCTTGGATGAGACCTCTTCCTGGACCCTGAACAGGTCCTCTCTGTTGCCTCCAACCTGGCTCCGGACCTTGTTGAGGTCCCTGGAGCCCCTGAGCTCTCTGCTCCTCTCTCCTTCTCCCCTCCCGAGGCCTCGAGCCACCTTGCTCCTTCGACTCTACTTCTATAAATCTTGTCAAATTCTTGACAAATGCCGGGTTGGCCTCCTCAGTGGCTATCTCCTCTACCGCCCTTTCCATCAGCTCCTCGAAAGAAAGGGGGGCCTTTCGGGTCAGGCTCATCTTGAAGAACCCCTCGCGCAACCCCACTGTGAACACCATCTGGAGGGCATACCTCGACATCTCTTGGACCTCCAGGATCTCTTCTTGGAACCTGTCAACGTAACGGGCCAGTGACTCCTCGACCCCCTGCCTTATCAGGAAGATGGACTCATGAATCTTCTTTCTCTTCTTGGAGGTGGAGAAGCGAAGCTGAAAGCTCAAGCTCAAGTCCTCAAACCCATAGATCGATCTTGGTGGGAGTTGATGGAACCAGTCCCTTGCCTTGTCCTTCAATGTGATCGCGAAGAGGCGACACTTGAAGGCATCTGTCATCGGCCTGATGGAGACGACATCCTCGAACCACTGCAGGTACTGGACGGGGTCATCTTTCCGGTTATAGTAAGTCATATCATTCTCTCGGAACCCCTCGGGAACGAGAGCTGAGATGATCAGCTCGCTGAAGGGTGACCCCTTGAGGGGTGGTCTCGCCACCTCTACTCGCATAACCTGCTCGCATGGGAGACTGGCACTCGCCGGGCTGGAGAACAACTCTCGGCCGGTGAGGTCTCGCTCGACCCCATCTCCCATCCTCTCCTTCCCGGGTCGTCTTCCTGATACACTTCCCTCTCCACCTACTGGGGTCACCTCATCTAGACCCTTAGGAGTTAGTTCATCGAGATGGGGGAGCTAGCTCCTGGGGGTTGGAGTGGAGCTGCCACCCCGAGGAGCAATGCTTCGCAGCATCTCCATGATGCCTTGGATGGAGGCCATGAACTCTTGCCTCCCCACAAAGGTTCCTGGGATAGGGAGCTCGCTGAGATCATCACTACCTCCCTGACCTCCAGCCATGACACTCTCCCTAGATCTTCTATACTGGTCACTCTCCACGCTCACATCACCAAAAGTGTTGAAGCCAAAAATTAACCTCTGTGGAGTTCAGGTCCCAAAAGAGGTGTGACCTCACACCTACTACACTCAGGAGAACGTCACAGGCCAAAAGATCGAGAAGCTAGGAACAGACCCTCGGCTCTAGCGCGGAGGTCCCACCTCACACCCGGAAGACCTTCGAAGTCTCTCCCTCCCTAGCCAATGCTGAGCTAGGTGCCTTGGAGGAAGAAAGCAAAGAGATTTTTGTGGCTGAAATGCAATGCTCCCCAAGGCACCCTCGAGGGTCTATTTATAGTTTTCCAACTACTGGTCTACAAAAAGTGTATTCCTGTTACTCTAGAATTACTAAAATGCCCCTGAGCTGGCCTGCCAAAAGCCAAACTCTGCTATTGTGAGGAGTTAAATGCAGACCAGGGGTATTTAGGTAATTTCAGGTCTGGGTCCCACCAGGCGAGAGCTCTTCCTACTGAGCTCTACGAGAACCCTACTTGCTCTAGGTGCTAGCCTTCTCGCCTACCCTGGGCGGAACCAGAAGCATCACTCAACGCCCAAAAGGCTGGCGGGAGCGTCGAGTGGAGAAGCCTCACTCAGCGCCAAGGAGTTTCCGCCGGTCTGAGGAGCGAGCCCTTTCGCCTCCCCAAGTTCAGCCATGGCCTAAGCCTACAATCTGCGCTTGACAAACTGTGCCCTAAGTTTGACAAAACAAGCTCGGCGAACTGTGCTTCTCAACCCCACTGGTGAGAGCCTTCCCACCTACTCACGGTGAGAGCCCTCCCGCCTGTTTTCTTACTTGACCCAATTGTATGCCTGAAACTAGCCCAATCCGGGTCCTTGAGGGGACCTTGGTCCTACCCAACAAATATGGGGTTGTACATGCTGAAAGTCCACCTAGTGTCAACTATCTTCACCTATGGGGGGGGGGAATAGGTGACGTGCAGCGTTTTTGCGGAATTTAAATTGTACCTGCACACGAAAATAAAACAACACAGCACAACAGAGTACACAAGATATTTATAGTGGTTCCCCGACTTGGGTACATCCACTTTCCCCGTTCGACCTATCTCCCAACCAGGGACGACTCGGTCTCTTCACCAACAGGATTGAAATCCAATCCTTGCACTATCGGAAGGAACCCTTCCACACGTACTAGTCAACACTCCCACAACACGGGTTGCACCCAACCCTTACAACACGGAACCACTGTTCCTTTACAACAAAAATAAAATAGAATGTACAAGAGATACAAACTACGTTTGGAGACAAGGGTGTCCCTCTTTGTTGACGACGTGTTCTTGAAGTCCACAAAGAGTCCACAACCCTAGATCTCTCTTGGAGAGGATCTCCCCGGAACCGGCGGCGGCAAGATGGGCGGCGGCTAGGTTCACGGGATCGGCGGCAACAATGATGTGCGGCTGGTGTTCTTTAGAGATCCAAAGTTCGTAGCGAAGCTAGCTAGGTCTACCAACGGTCACACTAGGATCGATCGAGAAGATCGATCGTCTCGATCGATTCGGATGGGGAAGATTTTCCCGATCTACAAATCGAGAGACAAGAGATCTCCGGTTAGACACGTGAGACGCTGAGCTTAGCTAGGCTTCTGTCGTAGGAGGATCTGGGAGAAACCACGATCAAACTGCGACCAACTTGGCGAGATCGGCGACGGCGGCGGCGGCGGAGCGGAAACATCGATCTAGGTCACGTCGCGGCTCGCGTATATCTTTTCTTCTTCGCTGCTCTTACTGTTCAAAAATACCCGTGTATTTATACACACGTATACTCCAAAGTGACCGTTGTGGGTCCCACCTGAAGGAAACCCTAGTTCCGGTTCAACATAGTCCAGCGGCAGAATCCGGTCCAGCAGCTTCTAGAGAAAACGCCAAGTAAAAATCGGCGAGAATCGCAGGTGATTCTCGACGAATCGGCGAGAATCAGTTAGTGATTCTCGACGATTCGTCGAGAATCACTAGTGATTCTCGCCGAATCACTTGTTGATTCTCGCCGAATCACTTGTTGATTCTCAACGAATATAACTTGGTATTCATGATCTGCTCAATGATGGGTTCGGCGAGAATCACTAGTGATTCTCGCCGAATCTTACTTGGCACCGTTTTGAGGTAGCCGGAAAGAGTCGGCGAGAATCACTAATGATTCTCGACGATTCGGCGAGAATCACTAGTGATTCTCGCCGAATCGGCGAGAATCACTTGGTGATTCTCGTCGAATTATACTTAGACGATTTTTGTCTTTCCACCCAAGAGCTGCTCCTTGACCCATCCTTGCTCCTTGTCTGCTCTTGTATAAACACGGCCCTGTACTTGAAAGTAAGTGCACTCCAATAGAGAGAGTACATGTAGGCCAACACACTGATCTGCTCAACGAGGGATTACGTCGTGCAGACCCGTGTATATTGACCTACTGCACCCTGACGTTGGTGTGCACTTAGCGTGGAATAACTGCAAGCACAACTTAAGAGGTTTCATCAAATACATTGTGAATTCATCTTAGCTTGACAGGTGGCTTCCTCAAATCCAGGTAATTGTGGATACAATACCCAACAATCTCCCCCTATTTGACGAAGCCAAAACCCTACTAGCTAAGATGAATAACACCAACCAGATAATATAAACAACATTCAGAATTTAAATATGCAACATAAGAGAATATAGGCAGACAAATCAAGACTTGAGTCATTCATAAATTCAAATGCATATATATATATATGTATATATACATAATCTCAAGATTGTTCATATAATAACAATAACCATTAATTGTTCTTAAGAGAGAATGACAATTGTTCTTAAGAGAGAATGACAAGCTATAAAGTTTTGACTATTTTTCCTTGGCTAAGTCATCCTTGAGTTTTTGCGCCAAATACTTCTTTCTTTGCCTCTCCATATACTCTTTGGGCTTCGGATAATATCTGGGAGGAGGAGCTTTATCTGCCGCCGTGTTGGTCCTGAAGAAGATGTTTCGTTTCGCTTCATACGTCTTGTGCATTTCCCACTCATACTGGCTGTATACTTCGTTTCGATTGATTTCTCCTTTTTCTTGTAGCCAGAAGGTGTCCAAGATGATATTCTTTGAAACTGGACTCCACTTTTCATTTCTTACTTCCTCCTCACTCAGTCGAATTCTCTTTTCAGCTTGTGTCTCCTTGGAGGTCCCTTCTTGAGCTTTTCTCTTGCCCCTGGCTTTTGCTAGGGCCTCTTGGTCAAACATGCTCATCAGTTTTGCTTTAGAAATAGCCCTAGCATCAGCTTCACTCATGGGAACATCTGCAGCACTTACTCCCTCAGCAGCACTTACTCCCGCAGCAGCCGTAGTAGTCTCAGGAGCATGAATACCTGCAGGATTCAAATCAACGCCTAACGCCTGTTGGAGAATTCACCAGCAGCTGTCATAGACATATTTGTTTGACTGTTCGAAGTTTGTGATCATGATTTCTTGAAGCTCAGCCATCCTAGCTATGTATTCCTTCTCCCCATTTTTGGCTTCGACTGCGATGGAGTTTGCATAGGAGTGCAGTGAATCATCAATATGCGTGGTAGTCCTGGAGAATTCAGTGACCAAGGCCTGCTGATTGGCGTTGAGAGTTACCATTTTACCGTCAAACTTTTGAATGTTGTTTGTTACAACATGAGCATTCTGATTCACTACGACAAGAGTATCGGTGTTCTTTTTCAATCCGGCCATAAGAAGTGTGACAGCTTGGCCGGCCGCGGTATACTTTTCTTCAAATTTCTTTTCCATCACGTGAAGTTTATGATTGATCTCCACCATATTCTTGAGCATGAGATTTTCAGATTTCTTAATCCTTTTCAGCATTTTATTTTGAGCTTTTTCAAAAGAGGCCTTAAGCTCATCCACTATGCCCTGAATGATATTCACGGTGTGAGTGGCTATATCATCTCGTAGAGGAATATTCTGAGGCACTTCTTGGCCTTGCTCTTCAGCAGAAGCACCTGTAGAGCTAGACACAAGCACAGTCCCTAATGGGGGAATGCTGACGGCCTCTGTAGATTTCTCTGACTCCCCCTCCACTCGTGCACCAATGTTCTCAGGAACCATCTCAGGTGCGTGCTTGTCAGATGGAGGTTCAATGATATCCTGAGTCTCCACTGCGTCCTGTCCCTCATTTCCGTCTTCCTCACCTTCAGCATCCATAGGATCATTTTCATCAGCATCATCTTCCAAGTCTTCGTTAGAAGTCTCCTGTACATCAGCTTCGGCTCCTTGATCGTTCAGGTTCAGGGCCTCCTCATTCTCCGGCACAGCTTCACTGTCTTCTTGTATAGCTGCCACCGCATCTCTGGCTATCTGGGAGATGTCAGATACGATGTGAGCATCAGTGGGTAGAGACTCCCCCTCAATTCCTGTAGTCAAAGCGTCAGGAATTTCACTGGGGATTACTGCTGGAGATACTTCCTGTTATTCTTCCATGGCAGCCTGCCCAATTCGCCTCTCCCATCTGTCAAAAATACTTGAGTCCATTTTCTTCAAGTAGTGTAGAGGAACACCATTGCTCGTGTCATACTTGTCTTCATTCAGCTGTTTGAGATACAGACTTATGATTCGGCCAAAGCTCGGAGATCTCAGGGTGTTCTTTATCTTCTCAAACAACAATGCCCCCCAGTTGAATCTTTTTCGGCAGACAATTGCCACCAGGATCTTGAACATATCCGCAGAGATATGGTCATGAGAGCCCGGCTTGCAGATGAGTACCTTTCCAATTATGTCTGACAGAAGCTTCCCTTCTTCATTCATATCCTTGCGCTTGATCGACCGTGTTCCTCGTGGGAGACCACAGAATAAGAGAGTCCTGGTTTTGTCTTCTTCCTCAAGATAGTCCTCGTGCTCCGAGCTAGAGAGCTGCAGGAAGCGGGTCAGCTTGCTGGCAGACATCTTGATCTTTGCCCCAGCCACCTTGCTCTTGATAAGAGAGTCTTCATTTCGGAGTCTGACGGTAGCAAAAAACTCCAGCACCTCTTTGTCCAAGATTTTACACGGGTGCTCCAGTACGAATGAAAGCCCAGCCTCTTCCAGCATGAGAATGATGTTTCTGAATTCGTTAGAGGCATGAGAGAACCCTGTGCGAACCAGCTCGCATCCAGTGACCAGCCCAGCGGTTGTCCTTGGAGCCATTGTAGGGAGAGAATCCCTACTCTACGCTTAATCAAAACTCAAAAAGGAAGCGACACTAGTGATCAAGTCCAAGTAAGGGTGAGGGGGTGGTTACCTAAAAGCGTAGACGGGAGTTAGATGGTTGAAGATGAGGGGCACCGGTCGGGAGAGATCGTCGGTGAGCTTCCTGCGGGATGTCGACGGAAGCCGGCACGGTTCGGCGAGATACTTGCGGGAAGACGATGGACACCTTTGGTGAGAAACTTCGGTGGGATTCTTGCGGGAAACCTTCGATGAGAAACTTGCGGATTCGGTGAGTTTCCTGCGCGATTCGGCGAGTTTCCTGCGGAGAAGGAGTCGATTCGGCGAGCTTCCCTTGCTGCGAGTTTCCCCTGCGGAGAGAGTCGGCGAGATCGACGAGAGTCTTCACGTGGTGTGGGATTCTTGCGGGATGCCGATGGAAGAGGAAGAGTCGGCGAGATTCCTTCAGCGTTTCGGCGAGTATTATGCGGTAAGTTTCCCGTGGAAATGAAAGGTCGGCGGGATTTCTTTGCGTTAACGACAGGTTTTAACAAGGGTTTAACAGGTTTTAACGGGATCCCTTTGCTAAGAATCGGTGGGAATTTGTCTAGGTTGAAATCGAAGGGTTTCTTTAATAGGAATCTTCAGATTAAGAGGCATGCAGCATTTTCGAAGTCTTCTGATGTCAAGTCAATTTAAAAATTATAAATATATATATATATATATATATCTTAAAGCCAATCTGTTTGGGTTTGAACGGGGCTTTTCCGAACACTTCTTGATGTCAATTGTGAGTCATCGAGATTTACAATGACATATCTTTGTTAAATCTTTATTGATGTATCTAAGGTTTATATGTATTGTGTTAACCTATCCTTAGGTGTGCACACATACACTTATATATATATATATATATATATATATATATATAGAGAAATATATATACGTAACTGTCGATGGAAAACGACTCAAGTCTTGGAGCAGATGAAAAATACCTGGGATCATGAGAGTGATCATTTCGTCTCTCTGACTATAACATACCAGGTGCTCGATGTGAGTATGCTTATATAGATATCACTTCTGTTAGTCCATATGCATGTTCCAATTCAGTCTTGAAACACCTACTGTCTAGTTCCCATCATAGTTACGGGAACCTAGACTACCCTGCAAGAAAGAATTACTTTACCTTAGGAACCCAAATCATATTGGGTCCTAGGTTCCTGTTAGCATAAGCACTCGACTGCCTTCCTTCAGAAAACCTGTCGGGAAGACTACCTCTGCCCCGAAAATGTGGATAGGCCCTTGCCCTTGACACAGAGGGGTTGTGCCAACAGTCGATGGCAAAGTGTCCCACTTTGCCACAGCACCAACACGGGTGAATGTTGTATCGCCGTTTCTGACCTGATCTAGTGACTGAGGTAGTCACGGTCCTAGGTCTAAACGGGATAGGGCATGATCTCCTCACAAAATTTCCTCTTCCACCGTGACACGTGGAGGGGTGGAAGTAATGCATGTTGCGAGCTTCATGAGGCCGGGGAGGTGGTGCCTTCCTTTCAGGCATCCCCTTCCTGAGGCCCCATGAAAACTTACACCATGACTTTTAACCTCCCTGTCCTGTGTCCTCGGGTGGTGAGAAGTGTTCTGTGAGCTGGGACATGCAGATTCACACCGAGTTGAGGCAGTGGCAGTGAATACAAAGGGCTCAGAATGAGCCTTAGGTATTCTCTCATGGGTGGCCACGACGGCCCTTGCACTACGGGTGTCTCCACATGAGGACAGATCACCCTTGCAGTGACCACGATTGTTCCTGTGGTCATACCTGAAGGCATGATGAGTTGCCTTCCTGCTTGGAGTGGGGGGTCGGAATACCGTTTCCCCATTTCTCCACGAATTGATAATCCGGGAGATCCACCCATTTTCTTGCTTTCTCTTTATAGCATCAACCTTGGAAAAGTTTGATACTATTCTTTTCTCATTTTCTAGACTACTCTCTAAAGCTGAGATTTTAGAGTCCTTGACCTTGTTGTATGCCAATTGGAGAACCAACAAGATCTTCAGTCGAGCAATCTCTTGAGCTTGCTCCTCAGCAAGTAGGTTGCTTGTCTGAAGGGCTCTCTTCAGGGAATTAGCATTTTCTGAAGGAAGGCAGTTCATGTCTTCAGAAACTTCAAGAGATACGGGGCAGGATGAAGAAGTTACCTGCTCTTCAGTGATATTGTCATTAGAGCCAGTGACCATTGTGTCATCCTCATCAGAGCTGCTTTCCTCACTGGCCTCTTCAGTCTCTAACACGGACACTGGAGCTCTGATGCTGTCCGAGAGATCCTTGCCTTCATCTTCAGAAGCGAGGACCCCCACATAGGCTTCATCCTCTGATTGACAGCAGATTCCAGCTTTCTCTGACCCTCCCATCAGCTCTGAGATCATCATCCACATAGATTTAGCCGTCCTACATTTTTCCAATCTAGAGCGAGAAGCTCCAGACCAGATATCCATGATAATTTGACGAATCCTCTTATCCAAATTAAAGAATGAAAGTTCCATTTACGATATCTCAGCAATGCACTTGGGCACTTGAATTCCAGAGTCGGAGGTCTTCATAGGAATAAAAGGACCCTCTTCCAGGATGAAAGATGCACGAGGATCGATAGCATCCAAGTGATACGACACTCTCATCCTCCAGACGGGATAAAACTCCTTTGTGCATGTGGGGAGTCTTAGTGGCGATATCTCATGATCCAGCTCCATGCTTCTGACACTGGTGGCAGGATTCAACTCAAGGTGTAAACCTTCTTGATGAGGAACCTCGCTCTGATACCACTTGAAAGTCCACCTAGTGTCAACTATCTTCACCTATGGGGGGGGGGGGGGGGGGGAATAGGTGACGTGCAGCGTTTTTGCAGAATTTAAATTGTACCTGCACACGAAAATAAAACAACACAACACAACAGAGTACACAAGTTATTTATAGTGGTTCCCCGACTTGGGTACATCCACTTTCCCCCTTCGACCTATCTCCCAACCAGGGACGACTCGGTCTCTTCACCAACAGGATTGAAATCCAATCCTTGCACTATCGGAAGGAACCCTTCCACACGTAGGAATCAACACTCCCACAACACGGGTTGCACCCAACCCTTACAACACGGAACCACTGTTCCTTTACAACAAAAATAAAATAGAATGTACAAGAGATACAAACTACGTTTGGAGACAAGGGTGTCCCTCTTTGTTGACGACGTGTTCTTGAAGTCCACAAAGAGTCCACAACCCTAGATCTCTCTTGGAGAGGATCTCCCCGGAACTGGCGGCGGCAAGATGGGCGGCGGCTAGGTTCACGAGATCGGCGGCAACAACGATGTGCGGCTGCTGTTCTTTAGAGATCCAAACTTCGTAGCGAAGCTAGCTAGGTCTACCAACGGTCACACTAGGATCAATCGTCTCGATCGATTCGGATGGGGAAGATTTTCCCGATCTACAAATCGAGAGACAAGAGATATCCGGTTAGACACGTGAGACGCTGAGCTTAGCTAGGCTTCTGTCGCAGGAGGATCTGGGCGAAACCACGATCAAACGGGGACCAACTTGGCGAGATCGGCGACGGCGGCGGCGGAGCGGAAACAGCGATCTAGGTCACGTCGCGGCTCGCGTATATCTTTTCTTCTTCGCTGCTCTTACTGTTCAAAAATACCCGTGTATTTATACACATGTATACTCCAAAGTGACCGTTGTGGGTCCCACCTGAAGGAAACCCTAGTTCCGGTTCAACATAGTCCAACGGCAGAATCCGGTCCAGCAGCTTCCAGAGAAAACGCCAAGTAAAAATCGGCGAGAATCGCAGGTGATTCTCGACGAATCGGCGAGAATCAGTTAGTGATTCTCGACGATTCGTCGAGAATCACTAGTGATTCTCGCCGAATCACTTGTTGATTCTCAACGAATATAATTTGGTATTCATGATCTGCTCAACGATGGGTTCGGCGAGAATCACTAGTGATTCTCGCCGAATCTTACTTGGCACCGTTTTGAGGTAGCCGGAAAGAGTCGGCGAGAATCACTAATGATTCTCGACGATTCGGCGAGAATCACTTGGTGATTCTCGTCGAATTATACTTAGACGAATTTTTGTCTTTCCACCCAAGAGCTGCTCCTTGACCCATCCTTGCTCCTTGTCTGCTCTTGTATAAACACGGCCCTGTACTTGAAAGTAAGTGCACTCCAATAGAGAGAGTACATGTAGGCCAACACACTGATCTGCTCAACGAGGGATTACGTCGTGCAGACCCGTGTATATTGACCTACTGCACCCTGACATTGGTGTGCACTTAGCGTGGAATAACTGCAAGCAAAATTTAAGAGGTTTCATCAAATACATTGTGAATTCATCTTAGCTTGACAGGTGGCTTCCTCAAATCCAGGTAATTGTGGATACAATACCCAACACATGCTAAGTCTTTGCTGTATGACTTGTTGTTTTTACTTGCTCTATGGTAAAGTTTTATGCTAGGTTGCATGTTAGATATTTTAAATTATAAAAGTATTACTTCTATCACCTCATACATGCCATATTTCAAAACTAACATTATTATGTTTGGCGGACGTAAAAGCTATTTTCATACTTATACTAAATCTAGAGTCGTGCATACCATGAGTTGTCCTATATGGACTTTTTTGCTCATGTAGGATGTCAAATAATGTAAACATAGTATTTTCCGCAGCGTAAACCTATATTTTCAGTCGTGGACTAGTTGATCCACTTAGCCGAGGGATACAACCTATAACATCCCAACTTTTATTGGGCCACCAGAGCCCTAGTGGGCCCAATAAAAGTGGCTCGAACCCTACCCCTGATCCGGTGGGAAATAACCTTAGGCCGGAAATAGAGCTAGAGAACTCCAAATTAAGTTCCGTCAGTTCCTGTGACCTCGTATAGTCGATACGAGTACATCGGAATGCGTTCAGTTGGACCACGAGGTCATATAGTGAATGTGACCATTCCTCGTAAAACACAACGAGATTGATTTTGGATATCGACTTACAGAACTCTGAATTGAGTTCTGTCGATTCCTGTGACTTCATATAACCTAGACAGGTGCATCGTAACCCGTCTCGTCACGATCCGAGGTCTAACGATAATTTTACACACTTCGACCATTTTAGCGCGCTGCGACGCGCAAATTTTGGCATTTCGCCAAACGGACTCCGAATCAACCCCAGTCAGTGGCATTGGACTCGTGTGGTCAATACGAAGTCAAAGGAAGTCGTCCCAGTCAATTTCGACGATAATTGGTCAACTCGTAGTCAAATCAAGCCTAGTCGTGCACCGAAAAGCGTGCGCACACCAATTGTGACACGACACCCGAACTTTGACCCAACCCCGATGACTTGGATGCCTTTGACTTTGACCAGCAAGGGGGACCCACCCTAGGGTTGACTTGGTCAAACCCTCCTAAAAATCCACTTTTTGGATTTTTTTCTCCAAGTGAGGGGCCCACCTCCTCCCCAAAGGAGGATTACCCATGCCCCCCCACTCTCCTTGGGCCCCCAACCAGCAAGCCCCTTCCTAGGTCAAGTGGAGGCCCACCCACTTCTCTCTCTCTCTCTCTCTCTCTCTCTCTCTCTCTTTTTCCCACCTAAAGGCCCAAGCCCATAAGGGCCCCATCCATTTTCCCCATGTGGGGGAAAGTGAGAGACCTCCAGCTGTCCAAGAGGGTGGGATTAATCCCTCCCTAAGGAGGGATTAGTCCCACACCACCCAAAGGGAGGGAGCTCCCCCTCCCCCTCCCTATAAAAGGACCCCCTCCCCTAATCCTCCTCACAGCTCTCAGAGCATCCTCCCTCCCCCTGCTCCCCCTCTGTCGGAGCTCTGGTGGCCGGAAAAAGCCAACTCGAGGAGCTCCTACCCCTCCTCTACCACAACCCTCCATGGCCACCCAACTCGGCCACCTCCAAGCGCCCCCAACACAGGTGGAAGCCTTCTCCCTCCCCCTTCTCTATTTTGGACGTCTTGCATGGCGCTCCCGGTGGCCGGAGCGCCGCCGCCGTCACCCCCTCCCCTCCCGTTCAAATAAAAAAAATTCTCCGGCGATGGCCGGCGGCGGCAGGCCGCCGGACCACCGCTAGAGAGAGCGCCCACCACCGGTGGTTTGGCCGGTGGCGGAGTCATGGCCGGCCGGTGGCCGGCCGGCGGCAGGGAAGGCACGTAAGGGCTTCCAGTTTCGGTACCGCGGGGTAGTGGTGTACAAAAAAACTGGTCCTAACCAGTCCGGTTGGGACCGGACCGGTTAGGATCGGCTAAAGACCGGTCCTGGTCGGGACCGGTCCGGTCCCAGACCGGTCCCAGAAGTCCCAAGAAGTCCCTCATTTCACTTCAAAAATCGGTCTAGGACCGGGACTGGTAAAAGACCGGTCCCGGACCGGTCCCGGACTGGGACTGGAACCGGGACCGGTAAAAAGACCGGTCCCGGTAATTAAAGAGCCTTTGTGTCGACACTTAAGCCTTTGTGTCAACACCAAGGCTCAAGTGTCGACACTAGTGTGTCGACACCAAGGCTCAAGTGTCGACACAAAGGACTTTGTGTCGACACTTGAGCCTTTGTGTCGACACGTGAGCCTTTGTGTCGACACTTGAGCCTTTGCGTCGACACCAAGGCTCAAGTGTCGACACCATGGCTCAAGTGTCGACGCAAAGGCCTTTGGGTCGACACTTGAGCCTTTGTGTCGACACGTGAGCCATTGGAGTTGCTCTTAAACGGCTCTTTTTAGAGCCGTTTTTAACGGCTCTTTAAAGAGCCGTTTTTAACGGCTCTTTAAAGAGCCGTTGGCCTTATTGGTGGCTGGCATGGCCGGCCGGCCATGCCAGCCACCAATTTTGTTTTTTTTTTTAATTTTATTTATTAAATTAAATATTTAAATGAATTAGGTTTATATACAAAAACACAATTTCAAGATTATATGACCGCAAGCGAAATAGAAAATTTTGATATTTTAAAATGGTGGAAAACTAAAACAAATGTTTATCCTATTTTGGCCTTAATGGCCCGTGATTTACTAACAATCCAAGCTAGTACGGTAGATTTGGAGTCTGCTTTTTCTTTGAGTGACAGGATTCTGAACGAGCGAAGAAGCCGTTTGAACGAGAAATCTTTGGAGATTTGCATTTGCTACAAGGATCATTTGGATGCTATAAGGAGGAGGCAACACGTCTCGTCTATTGAAGATAGTGAGTCCGAAGTAGAAGACGAGATAAATAGCTTAAGTTTGGGAAGCGCGACAAAAGAATAATTCGACAAAATGTATTTTATTTTTCATTTTATTTCAATTTTGAATATTTAAATGTAATTTTCATATTTTATTTTAACTTAAATGTAATTTCCATTTTCGTTCAATGTTATTTTATTTTTGTCATAATATAAAATGCAAATTTGTAACTCTATTTCATTTTTAATAAAAATTAAATTTTATTTCACTTTGAATTTTATTTCATTTTTAATATAAATTTAGAATTTAAAATTTTAATATATATATATATATATAAAATTAAATAAAAAAACCGGTCCGGGACCGGTTAGGACCGGTCCTCCGGTCCCGGCCGGTCCTCCTCTTGAGCAGGAAAACCGGGCCCGGAGCGGGACTGGTTTCACTGGAACCGGTCCGGGACCGGCAAGGCAAAAGACCGGTCTTTTAAAAGACCGGTCCGGGACTGGTAGGGCAGTCTTTTTGGGCAGGAATGCCGCGGGGTGAGGAGGAGATGAACAGTAATTCGGTTATATATATAATAATATATTATATAAATATATTATTATAATATTTATAATAAATATTATAATATTTTAATGAGTTGATTTTTTGAGAGACAAATAGGCTCCTAGAAAAAAGTGTTGAACATAAAAAATGTTCTCCATGATGAGCGATACCTCCACAAAAAGTTTGAGAATTTTTGAAATTAATTTAGTATTTTTAAAAGCCAAAATAAAATTTGTTTAGCTAAATTAAATACCTGAAACATCTTGGAAAATTATAAAAATATTACTAGGCTCATTTTAGGCCCTTCCAAGGGTTGTATCAAAATTTGGGGTCATGGGGATAAGTCTTAATATTTTTCCCAAATTATGGAAGCCTAGGATCGTGATCGGTATTATTACGCTCGTTTTCTCCGAAAACGAAAATTGGTGCGCGCGACTATCTTTTCTAATTGAAATTATAAATTCAAATTGTCTTATCGACGAGAGTGGCTGAGGCAAATGATCAAGCTCCGGGTGTTTCGAGATTTCATGAAATCGTCGAGCGCCTCCACTTTCAGGTGATCTGGGCACGCTCGGAAAGTGAGAGCACGAGTAGTGAGTGACAAATTATTCTCAATAAATAATGAGTGTGTAACTCCTGATAAGCTCAGATCCGATTAAGTCGTGATTAATAAGGCACAACCAACTCATAATCGGATCTTAATAATGAGTATAACCCAAGGATACCTTATAGAAACTGAAATGGAACTGAATGTGCCTCCTGAGAACGGAGATGGAACTGAAGCCTCCTGGGTGGAGTGATTGGACTACTAACCATTTTCTTTATGATTATTCCAGTCTTGCACTGGTCCAGTTCTTTTATTTATTTCAGTTCAGTACTTTCAATTCAGTACTACTCCAGTCTCGCACTGGTCAAGCTTTTCAGTACTTTCTATTCAGTACTAATCCAGTCTCGCACTGGTCAAGCTTTTTAGTACTTTCTATTCAGTACTACTCTAGTCTCGCACTGGTCAAGTTTTTCAGTACTTTCTATTCAGTACTACTCCAGTCTCGTACTGGTCAAGCTTTTCAGTACTTTCTATTCAGTACTACTCCAGTCTCACACAGGTCAAGCTTTTTGGTACTTTCTAATCAGTACTACTACAATCTCGTACTGGTCAAGCTTAATTCGGTACTTTCTATCCAATACTACTCCAGTCTCGTGCTGGTCACATTTTATTCCAGCACTTTAAATAAACAGCATAATCACCACACTTGTCCTTATCGCAATTTACTTTTATAATCCCGGGTCCTGCTATGACGAGCAGTCATTGTTAAGGTTGAGCCTTAGTTGGGGATAACCGAAGTCGAAGTAGCCCTCCAGGTCTAGCCCCAAATAAAGCGCTCACACACTCCTTCTCGAAAGTAGAGCTAAGTGCCAACGCCAGAAGTATAAGCCTAGTAGGGCAGGACGACATAGACCCGATGTTATATTGTTTGCCTTTTGTTTGATTGATTGTAAATTGCTTGCGGTGAAATGGTGGCGGGTCAGTCCCTTCCACAGACCGTTCGTACCGGTGCGGGAAGGTTGACGACTCAAGGCGACAGGGAGATGAGTACCACGGGTGACCGGCCATTATATTCCCCGTCGGGTTTCCTCCGCTAGTCGGCCAAAACGATTCACCGGATGTCGCTCACATCCAAGAGTACACATAGTTGTATGTTAGGGCCTGAGGTTGTGCGGTACGATCACCCCCAGAAGTGGCAGAACTGGCCACTGTCACCGACGACCACATCAGTGAGGCCCGCGGGGCTCGATACCCTGCTGGAACAGAAGTGGTCCAAACTATGTCGACATAGGGTTTGTGTGCGCGACTATGAATGTCTGCGATGTGTGCACGGCTATGAATGTCTGCGGTGTGCGCGGCTATGAATGCTTGCGGTGTGTGCGGCTATGAATGCCTGTGGTGTGTGCGCGGTTGTGAATGCCTGCGATAGATTTCAGGATTTAAAACCTGATGTGCTGATGAGCTAGTAGAGCCTTATTATAACCAATTTATACTATTGCTGCTTTTACCGGTTATACTGCACTCTTCTATAATTGCTCCTAGCTGTTCATAAATGAAATGTTGTGCTAACCCTCTCTTGCTTCAGCTATTTACTGTTGTTGGGTGGGTGCGTGCTCGTCCCCAGGATGTGGATCCAGGGATGAGATTTGTTTCCACTTAGCTCTATGACTAACGGTTATTTGATTAACCATTCATAGGAGGTGGAGCACCGTAGTGACCCGCTGCCGCATGAGATTACGCCAGCAGCTAGGTCTACTTGAGCAGATGCACCCCCGCCGTTCCTAGAGTTTAAAGACGTGAGTTCCGCCGAGCAGCATAGAGAGAGAGAGAGTATATTAGGATTATATGTAGCACATGTATAGCATACGAGCTTATTTAAACACTTAGACTTCGACCCTAGAACCTCTGTGATATTGATATTATATATATATCTGTAATGGTTTCCGGTTAATGCTCCCGCTATACTTTGATTGGTTGTGAATGTTATGATTCGACCTGAGCAAGGCGGCTATCTAGTGCTTGGATAGGGTGGATCGTTTCCCCTAAGGAGTACTGGGTGGACGTCTTGGGCCAATAGTACCCCTCTGGTCCGACCCGGGCAAAAGGTTGGGGGGGGGGCACTACACGGCCATCAAAAACCTAACTTAAAACATGCTTTCTTCACATTAAAATTTGGTATTTTCATAAGTTGTGTTAGGATTGGAGTTTGTCTGAACGTCTGCAGTTATCCCCTACACTGTGTGACATCAAGACGCGTGTTTTCTCTTACTCTGATATTCATTTAAATTCAGAGAAAATGCTGGTTGTGACATGGCAATAGCTCTATGCCTCTTTTAGAATGTGGCATGAGCAGCTTTAATTGTTGTCTTATCCACGATAACTCTAATGGAGAAGTACGACGTTCATTATCTTTTAGTCCTCTATCTACTTTAATTTGAATTTATGAATGATGTCAGCATATTTGACATTCCCCCTGTGGGCTTAGAAAAAAATCTTCCTTACAACTGGTGCAGGCGTTGATTGTAGTTGTGTGACTCAATGAATTAGTTGTAAACAGTTAAGTTCAAAAGCGTTGAGTGAACTGCTTTTACTCGACGCATTTACCCTTGGCTGAATTCTTCCTTACTAAAGAGGAGTTGAGTGAATGTTGATCACTCAACGTTTTTGACTTCAACTCTTTTTCATAAGCAGGCGTTGAATGAACTGCCTTCACTCAACGCATTTGAACATCGACGGCTTCCCTTTTGCAGACATTGAGTGAACGACCTTCACTCAACACATTTACACTTAGCAACATTTCTGAGTAGGCGTTGAGTGAACTGCCTTCACTCAACGCATTTCCACTTGGACATAATTTCCTGAGTAGGCATTTAGTGAACTGCCTTCACTCAATGCATTTGAACTTGCTGAATTCTTTGAGCAGGCGTTGAGTGAACCTTCTTCACTCAACACACTTGTACTTAGCCAAATTTAAGTCCTGATCCACTGAGGCTTTGAGAGCCTGAATATCTGTCGACGCTTTTTGGCCTCTAGCGTTGAGTGATGTGTGATCACTCGGCGCATATGTACTCAGCCAAATTTCTGGCTCTACCACGTATTCTGTCTTCTGTCTAGCCAAACCTCTGACATATATAACATGTCTAATCATTGAATAGTAGACTTCATGCATATATGAACTTGAACACATATCAAATATATGCTTGTGTATATTATTGACTTATGACTTTCACATCAGGGACATTGTCATCAATGAACCCAACAATCTTCCTTTATTTGAAGAAGTTAGAACTCTAGTCAATGATATACAATAACTTACAGAAATAATAATTTCACAGAATAAAGAACATGAAATAGCACACTGACAAAATTTGATTAATACAAAACTGAATAACTATTTATAGAAGTGTGCCTATAATAATAGTTCATTTTCCTAAGGCCCTAAGAAACCTATTTTAAATGTCATTGTTAGGCATCAGGTTCCTTAATGATTATGCCTCTGCTTGATTTTTTTGTAGCCGTTTTCTCAGCTTCTTTCTTCTTTTGCCTCCGCCTCTCAAAGTAACTATATGGCTTGGGAAAGTATCTGTCTGGATCTGTAGCATCCATTTGTACAGTACCATCTTTCTTATCTCTTCTGAATTTTCTCCACACTTCTTTTTGCCTTTCAAATTGGACCAATTCAAAAGAACTTATGAGTTTGGCCCTGTCAATCTTGTTCTCTTTAATTTGATTCCAAGCAGATAGGATGATAGTCCTTAATTGAGGACTCCATAGTTCAAAATCTGGTCTGGTCTCCATCTCTTCTCTGTGCCTTTTCTTGCTTTGTTTAGCTTGTTCTTCCTCATCTACAATTGACTTGACTTTGACTTGGATAGTTGTTGGGTGGTGGTACTGAATGCAGGTACCTCAACTGCTATATCACCAACTGATTCAGCCCCATCAACCGGAATTATAGGCTCATTGTATACAAGAGGATCAAGGACCAAATCTTCTTTGATAACATTTGAGGTCTAGATAGCATGATCAACACTGGCCTTTATCATTGACCTCTCCCCCTTTATGACTTCTTCAAAGACTTCTTTGCCAAGGGTAGTGGTCTTTTGAGTCAAATGATTAACACATATATTAACAACATTCTTCACCTACAACATGTGTGATCATCTAAGAATTTGGTGCATGCATCCATTATCCTCTCTAGAATGACCTTGTTGGTTTCCATGATGTCCTTTTGTACTTTATGCACCATCTTCATGTTCTCAGTAGTAATGCATTGATTCTCAATGATGTCACTTTGCCTTTGCTCAATGCCAGCAAGTATCTGTCTGTAATAGTAGGAGCTGCCCTCTTGAAGAATGCCACTGTGTTGGCCTTCAATAAATTCACTTCAAATTTGATGGATTTGATCTCAGTGGATAGATTTTGTCTCAGTTCTTTTATAGAATCATCCACATAATGCTTTTTTTGCCTCCTCTCATCTAAAAGTCCTTTTAATTGAGCCAGAAAGGAGGAAGACATCTCCATAGATTACTGAGTGGTCTCCGAATGGTTGGCATCTTCAACATCTGCCCTTATGTGTCCCCTAATCTTTGAATCAGCAAATTCATACTCTGATGAATGGTCAGGAATGTCTACAACATGCTCATCATCACCAGATAAATAAATCACTTTGTCAACTTCTTGAGTTGGGATCTCAAGATGAGTCTCCCCCCTCAACCTAAGCAACATCCATAGGACTTTGATGTATTTCAGCATTAGTCACGGGGACATCTTCTTGCAGTTTCTCCCCCTAAGAGTCTGAGGGGATCTAATCAATCTTTTTCTGAAGATTCACCAGAAAATTGTCAATATGGTCCTGTAGACCAACAGAGATTGTTCTTGCTCCCCCTCAGCAGGAGCATCTAAACTCTAGGTCTCCCCCTCAATATTTGCACAAATCTTGTCCACAACAGCAACGACTAAATCCTCAATAGGTTCCACTAGTGTGCCTTTTGTTTGAGATACACTTCTTGGCAGGGTTCTTGCAGCAGGCTCAGAGGACATTAAGACTTGATCACTAACATCCTTCCTTACTTATGCAGTGGATTCAGATAACTCGGGATCATGAGGTTTGTAACACCCCCATTCATTATGTAGAATATAACAGAAGGTTCGACTGGGGCCCCACACCATATTCCACAAACAGTCAGTGAGTTACGTATTGAGATCACAATTCAATCGCGCGTTCTAACTCAGAGTGTATTCTAGCAGAAGATTAATTAAATTATATAAAGAACCCAACAATATGAATGTCCACTAAACCAAACTGGAATGATAAGAAAAATACACAAATAGTTTTGTCCTTAAGGCCTTACATAGGTTTCCTCGAATAATAGTGTTTTACATACTTCGACATACAGACCGGCTACACATGAAATAGTGAAAGTAAACACACTTCGCTTTGGCCTTCGAGGACTGGCTTAGCTACCATGGTATGCAACCCGCTATTTCTCATTCGACTTGGTTACACCTGTACGAGACCATTCCACCCTAGTGATGGAAAATAAAGCAACGGTCAGCATTAGATAACTAAATTATAACAACCCCACCCCTTACTTGGGGTGGCGATGCTCCTTCCCCGCAGGCATGTAGCAAATATATATAACTTCAAACAAAACATGCAACTTAAGCACCATTCACCACAGATGTTGGCACTACCAACCATAAGCCTCATACACTCAGGGCACATTAACGGTGTACCAGAAATACCCAGGGTCCCACCTCTGTTCTTAGGGACGGTTAGCATAATTTGAGGATTCTCTAGTCTTCTCACGCCGAAGCCAAAGACTCACCCTATGTTATGGTAAAGTCATGGTGATCCCCTAGATTCACTCTTTGACTCACTCCAAGTCGAATGCCATAAGGTTGGGTACAGTTCAGCACTTTCCCGTTGCTCAAATTGCTGATCGCAACAAGCCATGATGCGGGTCAGCCTCCCCTTTCCCATTCACAACAATACATAACTCTGTTATGTTCCAAGGCTGGCACTCATGGGCGCCTAAGCCGGGGCCCCCTTTGGGCTCTCATCTCAACACGTTGGCCCCTAGGTCTCCAAGAGAGGCCTCACAATCACAATGCCCCTATGTCTCCAAGGGACATGCCTCACAAAACATCGCTCACTGGGAGCTACCGCCGCGCTGTATAGGATAGACCATCGATTCTTCCCCTCCAAACGGGTGTTTTCCTAAAGACCCACTCTAGTACTCTCTCTACAACGACCTGCACACCCCACGACTCCGAAATTTATATGCTTGCCACAGAGTCTTCTCCGACATACAAAATAATCATCACCAATCTAGACCAACCTGTCCAGATGAGTTTCACACAGCATGCCTACTCCGTACTTCGATTTCGGATTCTAAAAGCAAAGATTATGGGGATACAACTGATCTACCTGCCGGGAGAACTGCTTATACATGCTTGTGGAGCATCTACCCTCATATGCCAAAAGAAAGGACTTCACATGTCCAAGAAGAAGGATCATTACACTTGACGTTCGTTTCAACGCCATGGGAGAGAATCTAGTCAGACGAAACCGACCGAAATGTATTTGCCTCCACGGATTCGAACTTGACTTGCAACTCGGAGCTCCGAAACTCCAATGGCGATGGGATCTCCTTCCTCTAACTCTCCCCCACTCTCCTCTCACACTGCTGGTCATAAGGAGGAAGACACGAGAGGAAGAAATGAATGGAAATTGTCAGAACCGAAACAGAGAGTCCGGAAATTTGAATAATTGAAATCTTTATTAACCAAAAAAAGGTGTGTATTACATGGTATTGCCTCTCTTTTATAGAATGGAGGAGATGAGAGAAATTACAATTTAACAATGTGGGACTAAAAAATTATATATACAAGCAGTTTAATCTAACTACAAGCCGACAAGCCACGCGGTTTGGTGCATGGACAAACCGCCCGGCAACCATCAGAGAATGACACCAAGCCGCTACAGAGACCTCCAGACCTCCCGGACACCAAGTCGCCAGGGAGAGATTGGCAGACCTCCCGGAATGCAATCCGCCAGAACCAAACCGCCAGACCTCCCGGTCTCTATTCTGCAACACTCCCCCTCAAGCTGGAGCATATATGTCAATCATGCCCAGCTTGTCGCAAATATGATTAAAAGATGCGGATACCAACTTAGTGAAAATATCAGCCAACTCTTTGTCGGAGGTGACGAACGAAGTACAAATTTATGCCTTCAGAATATCTTCCCGAATAAAATGGCAGTCAACTTTGACGTGCTTAGTTCTCTCATGGAAGACCAGATTTTTAGAGATATATATGGCGGTCTTGTTATCACAAAACATAGGTAGAGGATAGTTGTAGACCTCTCCTAAGTTAAGCATGAGAGCCCACAACCACTTCAACTCACACGTGGTCGATGTCATACTTCTATATTCTGCTTCAGCACTGGACTTGGAGACGACCGACTGTTTCTTGCTTTTCCAGCTTACAAGATCCCCCCCCATAAAGGTGCAAAAACCTGACGTTGACTTGCAGTCTCCTTTTTCATCGGCATAGCTTGAATCGGAGTAAGCTTCAACCCTCAAATGTCCATTCTTCTAAAAAAGAAGTCCTTTCAAAGGGGCAGATTTGATATATTCTAATATCCTCAGGGTAGATTGTAGATGACACTCCCGAGGAGCTTGTATGAATTGGCTAACCTTGCCTACAACATAGGCAATGTCGGGTCTGGTCACCATATGATATATAAGTTTACAAACCAGACGTCTGTATCTCGTAACATCAGAAAGAAGAGGAGAGTCACCCGTCCACGTTTTATCTTCTCCAGTCGTCATGGGACATCGGGGAGGTTTAGCCCCATTCAACCCTGCCTCTTTTAACAAGTCAAGAGCGTACTTCCGTTGGGAGAGGACAAGAGAATCGGGCTTCCGAGAAATTTCTATCCCCAAGAAGTATTTTGGAGAGCCCATATCCTTTGTAACCAGGTGTTACCGAAGATGCTGCTTTGTCAAGATTATCCCAGCTTGGTCATCACCAGTGAGAAGAATATCATCCACATATACCGCAAGCACCACTAGACCCAGAGAGGTCTTACGAGTAAATAAGGAGTGATCAGCAGAACTTCTCTTAAAACCTATGGCCTCCACAATCTCGCTAAACTTGTCAAACCAAGCGCGAGGACTTTGTTTTAGACCATAGATAGCCTTCTTAAGCCGGTAAACCTGTGTCTCCCCCTGAGCAACATACCCTGGAGGTTGCTCTATATAAACATCATCTTGAAGATCCCCATAAAGAAAGACATTCTTGACATCCAGCTGCGAAATGAGCCAATTCCGATTGACAGCCACAGATAGAAGGACCCAAATAGTGCTGAGACGAGCAACGAGAGAGAAGGTGTCAAAATAGTCAACCCCATAAGTTTGGGTAAAGCCCTTGGCAACAAGCCGAGCCTTATAAGGATCCACACTGCCATTAGGGAGGAATTTCACCATAAAGACCTAGCGACAGCCAACAATATCTGTGTCAAAAGGAGGAGGAACCCCGGTCTAGGTACCTCGTTCAGTGAGAGTAGCAATTTCCTTATCCATGTCATCTTTCCAATGAGGAATAGTAAGGGCCTCCTGGTAGGAACAGGGTGTGGCAATGGCCGAGATAGCCAGTGCAAAAGCTCGGCGAGAAGGGGTAAGATAAGCATAAGAAACAACTGTAGCAAGCGGGTATTGGGTACATGCCTGAACTCTTTTGCGAATAGCAATGGGGAGATCCAGGTCAGCTAGTGCCTCAGTATCCGGAGCATCCGTGGTGGAGAAAGCTGGCCCAGGAGTAGAGAGAGACGACTGTGGAGAGAGGGGAGATGGTGGAGATGCTGGAGGTGTTGGTGTAGATGGTAGAGGTGTTGGTGTAGATGGTGGAGGTGTTGGTGTAGATGGTGGAGGTGTTGGTGTAGATGGTGTAGGTGGTGGAGGTGGCAGAACATCAGTAGGAGCAGAGGGAAGGGATGGGCTGGTATGGGAAGTATGAGCTGTAGAAGGAGAGGAGGAAGTAGGGAGAAGTAAGCGGCATTTTCAAAGAAGGTGACATCCGCAGAGACAAACTGCTTGCGTGTAATGGGGTCAAAGCAACAATAACCTTTCTGAGTGATAGAGTACCCCAGAAAGACATATTTAGTGGCCTGTGGTGAGAGTTTGTCGCAAGTGGTGGAGGGATCATGCACAAAGGCTGTGCAGCCAAAGGTACAAAGAGGGAGAGGAAAGGGTTCCTTGCCTGGATAGAGAATAAAGAAAGGAGTTTTACCACAGAGAATGGTAGAGGGAATACGATTGATTAGATAGCAAGCGAGGAGAATAGCATAGCCCCAGTAGGAGCGAGGGACATGCATGTGTGTGAGCAGAGTGCGAGCGACATCAAGGAGGTGACGGTTTTTGCGTTTCGCCATGCCATTTTATTGGGAGGTGTAAACGCAACTGGTTTGATGAACAATCTCATGTTGCGTACAAAAAGAGGAAAAGGCTTGACTAAGATACTCTTTTGCATTATCAGAGCGTAAAATTTTAATGGAAACATCAAATTGAGTTTTAATGGAATGATAAAAAGATGTCCATACATCAAAAATTTCAGAGCGGTCGCGTAAGAGATACACCCAAGTACAGCAAGAAAAGTCATCAATGAAAGTAACAAAATAAGAACTACCCCGACCAATGGTAAGGGTAGGAGCAGGACCCCAGATGTCTGAGTGAACAAGATCAAACAGGTCGGGTAGAACCACGATCTTGCTTTGGCGGGAACGAGGAGCGGTGATGCTTGCCAAGTTGACAGGCATCACGATTAAGAGGAGGATGATGGGGAGGGAGGTGGGGCAAAAGCTGGCGAAGAAGCCGGGGAGGAGCATAACCAAGGCGAAGATGCCATTGGAGAAGATCTGTAGAGGTGGAGGAGAAGGCGGATAGAGGAGAAGCGTTGTCGAGGAAGTGGATGCCGCCGCTCTCAGTCCAGTAGCAATCGTCTGTTGGGATTCCGGATCTTGAAAAGAATAAGAGGTAGGAGTGAATGTGACGGAGAACCGTAATTGCTTGCATAAAGAAGTAACCGATAATAAATTGCACGGAAACTTGGGCACATATAGGGTATCCGCCAGACAGAGAGATGGAGTGACTTGAACCATTCCCGTCCCATTGACAGGGGAGGGAGAGCCATCCGCAACAATGACCGGGGGCAACCGATCATGTGTTTAGAGAAGAGAGAAACACCGAGGATTTCCTGTCATATGATTTGTAGCACCAGAGTTGATTATCCATCTATCGCGAGCAATAATATGGACACTACCGGAAGAGGTGACCACCAAGGCGGACAGCGGGAAGGCGGTGGAAGACATTGAAGAGAGAAAGTGCGAGAACAGGAAGCCGCAGTAGCAAGCAACAAGAGCTGCGAGGTCGAAGCGAGACGGGCACAAGAAAGAGGTCGCACGACTAAGCTAAGAAGAGAAGAGAGTCACTAAGCCGGGCGAACAACAAGCAGGTCGGGCGGCTAGGACGGCCGCGACCAAGAAGCATAGCAGAGCAGAGGGAAAGAAGTCGCATGGCTTGCGAAAAGGCGTGCGAACATAGGAGAAGACCAAGTCGTACGGTTAATGATGAGGCCGCGGCGACTAGCAAGCGACTAGAGAGCGGAAAGAAGGGGTAGAGAGGTCGCCCAAACATGGGAAGACGAAACCGCGTGAACAGGGCGCGACAAGAGAAGAAGGAGAGCACGAGAACAGTCGCGAGAATAGGAAGAAGCCGCGAGAACAGGTCGCGCGGACAAGAGCGAGAACTCAGAAAGAAGAAACCGCACGAACAGGGCGTGACAAGAGAAGAAGGAGCTCGCGAGAACAGGTCGTAAGAAGAGGAAGAAGCCGCGATAACAAGGCGCGCGGACAAGATCAAGCCCTCGAAAAATCAGTAGGAAAGGATCGAGGGCTCTGATACCATGTCAGAACCGAAATAGAGAGTCTGAAAATTTAAATAATTGAAATCTTTATTATCCAAAAAAGGTGTGTATTACATGGTATTGTCTCTCTTTTATAGAATGGAGGAGATGAGAGAGATTACAATTTAACAATGTGGGACTAAAAAATTATATGTACAAGCGGTTTAATCTAACTACAATCCGACAAGCCGCACGGTTTGGTGCATGGACAAACCGCCCGGCAACCATCAGAGAATGACACCAAGCCGCCACAGAGACAGCCAGATAGCCCGGACACCAAGTCGCCAGGGAGAGATTGGCAGACCGCCCGGACTGCAATCTGCCAGAACCAAACCGCCAGACCGCCCGGTCTCTATTCTGCAACAGAAATGTAACTTCCCTAGCCTTAAATAGAGATATCGCTATGCGGTAACTAGCTACTGTTGCGCGATAACTAGCTACCGTCGGGCGGTACCTTAAACGTCTGCTTGTTCCACAAGCCCACTGCTCAAAACCTCCCATCACGGACCGAAACGTTGCCACACCATAACTGTCCTGCTACCGCCGCGCGGTATCAACCTACCGTCGTGTGATATCAACCTTCTGCCGTGCGGTAGATGATGCATCACATCAACGCGCTGCTCTCGATGAACTGGCGCTACCGTCTCGCGGTATCGCTACCGCCCTACGATAGTCCATCGAGAGCCTCACCAATGAACTCGTCCAAGTTACCACTGATACTAGATGTACCATCGGGTGGTAGCTTACTGAAAGCTCTGTTGATTTAATCGACGCACCCACCTCTGCGTGGTATCGACCGATCGCAAGCGCGGTAACTCACTGAGCGCACTTGCAATAAATCCCCAACACTACCGCCGATGTTAACCCTACCGTCGGGCGGTATCTCACAGAGCCCAACTCCTGCCTACAAAATGTAACATCTCATGTTACTTCTGGACCCCTCAACTTAGACTGGGTTAGGCATGGGGTGGGTTTTAGGGAAATTAGCTAGGTCTGACCCACGGTAGTGGTAGTATCCTGCTGAAGTGGTATCTGCTCCTCAAGTCCTGCCTCCTCGACGTGCTGGTGCTCCATCTCCACGGGCTCCTAAAAATAGTTTGGTCACCGACCATTAGTCAAAAAGACTAAGTCGTTTCCTCCGCACCTCGCCCCGCAGCTCCTAGGCACCGAGCGGGAGGACGAAGCGGAGGACAACAACTTAGTCTTTTTGACTAATGGTCGGTGACCAAACTATTTTTAGGAGCCCGTGGAGATGGATCACCAGCACGTCGAGGAGGCAGGACTTGAGGAGCAGATACCACTTCAGCAGGCTACTACCACTACCGTGCGTCCTCAGGTGGGACGAGATCTGATACATTAGTGTAGCTTCCGCTTTTATTTATTTTGAGAGAGTGGTTTTGATGTACTGGGCATAAGCCCTTATTACTCTTTCTTTTGTACTCTCCTATGGACTATATTGTGTACATTTCATTTCATATATATGATTGTACCATGTGACTTGTGGACTAGTGGATTTACATACTGCTTTACTTCTTTTTCTCATATTGGCCTACAGGTTAAATGATCGTACTAGCCGGCAGGATCGGCGTGTTGCGGTGTCGACTAACCCGTGAGTTAGTGCCACCGTAAGACGGCGGTTCTGGGCATAAGACCCGATAGCCTCCTTGGTAAGGGGGGGGGGTCTTACAAACTGGTATCAGAGTTTGTAAGACCCCCCCTACCAAGGAGGCTACCGGGTCTTATGCCCAGAACCGTCGTCTTACGGTGGCACTAACTCACGGGTTAGTCGACACCGTAACACGCCGATCCTGCCGGCTAGTACGATCATTTAACCTGTAGGCCAATATGGGAAAAAGAAGTAAAGTAGTATGTAAATCCACTAGTCCACAAGTCACATGGTACAATCATATATATGAAATGAAAGGTACACAATATAGTCCACAGGAGAGTACAAAAGAAAGAGTAATAAGGGCTTATGCCCAGTACATCAAAACCACTCTCTCTCAAAATAAATAAAAGTGGAAGCTACACTAATGTATCAGATCTCGTCCCACCTGATGACGCACGGTAGTGGTAGTAGCCTGCTGAAGTGGTATTTGCTCCTCAAGTCTTGCCTCCTCGACGTGCTGGTGCTCCATCTCCACGGGCTCCTAAAAATAGTTTGGTCACCGACCATTAGTCAAAAAGACTAAGTCGTTTACTCCGCACCTCGCCCCGCAGCTCCTAGGCACCGAGCGGGAGGACGAAGCGGAGGACAACAAGGGGTAGCAAAGTGGAAGCAGGTGACAGAATCTAACTAGCAGTTGTAATAAGTAATAATGATCTACTTTAGCAGTTCTAAGTATAGTATAAGTAAGTAAGAGCAGTACAACAAAGGAAGTAAAAGACAGCAGTAAGAGCAAGTAAAAGAAAACTAATCTACCACTATACTATTATCACAAAAGTACCCTAACTTATATAAATGCCCATACAAATATATAAGTTAGGATTTCCAGGAAATTTAACTTATCATATAAAAGAGCTCATACTAATTTATATGATAAGGATCTATGAAGCGTATGACCTAATATGAATGAATGTTATGATGCAATTTATACACAGGCAAGTGCAACTCACACACAATGACTCTGTGATCACAGACCTTTAGTTCCCACTTTTTGAGAGCTAGCATCACTCTCGGGTACCACCGCTGTGGCTACGGCAGCAGCGGAGCGGGCGTCTCCGCTTCTAGGCCGGTATGCATACTACCAAGCCTTAGACCCATCTCATACGCCTCTGTACACGTCCAAGGTGCACTCTAGAGTCTCGCGTATGTACTTTGCTGACAACCCGTCAGTCTTGTTGGGTCGGATGTGCGTTATCGGGGATCGTCCTCCAGACCGCAGTGTAAAACAACCCACTGGCCCCTCTAACCCTCACAACCACCTGGTGCACCGTACTGCCATCGGTGTGACGAACGGCCAGTACCGCATGCCCCGCCACTATATTTATGCACATGCAAGTATTTCATTCCGAGCCTTCCGCTCGCAGGACCAAACCCGTCCTGAAACCCTCAAACCCAAACCGGGTGAGAACGCACATTAGCGTCTTTATACCAACTCCCTCAAACCCTAAACGGGTGAGCATATATCATGAATCTCTCCAACCCTACACGGGTGAGAAGGCACAACAAATGTCCTAACCTATTAGACTACTCTTGTCTACGGGTTATTATACTTAGTGATTTAAGGTTAATCCCAGGACTGCCCCCGGTATTCCCTGTGAAGGGCTCTCAAGGGGCACTAGGAACTGTGTTGGGATTACGCCCAGCATTCCCTTTCGCAAGGATATTTATTTTAGTTGATGGCTACCCATGTTTCACCCCAGCTCTCTTTATTGCTCTGGTACAACCCTAGTGACTTAAGATGTTACCGGGAAACCGATGGTCTTCCGTCGACCCCCTACTCCAGTTACTACCTAAAGACTTGCACTTTTAACCCCATCACTAAGACCATAATACCCACCAGGAATTATTCATATTGCACTCTCTTATTTCTTCCGATAATCAGTCCCCTGGTAACCCCTAAGGCAAGACCTATTTATGTTATATGCAGACCATGTCCTATTATTACCCTAAAAATGGAATCTTCCAAACCTTAAGACATCTTGCCCCTAAATATTTATTCTAGGGTGGTATGGGCTAAGGGAACTATCCTATGAATTCTCATAATTTTCCTTGGCCAAATAATCCTTTAATTAAATCTTTTAAATTAATTACTAGGTCACTTTACACATGAAGTAGTATGCTTTAACATCCACTGACCTAGGTAATTTTTTCTGAGTTGTATAATGATAAAATATTACTGTATACAGAGTTTCATAATTTTACTTTGATTATTTATTCCAATTTCGTATTTAATACCAAATTCACATAAATTCCATTTTCCAAATGAAGTACAAGTAATATATAATCCAAAATTCCAGGAAAATTACATAACATATAAAACATTAATTTATGACTATTGGAAGAGTTTCATCAACTTTCATTATGTAATGGCGTATCAATTTCCATTCTTACATATTTACCAAAAATGCCATTATATAAATTTAAAAACTACCAATACACCCATTAATTCTGAAAAATTTATGCAAGACTAATAATACAATTTTACAGCACTAGAAAGATTTCCAAATTTTTCTGAGGTGCATATCCATCAATTTAAGAATAAATGAAATAAGGGTAAAATAGGCATTTTAAGATATTTTATTCCAAAAGCTCTTCAAACAGAAGGATCAAAATTTTCCTAAGTGAAATGTAACCTTATATATATCTTGGCAAAGTTTGAGGATTTTTTCTTGAGTAAAACCTATTTTCCAAATTTATTTTCAAAAGAGCTACATTTAAAATAAATTCCAATAAATGGGATTTTTGATTCCAAAAATCCCATAATTAATTTGAGGGGTGAAAGTTACCCTAATGAACCACTGTAAATAAATCTAAGATTTTTTGCATGCCTCCATTAGGCTGAATACACAATATTTAAATTATTGCTATTAGTACCCAAGGCAATATGAACACCAACACATGCAAGTGGATTTTCCCATCATGCAGTGATCCAAAAGTGCTGAATTTTTATCATGCACTACTGGTGTTCCCAAGGACCCACCGCCAAAATTTGGGGCCATGAGGAGTTATATAACTCCATAAATTGCATTTATTTACATTTTGACATTTTGACCAAAACTATAGGAAAGAGTGTTTCAAAAATTCCCAAATTTTGGCAGGGGATAAGTATGCCCTAATCATGCATGTATCCAAAATTTGGGGCCATGGTGATTGCTGGTTTGACCTGGGCATCCAAATGAATTTCTGTCCTAGTCTAAGACCAGTCCTAGGAGAAATGCCCTACAGGACTGTACACTACCCCAAATCACAACTTTAAGGTGGCAAAGTAAAGGTACGACAGTCAGCTACATTTTTCATTTAGGGGCTAGTTTCTGTAAATGCATCTAAGAGGCCTAAAAATAACATGCAAAATGACTCTATTTATGTGACAGGATTTATACTATTCATCATTTTTAAATTAAATCATATTAATAGATTTGCACGAATCTTAAAGCGTAACCGACGGGATCCGTTGATCTTCTCCAATGGATCAAGGGCCGAGATTTAGTTTTCCTGGGTGATGTTTGCTGGCGGTTTCCGGCCAGCTGAGCCACCACCATCGCCGGCGGATGTCGCCACCACCTTCGCTAAGGTGGGGGCTAGCGTTTCCCGGCGGTGGGGCCGCCGGAGTTGGCTCCTCCGGCGAACCCGAGCAAGAAGAAAAGGCCCGGATTTTCTCATTTTCCTCTCATGGCATCGGGCTCGATTGAGCCCGATATCTCCCTAAATGGATCTAGAAATCTAGTATAGGTAGAGGTGAGGTGAAACGAACCTGGATTGGGGCTTGGCTGCGGGTCAGGCGGCGGTTTGCCATGGTGGTGGTGCGCCGGCGAGCTCCACCCAGAAAGCTTGATTATCCACCATTTTCCATGATCCAGCACTCGAATTCCACTCCTTTCTACCTCCTGAAGCTATTGGTGAGGTCTGTTTGGGCTGAGGTGGAGTATGTGGGGAGATATTACCTATGTGAGTTCGGTTGAGCTTTGGTTGCTCCGCCCATGCTGCCAAGTGGCTCTCAGCCCCTATTTCCTGCTGGAATGGAGTGAGGAGGTCGGCCAGCTAGTTTTGGGCAGAGGAAATCAGCTGAAAGGGTGGCCATGTGGCCACCATTCCCTTTCATCCCCAATTCTCTCTCCTCTTTCTCTAAAAATCCCATTTCTACCCCCTTGTATGCATTCTCTCTCCTGATTTAGAGGGGTAGGGCTGGTCTTGTTCACTTGGGTTGGCCATGGGCCAATTTTGGTGGGCTTGGTGCAAAGGAGGATGGCTTGGTCTTCATTTCACTCTTTTAGGTCAAATAGTTGACTATGTTGACTTTGAGTTGACTTGGTCAACCATGGTGGGTGGGTTGACCCTACTTTGTGGGAATGGGTCTAGTGGCACCACCCAACTTGGGTTGGGTCAAGGGGTGCCCTACTTAGTCTAATTGGGCTTATGAGTGTGGGTTTGACCAAATTAAGCCCAAGGTTGACTTTGGTCAATTGGGGTCAAAGTGTTGACCTAGTGACATGCCCTAGGGTCCACTTAGATTGTTTTTTGGGTTAGGGAAATGTGGTGGGGTCATGGTGTGACTAGGGTCCTTGTTTAGGCTAGTTTGACCTAGTTTGACTTGGTCCTATAGTGGGCCCCACGTGGCTACAACCCACTACCTAGGGTCAGACCTAGCTAATTTCCCTAAAACCCACCCCATGCCTAACCCAATCTAAGTTGAGGGGTCCAGAAGTAACATGGGATGTTACAAATTCTAATAAATAATAAAATAATTTCGTCCTCGAAATTTAAGTTCGGGTCTATGGGGTTCTAGTTGCAAGAATTTTTAAGAAACTTTAAAACATAACTTGAAAGTACCTGATGCGAATAGCTCCGGGTGTTGCTCTAGCATCAGATCCCTCGGCTCCAAGGTGTGCTCCTCCCATCCATGGTTGGACCACAGCACCTTCACAAGAGGGACCTTCTTTTTCCGCAACACTCGGATGGCCGTATCGTCAATCCGGATCGGCTCCAATCTAACTGATCTATAAGGCTCTACCGGTCCGGCTGTAGTAGTAATGTGCTGCTCCGGCCGAAGGAGAGCTCTTCGCAAGGAAGATACATGGAAGACGTCATGTAATGCACCCAACTCCGGTGGCAGCTGCAGTCGGTAAGCTAAGGGGCCGATCCGCTCCAGGATCAGGTATGGCCCCATGTATCGTGGACTGAGCTTCTTGTGCCTCCTCACCCGAGAGACACCGTGTATTGGACGTATCTTCAAGAATACTCTGTCTCCAACCTGGAACTCCACCTTCCGGTGCCGAGCATCATAATAATTTGCCTGCCTGCTCTGGGCCTCTAGTAGCCGATCTCTGATCAATCGAATCTGAACCTCAGTATCCTCTATATAATCAGATCCAAGAGCCCTGGTATCCACATCCTGAACCCATGATAGCGGTGTCCGACATCTCCTCCCATAAAGTGCCTCATATGGAGCCATCCTGATGCTAGCCTGGTGGCTGTTATTGTACGAGAACTCAATCAGTGGCAGTAGCCTCTCCCAAGGCTTCCCCGTATCCAATATGCATAGTCTGAGTAGGTCCTCCATGGTCCGGATGGTCCGCTCGGTCTGTCCGTCGGTCTGCGGATGGAAGGCGGTACTAAAATTAAGCCGAGATCCCAGGTAAGCATGCACGGCCCTCCACTCGCTCGAAGTGAACCGACCATCACGGTCTGAAACAATCGTCCTGGGAATGCCATGATATCTGACGAACTGCTCCACAAATAATTTCACCAGAACTGCAACTGGGGCATCCTTCCGAACTGGAATAAATCTCGCTACCTTGGTCAGTCTATCCACTATGACCCATATAGAATCATGCCCAGAGTGGGAGCGAGGCAATCCGTGTACAAAGTCCATAACAATGTCCTCGAACTTCCATTCTGGAACTGGCAGTGGCTGTAGTAAACCTCCCGGGCTCTTGCATTCTGCTTTCACACGCTGGCAGGTCTCGCAATGGGTCACAAAATCCGTGATCTCCCTCTTCATCCCGGGCCAATACATAGACCTCCGCAAATCTGCCCACATCTTGGTGATGCCGGGGTGCACTGAATATCTGGAGCAATGAGCCTCTCTGAGTATGCCATCCCGTATACTGCCCCCTGCTGGTATGTAGATGCGCCCACGGAATCGAAGAAGATCATCCTGTAGCGTATAGTTCTCAACCTTGCCCCTCTCCAGGGCACTAAAGATCGGCTGTAATGCAGCATCCAGCCTCTGATGTGTTCGGATGTGCTCCTGTATATCATCGTCACTGATCACTGAGCTCAAATACTTTCGATACACTACTAGCTCGGTCTCAGATACCATGGTAATGTGCATGTCCTCCATCATCTGTAGCAGCTCTATAGACATCAACCGGGGCTCCGGTCCAGAACCCCCCCCCCCTTACCAAGGAGTCTACCGGGTCTTATGCCCAGAGTGGGAGCGAGGCAATCCGTGTACAAAGTCCATAGCGTGTAGTCCTCAACCTTGCCCCTCTCCAGGGCACTACCTAAAGACTTGCACTTTTAACCCCATCACTAAGACCATAATACCCACCAGGGATCATTCATGTTGCACTCTCTAATTTCTTCCGATAATTAATCCCCTGGTAACCCTAAGGCAAGACCTATTTATGTTATATGCAGACCATGTCCTATTATTACCCTAAAAATGGAATCTTCCAATACTTAAGGCATCTTGCCCCTAAGTATTTATCCTAGGTTAGTATGGGCTAAGGGAACTACCCTATGAATTCTCATAATTTTCCTTGGCTAAATAATCCTTTAATTAAATCTTTTAAATTATTTACTAGGTCACTTTACACATGAAGTAGTATGATTTAACATCCACTGACCTAGGTAATTTTCCTGAGTTGTATAATGATAAAATATTACTGTCTACAGAGTTTCATAATTTTCCTTTGAGTAGTTATTCCAATTTCTTATTTAATACCAAATTCACATAAATTCTATTTTCCAAATGAAGTACAAGTAATATGTAATCCAAAATTCCAGGAAACTTACAGAACATATAAAACATTAATTTATGACTATTGGCTGGATTTCATCAACTTTTATTGTGTAATGGCCTATCAATTTCCATTCTTACATATTTACCAAAAATGTCATTATATAAATTTAAAAACTACCAATACACCCATTAATTCTGAAAAATTTATGCAAGACTAATAATACAATTGTAAAGCACTAGAATTATTTCCAAATTTTTATGAGGTGCATATCCATTAATTTAAGAATAAATGAAATAAGGGTAAAATGGGCATTTTAAGATATTTTATTCCAAAATCTCTTCAAACAGAAGGATCAAATTTTTCCTAAGTCAAATGTAACCTTATCTATATCTTGGCAAAATTTGAGGATTTGTGCTTGAGGAAAACCTATTTTCCAAATTTATTTTCAAAAGAGCTACATTTAAACTAAATTCCAATAAATGGGATTTTTGATTCCAAAAATCCCATAATTAATTTGAGGGGTGAAATTTACCCTAATGAACCACTGTAAACAAATCCAAGATTTTTGCATGCCTCCATTAGGCTGAATACACAATATTTGAACTATTGCTATTAGCACCCAAGGCAATATGAACACCAACACATGCAAGTGGATTTTCCCGTCATGCAGTGATCCAAAAGTGCTGAAATTTTTATCATGCACTACTGGTGTTCCCAAGGACCCACCTCCAAAATTTGGGGCCATGAGGAGTTATATAACTCCATAAATTGCATTTATTTACATTTTGATGGATATGCACCTCAAAAAAATTTGGAAATAATTCTAGTGCTGTAAAATTGTATTATTAGTCTTGCATAAATTTTTCAGAATTAATGGGTGTATTGGTAGTTTTTAAATTTATATAATGGTATTTTTGGTAAATATGTAAGAATGGAAATTGATAGGCCATTACACAGTAAAAGTTGATGAAACTCTGCCAATAGTCATAAATTAATGTTTTATATGTTCTGTAATTTTCCTGGAATTTTGGATTACATATTACTTGTACTTCATTTGGAAAATGGAATTTATGTGAATTTGGTATTAAATAAAAAATTGGAATAAATAATCAAAGAAAAATTATGAAACTCTGTAGACAATAATATTTTATCATTATACAACTCAGGAAAAATTACCTAGGTCAGTGGATGTTAAATCATACTACTTCATGTGTAAAGTGACCTAGTAAATAATTTAAAAGATTTAATTAAAGGATTATTTAGCCAAGGAAAATTATGAGAATTCATAGGGTAGTTCCCTTATCCCATACCACCCTAGGATAAATACTTAGGGGCAAGATGCCTTAAGGATTGGAAGATTCCATTTTTAGGGTAATAATAGGACATGGTCTGCATATAACATAAATAGGTCTTGCCTTAGGGTTACCAGGGGATTGACTATCGGAAAAAATAAGAGAGTGCAACATGAATGATCCCTGGTGGGTATTATGGTCTTAGTGATGTGGTTAAAAGTGCAAGTCTTTAGGTAGTGCCCTGGAGAGGGGCAAGGTTGAGGACTACACGCTATGGACTTTGTACACGGATTGCCTCGCTCCCACTCTAGGCATAAGACCCGGTAGCCTCCTTGGTAAGGGGGGGGGGGTCTTACAAACTGTTTATTATACTTAGTGATTTAAGGTTAATCCCAGGATTGCCCCCGGTATTCCCTGTGAAGGGCTCTTAAGGGGCACTAGGAACTGTGTTGGGATTACGCCCAGCGTTCCCTTTCGCAAGGATATTTATTTTAGTTGATGGCTACCCATGTTTCACCCCAGCTCTCTTTATTGCTCTGGTACAACCCTAGTGACTTAAGATGTTACCGGGAAACCGACGGGATCCGTTCATCTTCTCCAATGGATCAGGGACCGAGATTCAGTTTTCCTGGGTGATGTTTGCTGGCGGTTTCCGACCAGCTGAGCCACCACCACCGCCGGCGGATGTCGCCACCACCTTCGCTAAGGTGGGGGCTAGCGTTTCCCGGCGGTGGGGCCGCCGGAGTTGGCTCCTCCGGCGAACCCAAGCAAGAAGAAAAAGCCCGGATTTTCTCATTTTCCTCTCATGGCATCGGGCTCGATTGAACCCGATATCTCCCTAAATGGATCTAGAAATCTAGTACAGGTAGAGGTGAGGTGAAACGAACCTGGATTGGGGCTTGGTGCAAAGGAGGATGGCTTGGTCTTCATTTCACTCTTTTAGGTCAAATAGTTGACTATGTTGACTTTGAGTTGACTTGGTCAACCAAGTTGGGTGGGGCTATTACTCTTTCTTTTGTACTCTCCTGTGGACTATATTGTGTACCTTTCATTTCATATATATGATTGTACCATGTGACTTGTGGACTAGTGGATTTACATACTGCTTTACTTCTTTTTCTCATATTGGCCTACAGGTTAAATGATCGTACTAGCCGGCAGGATCGACGTGTTGCGGTGTCGACTAACCCGTGAGTTAGTTCCAAGGTAAGACGGCGGTTTTGGGCATAAGACCCGGTAGCCTCCTTGGTAAGGGGGGGGGGGTCTTACACAAAAAACTTGGGGCGTTACAAATCTCTGGCACTTCAAGAAATTTTATCCCGAAATTTATATGTTATAGGAAAAAAAATAGAAGTATCAATTTTATAAAAGTACACCTCAAGAAAACAACTCGGGATACTCTGATCTCATGGTTTGTTCGCGCTCCCATGATAGTTCCTCACGCCACAGTTGTCCCAACGGACCTTGATCATCCTGATCGACTTATTCCGCAGTTGCTTGACTTCCATATCCTCAACTCGAATGGGTTTGACTTTCGCCGTCAACCCACTACCAATTGGCACCTGATCCGCAACAACCACTTGCATAGGTTCTTGTACTGTCTTCCGCAACACAGATATGTGGAATACATCATGTAGACCACTTAGTTCCGTTGAAAGCTTCAATCGATAGGCAGCTTCACCAATCCGCTCCAGTATCTCAAACGACCCAAGGTGCCTCGGTCTTAGCTTTTTCAAGCATCTAATCCTTGATACACCCTTGAACGGTTTGATCTTCAGATAAACCAAATCGCCACGGTGAACTCAACATTTCTGTGTTTGGCATTATAATACTTAGCTTGCCTATCTAGAGCGATCAGCAGCCGCTCCTGAATTGTACGAATAGTCGAAGTAGCATCCTCGACTTCCTTCTACTTAAACAACTTTGATTCGCCCGTCTCCATCCATGACAAGGGAGTATGACACTTTCTACCATAGAGGGCCTTGAAGGGTGCCATCTCAATACTCGCCTTGTTGTTATTGTTGTAGGCGAACTCGATCATAAACAAGTGGTCCTCCCACCTCGTACCGAAATCTAGGGCGCACATGCGAAGCATTCCCTCCATCGTCCTGTTTACCCTCTCGGTCTGACTATCCGTCTGCTGATGAAAGGTCGTACTGAACTTCAGTTTGGTACCCAACAGTTAATGTATAAGCCTCCAATCATTAGATGAAAAGCGCCCATCTCGGTAACTAACAATGCTACGGGGCACACCGTGCAATCATATGATATTATCAACGTAAAGTTTCACCAGATTTTCCACTGAATCGTCCTTCCTATTCGGAATAAAGTGCGATATTTTCATTAAACGATCAACGATCACCTAGACGGCATCGTTCCCCTTCTGAGATCTCGGCAAGATGTACACGAAATTCATAGATATGTCATCAAACATACACTTCGGTATAGGCAATGACTTCAGAAATTCTCCAGGCTTCTGACATTTGGCCTTTACTATGACACAAGTCTGACATTTTTCCACATATAGAGCTATATCCTTTTTCAATCCTAGCCACCAGAATAACCTTTTAATGTCCTTGAACATCTTTGTGCTCCTGGGTGGAAAGAGTACTTCGTGAAATGTGCCTCGTGCATCAACTCCTCCTGTAATTTGCCCACATTTGGGACACACAATCGATTGTTCTTCCATAAAAGGCCATCATTAAAAGTAAACTGGGCATTTGAACCATCCAAAGACTCTGCCAAGTAGCGCTTCATGCTATCATCTAGCTCCAGTGCTTGCCGAATCCGGTCTGCGAGGTAATACTGCACCTCCGTCCAGTTCAAACATGCTTCAGCACTAGATCTCCTATCCACACAAGAGTTCCCCGTGGCCTCTAAATCACGAATAAGACGCTCATCATGCATCTGTATCCAGTTGGCTTGTGCAGGAACCCTACGACTTAGTGCACCCGCAATAGCATTTCCCTTGCCAGGAATGTAATGTATCTTGAAGGTGTAGTCCCCAAAGAATTCCATCCACCACCGCTGGAGCATATTCAAGTCCTTCTGATCCAATAGATACTTCAGGCTCTTATGGTTTGTAAAAATATTAACCTTTACGCCATAAAGGTAGTGCCTCCAAAGCTTCAGAGCGAATATCACGGCTGCTAACTCCAAATCATGGACCGAATAATTCCTCTCACGCACTTTCAATTGGCGTAAGACATAGGCTATCACCTTCCCATGTTGAAGTAAAATGCAACCTAAGCAGCTCCCCGAGGCGTCGCTGGAGATCTCATAGCCTTTCGATCCACATGACAAGCACATAATAGGCTTCATGGTCAGACGACTTTTCAACTATTTAAAAGCTTGTGTGCACGTCGACGACCAAATAAACTTCTTATCCTTCCTTGTCATGGTAGTGAGGGGAAACGCTATCTGAGAGAAGTTTTCAACGAAGTGACTATAGTAGCCGACGAGCCCCAGAAAACTCCGGACTTCTGCCATAGAAAACTCCGGACTTCTGCCACAGAAAACTCCGGACTTCTGCCACAGAAGACAACACAGGTCACTCTCGTATCGTATCTATCTTCACCGGATCTACAACAATTACCTCTCCACCATCAACATAACCAAGGAATGCTACCGAAGATAGCCAAAAGTCACACTTTGAGAACTTTGCATACAACTGATTGCTCCTCAGGGTTTCCAGAACAATGCGAAATGATCTGCATGTTCTTCCATAGACTGAGAGTATACCAAGATATTGTCAATAAAGACTATTATAAACTGGTCCAAGTACTCTTTGAACGTCCAGTTCATCAAGTCCATAAACACGGATGGCACATTCGTCAGCCCAAAAGGCATGATAATGGACTCATAATGCCCATAACGTGTGTTGAACGCCGTCTTGGGAATGTCACTTTCGCTGATCATCGATTCTTAGAATCGGATACTTGTTCTTCTCTGTGATCTTATTCAATTCCCGATAATCAATACACAGTCGCAAACTAGCATCCTTTTCTTCACGAAAAGGACTAGTGTGCTCCAAGGTGATGAACTTGGACGCACATAGCCTTGTTCTAGCAGTTCTTGAAGTTGCACCTTCAATTCCGCCATTTCCCTTGGTGCTAGGCGATATAGAGAGCGTGATATAGGCTTGACACCTGGCACTAACTCAATGGTAAAATCAATCTCTCTGAGGTGGAGCTCTAGGGAGATATTCAGGAAAAACGTCAGCAAACTCCGATACCACAAAAATACTGATCAAACCAGGCTTGGGTTTCTTAGCCTCTAATAGGGTGAAGAATAACTTCGCACCATCCCGTACTGCTTTGAGTACCTGGAGAGCAGACATCAACGTCTTGCTCGATCCCTTCATGTCAGAGAAGGTTGTTTCACAACCCGTATTTATCCCCAGTTTTACCATCCTGAGACTGAAATCGATGTACGTATGTTGCTCCGAGAGTCAATCCATGCCAAAGATTACATCAAACTCTACTATCGGCAATATTGACTCTTCCAGTCAAACTCTCGACTCCCTATTCGCACCTTAACGCAATAAAATCTATCCGCGCACATCGAGCATCCATTAAGCAGCAACACATCTAGTCTATCCTTTGACTCGGAAGAAGGTACTCCGATACACGACACGAAGTCCTCAAACAGAAAGGAGTGTGGAGCTCCTGTATCAAATAGTGCTCTTATCGGATAGTCCAAAATTAAGATAGCCTAATATAAGACAATCATTCAACCAATGCACATAGCGTAAAGTATGGAAAGCAATATAGCTAAAGTCTAAATCATACATGTAACCACATCGACTTGTTTGATGGCCTCTTGCTGGCCAAGGTTGTAGACTCTAGGTTGGGCTGGAGCATGATGGGATGCGTTGACTCCACCATCTTCACTTTCTTAGCATAAGGTTCTACTGCCTTTTTCTCCGTCTTGCCACTCCAACACTTACTGGCAAGGTGTCCCGACTTGTCGTAATTGTAACAATGAATTGGGCCTCCTCTCCCAGATAATGCCCCGGAAGTAGCAGATGAAGGAGCTGGTCCGGTAGATTTGGGCTTCTTGTTCCACCTTTGGTACCTAGTATTTGAAGAGCTTGGTACTTAAAATTTTGTTTTCTTTAACGACGAATCATTTTTACGTTGTACGTGCTTGACATCCTGCTCCACGGATCGGGCTGTATTGACCAAGGTCAGAAAACCCTGCGTCATTGGACCTAAGAGCAGTAATCTCAGATTATCACACAGTCCTTTGTATAACCAGTTGGTCTTGCACTCCTCATCAGTAAAGGTAGAACCCGCATATCACCCCAATCTCGTGAACTCATGTAGGTAGTCGTCAACACTACTCTCACCCTGGGTTAATCTCTGAAACTGATTCCCCATAGCAATTTTCTACGCTGACAGGATATATCATGCTAGAAACAATCTTGATAATTCGTCCATCTAGATATTGGTGAGTTGTCTTCCAACAAAATGATGTAATTCTAGTTCATCCAACCACAACCTTGCTTCACCGTCCAAAAGGAAAGTGGTTATGGTATCCTTCTGCCACTCCTCTATCTCCATTGCCGACATGACTCTCTTAACCAGAGAGAGCCAATCCTCAGCTTGCGTTGGGGTTCCAATCCCCCAAAACACTATAGATTAAAGCTCATCGCATACTTGAGCAGCCTTTTAGTCGCTCTTCTTTGCACGACGGGCTCTACAGTTTATTGATCCACCACTATAGGTTCGGCTACGCCAAGCGGTACTTGACCAAATTCAGGAGCAGGAGGTTGTACTTGCCACCCTGGTTGGGCATTTATCATGGCGAACACCGCTTCTACTACCAATATTATGGTTTCAGCAGGAGGGGTCGTAGGCATGTCATTTGGCGCACTACTCTCCATAGAGTGCTTGCCATGTGTATTTTCCAAAAAGTAATTATAGGAACACGCAGGTTCCTCAAATATGTGCATTTTCCATTCCTAAGAGGACATTCATGGGTTCTATCATGTTATAATGGTAGCGCACATACACGTGCTCATTACCCCTTAAAATAATTCATCCACAAATTCAAATAAGGAAGAAATACACTAGTGCCTGATACCAAATTGTAACTCCTCCATCCGTCATGTAGAATATAATAGAAGGTCCGGTCGGGGCCTCATACCATATTCCACAAACATACAATGAAGTTACGTATTGAGATCATAATCCAATCGCGCGTCCTAACTCAGAGTGCATTCTAGCGGAAGTTCAATTAAATTGTATAAAGAACCCAACCATACGAATGTCCACTAAACCAAACTGGAATGATAAGATAAATACACAAATAGTTATGGCCTTAAGACCTTACAAAGGCTTCCTCAAATAATAGTGTTTTACATACTTTTCCACGTAGGCCGGGCACACATAAAATAGTGAAAGTAAACACACTTCGTTTTGGCCTTCGAGGACCGGCTTAGCTACCATGGGCTGCAATCAGCTATTTCCCGCTACGCTTGACTACACCTGCACGAGACCATTTCACCGCAGCGGTGGCAAACAAAGCAATGGTCAGCATTAGCTAAACAAATTATAACGACCCCACCCCACTCGGGGTGGCGGTGCTCCTTCCCTCCAGGCATTTAAAAAATATATATATATATAACAACAAACTGAACGTGCAACTTAAGCACCATTGACCACGAACATTGACACTACCAGCCATATGCCTCGTGCACTCAGGGCACATTAACGGTGTATTGGAAATACCCAGGGTCCCACATCCATTCTCAGCAACGGTTAGCATAATTTGAGCATTCTCTAGTCTTTTCGGGCTGAAGCCAAAGACTCACCATATGCTACAACAAAGTCATTGTGATCCCCCAGATTCAATCTTTGACTCACTCCAAGCCAAACTCCATAATGTTGGGTACAGTTTAGCTCTTTACCGTCACTCAAATCGTCGGTCGCAATAATCTACGACGCAGGTCAGCCTCTCCATTCCCATTCACAACAATACATAACTCTATTATGTTCCAAGGCTGGCACTCACGGTCGCCTAAGCTGGGCCCCTTTGGGCTCTCAGCTCAACACATTGGCCCCCCAAGTATCCAAAATACAGGCCTCACAATCACAATACCCCCACATTTCCAAGAGACATGCTTCACAAACATCGCTCATTGGGAGCTACCGACGCGCGGTATGGGATAGACCATCGATTCTTCCCCTCCAAATGGGTGTTTTACTGAAGACCCACTCCAGTACTCTCTCTACAGCGACCTGCATACCCCGCGACTCCGAAATTTACACGCTTACCACAAAGTCTTCTCTGACATACAAAACAATCATCACTAATCCAGACCAACCTGTACAGATGGGCTTCACACATCAAGCCTACTATGTATTTCCATTCCAGATTCTAAATGCACAGATAATGTAGATACAACCGATCTACCAATCAGGAGAACTAATTCCACGTGCTCGTGGAGCGTCTACCCTCACATGTCAAAACAAAGGACTTCACATGCCCAAGAAGAAGGATTGTTACCCTTGATGTTCGTTTCAGCGCCATGGGAGAGAATATAGTCAGATGAAAATGACCGAAATGGATTTGTCTCCGCAGATTCGAACTAGGCTTGCAACTCAGAGATCCGAAACTCCAACGGTGACGGGATCTCCTTCCTCTAACTCTCCTTCACTCTCCTCTCGCGCTGCTGGTCGGAAGGAGGAATCCACGAGAGGAAGAAATGAATGGAAACGTAACTTCCCTAGCCTTAAACCGAGCACCACCGCTCGGTAACTAGCTACCGCCAAACGGTACCTCAAATGTTTCCATTTTCCATAAGCCCACCGCCCAAAACCTCCAATCATGGGACGACACATGGCCACACCATAACTTTCCTGCTACCGTCGTATAGTATCAACCTATCGCCGCACAGTAGACGATGTGTCGCATCAATGTCCCTCTCTCGATGAAATGGCGCTACTGCCTCGCGGTATTGCTACCGATCTGCGATAGACCACCGAGAGCCTCACAAATTAACTCATCCAAGCTACCGTCGATGCTAGAACTACTGTCGGGCTGTATCTTACTGAAAGCTCTGTCGATTTAATCGACCCACCTATTGCCACGCGGTATCGACCTACCGCCAGCGCTGTAACTCACTGAGCACTCCTGCAATAAATCTGCAACACTACTGCAGACATTAACCCTTTCGTCGGGCGTTATCTCATAGAGCCCAACTTTTTGCTACGGAAAACTTGGGGCATTATAAGGTTCTTCACCACTGCTAGCTGAAGAGTTGTTGTTGGAGCTCTCTTCTGTAGTTGTATCTTATTTCTTCTTCTTGTCAGCTGGTCGTGGGTGTAGAATCGAGACCCTATCCCACCTATCAAACATTCTCTTGTCCATCTTCCTCATGTGAGGGATCTTAGCTCCTAGCCTCAGATTAAGTATTCCTGGAGCAGAATTCAGCAAAAACAAAGAAAGTATTCTACCTAGATTGGGTTCTAGAATACATTCTACAATCCTCTCAAAAAATATCTTCCCTCAATCAGTCTTTTTTGTCAGAATCACTCTTGTCATCACTTCAAATATTTTCCTTGAAACCTTATAATGTGTCCCAATCTTACAGATCAATGCCTTGCCAATCACATCTACTATGAACTTGCCTTTCAGGTTCATTTCCTTCCTCATGATGGATCATGTGGTGTGCTTAGACAAGCCACACCATTTGAGAGTTGCCTTGACATCCTCAATAAATAGCTCATCTTCCTCATCAGATGGCCAAACTTGGTCAGTTTCAGAGCCTTACCCAACTTCCTTGAAGTAAATTTGATCTTGTTTCCACTTATTGAGGTTTTAATCTTGCTGGAAGATGAAACTACTTTGGCATTGGAGAAGAGTTCCAACACCTCTCTTTTGGAGATAGAGCATGATTCTGACAGAACAAACTCTAGGTCAGCGACATTTAGAAGATGAATGACTAGCTGTACTTCCTCATGTTCATCTTTGAATCCATTTCTCATAAGTTCAGAACCCTCAAATAGGAAATCAACACCTTTTGGGACCATTGAATCAATGAGTCGCTGGAGAGACTACGAATTAAGCTCGAGAATACGAGGGCAAGAACGCAGAGAGTCACAAAAGGCTAAGGAATTATGTGTATTATCATAGACACAAAATTTTATTTATAGTTACCCTGTTCAAGAATGTGGAAAGGCGCGTACCTTTCGCGATTTACACGAGATGATGAACGACTGTGATTAGTCCCTTGAATTTATCATATTCTGACCCGTCAGATTGTATGTGTTGAGTGCACTCAACGTACTCTCAATGCCAGGAGTTAACTCAATGCACTCAATGCCTGACTAGTTAGTCTTTTTCTTCCTTATTTACCTGCAAATGGTTAACCTCCAAATGCACACATACATGTAATAGAAATGTATTACCGTACTGGTGTTGCTTCAAGTTCAACATACCAAATTCAAATTTGAAGGTGTTGAACTTGGCTTCATCAAGAGGCTTAGTAAATATGTCAGCCACTTGTTTGTCTGTGGGGACAAACTCAAGGCTGATCTCTTCATTCTCAGCAAGCTCTCTAATGAAGTTATACCTAATTTCAATATACTTGATCCTTCTATGTGAAATAGGATTCTTAGTTATTGAAATTGCACTAGATGAATCACAAAACATATGAGTTTTACTTAACTGTAGATTGTAATCTTGGAGTTGATGTTGAATCCGTAGCTGTACACAACAACTTCTAGCTGAGATGTACTCTGATTCTGCTGTGGAGATGGCTGCATTGGCCTGCTTTTTGCTGCTCCAAGATACAAGCCTTCTTCCTAGAAACTAACAGGTGCCTGATGTGCTTTTCCTGTCTTCTTTACAACCTACAAAATTTACATCTGAATACCCTATTAGTTCAAAATCATTCCTAGGGTACCACAGACCAAGATCGGGTGTACCCTTGAGATATCTCAAAAATTTTTTGGTAGCAGAATAATGAGACTCATTTGGGCAGGCCTAGTACCTAACACAAACACATGTAGCATATATAATATTTGGCCTACTGGCAGTTAAATAGAGGGAAGACCCAATTATGCCTCAATACATTGTTTCATCAACTGGTTTCACAGTCTCATCCTTGTTTATTGACATACTTTACCCCATAGGAGTTTTCATGATGGAGTCTGATGCAGGACAAGTTAAATCAAGATGGTAAAAAAATTGATGTCGACATGCATGATGTCAATGAACCTTCAAATTAAATCTGTATTTATATTATGTATTTTATTTTGAGCATACTTATGAGCTCACTCGTATTTTAAGCCTTATGTATTTTAGGCTACTAGTTATGTAATATGAGTTTTTCATATTGTAGGATATATTATAGATCTTGAGCAAGCCAAGCCCAATACCATCCAAACCTAACATAACTTAACCCACGTCTTAAACCACCTTTTTTCACATATAAACCACCTTTTTTCTTTATATCATGATGACCACCACAAACCACCCTCTTTTCACACATAAATCACTTAACTTTCTACAAGTCAAGAATGACCACCAAAAACCACCCTCTTTTCACACTTAAATCACTGTATTTCCTACATGTCATTATTAGCCACCATAAATCACCCTCTTTTCACACATAAACCACTTTATTTTCTTCATGTCATTAATAGTCGCCACAAAGTTTTCCCCTTTCACACATAAGCTACCTTATTTTCATCATCATTAAAACATGTGACTAAAGACCACCATAATGATGGCCCAACCTCCAACCAAATACATGGATTCCAAAGTCATTCCCTCCTCACCTTTCATGGCTCTTAAGATCTATAAATATGCATGAATGCTCTTATTGTAATCATCCTTTGAATGAATGAAAATTACAATTGTTAGCTATTGCTACATTGTTCTTCTTTGTACTTTTTTCCTCTGAGTGAAGGACTACTAAGTGTGAGAGTGCACGACTCTTGAAGATGGACTTTCAAGGAAGGAGTGGGCAATGACCTGGCGAAGGAATGCCTGATCTGTACTAGCTCGAATTATCCCTCAACTAAAAATACAAAAGTAGTTTGGCTATGGTATTTCTCTTTCAAAGTCTTAGTATTATTCTTCTACATGATTGTAATATTAAACATCATCGGTTAGCAACTCATCACATGACACCAATTGGTTACGATCACATTTCCGTCTTGCGTTTTGTTTTAAGGCCAACTTTCGTATAACTCAAGTGTTTAACGTAAAAGAACTTCGAATCTCCGAAGTAACTCAAATGTCATATTAAATCACCTCATAAAACCCCTTAGCCTACATCAAATTGGTATTAGAGTCAGGTTTCCCTAACTCTTGTTTAGGGAACATCCAAAAAAAAGAATTTTTTTGTTGCCTCATGCATGATTATCTATAAAACTTTTAAAAATAGTAAATCAAAGTATTTTGCGCTAAAATTTTAATAGTAAGCTTTTTTAATCTTTATAAATATCTCATAAAAGTTTGAAACTCAATTAAAATTTGGTATATTAAAAAAATCTAATCATTGACATCTTTTAACTTTTTTTCGGCATTAATGCAAGCATTGTTAGCTTAACTTTTTTGCTAAAACTCTTTTAAAAAATACTTACAAATTGAAACACTCCAGATCATAATTTTAGTGTATTCCCTAAAATCATACAAAATTTGAGCAAGAAACTCAAAGATTAGATATTAATCTCATTGTTTCTTCCAAATCACCCATTGTTGAATTTTGAAATTCAGTTTGCTGCCTATTTTATTAAAAAATCATAACTCCTAGAATACTTCTTAAAAAATTATGAAATAAAGTTTCATCCCTTTGTTTTGAAATCCTCTATAACTTTCTAGAAGAAATGAAGCCCTAATATAGAACACATAGTGGTCTAGAAATTAAGGTTTGTGGCTTTATCATAGTTAAGTATATTTCACCCTATAAAGTTTTCATCATTGTCTACTCGCAGTGGTGCACAATATGCTATAAATTCATTTACAAGCATAGAAAACATGTTACAAAACATAATAGAGAGGTTGGGTAGAATGAAAAATTCCAACCAAATATCGATGGATCGAGTAGAGATGCTTGAAAATAATAGTGGACACACTCCCACTAAGACACCCAAACACCTGATTGATCAAGATAAGCCTAAACAAAGGCCTATCATTCAAAATCCTTAACTCATAAGAAATCATTTTTTTATTTTGAGTAAGATTTATCATCTTGATCAAGAACCAAGAAGATTTATACGGCCTTCTTACCATCAAGATGACCAAAGGTTTGTCCATAATCATGTTATTCTGAGGAATCTAGAAAGAAATATTGATGACGACCTTACTCGTAGAGCTAAAAACGAAGCTCCAACCTTTGATGGAAACTTAGATCCTAGAGTCTTTTCTGATTGGCTCACCGATATTTAACAATATTTTGATTGGATTATTATTCGACCAAACTCTCAAGTCAGGTTTGCTAGGTTAATGTTAAAAGGACCCACTCGAACTTACTGGACGGTTGTGGAGAGAAAGGAGGAGCACAAAAATCGGGAGGTAGGTAGTTGGATGGAGATGAAAGCACTTTTATTTGAGAAATACCTTCCCGAGTCATATAATGATCAACTTTTCTCAGAATTACATGATCTTAAGCAAGGAACTTTAATATTGACTGAATATTCAACCCGCTTTGATGATCTAATGCATAGATGTGACATATTAAAAACTCCTAAGGCAACCATTGCTCGATTTAAGGCTGGGTTACGACCAGATGTCAAGGTCAAAATGACCATTCGAGATGTGAACACTTTAGAGAAAGTTTCTCACATGGCAATTCGAATTGAGTCTTACCTCAAGACCCAACAATAACATAATTTTCATACCTCCACTCAACGTAACCAAACACCAAGGGTGGCACCATCCATGCCCTCATCAACTATTTCTACATCACTCCCTGATCCTAAAGGAAAGGCCATTGCAGGGACATCTGGCTTAAAATCAACTAACGAAAATACTGGTCCCAAAGCCACAAATATCACATGCTTTAGTTGCAATCAAATTGGGCATTATGCTTCTAAGTGCCCGCGTAACCTTCATATAAGATTTGAACCCCTTCAATCATCACAAGACTTAGAAGATCGAGAAGTAGATCCATTAGAAGAAGATGTAGAATCTGACGAAGCACTTGATTCTAATCAGTTAGCAGTTGTGCGGTGTATGCTTACAACACCACAGACTAATGAAGATTGGAAGCACACAATAATATTTACTACAATTATTAAAATAGGAGAGAAGACATGCAAAATTATTATTGATAGTGGTAGTTGCATGAATGTTGTCTCAAGTATAGCTCTTATTAGACTAAATCTTACTACTGAACCTCACCCTAGACCATATAAAGTTGATTGGATAGATACAACGTCCATATCCATCTCTCAACGTTGTTTGGTGCCAATACAGTTAGGTCAGTATAGTGATAAGATATGGTGTGATGTCCTCCCCATGGATATTGCACATATACTTTTAGGACGACCATGGTTATATGATTTGGATGTGACACATCATGGACGATCAAGCACATATACATTTGTTTGGAGGTAAGCGTGTAATCCTAAAACCTGCTAAATCTAAAGAAGATGCACCAAAAAAACCAATGACTTCATCGGCCCTTGTTGAACATAAGTCACTTCATATAATTAATAGACATGAGTTCAAAAAGAAAATTGACCATCCTCTTATGTTTGCTATAGTTATCTTAAATTCACCTAGTATTGTACTTATGAACACATTAACATCTGAGGTAAGTGAACTCCTACAAGAATTCAAGGATGTTTGTCCAGAAGAGCTACCAGCTAAACTACCACCATTAAGAAGTATTCAACATGCAATGGACCTCGTTCCTAGATCTACGCTCTAGAACCTACCCCATTATCGGATGAGTCCTACTGAGCATGCTGAGCTCAAACGTCAGGTTGATGACCTCTTGAGTCGAGGCTTCATTAGGGATACTATGTCTCCTTGTGCAGTTTCTGCCCTTCTTACCCCTAAGAAGGATGGAACATGACACATGTGCATTGACAGTCATATGATAAATAAAATTACAGTTAAATATAGATTTCCAATACCAAGACTGATGATATGTTAGATATGATGTCAGGAGCAACCACTTTCTCAAAGATTGATCTTCAAAGCGGATAACACTAGATCCGCATGCGAGAGGGTGATGAGTGGAAGACTCCCTTTAAGACAAAAGAAGGGTTATTTCAGTGGTTAGTCATGTCATTCAGGTTAACTAATGCCCCAAGCATATTTATGCGATTCATGACCCATATTCTTCAACCACATATTGGGAAATTTCTTGTCACATATTTTGATGATATCTTAATTTTTAGCAAATCTTGAGATGATCATCTTTCACATCTTCGACAAGTATTTGAGATTCTACGATGAGATACACTTTATGTGCACTTAAAAATGTCCATTTATGACCCCCTCGACTATATTTTTAGGCTTTGTTGTGTCAAGTGAAGGAGTCTCTACAGACCCTGAAAATATAAGAGCCATTCAAGAGTGGCCAGTACCATCATCCATTCATGAAGTTCGTAGTTTTCATTTATTAGCAACCTTCTATCGTCGAGTATTCAAGGATTCAGCACTATAATGACACCTATCACTCAATGTCTCCAAAAGGGTGAGTTTAGATGGATTACCGCAGCCTCTAAGGCCTTCTTAGAGATTAAGAATTGCTTATTAAGACTCCTTTTTTGAGTCTCCCAGATTTTACTAAGGTTTTTGAAGTGTCCTGTGATGCTTATAACAAAGTGACTGATGCACTAAGTCGAGTATGTTTTACTATGAGGGTTATGATCACTACAGTCATCAGGTTTTATAAGATGAAGAATGATTACATTAATTACAAGGATTTTTGTCACATTTATGCATCTTTTGATGTCGAGGCCCAGATTCCTCACACTGAGTACCAAATAAGAGATGGCTACTAATTTCGAGGAACACATCTTTGTATTCCTGATTCTTCACTTCATGACTTCCTCATTGAGTAAATGCATGTATGAGGAGGTACTGGCATTTTGGCCGAGATAAGACCATTGCTATCGTCGAGGATAGATTCTTTTTGCCTATCCTTAAGCGTGATGTGGCTCATATTGTTGGGCGGTGTCGTATTTGTCAATTGGCAAAGCGAGGGAGGCCCATGGCTAACTCATATACCCCCTTACTCATACCATATAGACCTTGGGAGGACATTAGTATGGACTTTGTGTTAGGATTGCCACACACAACACATCGCTATGGCTCCATATTCATTGTCGTTGATAGGTTTTCCAAAATAGCCCATTTCATTCCATGTCATTAAACACTCTGATGCCTCACATATTGCCACACTTTTCATGAAGGAAGTAGTCCATCAACATGGATTACCAAAAACTATTGTATCTGTTAGGGATGTGCGCTTTGTTAGCTATTTTTGGAAAACTCTATGGAAGAAATTAAGAACTAAGGTAGCCTTTTCTACTGCATACCACCCACAGACTGACGGTCAAACAAAAGTTGTGAACCGTAGCCTTGGAGACCTTCTTAGGAGCTTAGTCGCTGAACATTCTACTACTTGGGATTTAGTTCTACATATCGCTGAGTTTGCCACCTTTTCAAATTATTACAGGATATGACCCAAGAAACTCCATTGATCTCATTGATTTACCTTTTACTTATATGACATCAACATTTTCATCATCATTTGCCGAACACATACATGAGTTACATAAGGAGATTCGACAAAAACTTACATTAAAATATGAAAGCTACAAGAAAGCTGATGATCAACACAGACACCCCATTGAGTTCACAGTCGGAGACATGGTGCCTGTGAAGGTGAGACCAGAAAGAATGCCCTCAGGCACTCTTAAGAAGCTAACCAATAAAAGAGTTGGTCCATACAAGATCATTAAGAAGATTAATAATAATGCTTTTGAATTAGATATATCTATAGCTGCTGGTTATTCATTAGTATTTAATATTGCCGATCTAACTAAGTATTATGGTTTCGATGCAGATACTTCTATTAGTACTAACATGCAGGAACTAGCTGGTAGACAACTGCCACCCCCTTCCTCGAGACGTCTGAGGTCTCATCGGCCCAAGCAAATACTTGATGAGCGGATGATATGTTCAGTTGATGGTATTACTCAGCGCTTCCATGTTCGTTGGAAAGGTCTAACCCAAATTGATGATTCACAGATTACTATTGAAGAGCTACAATAGTTGGATTCAGAGCTCTTACAGGCTTACCTAGACACACATTCGACAGAGTCGAATTATTTAAAGTCTGGGGGAGCTGATGTAGGACAAGTTAAATCAAGACGGTAGAAAAAGTTAACGTTGACACGCATGATGCCAATGAACCTTCAAATTAAATCTGTATTTCTATTATGTATTTTATTTTGAGCATATTTATGAGCTCACTTGCATTTTAAGCCTTATGTATTTTAGGCTAATACTTATGTAATATGGGCTTTTCATATTGTAGGATATATTATAAATCTTGAGCAAGCCAAGCCAAATACCATCCAAACCCAACATAACTTAGCCCACATGTTAAACCACCCCCTTTTCACATATAAACTAGCTTTTTTCTTTATATCATGATGACAACCATAAATCACCCTCTTTTCACTAGCCTCTCCTGCCAGCTCTGCCTCTATGGCCTCTCTGACCCTATCCCCGTATCGACTGTCCACCCTGAACTGCTCCTAATCCCGGTCTCCCTATCGCATGTGGGCAAAAGGCCCTCATATGTCCTGGCTGCTGACACAAGAAGCATTTCCCTGCGAAGGGAACATCTTGTCGGGCCACTAGTGGGGGCTGTGGAGCTGGAGCTGGTCTAACATCTGGCTGTGCAACTGGGGGTGCTGGGGGTGCTGGTGGGTGCCTATAAGGTTGCCTGCGGCGTCGATGTCTGAGCTCTCTATCCTATCTGTGGGGAGTGACTCCTCCATCTCACCTCTGGTCTCGAGGACGCTCTACCTGACCTCTGTGCCGCTGAGAAACTGTCTGTTGGTCCAACTCTAAAGCTGTCGCACGGGTGACTATGGTGAGAAAGGTGGCCTGAGAGAGCATGATCAGGGCCTGCCTCAGGTCCTCCCGTAGTCCTCGGTAGAACCGAGAAGCCCTATCCCTGTCGGAGGCAGCCAGATTCCTGGCAAAGCGTGACAGGTGTATGAACCCTCTCTCGTACTCTGCCATGGTGCGGTTGCCCTGTCGAATAAGTAGGAACCTCTCTTGCAGCGCGACTCGGTCTGTATCTGTGACGAAAAACTCTAGTAGAGCCACAGAGATCTCCCCCCAAAGGATTGTGCTCATCGGCCGACCTCGAAAGGTAGTGCAACTAGCCGCTCTCCACCAATCCCTCGCATATCCCTCCAAGAGGGGCACCACCAAAGAGACTATTGCCATAGCTGGGCACATCATCCCTACTAACAGCTCCTCCACTCGCTCCACCCACTCCTCTACCTGGATGGCTGTCTCTGTACCCCTGAAAGGGGGAGGCCTCAGTCCTCGGAAAGTCATCAGCAGATCGGTGGGTGCGATCATTTCTCACGGTGGCTGTGCCCGGGCATCCTGGAAAGTCGCTAGTATGCCGGCAGTGTCTGCTCTATATCTGTCTCGGCAAACGGTACGGCCACAGGAGCAACCGGGTCTGGTGGTGGGGTAGCTTGAACGTATCCTCTGGACGAGGATCCTCGTTACTGTACTCCGGTATCTGGAGAAGTAACAGGAAAGAGTGTCAGTATTTTGCAAAAGTAGGGGAAATTTGCAAAAAGACAACCCAAACAGAAATAACAGTGTATGGGCATACTATCGTACAGTCTAGAATCCCTAAGCCTCTACATTAGGGTCCACCAGGCTTCCACTACAAGGTTCGTCCCGAATCTAGAACAAAGCGAGGGACGAAGGGATCCTGAGACTGCTCCATAAGGACGAATCGTGATGGCTCTGATCCATTTGTAGTGCCCCCCCAACCTTTTGCCCGGGTCGGGCCGGAGGGGCACTATTGGCCCAAGACGCCCACCCAGTGCTCCTTAGGGGAAAATGATCCACCCTATCCAAGCACTAAATGACCGCCTTGCTCGGCTCGAATCATAACATTCACAACCAATTAAAGTATAGCAGAAGCATTAATAGGAAAACATTGCAGATTTATATATCACATATCAAAAATCACAGCGGTTCTAGGGCCGAAGCCTAAGTGTTTAAATAAGCCTGTGGGCTATATATGTGCTACAAATAATCCTCAAATACTCTCTCTCTACGCTGCTCAGCTGAACTCACGTCTCTAAACTCTGGGGACGGCATGGGTGCATCTGCTCGAGTAGACCTAGCTGTTGGAGTAATCTCCTGCTGCAGTGGGTCACTACGGTGCTCTACCTCTTGTGAATGGTTAATCAAATAACCGTTAGTCATAGAGCTAAATGGAAACAAATCTCCTCCCCGGATCCACATCTTGGGGACGAGCATGTACCCACCCAACAAAAGTAAATAGCCGAAGCAAGAGAGGGTTAGCACAACATTTCATATATGAACAGCTAGGAGCAATTATAAAAGAGTGCAGTATAACTGGTAAAAACAGCAATAGTATAAATCGGTTATAACAATGCTCTACTAGCTCATCAGCACATCGAGTTTCAAATCCTGAAATCTATCGCAGACATTCACAGCCATGCACACACCGCATGCATTCACAGTCGCGTACACACCGCATGCATTCAAGTCGCGCACACACTGCAGGCATTCAAAGCTGCGCACACACCGCAGGAATTCAAAGCCGCGCACACAACCCTATATCGACATAGTTTGGGCCGCTTCTGTTCCAGCAGGGTACCGAGCCCTGCGGGCCTCACCGATGTGGTCGTCGGTGACAATGGCCAGTCCTGCCACTTCTGGGGATGATCGTACCGCATAACCCCAGGCCCTAATGTACAACCATGTGTACTCTTGGATGTGAGCGACATCCGGCAAATCATTTTGGCCGACCAACGAAGGAAACCCGACGGGGAATATAACGGCCGGTCACCCGTGGAACTCATCTCTTTGTCGCCTTGAGTCGTCAACCTTCCCGCACCGGTACGAACAGTCTACGGAAGGGTCTGACCTGACACTATTTCACCGCAAGCAATTTACAATCAATCCAACAAAAGACAATCAATATAACATCGGGTCTACATCGGCCTGCCCTACTAGGATTACACTTCGGGAGTCGGCACTCTGCTCTACTTTCGACAAGGAGCGTGGGAGCGCATTATTTGGGGCTAGACCTGGAGGACTACTTCAACTCCAGTTATTCCCAAATTATGGCTCGACGATTGCTCGTCAGAGCAGGACCTGAGATTATAATAGTAAATTGCAATGGAAATAAGTGCGGTGATTATGTTGCTTATTTAAAGTGCTGGAATGAAATGTGACCAGTACGAGACTGGAGTAGTACTGAGAAGAAAGTACTGAAATAAGCTTGACCAATACGAGACTGAAGTAGTACTGAAATGAAAGTACTGAAATAAGCTTGACCAGTACAAGACTGGAGTAGTACTGAAATGAAAGTACTAAAATAAGCTTGAGCAGTACGAGACTGGAGTAGTACTGAAATGAAAGTACTGAAATAAGCTTGACCAGTACGAAACTGGAGTAGTACTAAATTGAAAGTACTGAACTGAAAAGAATAAAGGAACTGGACTAGTGCAAGACTGGAATAATCATAAAAAAATGGTTAGTGGTCCAATCACTCCATCCAGGAGGCTTCAGTTCCATCTCCATTCTCAGGAGAGATTTTCCAGTTCCTTCTCCATCCAGGAGGAACATTCAGTTCCATCTCCGTTCTCAAGAGAGGTTCAGTTCCATCTCCATCCAGTAGGCACATTCAGTTCCATCTCCGTTCTCAGGAGAGATTCAGTTCCCATCTCCATCCAGGAGACACATTCAGTTCCATCTACGTTCTCAGGAGAGATTCAGTTCCATCTCCATTCTCAGGAGAGATTTAGTTTCATCTCAGTTTTTAAAGGGCTTCCTTAGGTTACACCCATTTTTAAGATCCAATTAATTCGATTGCATCATATTAATTACGACTTAATCAGATCAGGGGCTTGTTAGGAGTACAGCTTTATTATTCATCAAGAATAATTCATAACTCACCACTCGTGCTCTCATCTTCCGAGCGTGCCCAAATCACCCGAGAGTCGAGGCGCTCGACGGTTTCATGCAATCTCAAAACACTCGGAGCTTGGTCACTTGCCTCGGCCACTCTCATCAATAAGATAATTTGAATTTATAATTTAAATTAGAAAAGATAGTCGCGCACTCCAATTTTTTTTCGGAGAAAACGAGCGTAATAAATACTGAGCGTGACCCTGACACTCAACAATTGAGAGAAATTTCAATTTTAAACCCAAGTCTCCAAATTTTGATACAACCTACAATGGGGTCTAAAAAGACTCTGAAAAAATTTTCATAATTTTTCGAAGAGCTTTGGGCCTTTAATTTTGCACAAAAGTTTTCATTTAGGCTTTTAAAAATACCAAATCAACTTCAAAAATTCTCAAAATATTTGTGGAGGTAGCCCTCACCATGGAGAACATTTTTCATAGTCAACACTTTTTTCCTAGGAGCACATTTTAGTCTCAAAAAAAATCAACCCATTATTAATTATAATATTTATTATAAATATTATCATAATATATTTATATAATATATTATTATATATATATATAATAAAGTTACTGGACACCATCTCCCCCCCCCCCCCGCTGCTGTACATTTCCCGCCGCCCTTACGGGCTTTTCCAGCCGCCGGCCGGCTGCTGGCCGGCCGTGACTCCGCCACCGGCCAACCCACCGGTGGTGGGCGCTCTCTCCGGCAGTGGTCCAGCGGCCTGCCGCCGCCGGCCATCACCAGAGCATTTTTTTTATTTGAATGGGAGGGGAGGGGGTGACGGCGGCGATGCTCCGGCCGCCGGGAGCGCCGTGCAAGACGTCCAAAATAGAGAATGGGGAGGGAGAAGGCTTCCACCTGTGCTAGGGGCGCTTGGAGGTGGCCGGGTTGGGTGGCCATGGAGGGTGGTGGTGGAGGAGGTGGAGGAGCTCCTCGGGTTGGCTTTTTCCGGCCACCAGAGCTCCGGCATATGGGGGATCAGGGGGAGGGAAGCTGCTCTGAGAGCTAAGAGGAGGATTAGGGGATGGGTGGGGGTCCTTTTATAGGGAGGGGGAGGAGGAGATCCCTCCCTTTGGGTGGTGTGGAACTAATCCCTCCTTAGGGAGGGATTAATCCCACCCTCCAGCTGTCCAAGGACAGCTGGAGGTCTCTCATTTTCCCCAATATGGGGAAAATGGATGGGGCCCTTATGGGCTTGGGCCTTTAGGTGGGAAAGAGAGAGAGAGAGAGAGAGAAGTGGGTGGTCCTCCACTTGACCTAGGAAGGGGCTTGCTGGTTGGGGGCCCAAGGAGAGTGGGGGGGGGGGGGCATGGGTCATCCTCCTTTGGGGAGGAGGTGGGCCCCTCACTTGCAGAAAAAAAATCCAAAAAGTGGATTTTTAAGAGGGTTTGACCAAGTCAACCCTATGGTGGGTCCCCCTTGCTGGTTAAAGTCAAAGTGGGTCCAAGTCATCGGGGTTGGGTCAAATTCGTGTGTCGTGTCATAATTGGTGTGCGCACGCTTTTCGGTGCATGACTATGCTTAATTTGACCATGGATTGACTAATTGTCGTCGAAATTGGCCGGAATGACTTCGGTTGACTTCGTATTGACCACACGAGTCCAACTCCACTGACTGGGGTCGAATCGGAGTCCGTTTGGCGAAAGTCCGATATTTGCGCATCGCAGCGCGTTAAAACGGTCAAAGTATGCAAAATTGTCGTTAGACCTCGGATTGTGACGAGACGGGTTACGATGCACCTGTCTAGGTTATATGGGGTCTCAGGAATTGACAGGACTCAATTCGGAGTTCTCTAGGTCGATATCCAAAATCTACTCTCGTTGCGTTTTACGAGGAATGGTCACATTCACTATATGACCTCGGGGTGCAACTGAACGAGTTCTGATGTACTCGTATCGACTATACCAGTTCACAGGAACTGACAGAACTCAATTTGGAGTTCTCTAGTTCTATTTCACGCCTAGGGTTATTTCCCACCGGGTCAGGGGTATGGTTCAGGCCACTTTTATTGGGCCCACTAGGGCTCTGGTGGCCCAATAAAAGTCGGGATGTTATAGGAGGAGTGCAGTCGTGCATCGGTTCTGAAATCGTTACTATACTATATGAGAATGTAGCGAGGAAGTACGTCTGGTTCGTTGGTAGGGAGCGACTCGATATCGTCGAGTCCTTCACATCTTCACGGGACTAGAGAGACATCAATGAGGTTCTCCATGGAGTGGTGAACTGTCGAGATCTCATCACCACCGTGGATACACTCATGCTAGATTCCTGCATCATCCAAGATATTCTGTGCCACTCATTGATGTTCAAGTCTGGGGACACAAAGAAGATCACGACCTAGCTTTCTATGGTAACATATTGCATCCTAGCCGAAAGGAACTTTAGCATATCAGAACTTATTCTATTAATGATGTGTTATACATATCGGCTCAAATCTCCCAACAGCCAACGGCTGAACACTCTGTCGTTGGGTGGAGTGTTCTAGAGTATCCTCATGGGGAAGTATCCATCCATCTACTGGTTGCAGTACCAGACTGATAGCTGCTCACAGATCTATAGAGTAGGTGAGATTCATACTTCATCGCGATCACGCCCCCTTCTGCACATCCTCCTTTACGCTGTGGAGGATCCCTTAGAGAAACCAGACGGGATATCTACGGGATGGTGGAGGAGCAAGGGCAGGAGATTAGACAGACAACTAAGGAGGTGAAGGGCGTGAAGAAGATGTTGAAAAAAATGATGAGCAAGCTAAATATTTCTCAGACTTCCTCTGAAGAATAGCGTTCTATTTTTTTTTTTCATTTCATATTTTTATATTGTACCTAAAATTGGTTGAACACTCATGACACTTACGGTGAACTCTTTTGCTGGTAGCTACACTACTAGCAATATCAATCATGCATTTAGTTTTGTTACTTTTGATCAGCTTTGTGATACTACCCAACTTAGCATGATTTTTATCGTTCTTCTTGTTTTTGTGGATATATCTATTGTATTGGTTCAAACATATAAGTACATAAGACAAACAAAATGACAGAACAGTGAAAAAAAATTAAAACTAGTAAGCATATCATGAAGTAAAATATAGTGTAGTTCATTTTGAACATACTTCACGCAGTTTGTGGATATTACTGGATAAGAGATTTAGGTATCCAAGTGCGACCGTATGGGGCAGTTCTCTTGGGTACCCAAATCTTTAAAGGAGATTTACAGTCAATTGTTTTTAAGTAGAGAGCAGTTTGTTTTTGCAAGTGAAGGTGAAATTTATGATTAGTAATTTCACTTGCTTTAACTTGAGGTTGTCTACTACCTTTGGTTGACTCAGTTATTATGTGACAGTTCATATTCAACATATTTTTGGGTTTTGCGTGAAACTTAGGAGTTGTGTTTTGTGAGTTTTTAAGCATAATTTCCTTAAGCGTGCTGATTTTTAAAATTAATTCTTTATTTTTAACTTTAAGATTATGTCTAGCGTTATTGTACGCGATTGTGCTGTTTTTCAGAGTGGAGACTATAAATTCAATGTGAGCTTCGTACTTACTCCTGAATTCATCAAAGGTCTCATTCATCTCCTTAATTTCAATTTTATAATTATTGCATCTAGCACAATCGCTTCTTAGTGATGAGTTTTCTAAACACAATCTCTCATTTAGTTCTTTTTCAAGATCCTTGTATTTTTCTTGAAGTTCAGTGCAATTAGTACAAGGCGTGGAGTGTTTATAAAAAACATGTGAGAGAGCTAGGCACACCACTGGTAGATTTTACATTGACATTTGCTTTCAACCTATTATTTTCTAAACGTAATTTTGAGTTAATGTTTGTCAACTTCTTAATTCTACGTTTAGTCGCATCTAGCACATGCATTGTAGAAATAAAGTTACGGACAATAGGGGAATTTGATTTTCTTACAGTGCTCTTGGATGAGGCAAAATTGGGGCATAAAGTTTCTTTAACTTCTTCATGTGTTTTCTCATCCAAAGTTGAGATTTCATCTTCCCTTTCCCGTGATGTGGTAGCCAGGTTTTTCTCTAAGAGCAAGTCTCCATTTGGTTCTTCACTTAGATCCATGAGAAATTGCTTAGTCTCGTCATCTGCAGAAAGAGAACTATAAGTAGATTCAAGAAATTTTCATATATCATAGGCAGTGGGAAGCGTGTAAATGAGTTTAAAAAATTTTTGACCAAGCCCACAAAATAGACTATTCATAGCTTTAGTGTTTATGTGACACTCGTGCTTAGTTAAGTTATTTGGGGGCTTGATACCAGTTATGTTTCACACTTTTATATCCAATAATATCAGGAATGTTCTCATTAGTGTTCTCCATTCATTATAGTTCACTCATGTAAATAGCGGTGGTGCTAACGAATTTTTGTATACAATTTTTCATCCCCACTAGTTGTTTCGAGATCAAGGTTGGCCATTATTCTCGATGGTGAACAGTTTTGGAATAATCTTCCTCTGATATCACTTGTTAGATCTAGTGGAAAACCTCAGGGGGGGGTGAATATGGTTTATGATATAATTAAAAATTCGAATTATTTTGTCCAGGAAAACAAGTTCTGGATGCTACCGCGGGGAGCTAGCTTGCTAGCATGCGGCGGTAGGTCACAGACCTCATTTTCTTGAGCAAATTTCTCCTTAGAGACGCATACACCCTTCAGATATCTACCGACAAAGAACCACAACGTCACAAACAGAATTAAGAACAACAAATAATTTTATTCAGACAGAAACAAAAGTGAATACAATTACAAGCACTAGAACTCCATGATGCCCGAGATTGGAGGCGGTGAAAGTCAAATTTCTTTTCGTTTTCTATACCGACACACTACCCGGACCAGTTGGCTCCCTCTCCTTTCCCTCCAAGAAAAGTATTCGAGCCGACTCTTCACCTTCACACATGGAAGTGTCTTAGAGCCCCACTAGATCCCCCGATCTAGACATCCCATCCCCGAGATGATTTCTCATGGAATCCTTCTGGGATTCTGACGACCTTCACCGGTTGATTTTCCTTCCCACAAACAAACAAAAAGAGAGAAATACAAAAAAGAATAAAGAAGATTTAAGATTGATTTTCCCTCAAGACAATTCCTCCATTGAGCGATGTGTGAACGGTGCTAACGATCTTTGTTTGGTTGCAACTGATCATCTCCTCTTAGTCTTTGTAGTCCTTTGCTCGCCGGAGATCTTCGTGCGTGAGCGGGAGGGAGGCGACTTTATCTTCCTTCGATGGAGATGGTGGAACGGTGCTCATAGGCGGCTCCCGAACCCTAGAATGAAGTTCTGTCTCTCTTAATTCATGCAAGGAACGAGAAAACGAAAACCCTTTATACGTCTTTGAAAAACGGGCTACCGTCGGCGGTAAGACTAGCGCCCGATGGGTGGTCGTTGCGCGTCGAGCTGACAGCTGTCCTACGAATTTGGAAAATATTAGAAAAAGATGTTTTTCCGCTTTTTCGTGCTAGTGCAGCGCGGTACCTAGCTATCGTCTGGCGGTAGCTCAATCTTCTCAACGAATCCATCTCGACGCTCGTTGAGAGTGATAGCATTGCACGGTAGAAAGCTAGCGCTGCACGGTAGGCCGTATAGACAGAATAAACCCGGAAGCTAGCACTGGCGGTAGCTCTAGCGCGATGCGGTAGTCCCCGAACGCCCATTCAAATTAAATCAAGGCTAGCATATGGCGGTAGCGCTAGCGCACGACGGTAGGTCATAGATTTGAGTTCTTCGATTCTTTCGAACCTGTAAACTTGCACACTATACCAAACATAAGTGTGATCAAATACAACCTGAAAATTGATATTGTCAAATTGAAGATATGTGAACTGTTGGCTCTAACAGGCTCTATGCCTCTTTTAGAATTTGGCATGGACAACTTTAATTATTGCTTTATCCATGATAACTCTGTCGAAGAAGTACGACATTCTTCGTCTTTTAGTGCTATATCTGCTTTAATTTAAATTTATGAATGACATCAGCATATTTGACATTCCCCCTGTGGACTTAGAAAAAAATCTTCCCGACAACTAGTACATGCATTGAGTGTAGTTGTGTGACTCAGCGAATTAGTTGTAAATGGTTAAGTACATAAGCGTTGAGTTAACTGCTTTCACTCGACGCATTTACCCTTAGCTGAATTCTGCCTTACTATAGAGGCATTGAGTGAATGTTGATCATTCAAAGCTTTTGACTTCAACTCATTTTCTTAAGCAGGCATTGAGTAAACTGCCTTCACTTAACACATTTGAACTTTGACAGCTTCCCTTCTACATGTGTTGACTGAACGACCTCCACTCAACACATTTACACTTAGCAATATTTCTGAATATGCGCTGAGTGAGCTGCCTTCACTCAACGCATTTTCACTTGGACAGAATTTCCTGAGTATGCATTGAGTGAATGACCTTCACTCAACGCACTTACACTTAGCATCATTTATGAGTAGACGTTGAGTGAACTGCCTTCACTCAACGCATTTCCACTTGAAAAGAATTTCCTGAGTAGGCGTTGAGTAAACTACCTTGACTCAACACATTTAAACTTATCTGAATTCTTTGAGCAGGCATTGAGTGAACCTTCTTCTCTCAACACATTTATACTTAGCCAAATTTAAGTCTTGCTCCACTGAGGCTTGGAGAGACTGAATATCTTTTGATGCTTTTTGTCCTCTGGCGTTGAGTGATGTGTGATCACTTAGTGCATATGTACTCAGCCAAAGTTTTGGCTCTCTCACATGTTCTGTCGTCTGTCCAGCCAAACCTTTGACATATATAACCTACCTAATCATTGAATAGTAGACTTCCTGCATATATGAACTTGAACACATATCAAATATATGCTCGTGTATATTATTGACTTATGGCCTTCTTCAAATCAGGAACATTGTAGTCAATGGACCCAACATTGACCCATTACTGTGCAATTTCTTCTTCAATACTCACTTGCATCCTAGGACTTTAGCTCCTTTCAGCAGGCCAACTAAATGATAATTGTTATTTTGTAGTAGTGGGTTCATCTCATCATCAATGGCTTCTGCCCACATTATCAAATCTCTAGATCTCATTGCTTCCTAGTACGAGAATGGATCATACTCTAAGTGGTAGGTGATGAAATTCTCACAAAAGTTTTTAGGGATTCTATCTCTTATAGATGCTCTAACAAGAATAGGTTTCACCTCTAAAGATTAGGGAGTAGTGCTATAGGGGCTAGCTTCAGGTTCTATAATAGATTTTGCAATCATGTCAGTGGACCCGGAGATTGTTAAGTCATGATCTTTGATAAATTTATGTTCAAAGAAAATAACATCTCTAGACTCTATCACTATATTAGTGGATATATCCAAAAACCTGTCAGTTGTACCATCTTCTGCATTATCTAGATAAATACAAGTTATTATTCTAGGTCTCACCTTAGGTCTCTTAAGGTCTTGTATTCTCACATAAGCAATACAACCCCAAATTTTTAGAGTGTCATATCTATAAGGATAGTCATGTCACAACTCATACGGAGTAGAACTGAACTTTGAGTGAGACACTCTATTTAGAATATGATTTGCAGGCAGGACTGCTTCTCCCCAAAAGGGATTAGGCATGCCAACTGTGAGGAGCATAAAATTCATCATATCTGTTAAAGTTCTATTCTTACGCTCAGTGATACCATTCAGCTGGGGTGAGTAAGTAATTGTGGTTTTTAGGATTATTCCCTCAGAGACACAAAAGTTCTTAAACCCAATTGCAGTGTATTCTCCTTCACGATCACTTTAAATCCCTTAATCCTTAAATTTAACTGATTCTCAATATGAGTTTTAAAGATCTTAAAGGTTTCAAAGGCTTCATCTTTCGATTTCAATAGATAAACATGACAATATCTAGAAAAAATCATCGATGAAGGTAATAAGATACTTTATTTCCCCTATAGTGGCATGAATTCAAAATCACAAAGGTCAAAATGCATCAATTCAAGAAGTTGTGTGCTACTAGATACTAACTTGAAGAGATTTCTAGTAATCTTAGTTTGATCACAAACCTCGCACCTATCAAATTGAATAAAAAGATCTAACGGGATATTGTGACTCTTAGCTAGATCTTGCATTTTATTATAGTGCACATGTCCAAGTCATTGTATAATAACTTAGGATCAATTAGAGTTGAACTCACTTGATTAATGCACTCGTTATATAGGCTAAATCTATACATACCATTAATCATATATGCACACCCAAAAGAATGTGAATTAACTGCAAGGTATTCTATCATTTTGAATTGCGAACTAAATTCCAACCTTATATAATAAACTCATAAAAATCAAATTTTTAGTTAAACTAGGTACTACTATAACATGCTTTAAAATTATAGTTTTACCTGAATAGAGGACTAGCACTGCTGTTCCAGCTTGAGTAACCTCGGTCTCTCCTCCATTATAGTTTTCAACCTTATCCTTGACTGTTGTGAAATCTATCATTTTTGATATGATAGGTAGCACCACTGTCCATCCACCGCTCAGAAGATGCACCGCGATGACTACTCCTAATCATAACCACAAAGGACTTAAGATCGGAGATATCAACCAACATGTTTGTAGTATTCTGTAGGGCTTCCTCCTTCTTCAGTCTATGCATTTCAGGCTTAAATATGATCTACTCAGGAGGCAGCTTGCTCAAAATCAGACTCGCAAATGAATTATTGACCGATTCAAACTGTTCATCTTCCATCTTGTGACACATATTTTCTAGTTCTAGGAACTTGAAGTGTGCGTTCAAGCGGTCCCAAGCCTCTTTCGCAGTCTTAGACATATTGTAAGTCAAGGCAATGTGAGAATTCAGGAAATTCAGAAGGTAATCCCTGCAAAAATTATTGTCTTTGCTCCACTGATATTTGAACATATCCTCACGGTTAGTGGCGAATTTGCTAAGAACGGTGTAGAAAATTTCTCGTTCTTTTATTTCTAATTAGACATACAACTTGCAACTGAGAAAGTCAGTGACAATAAAGAGGGGTGTGAATATGTTTCTTTTAAGTCCTTTGAATCTTTTTAAAGTTATGTCTGATGTGTTATTATTAAGTTAGTTACTTTCAAGAACACAAAAGTAATTTATAGTGGTTTCCCTATCTATGGTACATCCACTTTCTCCCTTCACCTATCGAGCAGTGAGCCAGATTCGACCAACTCCTCCAAAACTCAGATCAAAAAATCTACACTTCAGATCCTTCCTAGGATACAGCTCAAAGTGACTTCCCACTCCTATAACTCAGACTGCTCACAGTCCTACCTTAGAGATAACAACAAGTCTCCTACCTCGGGCTTACAAGCAAGACCTACCTTAGTCTTTATAACACAGACCTACCTCAAATTTTCTCCAAGAATTCTACCTCAGACTTTTAGAAAAAGTCATACATTCAGCCTTTATAAATCAGGCTTACACTCAAATCTCAGTGAGATCTTACAAAAGAGATTTAATGAGAGTTACAATGACTCGGGAACAAAAGTTTTGGAGTCTTCTTCTTTAGCTATTTCACCAAACAACTTCTCTTCACCACAGCAACAGGAAATGATCTTCAGATTATGAACAAGTTGTGTTTTGTGAATACTTGCAGAGATTTTCTTCTTCCTCAAGCTTTTTGAAAGATTGTTCTATAAATTATTAGGCTTGAAGACAATGAAAATTATTTCTCTCTCTGCTGAAGATGACTTTTTGGCCAGGGGTTCATCTACAAATGCTTCAAGACAATTTAAAAGCTTCTAGCCAGAGGTTAATTTTTCAAAACTGGAAGGAATGTATGAAAGAAAGGTGATGAAAAAGAACAACAATAATTCCAACAACTATATTGATTTTCGTAATCCTCGTCCCTAGATTTCGTGATTATAATAGCTCTGGTGATTTCTGTTAGTGTATATTTGGACGAATAACGGGTTCGGAGGCATAATGGGTCAGTTCCGTCACGTGTAGATTCGATACCTGTAGAAACTCCTTGGGTTTGCCTATTTATACCCACCTAGATGCAACGGGTAGGGGATTCCACCTAGATCCCATCCGGATGCTTCAAGCAATGAGTAGGAGATTCCTTCATTAGTTGCTAATTAAGTGTCGATAAGTCTGGTATGTGATGCTGGTATGTCATTTACTTTTTGTAGCGGTAGAGCAACACTGTCAGTTAACTCACACTATTTTGGATGTGCATACTTCCAAAATAGGATGTACCGACTAAGTCTAGCAAACGAATTAGTTCAACAAGTTCAAACAAACTTAGTTAGCCCTAAGACTCTACATGAGAGACTAGAATACGTGAACTATAGGAAAATGTTCCAAATAGCTAGAAATCACCAGATCACATTAGACATTAAATCACCGCCTGAGAAATGTGATGTGTGTGCTCAGACTAAGGTCACTAGGAAACCTTTTAGTGCGGTTACTAGAAGCACAACACCCCTAGAGCTTATACATTTTGATATATGCGACTTTAAAAGTTTTGTCACAAGAGGAGGAAGGAAGTATATGATCACATTTATAGATGACTGCTCTAGGTTCTGTCACATCTACCTTCTTAAAACTAAAGATGAAGCGTTTGAAAAGTTGTCTTTTCAAAACCATGGTAAAAAACCAACTAGACATGAAAATAAAGAGGTTTAGAAGTGATAGAGGAGGAGAATACGTGTCCAGTGAGTTCAAATGTTCCCTTGCCTCTCAAGGCATCATAGTAGAAACCATTGTACCTTATTCACCCCAATCGAATGGTATAGTCGGGCGAAAGAATAGAACGTTAACAAAGATGTTGAATTCTATGTTGCTCACTGCTTGCATGTCTACTGCCTATTGGGGAGAAGCTGTTTTAACTGCAAACAACATTCTAAACAAAGTCTCACATGCTAAGTTAGATGTCACGCCCTACGAGATTTGGTTTAAGATACCCCCGTCTATTACTAGACTTAAGACCTAGGGCTTGTATAACCTATGTCAGGGTTTAAACTCGGATCTAAGACCAACACGTGTGTCTACTTAGGTTATGCTGAAGATAGTACTGCAAATAGATTCTTAGACCTGTCTAATAATATAATTATTGAATATAAGGATGATGTGTTCTTTGAGGATAAGATCCTTAAGGATAAGAACCTGACAATCCCAGGTATGCAAGCAACTATTACTGAGAAAGAATCTGAATTAGTACCGAGCACCTCCTATTCAGTCCTGATAGACAATAATGTTCTAGAGTCTAAAAGGACTTCGATGAGAGAGAGAACTCCCAGAATCTTCGGTAATGATTTCGTCACTTACCACGTTGAGGCCGATCCATCCACCTATAAGGACGCAATGAGATCAAGGGATTCACTACTCTGAAAAGAGGCCATTGATGAAGAGATGAACTCTTTGCTTCAGAACAACACCTGGACATTGGTTGATAAGCCGAAAGGGGATAAAACTATAGGGTGTAAGTGGGTTCTGAAAAAAAAGCTCAATCCTGATAGTAGCATAGCTAAGTATAAAGCACGCCTGGTGGCTAACGGTTTCACACAAGTTAGTGGGGTGGATTACTATGATGTATATTCACCAGTATATCACTTAGCAAACATTAGGATACTCCTTGCTATTGCGTCTATTGATAACTTTATTGTTCATCAAATGGATGTTAAGATTGCATTTTTGAACGAAGATCTGACCGAATAAATATACATGAGCCAACCTAAAGATTTCATAGTAGACGGTCACGAAAGTAAGGTCTGTAAGTTAATTAAGTCGCTATACGGACTAAAACAAGCACCAAAAGTATGGCATGAGAAGTTTGACTATAGTGTAAGGAACATGAGATTCATGTCAAGTCTCTCGGACAAATGTCTTTACATACGTAATAGATCGAACAAAGTCGTTATAATATGCTTGTATGTGTATGATATGCTGATTCTTAGTTCTAATCAATCTGTAGTGGATGACGTTAAATCAGAACTAATGAAGACGTTTAACATTAAAGACCTTGGTGTAACTGACACTATACTAGGCATGCAAGTGAGCTTAGGGAAAATGGAATTTTCCTAAGTCAAAGACACTATATAAAGTTCATGTTGGACACGTGGGGATACAGAAAACGTAGAGCAGTGGAGACACCTTAAGATTACAATAATCAATTGAAGCCCAATGATGGAGCTGCGGTTAGACCGTTAGATTATGCTAAACTGATTGGTAGTCTCATGTATGCTATGGTCCGCACATGACCTGACATAGCCTTTACGGTCGGCATGTTAAGTAGATTTACTAGTAATCCTATCCAAGACCATTGGGATGCCCTCGATAGGCTGATGTGATACCTAAAGCACACCCAAACGTGTGTTTTATGTTACCATGGTTATCCTCCAATTTTGGAAGGATATTCTGATGCATCATGGTGCTCAGAATTAAACGACAGCAAGTCCACTAGTGGGTTTATATTCACATTAGGAGGAGCAGCTGTAGCTTGGAAGTCCAAGAGGCAATCATGTATTGCATTATCTTCTATGGAATTCAAACTCTACGCTCTAGCTTCAGCGGGAGAAGAAGCAGAGTGGATAAGAGATTTGGTGATGGACATTCCATTGTCGAGCCTAAAGTTGAGTTCTGTTGTAGTTTACTGCGACAATCAGGCTACTAAAATGATTGTTACGAACACTTTGTTCAATAGCAAAAGAAGGCAACTACAGATGAAATAAGCTTGGTTGATCTCCCTTACGAGTTAAGAGATTGTGAACCTCGTTGATGTGAGGTCAAAATATAATGTTGTAGACGTCTTGACAAAGGACTTAAATAGAGTTCTCACAATAAAACATCAGTGGAGATGAGATTAAAGTTCATAGAATTATAAAACTTCCTCCAATGTTTATGTTATATAGTAAGAATCTATAGTCGCAACATTCAAGCATTTAATAACAGACTGAAAATCCCAAAAAAATTTTTGATGAAAGCCCAAGATGGTTAGATGCTAGTCATTCCACACCTAATGACTTAACATCTTTCTCGTTGTAAGCTGATTTGAGAATTATTCAACTGAGAATAGAAAGTCGTTGTATGAGTTAATCTAACATTAGTGATCATAGCACATTATTCCACATTTGATAATGTTGCAAATGACGGTTTGTCAAGTTATATGATGAGGTACATAGTGGTCACTAATTTGTAAGATAACAACGTTTGATTTATTGAAATCAAAACTTGACTGGTCCTAGCTAGACTGGATAGAGATGCTGACAGTGTTACTTCACTACTGCTACAAGTGCTAAGCTCATTTAGGTAGAGCTAGTTTATTTTGATACGTCGCTGCATATGTTTATGAATTTATGGAGTCTGACTCATGAAATTAATTGCAGGCACTGGTGAAGATGGAGGAGAGAAAGTAGATTTTGACTTGGATGATGATCTACTCTTGAGTAGAATTATTACATGTTTATCCATTGTCATTTTTTTTTTCAGGTTTATTTGTTATGAAGTAGCACATTTATATTTTTTTTGGATGATTTATGTTATTGTTTAAAACTCATGTTTATATTTTAATTTTAAACTGTGCTAACTCTTATGAAAATGTGTAAAGTCGGAAACCTATTTTTGCTACTCTCCACTTTCTGCACTCCGAAACGTACACGTTATTTGTCACAAATATAGGAGGATATTGTTAGTGTATATTTGGACGAATAACAGGTTCAGAGGCATAACGAGTCAGTTCGGGCACGTGTACATCTGATACCCGTAGAAACTCCTTGGTTGTGCTTATTTATATCCATCTAGGGGCAACGGGTAGGATATTCCACATAGATCCCCATCCGGATGCTTCAAGCAACTTCCATAATTTCCAGGTAGGCCAGGGGAGGGGTAAAGCTGTCGGAGAAAATATCTTTTAATAAATCCCAGATTTTCATTTTAGCTCATTAGTGCACACAGCTGACAAAATGCTCACTTTTGTACTTTTGATCATGCCACCCCAAGTAGTTCTCTCGTATTTGATGCGTGCTCTTCAATGGGATCTGGATCCCATGGAGTTGTACGGACAACTCCAGGGTGGAGTTGGGGAGATCTCGCGCGTTGGATTTCAATCCAACGCGCGAGATCCCTCAATTTTTTGGATTTAAAATCATTTTTACTTTATCTTTTTTTGTCTTTTAGTGTCTAAATGATTTTAACCCTAGGATCCGTGGAGTTCCAGAGATCTCGCCCGTTGGATCCGTGAAGTTCCTCTTGAACTCCAGAGGATCCGGATCCTCTTCGATGGCCCCAAGTAATTCTCTCGTAGTTGATGTCGACTGGTTTTTAAATTGTCATTTCCAAAATTGATGGTTTGTTAAAAGTCAAAGAAGAATTGCTAATCACAACACCTTTTTATAAACAGTTTTATCAATTGAGGGTTTCATTTGAAAATTATCAAAATTTAACTGAACGTAAGTTTACATTTCACAAAGTGTATGTACACACTCGTGGTGTCGAATGAAAACTATTCCAAATTTACGGTTAAAGTGAAGGTCTGCGAGAACAATGCCTTGAATAGTGACTGAAAGAGTGGGCTAGAATGATGGTTGGTATAGAGACCGGAATATAGGGCCTAATCTCTGAACGATGGAGGAGATTAGAAGTTGTGCACAAAATCTACAACTCAGGCAGAAATAAAAGAAACCCAAACAAAAATCTCATCGGCCGAAGAAGAAATCTATTTATCTCTTTGATAGAGCGGATGTTGTCGTCGTCGAGAGAGCTGGCGTTGTTAGATTGAGCGGAGGACGTCATCGTAAGGGAGAAGGCTCGTCGTCTTCTAGAGGACGTTGGATGGAGCGGAGGCCTTTGAGGGAGTTGGAGGGGGCTCGCCGTCGAGAGGGAATATCTCAAACGGCTCGTGGTCGAGAGGCGAGAAATGATCAACTGAAGGAAATCGTGTATTAGGGCTCGAACGTGCCTGTGTATGAGGTTAAGAGCGGTGCTCGATCATGCACTTGTTGGATAAATATGTAATATGTCCGCATGTGTGGGATAAATATGCCAAAATAAGCACGTGTATTAGGGCTCGTCGTCTATTTTCTTGCAACGAACTATCCGGGTTGGCTTGGTTCCAATGGTTTGATCGGTTCAGGTGATCAGTTTTTAGATTTATGGAATCATGCATGTGTTGGATAAATATGTAATATGTTCGTCCGTGTCGAGACCGACTCGGAAGGGCATAATGAGTTTTGTGTCATTCTAGGGCTAGGAAGCACCGGTACGGGTACCGGGTACGATACGTATCCGGTACGTCGGTACGACAAAACTTTAAAATCAAAGATACGGGTACGGCGGGATACGTTGTATTAAATTTAATAAATATATATGCATATATCACAAATTCAATTATAAATTCTCAAAACAATAAAACATGAACCTTAAATATTCAATTGAAGTACAAGTTCATAACTAATACAATATAACATGAAGTACTTAAACATAAGCTATTCATAATCATTTCAAATAAAATGATGTTCATCACTCATTTTCTTCATCTTCCTCCATATTGTTGGAGATCAAGACATCTTCAATTTTTGGCTCATCTAAAGACAAGTTGACAACCGTAAGCATGCCAACTCCATTAAAAAGATTTGCATATGCATATCCTCCTATATCCCATATTCTACTCCTTCCCTGACTGTAGATTTCGTTTCTCCTCGATGATAAACGTAGATTACTATGCACGTACACCAAATCATTAGCTCGTTGTGGTAAAATTTTGTTTCTTCTCAATAAGTGAATGAATGAGTATGTGCTCCTGCTGCCTTACACACTGGTGCATTATCAGTGATAACTTGTATAACATTTTTGGCACCAACTTCATTAATAACTTCAATCATCAAAATTGCAATATAATGTTTATCTTTATACTCACCTGATGCATCAACTGCTTTTAAAAAAACAGGACCATCCTCGGAGGCCGCCCTAAAATTAATCAAAGGTCTTCTTTGAGCATGTAACACCCCCTATCTGTCACATAGCATAGAGCAGTAGGTCCGGCCGGGGCCCGACGCCGTATGTCACAGACAGACCGGGTGGTTACTTATGGAAACCATCCAATCAATCTCAACGTCCTACACAGAGCATTCTAGCGGAAGCATTAAATAAAAGTTGCAATAAAGAACCCAGCATTAGAGCATGAATGTCCACTAATACAAAATTAGGAATGTTATACAAAATACCCAAAATAAGCCTTAAGGCCTTACAAAATGTTTCACTTCCAATTACATGTTTTACAAACCACGGCACGCAGGCCGGTCACACATGAATAAAGCAGTAAACACTTCCAATTAGGCCTTCAAGGGCCGGCTTCGCATTCGGGCTTTAGCCCGCTATTGACCGTTTGGTCCAGCTGCACCTGCAAGCAACAAACCACCGCACGGTGGCAAAACAAGGCAACGGTCAGCAATGCTGACCAAATTATAACGATCCCGCCCCCAACTCGGGGCGGTGATGCTCCTTCCCTGCATTTCATTAGCATAAGCGAGCAATTTATATACTTAGCCATTTCATCACACACGTTGGCTCGCACGGCCACAAGTCCCGTGCTCTCAGGGCACATTCTCGGTGAACCGGTCGATGTCACAACAATTAAAGCCATAGACATTCCGGACTCACCACCGCCACTTGGACGGCCAAACCTATGAGCAATTTGTCCTCCTGGCCTGGGTCACGACAATTTAAGTCATTGACCGCCGAAGACCCTAATCTATGCCAACGGTAAGTGCCACGTGCTTTTAGGTCTCTTTAACCGAACGACATAGAACGGGTACGGTTCCATCTAACCCGTGCTCACATCGCAACGAAAATTTAAGCCATTTGCGCGGGTCAAACTTCCGCCGAGTACCATATCCATCACAAGTCACATAACCCAGTTATGTTCAAGTTGGATCTCAAGCCACCAAGTTGGCAAGATCTCGTATCCGCCCAGTTTTCCGGGTGCACCTTTGGGTTAGTCCCCAAGGCTCCCTGCTGCAATCTACCGCGTAGAAAACCCGAAAAACAAACCATAGCACGGAGTCTTCTCCGGCATTTATGCAATGCACATCACCGATCCAGACCAACATGTCCGGGTAGGCTTCACACATCATGCCTATGTCCGTTCTCGCTTACGGACTCTAAACAACGGGGACTTCACATATCTACCCGAAGGAACGCCTCCAACTCTCCGCAAACTCGCGAGACCGGGCTTCCTATGCAAAGAAAGAGAGCTACTCATGCTCAAGATGAGGATCGTTACCCTAGAGTTCCTCTTTGGCGCCATTGTAAAGTAATCGGATGAAAAGCACCGCACTAGCTTTGCCTCCGTGGATCCGGAGTCGGCTCGCGATTTGGAGCTTCGAAGCTCCTCCAATAGCGGGATCTAGCTCCTTCTTCCTCCCTTGGCTCTCCTCTCTCTCTAAGGTTTTAGAAAGATAACACTTAAGAAAAAGTGAGGGTTTCTAAGTCCAATCCCGGGTATATCCCTTCAGGAACAACCCCCAGCCGTTGGATCTCAAAATAAGGAAACGAACGGCTTTGATTCGGGACTGAAATGCCCAATCTGGACCGAACACGGCCTGGCACACGCCCGTGTCCAGGGTCGTGTGCCTCATTCGCCATCAAAATCGAATCACCTGGAACCTCACACAGGTATCGAACACGCCTGTGTTCGAGCTGACACGCCCGTGTTCCATGTGACACGGCCGTGTGGCCGGCCGTGTACCCCTTCATTTTTCCCCAAAATCAACCCGAGCACTGCACGGGTTCTAGGACACGCCCGTGTCCTTACCCGTGTCACCTCAACACGCCTGGACCCCAGGCCGTGTACACGGTCTCGACACTCGACACTTCGTCGAGCGAAGATCGTCGACCTACTGACACGGCTTTGGACACGCCCGTGTCCTAGGCCGTGTGCCTTGTCTCGACACATTGTCGACACCAAAGTATCGACTTCCCGGGACGAGTGTCGACACGGGTCGACACGCCCTGCGACACGCCCGTGTCGCAGGCCGTGTGCAATGTCTCGACACTTCGTCGAATGCAGAGTGTCGACTTCGCGGCTAAGTGTCGACACGGGTCGACACGCCCTGCGACACGCCCGTGTCACAGGCCGTGTGCCCAGTCTCGACACAATGTCGAGACCAAAGTGTCGACTTCCCGTCTTAGTGTCGACACAGGCTTGACACACCCTGGGACACGCCCGTCTCCCAGGCCATGTGCCTGCAACCAGAACCCAAACTGGCCCAAAACGTCCCCCTTTTGCTCCTTTGAGTTTCGGGGCATTACAACTCTCCCCCTCTTAAAAGAATTTCGTCCACGAAATTACATAAAGGAAAGACATGTACAAAACCAAAATTTGTACCTGAGCGGAACAACTCCGGATACTCGTCAAGCATAGTCTGCTCTCGCTCCCAAGAGAGCTCCTCACGACCGCAATTGTCCCACCGGACCTTGACCATCCTGATCTCTTTATTGCGTAGCCGCTTGACCTCTGAGTCCTCAATCCGCACGGGCTTGACCTTTGTCGTCAGCCCACTATCCACCGGCACTTGATCAACCGCGATCACTTGCGTAGGCTCTTGCACCGCCTTCCGAAGCACCGAAATGTGGAATACATCATGTAAACCACTAAGCTCCACTGAAAGCTTCAACCGATAGGCCGCTTCACCAACTCGCTCCAGAACCTCAAACGGTCCAAGGTACCTCGGGCTTAGCTTTTTCAATCGCCGCACCCGCGAGACACCCTTGAATGGCTTGATCTTTAGGTACACATAATCACCCACAGCGAACTCCACGTTCCTGTGCTTGGCATTATAGTATTTCGCTTGCCGGTCCTGAGCGATAAGCAACCTCTCCCGAATGGTTCTCACCAAAGAAGTAGCACCCTCCACTTCCGATCGCTTATACAACTTTGACTCACCCATTTCTAACCAAGACAACGGCGTGCGACATTTTCTACCATATAGGGCCTCGAAAGGCGCCATCTGAATACTCGCTTGGTAGCTATTGTTGTATGCGAACTCCACCAAATAAAGGTGGTCTTCCCATTGCTTTCCGAAATCCAAGACACACATGCGGAGCATGTCTTCCATAGTTCTATTGACCCTCTCGGTCTGCCCATCCGTTTGCGGATGGAAGGCTGTGCTGAATTTCAGCTTTGTTCCCAACATTTGCTGCACCAGCCTCCAATCATTGGACGTGAACCGCCCATCTCGGTCACTCACGATGCTGCGGGGCACACCATGAAGCCGCACTATGTTATCCATATAGAGCTTTGCCAACTTCTCCACCGGATCATCCTTCCTATGCGGAATAAAATGCGACACCTTCGTTAATCGATCAACAACCACCCAAATGGCGTCGTTCCCCTTTTGCGACCTTGGCAAACCGAGCACAAAGTCCATAGAGATGTCGTCGAATTTCCACTCCGGAATAGGCAAGGACTTAAGAAATCCTCCCGGCTTTTGGCACTCCGCCTTTACCAAGGCGCAAGTTTGGCACTTCGCTACGTAGAGCGCCACATCCTTTTTCAAACCCGGCCACCAAAACAGTTTCTTCACATCACGGTACATCTTCGTGCTCCCCAGGTGAATCGAGTACTTGGTATGGTGTGCCTCGTACAACAACTCCACCCGCAAATTGCCCACACTTGGGACGCACAGACGACCGTCTTTCCAAAGTAATTCGTCCTCTACGACGAATTGGGGATTTGACCCATCCAAAGCCTCTACCATGAACTGCTTCATACGAGCATCCATATCCAAAGCCTGCCGAATACGATCAGCCAGGTCATATTGGACTTCAGTCCAATTCAGAACTGCTTCAGCACTTGATTGTCTATCAACACAAACAATCTCCAACGCCTCCAACTCCCGCACTAACCGCTCATCATGCACTGATAGCCAATTGGCTTGAGCTGGGGCTCGGCGACTCAGCGCATCCGCAACCGCATTCCCTTTGCCAGGTACGTAGTGGATCTTGAACGTATAGTCCCCCAGGAACTCCATCCATCTACGCTGCCGCATATTCAGATCTTTCTGATCAATAAGGTACTTCAGGCTCTTGTGATCGGTGTAGATATCAATCTTCACACCGTACAAGTAGTGTCTCCACAGCTTCAAGGCAAAAATCACGGCCGCTAACTCCAAGTCATGGACCGGATTGTTCCTCTCGTGCACTTTTAGCTGTCTCGAGCCATAAGCTATTACACTTCCGTGTTGCAGTAGCACGCAACCCAAACCGCTGCCCGAAGCATCGCTATAAATCTCATAGCCTTCGGTTCCACATGGCGAACTCAGCACAGGCGCCGTGGTCAACCGACACTTCAACTCCTCAAAAGCTCGTGCGCACTCCGGCGTCCAAACGAACTTATGCTCCTTCCTCGTCAAAGTAGTGAGAGGTAACGCTATCCGCGAGAAGTTCTCTACGAAGCGCCTATAATAGCCGGCAAGCCCCAGAAAACTCCGGACTTCCGCTACCGTAACAAGCTCAGGCCACTCCCGTATCGCAACAATCTTCGCCGGATCCACAACAATACCCTCTCCACTTACTATATGCCCGAGGAATGCCACTGAGGATAGCCAAAACTCGCACTTCGAGAACTTGGCATACAACTGATTTCTCCTTAGCGTCTCCAACACCAAATGAAGATGCTTGAAGTGATCTTCCTCACTTTGCGAGTACACCAAAATATCGTCGATGAAGACGATCACGAAATGGTCCAAGTACTCCCTGAAAGTCCTGTTCATCAAATCCATGAACACTGACGGCGCATTAGTCAGCCCAAACGGCATGACCGTAAACTCATAATGCCCGTATCTCGTACTAAACGCTGTCTTCGGGATATCACTCTCCCTTATTTGCAGCTGATAGTACCCAGCCTTGAGATCCAACTTCGAGTACACCGTCGACCCGACTAACTGATCAAAAAGATCATCAATCCGGGGGATCAGGTACTTGTTCTTCTCAGTCAGCTTGTTTAGCTCCCGATAATCAATACATAGCCTCAAGCTTCCGTCCTTCTTCTTAACAAAGAGGACCGGTGCGCTCCAAGGCGAAGAACTCGGGCGCACATACCCTTGCTCCAACAACTCTTGCAGTTGAACTTTCAGCTCCGCCATTTCCTTAGGCGCTAGCCGATAAGGAGATCGTGACACAGGCTTTGCACCTGGCACTAGCTCGATTGTAAAATCTATCTCCCGCTGAGGCGGGGCTCCAGGAAGATCTGCGGGGAACACATCAGGGTATTCCAATACCACTGAAATACAATCCAACGCGGGCTTCGGCTTTGCAACCTCCACTAGTGTAAAGAACAGTTCTGCTCCGGCACGAACCGCCTTCACCACCTGAAGAGCAGACATCAATGTCTTGCTCGACCCCTTTAAGCCTGTAAAAGTCGTCTCACGACTTGCTCCCAGCTTGACTTCCTTGCTACCGCAATCTATATGGGCCTGCTGCTCCGAGAGCCAGTCCATGCCAAATATGACGTCGAACTCCACCAACGGAAGTAAAGACGCCCGCAGGTCGAACTCCTGCTCCCCAATACGAATCTTAACATCGCAGATCCTATCCGCTCGCATCGAACAACCATTGGGCAACAACACATCCAACTTATCCTTCGCCGTCGAAGAAGGGACTCCGATGCATGATATAAATCCTTCAGACAAGAAGGAGTGTGAAGCTCCCGTATCGAAGAGTGCTCGTGCTGGATTTTCACAAATCAATACAAATCCTAAACAAGTAGTGGTAAGGTAACATGTGCATAACAAGTATTTAAATAAATTGACTTGCTATAAATTAAACCGTACCTGTCACCACATCAGCTTGTTTGATGGCCTCCTGTTGGCCAAGATTATAGACTCTTGGTTGGGCCGGAGCATAATGGGATGCGGTCGACTCCACCGCCTTTCCCTTTTCTTCATAAGTAGCTCCTGGCTTCCTCTCGGACTTAGGACGTCCGCTCCAACAGTCACGGGCAAAGTGCCCCGTCTTTCCACATGTAAAACACGCGCCCGGGGTCCGACTCGTAGTCGCCCCAGAAGTACCAGAAGGAGCTGGACCCGAAGTCCTATGCTTCTTGAAAGCCCTCCGATAGCCGGACTTTGAAGTAGTCGGCACTTTAAATTCAGATTTTCTATCACCCAAGCCTTTCTTCGCTTGCACATTCTTCATGTCCTTCTCCAAGGACCGGGCAGTATTGACCAAGGTTAAGAAACCCTGCGTCATTAGCCCCGAGAGTAGTAGTCTTAACTCATCTCTCAACCCTTTATAGAAGCGATTAGTCTTGCGCTCCTCATCCTGTACCAACTTCAGGAACTCATTCTCCAACGCTATCTTCTGCGTCGAAGGGAGGTATCTAGCCAAAAATAATCTCGAGAACTCCTTCATCGAGACATCACCAAGTTGCCTACCTCTCAGTAAGTGCAGCTCCAGTCCTTCCCACCACATCCTCGCTTCACCGTCTAAAAGGAACGTAGCGATGGTGGTCATTTGCCACTCCTCCGTCTCCGTTGCTGTCATGACTCTCTTCACCCTGGAGAGCCAGTCTTCAGCCTGAGATGAGGTTCCCAACCCTAAGAATAACGGAGGGTTAAAGCTCATTACATGCTTAAGCTGCCTCTCAGTTGCCCTCCTTGGCACCACCGGTTCCACAACCACTTGCTCCACTCTCCTTGGCTCGGCCTCTTGAAGAGGTTCCTGCTCCATCACAGGAGCGGGCTGCTGCGCTTGCCTTGCAGGCTGCGCATTTATCACGGCCAACACCGCTTCAGCCACCAATCGAATATTCTCAGCCGACAGAGGTGTTGCAGGAGCAACATCCGGTGCACTACTAGCCTCAGAAACTCGGCGTTCTGACGGCCCAACACCACTTCTGGTCACCTATAGTGGTACAAAACACCGTTAAGCGACCAAATAAATTGCAAACAGCAATTATAGGAACACGGAGGTTCCTCAAACACGAGTATTTTCATTCCTAAGTGGACATTCATGGGTTCGTTTTACTGTTATTACGATGACGCACACAATGTGCTCACCACCCCTTAAAAAGAATTCGTCCACGAATTCACTTAAGCACGACCAAAACCAGTAGTCTGATACCAAATTGCAACACCCCCTATCCGTCACATATCATAGAGCAGTAGGTCCGGCCGGGGCCCGACGCCGTATGCCACAGACAGACCGGGTGGTTACTTATGGAAACCATCCAACCAATCTCAACGTCCTACACAGAGCATTCTAGCGGAAGCATTAAATAAACGTTGCAATAAAGAACCCAACATTAGAGCATGAATGTCCACTAATACAAAATTAGGAATGTTATACAAAATACCCAAAATAAGCCTTAAGGCCTTACAAAATGTTTCACTTCCAATTACATGTTTTACAAACCACGGCACGCAGACTGGTCACACATGAATAAAGCAGTAAACACTTCCAATTAGGCCTTCAAGGGCCGGCTTCGCATTCGGGCTTTAGACCGATATTGACCGCTTGGTCCAGCTGCACCTGCAAGCAACAAACCACCGCACGGTGGCAAAACAAGGCAACGGTCAGCAATGCTGACCAAATTATAACGATCCCGCCCCCAACTCGGGGCGGCGATGCTCCTTCCCTGCATTTCATTAGCATAAGCGAGCAATTTATATACTTAGCCATTTCATCACAGACGTTGGCTCGCACGGGCACACGTCCCGTGCTCTCAGGGCACATTCTCGGTGAACCGGTCGATGTCACGACAATTAAAGCCATAGACATTCCGGACTCACCACCGCCACTTGGACGGCCAAACCTATGAGCAATTTGTCTTCCTGGCCTGGGTCACAACAATTTAAGTCATTGACCGCCGAAGACCCTAATCTATGCCAACGGTAAGTGCCACGTGCCTTTATGTCTCTTTAACCGAACGACATAGAACGGGTACGGTTCCATCTAACCCATGCTCACATCGCAACGAAAATTTAAGCCATTTGCGCGGGTCAAACTTCCGCCGAGTCCCATATCCATCACAAGTCACATAACCCAGTTATGTTCAAGTTGGCTCTCAAGCCACCAAATTGGCAAGATCTCGTATCCGCCCAGTTTTTCGGGTGCACCTTTGGGTTAGTCCCCAAGGTTCCCTGCTGCAATCTACCGCGTAGAAAACCCGAAAAACAAACCATAGCACGGAGTCTTCTCCGGCATTTATGCAATGCACATCACCGATCCAGACCAACATGTCCGGGTAGGCTTCACACATCATGTCTATGTCCGTTCTCGCTTACGGACTCTAAACAACGGGGACTTCACATATCTACCCGAAGGAACGCCTCCAACTCTCCGCAAACTCGCGAGAGCGGGCTTCCTATGCAAAGAAAGAGAGCTACTCATGCTCAAGATGAGGATCGTTACCCTAGAGTTCCTCTTTGGCGCCATTGCAAAGTAATCGGATGAAAAGCACCGCACTAGCTTTGCCTCCGTGGATCCGGAGTCGGCTCGCGATTTGGAGCTTCGAAGCTCCTCCAATGGCGGGATCTAGCTCCTTTTTCCTCCCTTGGCTCTCCTCTCTCTCTAAGGTTTTAGAAAGATAACACTTAAGAAAAAGTGAGGGTTTCTAAGTCCAATCCCGGGTATATCCCTTCAGGAACAACCCCCAGCCGTTGGATCTCAAAATAAGGAAACGAACGGCTTTGATTCGGGACTGAAATGCCCAATCTGGACCGAACACGGCCTGGCACACGCCCGTGTCCAGGGCCGTGTGCCTCATTCGCCGTCAAAATCGAATCACCTGGAACCTCACACGGGTATCGAACACGCCCGTGTTCGAGTTGACACGCCCGTGTTCCATGTGACACGGCCGTGTGGCCGGCCGTGTACCCCTTCATTTTTCCCCAAAATCAACCCGAGCACTGCACGGGTTCTAGGACACGCCCGTGTCCTTACCCGTGTCACCTCAACACGCCTGGACCCCAGGCCGTGTACACGGTCTCGACACTCGACACTTCGTCGAGCGAAGATCGTCGACCTACTGACACGGCCTTGGACACGCCCGTGTCCTAGGCCGTGTGCCTTGTCTCGACACATTGTCGACACCAAAGTGTCGACTTCCCTGGACGAGTGTCGACACGGGTCGACACGCCCTGTGACACGCCCGTGTCGCAGGCTGTGTGCAATGTCTCGACACTTCGTCGAATGCAGAGTGTCGACTTCACGGCTAAGTGTCGACACGGGTCGACACGCCCTGCGACACGCCCGTGTCACAGGCCGTGTGCCCAGTCTCGACACAATGTCGAGACCAAAGTGTCGACTTCCCGTCTTAGTGTCGACACAGGTGATGACTTGTAATTGAGTCATCATTTTATCTTAATTTGTTATTTGATATTTAAATAAATTATCATATTTGTTCGTTGTTTTGTTACAATATTGCGTAAAAACAATATTTCACGTCCTAAATATTATATTTTCTATTTTGTAGAATTACGGCAGGTCTTATGAAAATTTACGTGCAATGTCCTGCTACCGTATCCAAGAGCTCGAGGCCACCTCCGTGTTCGGTTAACCTCCTCGACGCAACAACTAGTTCGGCCGTCTTATATATATATATATATATATATATATATATATATATATATATATATATATATATATATATATATATATATATATATATATATATATATATATATATATATATATATATATATATATATATATGTAAACAGCAACTCCACATGAAGCTCCGCCAGCTCTGCCAGCAGCAACTCCGGCCAAGCCCGAGTCCCAACTTCAACACCTCCTCCACTCGGCCTCCCACATACAGCAGCCCGAGCATCCTCCTACTCCTAACATGCAGCGCCGGCCACCACGTCAAAAGCTCCAACCATGCTCGGCCAGCTCCAAACTCCCACACCAGCAGCGCCACCACCGCGCACCTCCGACATGCACCGCCACCTCCGCGTCAACCTTCTCTGCATGCAGCTACAGCTCCGGGCAACAACTTCCAAGCGCCGACAACCTTCATACAGCCCGAGCCCCACCGCCACCAAGCTCGGCCAGCTTCACGTCATCGATCCAGCCAGCATGCCGCGTCAGCAATCCGCACAAACAGCGCCATCCCGCAGACGAAGCTCCATCCTGAGATCCCGCCTCCGCCATCACTGTTGCCGTTACACCCAAGGCCGGATGCATCGTAATAACTCCAGCGCCAGCTCAGCTTTAACACCGTTTTTTTAAGCTATAAATAGCTCCTCGGGAGAAGAAACCAGGCATTCGGGGAGAGAGAGAGTGAAATATACATAATTTAAGAGAGTTTTTAATTTGAGAGGAATCCAGCTAGAAGCCAAGAATTCTCCAACCCAGCTTATTTTCTAGTCTAAGGTTATTGTAGTATTTGTTCTATTTTAGCTACTTTAATTAATCTTGTACGTCCCTTTTTCTTATAAAATTTAGGATTTGATAAATTGTTGAGACTCGCAAAATTTTATTACTTGTAATCTCGTTCGTTTACTAGCGCTGAAATTTCGTTCCTCTTTCACGTAAAAAAATATTCCTATTTCAATTTTGTCTCGTGTTACCTTTGTTTTTTGTTATGATATCGCATTTTTACATTAACGATCCGCTCATCGTCATGAATAACTAATTTTTATAGTGTCCGATCGCGATGATCCGAGGAAATAATTTTTGCTATAATTTTAGTTTTGCTTTTCTCAATTTGTTGAACGCTTAAGATTTACCTTTGATCAATTCATTAAGGCTATATATTTTATATAGTTTTCAAAATAGTTTTCGCTCTTTAGTTGGCCGAGAGGCTCATAAGGCGAATCGATCACTCATCGGTAAAAAGAGTAGAACGCAACCCTCGAGAGAGGATGACGTAACTCTTCCGAATTGGGATAAAATCCAATAGCGAGGTTCGCTACCTAAAGCAAGTCTTAGGCGATGCGATTTGAGAACGAAAGTTCGGTCGATACACCTAAGCTTAGTTGAACTTAATCCTCGAAAGAGGGGTGTTCATGCTTCGGGAACCTCCACGGTCAAAGCCTCTTCAACAAGGGAATTGCACTTTATTTTCATTTTGTTATTCTCTACATCCGAGGTGATTCAAGGATCGGGCACTTGCTTTAATCCATCAAATTAATTCCGTTAATATTTCTAGCAACCTTAACTCAATTGATAAAATAATAACGATTTTCAAAGTAGGATTACTCGATCACCCCGAGTCTAATACGACCTTGGTTTTTATAAACCTATACCACTCCCGATACGGTACACTTGCCGTTGTCATTTGCGGATATAGTTTTGCGCGATCAACAGGCTTGACACGCCTTGGGACACGCCCGTGTCCCAGGCCGTGTGCCTGCAACCAGAACCCAAACTGGCCCAAAACGTCCCCCTTTTGCTCCTTTGAGTTTCGGGGCGTTACAGAGCATCTGTCCAACCATCACTGACTAAGCTGATTCCATTTAGGGGACAAGTATCTTTAATTGGCTGAAACATTCTAGTGATATTTGATTTTTCTTTCTGCAATAGTGTTGTTCTGAGAGCATTATATCCAGGAGAAACAAATCCATCTAGATTGTGGTTAGCAACAAATTTATATGAACTAACATAATATGGATTTCTAGGTAGATGAAATGGCAAACCACCAGAATAGAACATCCTGACTATATGACTCCTTAACTCATCTCTAGCTTTATTTTGAAAAGCCATATCAATAGGTTCCCCTCTTCTTTTTTTCGTTTCCCCAACTATTTGAGAAGCTTGACTTGCATTATGAAACGATAATACCTTAGGAGCCGGTTTGCATTTTTCTTCTGATGTAGCAACCACTTTTTGAAGCTCCTTTAAATACTCTTGAGTTACTTTTGGACATATCCTAATATCATTCCCGGATATTTTTAGCAAGTGACTCTTTACTCTAGAATACGAACCATTGAAATCTATCTCACAAAAATTGCATTTCCATTTTCTGTTTCCGCCACCAACTTCTCTACTATAGATAAGAGATACATAATCCCAAAGTGGCGCATAATCATCCATACTTGCATCATCAGAAATAAATCTACTTGTTGCTGAGATAGAAGTTGAACCAGTGACACTAATAGGAGATTGTGATTGAGACATAATTGCTGTAATAAGAAAAAGATGAAAAAAATTGAAGCTGAACTAATCAACTGAACTAGAAGAACTAATGAATTGAACTAAGTAACAGAACTAATGAATTGAAGTAATTAACAGACCTAATGAATTGAAGTAATGAACTGAACTAATTAACTGAACTAATCAACTAAACTAATTAACAGAACTAATGAACTGAACTAATGAAGAACTAATGAACAAAACTAATGTAGAACTAATGAAGAACTTAACATAACTAAAATTAACTAACAGAACTAAGAAGAAATTAACATAACTAATGAAGAACATAACATAACTAACAGAACATTAGTAACAGAACTAGAAGAAATTAGTAACAAAACTAATTAACATAACTAATAGAACTAGAAGAAATTAACAAACAGAACTAAGAAGAAATTAACTAACAGAACTAAGAAGAACAAGAAGAACGCTTACAGTGACGGCAGGGATCGTCGGCAGGGAGGGATCGTTGGCAGGGAGGGATCGTTGGCAGGGATCGTCGGCAGGGATCGTCGGCAGGGAGGGATCGTGGGCAGGGATCGTCGGCAGGGATCGTCGGCAGGGAGGGATTGTCGGCAGGGAGGGATTGTCGGCAGGGAGGGATCGTCGGCAGGGAGGGATCGTCGACAAGGAGGGATCGTCGGCAGGATGGGAGCGGGGATTGGGAGCGATACGGGATCGGGAGCGGCAGCAAATGAGCGCTAAAACCCTAAAATCGCGATTATAGCGAACTGGCCCGTCCGGTACGCGTATCCGTACCGGAAACATACTCGATACGGGTACGGCCCTATTTTTGATGTATCCGTGCTTCGTAGTTCTAGGGTAAAGCTCTATACAGGAGATACTATAAATAGTCATTCCACATCGATGAGCTATTGTGGACTATTTTTTAGCGAGAGCCAAACCTAACAACATGTAGGGGTGATTCAATTTACAATTTTGCTCAAAAAAAAACAAACCAAACTGAATCATTACACCCCTAAATTCTCTCTAGGGCCATATATGCTGCTGCTTTCTTTTTATAAAGGAGACAAATATCATATCGGATGATTTCCAGCACCCAACAGTATTCATTCCAGAAAGTGCTTTAGGATTAATATACACTTTGCCAATGATTAACAGGAAAATCAATACAATTACTTACTCAAAAAATTATATGCAATATATATATATATATATATATATTTGTATACACTACAGGGGTAGCTCTCGGACGAGGTGATGATCCAACGGTCGCATGAGGGCAGGTCTCATCTTCCATACCGTCAGCGACTTCACGGTGACGGTCGCGTTGGTTGCATTATTGAAGAGGAAGAGCTTCGCCGCACCGTCGATGGCTGCCGTCGGGTAAACCCTGGAGGTTATGCACGTCCTCCCACCTTGCGCAAAACTCTCAACAATGGAGTGATCAATCTGACATTCGCACACAAAATAGCTCATAATTAGCTTGCCAATATTGATTAATTGGTTAAGAGAAAACACACAAAATTTGGCTCTCCAAAAAATAATTATCAGCTGCGCTTGGCGTAGTCATATATTTATATGCTGTTGTTGGCGTAATCACACGGTTGACACAACAAACATAATTTTTCTTAAGAGCAAATTTTCTGTGCGCTAAAGATAATATGGGCATGATGCGCAGAATGCAACTGCGCCGTCTATAAAATCAAAAACATAATTTGATAAACAGCACAGATGCGTTCCACACATATTAGGGTTCGGAAGATGTGCTGTATTTTACGGTGCAGTATACAATTCAACAACTACGAGTGCATCATATCGTAATCTGAGATGTGCACGCATCTATCTCCGTGCACGAGAATGCATCAGATCGCTCCATTTACCCTATACTGGCACAAAATATTTGTTAAGCTTACCAGTATTCTGACCGACAGGACTTCACCGCGGAGAACAGCAACTGTGCTGCCGTAGATTCTCTTGACGATGTCGTTGGCGTTAGAAGACCTGCACCGTTTTGTTTTCAGCAGCTAAAATTAATATTAAAAATAATAAATTATGATAACTAATTTAATTAACAACTGTGCCATGCCTATTTTCTCCGAACAGCGACTCGGACTCCAGCTAAAAATTTTAAATTCCTTATTTGAAATTGGAATCCGAGACCCTGCATTATGTAGGAAAGGGGGCCCTAAGCTGTGGGTGATGGATTTTATCTTAAAGTATAAACATCTAAAGGTTTGTAGGTTTGTGTGAATATTTGCACACATCTCAAAGCATTTTAAGATCGATGTGTCTGGTTTGAGATGTGTGCGGGCATTCACGGGAACCGTTTGATGTTCACACTTTATCTTAAATGGCACCTGGAATTTACTCCCTCTTACCCGAAAGATCTGGATTCTCTTTATTTGGGTGAAATGGATATCCATTTCATGTTGTGAATATATTCACTTGATCTAATGATACATTTTTTTTAAAAAAAGAATGATATAAAATGATGAAATTATTGAACCATAGACTTACAAGAAATAGATCTAAACACTAAAATTTAATGAGGATGTATTCACACCAAATGAAGAGGATGCATTATTGTATTCACAACAGGGGGATAAAAAATAGAAATTTAATGAACATGCCTGAGCTCGTCGTGACAGAAATAAGTCGTGAGCTGGCCGTCGACGCCTTTTGCCACGTAGAAGTACACTGCCGTTTGCTCGGAGCGAATGGAATCGGCCAGAACAAGGAGCCCGAATGGTCCGAGAGCACCCCTGCCAGCGGCGCCGCCGCTCGTGCTGCAATTGTAGCCTGCGTCAGCCTCCGTCGTGGCTTTTACCGACGATTCATCCATCTCGAATTCCGCCACTATATCCAACTGCGCACAACAGTAACTTCAGTCAACTCTCAAACAATATTATTATGGTGAGGCGGTAGTGATTAATTGTTGAAATTGTTGAAGTGAAAGTGGGCGATTTGAGAAAGGCCCAAGGTCAATGACATCACTCATGTGACATGTAAGTGGGTGTACAAACTCAAGAAGAATGATAGCGGTAGCATCGAGCGGTACAAGGCTCGCCTTGTAGATCGGGGGTTCTCGCAGCAGTACGAGGACGACTATGAAAAGATGTTTAATCCGGTGACCAAAATGACTTCAGTATTGGTGGTGATTTCCTTGACGGCTTGCCAAGGGTGGAAAATTTGGAAACTCGTCGTGAAGAATGTGTTCCTTTACGGCGAGATTGATAAGAACATTTTCATGGTGCAGCCACCTGATTATATTTCTGAAGAACATCCAAGATACATCTGTTAGCTCAAGAAAACCCTCTATGTCTTGAAGCAGGCGACTCGAGCGTGGCATGAGAAAATCGCAGAATACCTCCAATTCTGCAAATATTTTACCTCAGATTCTGATTCGAGCCTGGCGTTAAGAAGATGGGGGAGCTTCAAGTCTTGGTGTTATTGTATGTTGACGATATGATCATCACCGGGAACTCAGAAGAGGAGATAGCTAGGCTCAGGGCGGAACTGGCTATCAGATTCGAGATGAAGGATCTTGGGGAGCTCCAACATTTCCTTGGTCTCGAGGTGGAGATGAAAAAGAGTGGGGTGATCGTTTTCCAAAAAGGCTATGCGGAGCGGATCGTTAAGCGATTCGTCATGTGGGAGTGGAAGAGCAGCTCTACTCCACTAATGGTCGGTCTTAAACTTTGGCGTTATGAGGGAAGGGTTTTTCGGATCTCTTGGCATTCCGGGATCTAGTTGGGAGCTTGATACACTTGACGATTACGAATCGAATATTGCTTATGATGTAGACTGAGAAATTCAGTATATGCAGGAGTCGCGGAAAACTCATCTGGCGGCGGCTAAGATTATCTTGAAGTACGTGAAGTTCACCTCAGATATGAGCCTCTTCTATGAGGGGACATGAGTTTCAACTTGTACGGGCACATAAATGCTGATTATGGGGGAGATGCAGACAATTGGAAGTCGACGTCTTGAAACGCCTTCATGTACGGATCGTCAGCTGTCTCGTGGTGCAGCAAGAAGCAGGAGTTAGTGTTTGTCTCCACTACAGAAGCAAAATACAAGGCTTCAACCTTTGCAACTCAGGAGGCCATCTGACTTCGGAGGTTAGTGGAGGACATCCACGAGGAGGTGTGAAGTTCTACTCTACTACGTGGTGACAATGAGAGTGCCATCAAATTGGTTAATAATCTGGTTTGTCATGCGCGGACAAAGCATGTTGAGATCGAGAATCACTTTGTTCAGGAGAATGTGCTGAAGGGGTCTCTAATGGTAAAATGTGTGCAGAGTCAGGATAACGTCGCGGACATCTTCACGAAGCCATTATCGAAGAAACAATTTGTGCGGTTACGGGGATCGCTCGTGCTGGTTTCCACTTCCCACTTCAAAAGGGAATGTTGAATTTGTTGAAGTAGAAATGAGCGATCTAAGGAAGGCAGACCGCACAGACCGTAGAGACCACTGTCGGTTAGTATGGTTAGGTTTTGACGGGTGGTTGGTTTCTGGCTATTGTTTTCTTCCTTTGGTCTGTCTTAGCATACACCCAAGAGGTAATCGGTCGGTTAGAGTTGAGCTAACCGCGACTCATACGGTCTGGATTGGGAGACCGCGGAGTCCGCTGAGTTGGCGGGTTGTCTGGTTCGCGTAGAAGCTCATAGTTAGCGCAGATAACGGAGGTTAACCGCCAAGCTCGTTGTGGTCTGTTCACACGGTCTATAGCCATAGTCCGCAAGGATTGTGGACTTGGTCACGGTAATGTGTCAAGTCTGTGTTGTTGCCTAGTTCGCGGAGACCGCATGAGTTGTGCAGCTTATCGCCAGGTTTTGGTTGTGACCCGGTTTTGCGGTTTTGTTTTGGTGTCCGCATTGATGTGCGGATAGGTGCTGTTAGCCGCAGATTGATAAGTGGTTCCCCTATCGCTTATGGGTGGTGACCACACTCCCCTGATCACCTATAAATAGCCTCGGCTCGTAGTATATAGCGGGAACAGTGAGAACTCAGCTCGTGTTTTTAACTCGCGGTTAGACTTTTGTTAACCGCGCGACTAAGTGAATATTGACTTGTGTTGTGCAGGTTGTGCGACTAGCACCAAGCGACTAGGCAACTAGTCAGAGGCTTAGTGTGGAATAGTTGTGGATAGCAGTTTCGGCAGATCACGATTTGTGCGACTAGTTGTCTTCTTACTTGGGGTTGCAGATAGTTTAATAAGGCAGTTCGCTCGGTCTCAGCGGGTTGGCTGTTTCCCAATTTGAAAGTTTCTGATCACGGTAAGCTTCACCGGTCAGGCGACTTCGCGGTCAGGCGACCGGGAAGTGGCGGACATGGTTATCCTCAGCTTTCAATAAGTAGGCATTCCACGCGGCTAGAGAAGCGGTTTGGCTGTTCGGCGATTTCGACGGTCTGAGCTGTTAACGACGACTTGGAGGCCTCGGCGGATAGCCTTGGAGGATAGGCGGCTTGGGCGGCTACTGGGTTCAGTCCGCCGGTTTTGCTCTTGCTTGTATTTTTTGCTTCCATCGGATGCTTTGCAAAATCTTGTCTCGCAATGTATGCTTTGCGCTGTAAAGAAATTTAATAATTCCATTGTGACTCTTGTGCTTCTACTGTCTCTGATTTATTGGACTTGGTTTGATTGAGTGTTCATGCGACCTTTCTGAGTCACAAAGTTTTTACATTAATTACCTGAGTGGTTTCCGCGAACTCGAGCAGCTTCACAGTGTGGGCGGGCAGTGGGAGGTTGGTGAAGTTCTTTCCGGAGAATCTAAGGGTATCAAGCTCTTCCACCGGCCATAGGAGAAGGTTGCTGCCTGTCTCTACATCGAAGAGCACCGTCCTTGGAATTGTCTGCCAATATTTTTAAAGCATTTTAACAAGTATTTTGACGACAGAGAATAAACTGTTAATATGTACAGCAGGAGAAATGTACAATTAATGGGAATAGCAAACTAAATTGCAGGTCAAATTAATTAACAAAAAGTCGGCCGGAGATTGCAAAAATGGAGGAATTAATTTGTCACTACTGAAAGCATGACATTAATGGCTCTCTCTAAATAGGCTTTGATTGCTTCAATTTTCGATTTTTAAATCACGGGTGAGATTGGAGATGTAAAAATATAAGAGCATTTATATTGGTAGTTCAACTTTGGCTATTGGCAGTCGAACAAAATAATAAAAAACACAAATAATATGACCGCTAATAGCAGTCCAAAACGCGAAACATGCTTCTTTTGAAAAAAAGTCTACTATATGACATTTTTAAAAAAAGTGTTCAACATGAAAGTTGTAGATCTCGACGAGACCTATAACTTTTATGTTGGACACTTTTTCTAAAAAATGTCATATAGCTGCCCTATTTTCAAAAGGCGTGGAATCCTGACGGAATTATGTGAGTTCCGCCCGGATTCCGCTTCATTTGAAAATATGTCTGTTATATGATATTTTAAAAAAAGTGTTCACCATGATAGTTGTGGATCTCATCTTTCATGTTGAACACTTTTCTTAAAAATATCTTTTAAAAGCTTAATTTTGGGGCTGCCAATATCCAATGGGCTGCCAATAGCCATTTTTGGGCTGTTATTATCTTTATGCTGCTAATAGACATATAAAAACTGCCAATATAAACATCCAAAAATAATTGAAGAAAATTAGAGTGTTTTGGTGCAGCCTTTTTTGCTTCTGTGAGTTTGGGCAAAAAATGCCACCGACATAGAACGCATGTTTGGCTTGTCAATGGCTAAGACCGCTGTTAAAACAAAGAAAACTAGTAATTTTGAACGCAAAGGTGGCGGACAAAGTTTCTTATAAGGTGAGGCGGGCGTTTACAAATGATAATTCATAATTAAACAAGGTGTTCATGAACATCACAGCCATGCCAAACAGAGACAAAGTAGAAGGAGACAGAGATGTGGATCTACGAAAAGATAATCACAAGAATACGAAAAATTCAGTTCAAGTTTTCTAAAAGTGGGAGAGTACACAGCTGCACCTTTTTAATACGAGCATTTTTCTCGCAGTTGGGAAACGAAACGCTCCAAAACAAAGGCTCCGTTTGACGGAAAATTTTTTGGTATGTGTAGCGTTCCCTGTGCTAGGAACGTGTTTAAATACTACTTTCAAAAAACGCGGATGCACTTCATTTTTCGGGTTTCCCTCTTCTTCCCTAACGTAATCTAGGCGATTTCCAGACAGATTTCTTCCTCCTTATTCAGATTTCCGACATATTTCTTGCGAGGCGAACTCCGGTGAAACGTACCTGTTAATGTCGACGTCACCGACGACCAACTCTTCTTCTCCTCGCACTCGAGATCTCCAACAGATTTCCAGGCGCATTTTCTCGTCGACGTCGTCGACGGCATCGGCGGCTTGAGAAGAACCAGGTATGACTTTTTTCCATCGACGATGGCCTCATCTCAAGTTAGAGCAACTGTATATAGAACTGTATTTCATGTATAATATATGACTGTATTTGCATACAGTTTTATATATAATTATATTCCATATATATTGTAGGACTGTATTTGCATAGAGTGTGAAATACAACTGTATTTCAGATATAATATAGGACTGTATTTGCATATAGTGTGAAATACAACTGTATTTCAGGTATAATATAGGACTGTATTTGCATATACTGTTATATACAACTGTATTACAGGTATATTGTAGGACTGTATTTGCATAAAATGTGAAATACAACTGTATTACAGGTGTAATATATGACTGTATTTGCATATAGTGTTATAGACAACTGTATTTAACTTTTAGTAGTAGTACAACTGTATTTTATGTTCAATATACAACTGTATGTACAGTCGTATGTTCAATGTTGAACATATTATCACTCTTGAACCCCATTTGTGTACTCCCCTTCTCCATGGATCCCTACTCCAAAGGGATGTTACTGCAGACAAGAAAGCTCGGAAAACCCATTGAACTTAAAGATAATACGTAAACAGATGCTGACGAAGGCGATGAGGCCTGGAGAGGAGGCGGCGGGCGGCGGGGAAAGAGATAAAGGGCGGAGGAGATGGAAGTGTAGGTCGGAAGAAGAAAAAACCTAGCACCAAAGCGGAAAGAAGAAAAGAGTTCTGCAGCTCAATAGCGGGAAAGTGAAAATTAGGTGGGGTCCGCATAATATTAATTTAAAGGCGTTTCTAGAGGAAGGAACGCTACACATACCAAAAAGTTTTTCCCGTTTGACATGATGGCGGCGGTAAACACATGGGTTAAACCGTCATTCATTAAGGATTACTTGACAAATCTAATCCGTTTGAACATAAAAGTGGATGAAGTTTCTTAGGTGGACGTTAATGAATGAGACTTTAACCCCGTGGTAATGACTTCCACCACCGTTGCAAACAGTGCCAAAGTGACACTTATAATTAAACTTTTTTCACTGCCAGTACAGTCTCAAACAGAGCCCGAGTACAAAGGAAACAAGGACATATATTTTATTATTATTTAAATTAAAGGTATATTTGATATATTGAAAGGCCAAAATAAGATTTTAATCCCTAAACTGGCACCTTTAAGAGATTAGTTCCACAAATTTTTAGGTGATTCTAATTAGAACCATAGTTTTGGCTAGACTCACCGTATTTTTTTTTAATTTTTTGTGTCTTTTAAAAATATATCTTGTACATGCATTTTAATAAAAAATATTCAACACAAAAATTGTAGATCTCACAAAAATTTAGTCTCTCAAAATTTTAATCAACATGAAATCAGTGTTTTATGTTATTTTTGCAGTCAAAAATAATGATTAAGTCTCAAAACATTATTATTTTTTAATTTCCCGGAACTTGCAGCACAAACCCTCGACCACAAATGATGCTGAGCAAATCCTTCATCTGAGATTTGGTCCTCGTCCCCATCAATAAGTTCTGCTCGACGACTATCTGTGAGGATTGGGCGAGGAGAACGACGAGAGATGAACAAGGCGCGAGAGTTGAGGAAGATGATGAAGGCAGCAATGTTGGCAAAATTGGCGGACACACCCCCACAAATATAATATCCGTCTAACTGCAGGAGAGACTCATACACTCCATGATTCATCGCAGACGCCCAAACACCCTGTAGACAAGTACTAATAAAGGGAACAAACATTGCGGCGGGGTTTCGTCCACTAACACCCGCAACAAAGAAAACCATGATATAAATCTCAAGACTTGACACATCGGATTCTACTAAATATCGTTAGATTTAGGGATCGGTTGATCAACCTCTCAGAAAGATACATGAGCTTAAATAAATTCTATCTCGTCCTACATGGTAGTTATGAGATGATTAAAAGATAAAGATTCAACCGCATTAGTAAATCACTAACAACTTTACAAGGTAGGATTATCATAATCATGAACATAATAATATAAGTGCATCGTAAGTAAAAGATCAAAACAGTATCACTAATCAACAAGTCAATCATGATAACATCACTAAATAAATGGGGTTAGAGATTCCATCAAGATCAGAAAAGGAAGGAAGAGGGGAAAAACAAACCACCACTTGCCTTGATTTTGCCGGAGGAGACCTTCAAATCGCATCTCAGCGTAGATCAGAACTAAGGAAGACAGGGGAAGTCAAAATCAAAATGAAATGGCCGGAATAAAAGTTAGGGCCCAAAAAACCCTAACGAGAAAAACTCAAGAAATGGGGGAAACTTTACCACGATGACGTAGCTCTCGTTGAGAACTTTCCGGATCTATACTCGGTTGAAGATTTCGAGCACCGGAGCACCGTCGGCGGCCACCGAAAACTCCACGGAAAGGACGTTTTCTCTCTCGCTTGCGTCGCTTTGGTTCAGAGTTTACGGGAAGGAAGGAGTACGACTTAAATGAAGGAGGGGAAGAAAAAAGAGTAGGTATATATATATATATATATATAATAAATGTAGTATTAAAATAATATACCTTTAATAGTTAAATACTTACGCAAACAGACCGGAGTTGGCCGAACCGAAATTCTCGAGAAGGAGTCATGGATTTCCCGAGAAGGACAGATGGCAGAAATTTCTCGGGTAGAAGGCAGTATCTCAAGAGCTAAAGAGGCATCTCGAGTACAGATAAAGTTCTTTCGAGAAAAAAGAAAGTCTTCTCGAGTGCTGAGGAAGAGGAGTACTCGGGAACTAAAGAAGGCTTCTCGAGAACTGAAGGAGACTTCTCGGGTAATATAGCAGACTTCTCGAGAACAGGTAGAAACATTTCTCGGGAACAACAAGACCAGACTTCTCGAGAGGGAAATTTCGGATTTCTCGAGAACAACATATGATTTCCCGGGAAGAACACAGGACTTCTCGAGAGGGAAATTTCGGATTTCTCGAGAACAACATATGATTTCCCGAGAACAACGTAGGACTTCTCGAGAAATGACAGCACTTCTCGGGAACAACAATGCATTTTTCGAGAATAGTATAAGGCTTTCTCGAGAACAAGACAAGGCTTTCTCGAGAACAAGGGCTTCTCGAGAACGGAGTTGGCCATTGCGGGAAGGAATAATACTTCTCGGGAACAGCTCCCGGCTTCTCGAGAATAGGTCAAGGCTCTCACGAGAACAGAACAGGACATTTTTTGGAAACTCAGATTTGTCTTCTGTACCGGAATCAGTCAACGATACAGACTAAATGCACTCTGATTTAAACACAATTCACGTCGTAGATGAAAGTCGACACTACGAATCTAACGGCGAAGACAAAGAAAAACTAGAATCTGACGCATCATTTTTAAGACACTAACATCAAATGCTTACTATAAGCATACATGTCACAATTTTAATTCTTCCAGCAAGAAAACATTCAATCTGAAAGTCCACCTAGTGTCAACTACGTTCACCTATGGGGGGGGGGGGGGGGAATAGGTGACGTGAAACGTATTTGCGGAATTTAAGGCGGTACCTGCACAATAAAAACAAACAGCACAGCACACAGAATACACAGGCAATTTATAGTGGTTCGCCGACTTGGGTACATCCACTTTCCACCTTCGACCTATCTCCCAACAAGGGACGACTCGGTCACTTCTCCAACAGGATTGAAATCCAATCCTTGCACTATCGGAAGGAACCCTTCCACACGTAGGAGTCAACACTCCCACAAACCGGGTTGCACCCAACCCTTACAACACGAAACAATCGTTCCTTTACAACAAAAGTAAAATAGAATGTACACGAGATACAAACTTCGTTTGGAGACTACGGTGTTCCTCTTTGTTCGACGACGTGTTCGTGAAGTCAACGAAGAGTCTACAACCTTGGTCTCTCTTGGAAAGGATCTCCCAGGAACCGGCGGCGGCAAGACGAGCGGCGGCTTGCTTCGGGATCGGCGGCTATGATGATGAGCGGCTGCTGAACTTAGAGATCCAATCTTCATAGCGAAGCTAGCTTGGTCTTCCAACGGTCACACGAGGATCGGTCGTCTCGATCGATTCGGACGGGGAAGTTTTTCCCGATCAACAAATCGAGAGACAAGAGATCTCTGGATAGACACGTGAGACTCAAAGCTTGGCTAAGCTTCTGACGCCGGAGATCGGGAAGAAACGCGATCAACAGCGGCGACCGACTAGCGCGAGCGGCGATGGCGGCGGCGGAGCAGTTTTGCGATTTTAGGGTTTGATCGTGCTCGGCTTCTTTTCTGTGTTAGTCTACTGTTCAAAATACCCGTATATATATACTGTAGATACTACTAATTTGACCGTTGTGGGACCCACAAGAAGAATCCCGAAATCCGGTTCAAAATAGTCCAGCGGCAGAATCCGGTCCAGCAGCTTCCAGAGAAATCGCTTAAGTAAAAATCGGCGAGAATCGCAGGTGATTCTCGACGATTCGTCGAGAATCACTAGTGATTCTCGCTGAATCACTTGTTGATTCTCAACGAAAGTTACTTGGAATTCATGATCTGCTCAGCGATGGGTTCGGCGAGAATCACTAGTGATTCTCGCCGAATCTTACTTGCCACCGTTTTGAGGTAGTCGGAAAGAGTCGGCGAGAATCACTAATGATTCTCGACGATTCGGCGAGAATCATTAGTGATTCTCGCCGAATCGGCGAGACTCACTTGGTGATTCTCGTCGAATTATACTTAGACGAATTTTTGTCTTTCCTCCCAAGAGCTGCTCCTTGACCCATCCTTGCTCCTTGTCTTCTCTTGCATAAACACTGCCCTGTACTTGAAAGTAAGTGCACTCCAATAGAGAGAGTACACGTAGGCCAACACACTGATCTGCTCAACGAGGGATTATGTCGTGCAGACCCGTGTATATTGACCTACTGCACCCTGACATTGGTGTGCACTTAGCGTGGAATAGCTGCAAGTACAACTTGAAAGATTTTATCAAATACATTGTCTATTGACCTTAGCTTGTCCAGGGGCTTCTTCAAATCAGGTACATTGTGGATACAATACCCAACAATCTCCCCCTATTTGAAGAAGCCTAAACCCTACAAGCTAAGGTGAATAGAGCATATGGGAATGAAAACCATAAACTTAAAATTGAGTTGAGTGAGTGATCCATTACCAATACCAATTTCTTGGGAGCAAGCTTGGAGCCACCTTAGCCTTAGCCGAGAGGGTAATCTCCCCCTTTTCGGCTTCTGCAAATCGGGGTCGGTAGCATTTAACTCCTTTCTCCCCCTCAGTTCTTGCGTCTGTGCTCACACTTGAGTTCCTTGCTCCCCCTCAGATCGTGCACGAGCCTGGAGCTTCTGTAGTCTTCATTCCTCATAATTGAGCATCCCCAATTCAGTCTTGAAAAGATTGAACTTGGCCTCGTCTAAGGGCTTTGTGAATATATCAGCAATCTGCTTGTCCGTGGGGACATAACAGAGAGAGATGTCCTTGTTTTCCACGTGCTCCCGAATGAAGTGGTAGCGCACTTCAATATGCTTCGTTCTGCTGTGCGAGACCGAATTATTGGCAATGACAATTGCACTAGAGGAGTCGCAGTACATTGGAATTTCCTTGAACTGAAGGTCGTAGTCGGCTAACTGGTTTCTGATCCATAGGAGTTGTGCGCAACAGCTGCCTGCCGAGATGTACTCAGACTCTGCTGTGGAGGTAGCTACACAATTCTGCTTCTTGCTGTTCCATGAGATAAGCCTTCTTCCGAGGAATTGACACGTCCCGGAAGTGCTTTTCCTGTCATCCCTACTCCCTGCAAAATCAGCATCTGAAAAGCCTATTAGCTCGACATCATTGTTTCTCGGGTACCACAAGCCAAGATTAGGAGTACCTTTAAGGTATCTTAGAATTCGCTTTGCAGCGACATAGTGAGATTCCTTAGTGTTCACCTGATATCGGGCACAGACACATGTGGAGAACATAATATCCGGTCTACTGGCAGTAAGGTAGAGCAGGGATCCAATGATGCTTCTGTATTTGGTCTCATCGAAAGGTTTACCTTTCTCATCCTTATCCAGAGACATAGTGGATCCCATTGGAGTCCTCATAGAGGTTGCACTCTCCATACTGAATTTCTTAAGGAGTTCATTTGTGAACTTTGTCTGAGAGATGAAGATTCCATCCTCAGACTGTTTCACTTGAAGTCCTAAGAAATACTTGAGCTCTCCCATACTGCTCATTTCAAACTTTCCTTGCATAAGTTTAGAAAACTTTTTGCAAAGATTGTTGTCCGTTGAGCCGAATATTATGTCATCGACATAGATTTGCACCAGCAAAATCTTGCCTTTGACTTCCCTGAGAAACAATGTTTTATCTATTTTACCTCTAGAGAACTTGTTCTCAAGAAGAAAACTAGATAACGTCTCATACCAAGCTCGTGGAGCTTGTTTCAACCCATATAAGGCCTTATTAAGAAAATAAACATGATTGGGATAAGTAGGATCGACAAAACCTGGGGGTTGAGCGACGTATACTTCCTCTTTCAAGTCTCCGTTCAAGAATGCTGATTTCACATCCATTTGATAGACTGTGAATCCTTTGTGTGAAGCATACGCCAGGAACAATCTGATTGCCTCGAGCCTTGCTACTGGTGCGAAGGTCTGGTCGAAGTCAATCCCCTCCTCCTGTCTGTAACCTTGAGCCACCAGCCTGGCCTTGTTCTTTACGATGACACCATGTTCATCCAGTTTGTTTCTGAAGATCCACTTGGTGCCAATCACATTCTGCTTGTGTGGTCTGGGAACCAGCGTCCACACGTTGCATCGTTCGAATTGATGTAGTTCATCTTGCATGGCCAAAATCCATGCCGCATCTTTGTTCGCCTCGTCGAACTTCTTTGGCTCAACCTGTGACAGGAAGCTAAGATGCAATACTTTATTAATAGTACCTCTTCGAGTTCTGACACCAACACGAGGATCTCCGATGATCTGATCTCTAGGATGATCCCTCACGTGCCGGAGTTCTAGAAGTCTGGCGTCTGGAGCTTCGACTACTTCTTCGGCTTCTCCTTCTTCTAAGAGATTTGTTCCATTTTGATCTTCAACATTTTCAGATGACGTGGAGGTGGAGACTTTGACGTACTTAGGAGTGTCATCTTTAGCGGTCTCATCCAGACTCAGCTGTTTCAATCGTGCACCTGCATCTTCAAGAATACCACTGGAAGAATTGCTGTTAAGCAAACTTCTTTCATCAAATACAACATTTATTGATTCTTCTACCACTAGGGTTTTCTTATTGAAGACCCTATATGCCCGACTGTGGGAACTATAGCCCATGAATATGCCTTCGAAGCATTTTTCACCAAATTTAATACGCGGGTACTTCCCGTTATTCAGTACATAGCATCTGCAACCAAAAATCCTCAAGTAGGACATGGTTGGTTTCCTGCCTTTCAGTAGCTCGTAAGGCGTCTTACGATGATGCTTGTTGATCAATGCTCGGTTTTGTACATGACAAGCTGTATTGACAGCCTCTGCCCAGAAGTATTCCGGGAGAGAAGCGTCTTTCAACATTGTCGTGCAGGCTTCAATGAGAGTTCTATTTCTCCTCTCCGCAACTCCATTTTGCTGAGGAGTGCGCGGGGAGGAAAACTCATGAAAGATACCTTGTTCTTCACAAAACTCTGTCATAGCACCAGATTCGAATTCTGTTCCATGGTCACTTCTGATTTTGACCACAGAGCAGTTAAATTCGTTCTGAACCTGCTTGACAAAACTAGTGAAGATGTCAAACGTATCTGACTTTCGTTTCAAAAAGAACACCCATGTAAACCGAGAATGATCATCAACTATCACTAGCGTATAGGACTTGCCTCCCAAGCTATGAACTTGCATTGGACCAAACAAGTCCATATGTAAAAGGTAAAGACATCGGGAAGAGTCTTTGTCTGCAATGCTCTTAAAGGTAGCCCGAGTCTGTTTGCCCATCTGGCATGCAGGACAGGGGCTATCTTTGATGCACTTGATACTGGGAGCATCCCTTACTAAGTTCTTAGAAAACAGCATACTAATTGTCTTGAAATTAATATGTGTCAATCTCTTGTGCCATTGTTCACAAAGAGATGCACTGCCTGTTGCCACAAGGCATACGGGGGTAGATGAATCTAAACTGAGAAAATCTAAGCAGAAGATATTTCTGCTCCTAATGCCTGATAATACCGTCTCAGAAGAGGTACGTGAAATTATCAGACATTTATCCTTGCAGAACTTAACGTCATAACCTTTGTCACATAACTGACTTACACTGATCAGGTTATGGTTTAACCCTTCAACATAAGCCACGTCGGTGATAGAGATTATACCGTTGGAAATCATACCGTAACCTCTGGTGACTCCTCAATCTGACCCTCCAAAGATGACTTTGGGTCCATGCTCGACTGGAGTGTAATCACGCAGCAGGCTTCTTGTCCCAGTCATATGCCGGGAGCATCCACTGTCCAAATACCAGATCGGAGTTTTGGTGGCCTTTGGACATTCCTGCAAAACAAAATTAATTTGCCTTAGGAACCCAATCGAACTTGGGTCCTAGATTCCTGGTTAGCACACTCCCCCTCGGTTGGTTAACCCTACGAGTGGTCGGCCTCGCATTGCTAACATGGGGAGTCTCTTAATACCTTGGATTAAACCAACAATCCACGGCAAAGTGACCGACTTTGCCACAACACCAATAGTCGAATCTGTTGTACCTCTTCCTAGGCTCCTGCCTTACCCTGGGAACGGTGGGTACAGCTGGGGCCTTGGATCTGGAGGTGGAGGCCTCATGGTAACAGCAGTCACATGACTTCGTCACCTTCTGTATAACATGCTTGGCTTTTGGTGCCTGCTTTCCATTATGGCCGTTAGAGAACGGACCATAATTTCCCATGTGGATTTCCTCATAAGGTGCCTTGAAGGCACTCTCACCGAAGTTCCGGGGAAAGGTCCAACCGTCATATCGGCTCTTTGGCTTTGCAACCGAGGGCCGGAAATGATGGCCAAATGTTGACTCAAAGTCATGTTGGTTGCAAGGAAAGCCAGGCTTTCTGAACGCAACAGGACTAAGCGGAGCCTTTCCCTTTTCATCAGCAGAGGCCTTCTTGGCGGCCTTATTCTTCCTCTGGTTCCTGTTTCTCCTGGATGAGGAACCAGATACCCCTACATGCCCCAAGCCAGCTCCTTTGGCCTGAGCAGAGAAGGTATCAACGACTGGAAGAACTGTTTTTAGCATAGAGAAGCTCTTGACGATCTTCCTTTCTGCCGCAAGTAGTTCTTCCAACTTGTCGACTTCCTCCTGCTTAAGATCAAGGAGCTTCAAAGACTCTGAATGCTTTGAAGTCAGGTCAAGGTGCTCCTGTCGGAGAGAAATCAAGCTAGTGACCTCTTCCCTTAGGGATACACACTCACCCTTAAGGAATTTCACTTTCTTCTTCTCAGCCTTCAGTCTCTTACGACACTCCTCGAAAGTGTTGAGCAGAAGCTCATATTTCTCGAGGAGCTCCGCTTCACGGGCCGAAGGGCTATCCTCAGGTTCATCATCCTGAGACTCAGGGTCAGAGTCGGAGTCGGAGAGAGGGGTGTGAGCTTTTACCTTCCCAGTAAATGGGGGGCATTCTCCTTCTGAGTCCGAGCGACCCACCAGCCCGAAGTAGGCTTCCTCATCATCACTGGAGTCTGAGGAATCAGACTCACTCAGTGTCTTTGGCCTTTTGGCGATGTAGCTCCGCTCCTTCTTCTTATCTCTAGAGGATTTGTGCTCCTCTTCTTTCCCTTTTTCTCTCTTGCCTTGATAGCAGTCGGCCACGACGTGTCCTGGCTTATTGCATCCAAAGCAAATAATGTCAGAGGAGCGATGTTTGTTCGGTCTAGATGCATACCTGTCAGAAGAATAATTTTTCTTCTGATGCCTGGAGGAGGAGCCGTCTCTCTTTCTTTGATTCCTCATCTTGAGGAACTTCTTGAACTCTCGAGTGATGAGGGAGAAATCCTCCTCCGACAGCTCTGAGCTGGAGGAGCATGGCTCGGAGTCCTCCTCCTCATCCTTTTTCCTGGCACGGTACGAAACCGCACCCTTGCCCTTTCTGGAGTGACTGGCTTTTAGAGCCACAGTCTTTTCTTTAGCTGCCGCCTTCTCTGCTTCTTCTTCTGCTTTTCTGGTGTTCAGCTGAAGCTCATAGGACATCAGCTTCCCAAACAGAATTTGTGGATCAGTTTCAGCTAGTCTGCCAAACTCTCTGATGGCGCAGATCTTTGTGTCCCATTCCTTAGTAAGGGACCTAAGGAATTTATCATTGAGTTCACCATTAGTGAACACTCTTCCGTAGCCTTTGAGGGCGTTGACAATCTTGAGGAAGTTCTCGTATGTGACTCCGATCTCTTCCTTAGGCCCTTGTCTGAAGGCCTCATATTTCTGGTTCAGGAGGGATCTCCGATCATCCCTCACTTCATACGTGCCCTCCATTAGGATGATCAGGCACTGCCAGATCTCCTGTGATGTCCTGCAGTTGCTGAAGTTTTGCATCATAGAGTCATCAACTGCGCTGACCAGAATGTTCCGTGCCTTCATGTCAAGTCCCACTAGCACCATCTCGTCCTTGTCCATTTCAGAAAGTGTCTTCGGCACTTTCTTGGTGGGATCAATGGTGGAGGCCTTAGTGGGGACATAAGGTCCCTCCTGCACGATCATGAATAGTCGAGGATCCACTGCTTCCATGTAGAACCTGATCCTTTCCTTCCAGATAGGAAAGTTGAGCCTGGTGCACACTGGGATCTTGCCGGAGAACTTGAGCCCGTCCATAGTAGATGTTTGCCTCCTTCTTGACACTAGTGGCAGGATTCAACTCAAGGTGTTAACCTTTTTGATGAGTAACCTCCCTCTGATAACACTTGAAAGTCCACCTAGTGTCAACTACGTTCACCTATGGGGGGGGGGGGGGAATAGGTGACGTGAAGCGTATTTGCGGAATTTAAGACGGTACCTGCACAATAAAAACAAACAACACAGCACACAGAATACACCGACAATTTATAGTGGTTCCCCGACTTGGGTACATCCACTTTCCCCCTTCGACCTATCTCCCAACAAGGGACGACTCGGTCACTTCTCCAACAGGATTGAGATCCAATCCTTGCACTATCGGAAGGAACCCTTCCACACGTAGGAGTCAACACTCCCACAAACCGGGTTGCACCCAACCCTTACAACACGGAACAATCGTTCCTTTACAACAAAAGTAAAATAGAATGTACACGAGATAAAAACTTCGTTTGGAGACTACGGTGTTGCTCTTCGTTCGACGACGTGTTCGTGAAGTCAACGAAGAGTCTACAACCTTGGTCTCTCTTGGAAAGGATCTCCCCGGAACCGGCGGCGGCAAGACGAGCGGCGGCTTGCTTCGGGATCGGCGGCTATGATGATGAGCGGCTGCTGAACTTAGAGATCCAATCTTCGTAGCGAAGCTAGCTTGGTCTTCCAACGGTCACACGAGGATCGGTCGTCTCGATCGATTCGGACGGGGAAGTTTTTCCCGATCAACAATTCGAGAAACAAGAGATCTCTGGATAGACACGTGAGACTCAAAGCTTGGCTAAGCTTCTGACGCCGGAGATCGGGAAGAAACGCGATCAACATCGGCGACCGACTAGAGCGAGCGGCGACGGCGGCGGCGGAGCAGTTTCGCGATTTTAGGGTTTGATCGTGCTCGGCTTCTTTTCTGTGTCAGTCTACTGTTCAAAATACCCGTATATATATACTGTAGATACTACTAATTTGACCGTTGTGGGACCCACAAGAAGAATCCCGAAATCCGGTTCAAAATTGTCCAGCGGCAGAATCCGGTCCAGCAGCTTCCAGAGAAATCGCTAAGTAAAAATCGGCGAGAATCGCAGGTGATTCTCGACGAATCGGCGAGAATCAGTTAGTGATTCTCGACGATTCGTCGAGAATCACTAGTGATTCTCGCCGAATCACTTGTTGATTCTCAATGAAAGTTACTTGGAATTCATGATCTGCTCAGCGATGGGTTCGGCGAGAATCACTAGTGATTCTCGCCGAATCTTACTTGACACCGTTTTGAGGTAGCCGGAAAGAGTCGGCGAGAATCACTAATGATTCTCGACGATTCGGCGAGAATCATTAGTGATTCTCGTCGTCGAATTATACTTAGACGAATTTTCGTCTTTCCTCCCAAGAGCTGCTCCTTGACCCATCCTTGCTCCTTATCTTCTCTTGCATAAACACTGTCCTGTACTTGAAAGTAAGTGCACTCCAATAGAGAGAGTACACGTAGGCCAACACACTGATCTGCTCAACGAGGGATTATGTCGTGCAGACCCGTGTATATTGACCTACTGCACCCTGACATTGGTGTGCACTTAGCGTGGAATAGCTGCAAGTACAACTTGAAAGATTTTATCAAATACATTGTCTATTGACCTTAGCTTGTGCAGGGCTTCTTCAAATCAGGTACATTGTGGATACAATACCCAACACAATCTCATTAAAATCCCAAAAATCTTGTCAAACAAACCCAACGGACGCGTAACGCACTAATGATGCCAGCGCCGTCAACTTGACGTTAAAAAGTAGCGCCCTGACGTCATAAATATGTTCTTACCAAATCAACAAATTATCAAAAAGTCGGGGGCGTTACAGTCACTCTCCCTAAAAAGAAGTTTCGTCCTGAAACTTAACACAACTCCAAAACTAAACCAAAACGAGAAGATCAAATACATCCAAAAGCATGAAGACATACCAAAAACAAAGGGAAGAGATGCAGATGAGATTTCCTCATCGCCGACTCCAGTTCTCACCCTTCATCTCAAGACCTGGATTTTGAGATGAACTAATGGGTTGACGGGTTCTAACTACATGGACAAATATTTTATTATTATTATTTAATTAAAGGTATATTTGATACATAGAAATGCCAAAATAAGATTTTAATCCTTAAACTGACACCTTTAAGAGATTAGTTCCACAGATTTAGTTGATTGTTATTAGCACCGCAGTTTTGTCTAGTCTCACCGTATTTCCTCCTAATTTTTCGCGTCTTATGAAAATATATCTTATACATGCATTTTAATAAAAAATATTCCACACAAAAGTTATAGATCTCCGCAAAAATTTAGTCTCTCAAATTTTTAATCCACATGAAATCAGTGTTTTATGTTATTTTTGCAGTCAATAATAATGATTAGGCATCAAAACATTATTATTTTTTAATTTCTCTGAACTTGCTGCATAAACCCTCGACCACAAATGATGCTGAGCAAATCCTTCATCTGAGATTTGGTCTTCGTCCCCATAAATAAGTTCTGCTCGACGACTATCTACGAGGTTTGGATGAGGACGGCAGCGAGAGATGAACAAGGCAAGAGAGTTGAGCAAGATGATGAAGGCGGCAATGTTGGCAAAATATGCTTGACCAAGGGTGAACCCATCGCTCGCTCCTGAACAAATTGGCCGAGGGCGATGAAGATGGCTGCGAAAGTGCCAGTGGGGATGACCACAGGGACGACAGCGTTGGAGTTGATGGCATTTTAAAGGCGTAATTATTATTAATGACTATAATAATAACATAAAAGACTGATTTTATATTGATCAGAAAATTGAGAGACTAAGATAAAAATTTGAGGGACTGATTTCTTAAAAATGTCAAAATTTAGGGATTGAAACAATATTTTTGCCTATATTGAAAGCCAAAAGTTTTTATTCTTGATGGGATCTTCTCAATTTATAAGAGTTCTGGACCGTTGATAGCCGAAATTCTCATGTTCACCACTAAATGAGTGCGGAATTATGCGAAAAACTATCCCGCGCGCAATCTATGCACCCGATCCTTGCGCAAACAGCACTCCAACCGTCTCACACACGATCCTTCGCCATTCCAACCGCCCGCGGCCGACCGTCCGAACCGGCCGCCACGACCCGATCGAGCGGACTCCGCGAGGATGGCGCGGACTCCACGAGGATGGCGCGACCTTCGCGAGGCCGAACCCCAGGCAGTCACCGCCAAGGATGGCGCTGCCTCCGCCCGGCCCATCTACGCCAGGTCGGACTCCAGGCGGACTCCCCGACGCTGCCACTGTTGGACCGTGGGCAGCCTCTGCCCGGCCGGCCTCCCAGAGGCAGGCGCGTCTGTTGAAAATGGTGAAGTGAAGGTTGGTGATTGGGCAAACTGGGCGACCTGTCCGCGCGGTCTATGCGGACAGGACTGGCGGTTAGCCAGGTCGGCAGAGTTGTTGCAGTCGTCTTGTTCCTCAGTGGCCTGGGTGGTCTGTTCGCACATTCTATGCGGACAGAAGTGGCGGCTAGCCAGGCCGGCTTATGCACAACAGACAGTTTGTTCCCAGAAGGTAACCGGGCAGATAGCTTCTCTATCCGCGGAGTCCGGCAAGATGCGGACTGGACTGGAGCTCGGTTGATCGACATGACAAGTGCCTTGGTCTAGCTCTGGTGGCGCAGTAGGTGGTAGTCGTGGAGTTCGCCGGTTAGAGCGGACTGGACTGGAGTTCGGCAGACCGGCATGACAAATGCCTTGGTCTACCTCTAGTGGTGCGACTAGCAGTAGTCGCAGGGTTCGCCGGTTAGAGAGGACAGGTGATGAAGTTCACCAGGATTGGCAGACTGGTGCATGTGTCCGCCAGTAAGTGCGGACTGGCCCTGTGGCCGGTGGTGTGGACTTGGTTGGTTCTGAACCAAGTCCATGTTGGCTTAGTCCGGGGAGATCACGCGGTTAAGGACGGACTGCTTCTCAGTTCGCTAAGCTCGGCAGCAGTTATCATATGATTGGTTGCAAGCTTGGTGAATGCGGACCGAAGCTGTGTCCGCAAGGCGTGCAGACTGGAGCTGTGTCCGCCTGGGCATACAGACTGTATTCCTTGTCCTCTGAGTCCAACAGTTGTCAGCTTGGTGCCTTGGCTGCGGGCTCAGAGTGCGCAGACTGAAAATGTGTCCGCAGGGCGTGCAGACTAGAGCTGTGTCCGCTGATATGCAGACAGGTTTTCGTAGTGTCTACGAGTTACTATCTTGGCCCTGGCTTGGCCATTGGCGACAAGGAGGTTGGATGACTATCCGGCCTTGGTGATGCTAGTTGGCGAGTTGGCTATCGCGCAGGTCGCGGCGGACTGGTTGTGTATCCGCGGCTTGCGGATACACTTGGTGCTCGCTGCGAGATGGGGCGGTTATCCTATCGGCTAGGATGGTGACCACACTTCTCATCGTGCCTATAAATAGGACCCGCTGTCACATCAATTAAAGGCGAATGAACAGTAAGTGAACTCGTGGATAGTTGTTGCGGACTGGATTTTGTATCCGCGCATTTTGAGGAAGTTGACCGGTTTTTGCTGTGCAGGTTGTGCGTATAGCGCTGAAAGCCAGAGACTTGGTTTTGATTTCGGTCAGGGGCAGTGGGGACTCTACAATTTGCAGCATGCGATAAGCAGCAGGTCGCGTGTAGCGACTAGGCGGTCTTCTCTTCTGCAACTAGTTTCCCGGTTCAATAAATTATCCGCTTCTGGAGGCCTGTTCAGTTCGGCAGCAGCAGATCGTGCGGTCAGGCGGCTAGGCAACCTCGCGGTTTGGCGTCCTGCAGATCGGCGAATAGAGCATGCATTGGAATAACGGGTAGTCCGCGCGGCGTGGGTTGCGGTTTGGCGACCTGTCGGTCTTAGCGGACTCCGTAGTACAATAGTAGTTCTGGCGGTTACTCCTTGAGTCCGTGCGATTTGATATTTGTCTTGTATTGTTTCTGCTTTCTTTGGATACATCGGCGAATTATGTCTCGTCATGTATGCCTCGCGTTGTGAAGAAGTTTATTATAGTACAAGATTATTGCTCTTCTGTTTTGCATCTGGTTTATTTAGGCTCAGATAGCTTGAGTGTTCCTGCGCCTAGTTTCTCGTCTTCTGCTATATTAATTTTTAACAGCGTCCTCCGCAAGACCGGCCCCAGACGGCCTCCTGACCTGTCGGTTGTCGCGAAGCCGACACCGCCTTCCCAATCGGCCTTCATGACCGGCCGCCCGGCGGCCCCCGCCGACTGGTCTCCCCAAAGGTCGGCCCCCATTCACCGCCGACCAATCCCACCTCTATCTGATTGTACCTGCGCGACCTACACTGTCCGTTATACGAATAGCCACCCGCGAAACCACCGGAATAACTACTAAATGGGGTTGGTACAAATATCCAAAATAATACTGGTCTGCGCGTAGTAAGATTATTAAACTAATGTGCGCAACGAACTATGCTAAAAGGGTTTGTAATTAGTATTTTTGGTGGTTACGATCTACAGATAACTGCATAACTACCGCAACCACTCCTAAGACCTATAAATATTACCCCTGACCTCCCTTCATTCTCACATTTTCTCCCCCAGCCTTCTTCCCCTACACGTCAGAACTCTCCTTCGCCTCCTTCAGAGACATTCGCCCACCATGAAGAACCTGCGCATCAACACCCTGTGCCTGTCTCCTTCAACACTTGCAGCAAGCTCAGTAATCATCATTTGTCGATCATCTGCAAGCACACTCCCCCAACCTCGAAGTGCAAGAAGAAATCCGCCCAGCCCCCGTAACACAAGCCCTGATCCATCGCGGTCCAAGACAAGCACAAAAAATTAGCTTCGCTAGCGGTGACCTGTCACCCTCTTAACACACCCCTCTCTCTCTTCAAGTTGTAATGAGGAGCGACCGATCACCGTCGCCCTCGCCTTCTTTTAAAGCCTTGTAACCACCAACAAATAATGAAGTTTGCTTGGTATCAAACCGACCACGTGATTTTTCACCATATTCACTTGTTTTTCACATTAAAAAATTTTCTCGTCTGTGCTTTGTAATTTCTGTGACTGTTTGCACGTTCGACCGCTTCACGGGCTAAGGCGGTCCAATTTAATCCGGTTTATCAGGATCTTTGAGTGACCCAAAATAATTCTTTTTATCATATGCAAATTCATAAGCTAGCCTGAATTTTTACTCATGTATGTTAGTTTGCCCCTTTGAACCGTTTTTAATTGTGAACCTTAATGAAGTAGTTTAATTTATGAAATAAAATATGATTATTTTTGTGACTTCTTTAGTATCATATCACATAATTATAAATGTACTATAATTAATTTTCAATCTCTGATCACGCTCTTAAGTGCTTCTGTTATTAAATTCTTGTTGGAGGTTACTTATGTCAGTTCAGTAACGCAAAATATTAACAAAGGAAAACTCTCAGCATGTCGTGCAGAAGTGGAAGGAAAAAGAAAAACAAAAGAAGAAATGAAACTCCCTGAAGATTGCCCTGCTGCCATTTGACCTCTGATATCCTGTGATGTCATGTCGCTCCCGTCTCTAGCTGTTTGTTTTTATTGTCTTACCTCGCTATGTACTTCTACTTCTCCGCCCTTCTTCCTCATTACATATTCTCTTGCATGTTATTCTGTTAGTGTGAGTAATATGAAGTGAGGAAGCAGTTTGTAGTGTGTTATTCCTGTGAAATATAATTACCGGCAGTATCGTCTGTATTCTCCCCCTTCATTGCCTTGGGATCTCTTGTGGTTTTTTTCCCAACTTGATATCAGAGTCAGGTTGCTATCCGCCATTAGTCTACTAAGGAAGCTATTGTGTAGCATCTGTGTTGTTCTTCCTGTTCTTCTGGTTCATCATATGACATCCTCTAGCAACAACTTCAACTATTACCCAAGCGATGTGCCCATTTTTGAAGGTGAGAGCTATGACTTTTGGCACATTCAGATGAGGACACTACTGATGTCTCAGGGCCTTTGGGATTTAATGCAAATCGGTTATTCTCAACCTTCTATGGATTCTCCTTTTGAACCTTGTGATGCTGCTCAGCTAAAAACACTTTCAGAAAATCAAAAACTGGATGCAAAAGCCTTATGGTATATCTGACAAGGTACCAACCGCATTGTCTTTCCAAAGATCATTGGTGCCAGCTCTGCCAAAGAATCCTGAGACGCCCTCAAAGATGAATATCAAGGATCATCCATGGTAATCTCTATAAAACTTCAAAATGTTTGGCATGAATTCGACACTCTTAAGATGTTGGAAGAAGATAATGGTGTTTCTTGCATATCTCATATCATTACTCTCAGAAATCAAATAAAAATTTATGGAGATATAATTTATGAGAAGAAGATTGTGTTAAAAATTCTAAAAACCCTTACTCACGATATGTTATTATTGTCACTACAATAGAGGAGACTTAGGATGTGAATACCCTGACCATGAATGATCTGTTGGGGTCACTTCAAACTCACGAATAGAGGCTAGAGAGATATGAAAGTTAGTCTCTTGAACAAGCTTTCCAAAGCAAAGTAATTATTAATTCCACCAAATCCAGTCACATTGTGAAAGATTAGAAGGATAAAAACATTCAAAAGTTATCTTTGTTTTGCATTCTGTGTAAAAGATCCAATCATGAGACCTATAATTGGTTTTATAAGTGTAGAAGATGCAAGTATCCTATACACTTCCACAAAGATTGCAAGTTCAAAAATAAAACTAAAATAACAAACAATGAAAAAACACATTTTGAAGAACAAAAAGGAAGATTATGTATTTTACACACGTGATTACAAGGAAACACATCTGAATGAAATATGGTATTTAGATAGTGTTTGCTCTAACCAAATGACCAACAGCAAGAAGGCGTTCATTATTTAAATGAAGATGATAACTCTTAAGTGATTCAAGGAGATGCAACATCAAAATCCATAAAAGGAAAATGTACCATAGCGGTTAGATCCAAGTCCGAGCACTATAAACATATTTCAATCACTACGCAATCTCTAACAGTGATTCCTCCCAAGTCATTGCCAAGATTAAGATGACTGACAATAAGGTGTTTACTATGTGTCAACCTCAAGAACACAGGGATGAGGGCTGAAGCTCATCTGAAACTTTCAAATAGCACCATAGATATGAACACTTGAACCTCAATGACTTATGCAAGCTTCATCACCTGGTTATTGGTCTTCCAAAACTGTGCAACTCCTCTAGCATATGCAAGGAATGTGCTATAAAATTTCATAAACTTCCTCTTCCTCAACAATCATACTCAAGGTCCTCTCAACCCCTGAAGCCGATTTCTGCTGACATATGAGTACCATCAAGAACACCATCCATCTCAAGTAAGCACTACTACCTTCTACTTGTTGATGATTTTAGAAAGATGATGTGAATATACTTTCACAATTACAAATAAAATGCATTTGCGAAATTTAAGCATTTCAAAGCCCAAGTGGAGAATGAGAGTGAACACAAAATCAAGAGATTGAGGACTGATAGAGGTGAGTTCACAAGCAATGAATTCGCCAACTTCTGCCCAAATCATGGGATCATCTGGGAACTTACGATTAAGAACACATCCCAGCAGAATGGTACAGCGGAAAGAAGAAATCAGACCATAATTGAGATGACCAAATGTCTTCTCAGAAAAAGTTTTGGGCAGAAGCAACTAATACTGATGTTTGCCTCCTCAATAGGGCTCCCTACGGAGCTTTGACTAACTCCACGCCATACGAAGCATGACATAGTTACAGACCAAATATCAGAACTTGAGGACATTTGGGAGTATTGCATATAGTCTGGACAGTAGCCAAAAACGTGACAAGCTATCAAACAAAGAAGAAGAAGGAATCCTGATAGGCTACAGTGACAAATCAAAGGCGTATTGAGTCTTTGGTATAGTTATCTTGAAGTTTCTAATCACCAGAAATGTAATTATTGATGAAGAAATGAGCTAGTATTGGTATTGCTCACCGGGTCAGACCCTTATCCTGGAGTTTACACCAAAGTATTTTATTGAAGCACCAGTAGAAGCAGTGCCATCTATTCCAGATCCTAAGAATCAACAAATTCCAAATCCAGATAGGAATGAACAAATAAGCTCCGATGAGTCATCACATCCTGAAACTCCCCTCTGGTATCGCTCAATTTCAATTTGCCTTTATAGTGAAGGAACCTGTGAGCTATAAATAAACAATGGAGTATACCCACTAGGCCAAACTATGTAGGAAGAAATTAGCATGATCAACAAGAATGATACATGGGAATTGGCTGAGCTTCCAACAAACAAAAATGTCGTAGGACTAAAGTGGTTGTTCAAGGTCAAATACAATGAAGAAGGAGAAGTAACAAAATTCAAGGCTAGACTTGTTAACAAGGGCTATGCTCAGAAGCCAGGCATAGACTATGCAGAAACAATTTTCCATGTTGCCAGATATGAATCCATACGACTCTTTCTTGTTATTGTTGCTCAAAGTCAATTCCCGGCGTACCAAATGGATGTCCAATTCATCTATATTTCTCAATGGTACTATTGATGAGGAAATCAATGTCAGACAACACGAAGAATTTGAGATCAAAGTAGAGGAGAATAAAGTGCTCAAATAAAAAAAAACTTTATATGGACTGAAGTAAGCCCCACATGAATGGAATGCCAAAATTGTTCAAACCTTCTGGAGCATGACTTTCACAAGACCATTTCAGAATTGACTATACATGTAAAAAAGAAAAATGGAAATGATGTGATTGATACTCTGTCTATATATAGATGACCTTCTGATTATTGGTTCAAGTCCCAAATTAATTGCTGAATTCAGACAGTATATCAAAACCAAGTTTAACATGACTGACTTGGATTTGTCCTGCTATTTCCTGGGCATTCAGATTCTCCAAACACCCCAACACATAATCATCACACAAAGCAAATATGTTGAGGATATTTTAACCCACTTTGACATGCAAAACTCAAAACCTGCAGCTACTCCTATGATCACAGGTGAGAAGTTTATCAAGGAAGACAGTGAGGAAAAAACAGATCCAGAGCAATATAAAAGTGTTGTGGGATCCCTTATTTATTAGAAAATACTAGGTCGGATATTGAGCATGTTGTGAGCATTATATCAAGATTCATGCAGACACCCTCAATCAAACACCTGGCAGTTGTCAAGCACATTCTGCAGTATGTGAATGGAACGAAAGCATTTGGGATCAAATATTGTCAAGACAAGGAGATGAAGTTAAAGGGATACACTGATAATGACTGGGTAGACTGTTCGGAGGATCGAAGAAGCACATCTGGAGCTCCAAACTATTTCTTGGTGTTCTAGAAAACAAAAACTATCGCCCTATCATCGACGAAAGTTGAATACATAGCTCTAAGTGAAGTAGTTAGAGATGCAATGTGGCTTAAGAATCTAATGGGATAACTAGCAAGAAAGGAACAAGAAGAACCAGTTAACAACGAGATTGACAATACCTCAGCTATGGACCTTGCCAAAAACCCGAAATTTCACAAAAAAACTAAACACCTTGAAATAAAGCTTCACTATAACAGGGACCTCATTACCAAAGGAGAAATAGCCCTAGAGTACTGTGAAACAAGAAAATAAGTTGCCAATCTTCTCACAAAGCCACTGCCAGCACACACCTTTGAGGACTTGAGAATGAAAATATAAGTGCAAGATTGCCATGAGTATAGGGAGATGTTTGAGGTTACTAATGTCAGTCCAACAAGACAAAATATTAATCAAGAAGGAAATCTCTCAGCATGTCGTGCAGAAGTGGAAGAAAAAAGAAAAACAGAGGAAGAAAAGAAATTCCCTAAAGATTACCCTGCTGCCATTTGACCTCTGATCTCCTGTACTACCATGTTGCTCTTGTCTCCAACTATTTGTTTTTATTGTCTTACCTTGCTATGTACTTTTACTTTTATGCTCTTCTTCCTCATATATTCTCTTGCATGTTTTTCTGTTAGTGTGAGTAACATGAAGTGATGCAGCAGCTTGTACTGTGTTGTTCCTGTGAAATAAATTATCGGCAGTACTGTCTGTCTCCTCTCTCGTCCTAGCCTTGTGATCTCTTGTGGTTTTGTTTTTTTTCCTACAATTCTTTAGTCTATTGAATATGGAATACGATAATAAATATTTACTTTACTTGGTTATTTCATATTATAAGTTGTCTCGTTCAACAATTATTAATAGCTATGTTTATTATAATAATTTATCAAACATAGTTTTGACTCATAATCAGATATGCTATCAATCGTCCAACTCTGCTCTGCTTCATGCATTTCTGACGCCCTTATTTATCCATTGTCGACCAATCTGCAAAAAAAAATTGTTTATACAAGTCTGTCTACATTTTGATATGAACTATTTGTTGTCTAGGAACATTGAAGGGTATAATCAATATGTTTTTTTTACTCATATTCACAATGATTTGAATGCAATATATATACGAAGATGGTTTGATGAGGGTGGAGAATGTCTTCATCCTAGAGAAGTTCAAAGAAAGATAGCTCCTTGTAGATTTTAAGATGGCATGTCTTCTTTTAGGTGAAAGAGGTGCAAAGATGAATTGAATTACACATTTGAAATAGTTTAAAAGTTAGCATTTAGGCTCTATTTGGGGTGGCAGTGACGTTGGAAAAAGGTGTGGAGGAAAACTCGTGATGGCACTGAAGATGTCTAGAAAGTTGTTTCGAAAAACCCATATATTGTTTGAAAAATTTTCACTGAAGTGCTTTTCAAAATAGTGTGTTTTTTGTTTGTAGGAACAACTTTTTTTTAATAATAGTGGTTTAGCATTTTAATAATAAAAACATATTTTATACTAATCATTTCTCACATAGATAAATTAATATTATATATATCCTAAATAAATAGATAACCAAATGTCAGTGGTGAGAAGCAAAAAATTGTGAATGAGTAAAAAATCTTGAATGAGAAAAAAAAACTTTGAATAATATAGGAAAAAAGAGAAAGCTAGAAAACAATTTTTAGAAAGCCTTGTTATAGCTGTCTGTCTGCTCAAAAAACTTCCAAAACAGTTTTCTTGTAAAAGATCTTTTGTAAAAATTTCTCATCTAAACAACCTAAAAATGACAATAATGGTGAGACTAACTACAACTTTGGGAGGACTAACCGGTCACGACCGCATGAACCAGGACTTACCCAGGATTTATTTTCACCGGTCACGACCGCATGAATTGGGCCTTAAATAAGGTCCGAATGCGGTCGTGACCGCTTGACCGATGAAAATAAGTCCCCCCAAACGAGCCTTAATTAAGGTCCGATTCATTGCGGTCGTGAGCCACCAAAAATGAAATAAACAAATAGACCTAAAATTCTTCCCACTTAATTAATAGTTTGGACCACTAAAAAACAAATGTATTTTTAGAATGCGCACTGAAGTTGTTTCAGAAAATTCATAATTAAAGGTGCTTTGTTGGGAAACTTCGGCTCCGTTTGGTGGGACTTATTTTCATCGATCAAGCTGTTACGACCGCATGAACAAGACCTTAATTAAGATCTGGTTCATGCGCTCGTAACCGCTTGACCGATGAAAATAAGTTCCCCCAAACGGTGCCTTCTTGTGAAGCGCTCATATATTACCTATGAAAAATAATAAATTCGTGTATTTCAACATAATATGAGATAGCTAAACTTAACCAAATAAAACAATGAGTCCTTATAAATATTATTAGAGCTACATTTCTTGAAGGATACGATCATGTATGGTTCGGGGACAAAGCAAATGGAACTTGACGAGCCTATAAAATCCGGAATTTCATGAGGGCAGTCCATTGAGGCCTCAGGAAGAGTAGTTTTTTTTGTGGTAGAGAAGACTAGTGAAAGGCATCACCTAAGAAACATCTAAAATGAAATTAAGCTGGAGAACGAACGAACACGATGAAATTGGAGGAAGTTATTGAACTTGAATAGTTATTTAAGCATACTCTAGCGAAATCTAATTAAATTGATCATATTTTGTAAATTAGTCCTTCCAAAAAAAACCTAAATGTCATAACAATGATGTTAATGACTCAAATTGTAGTTGACTTCAATGCCCATAAATTATTTAGAGTTTTATAATCGTGTTCGTGCTCACTTTCTAGCCTTGAATATTTCTCAGGCTTGTAGATGCGACGTGGCAAAATAACCATAACATAAATTAGCAAAAAGGCATCATTTTTTTATATTTTTAATATTATTTAAAAAGCCCTCACACAAGATTTGAAACGACCAATCAGGTAGGGCCCCCAGACAATATTTAATTCAGGGGCTCATAATTTAAAGTTGTAGTTCTGAATAAAAAGGCGGGTGAAACTCCTTAGGTGAGGTAGCAGGACAATTATAAGGGTTCATTGGCAAGCTCTGATTAGTTTGATCAAAAAGCTATTATCATAGGATTTCTATATGCTTGGTAAGATAAAGATTATGACCGCTGCAAAGAAAATAAATTAATTTTGAGCATAAAATGCATGAATTTTTTTAGTTGAGATTAGGCGTTCACCGAACGATAATTCATGACCGCCACCACTCCGCCAAACTAAGACTCTCGTTTGGGGGGACTAATTTTCACCGGTCAAGGATTATGACTACATGAACCAGAGCTTAAGACTCTATTTGTTTGGACGTTTCGCAACTCCGTTTTGAGCAAACGCCACCGGAAGGAGGGTAAACAAATGAACCTCTGACGTCGTTTGCTCGGTTTCCACCCGCCCGCCTTGAGAAACGCCCCCAAAAAGCTCCGTTTGGAGCAGCCACCTCCCCCCTCCAGTTTGAACTCTCCGTTTCCATCCGCCGGATCGAGCCGCCACCGCTAAAACAAATGAAGCTTAAATAAATCCCCTAAACGGAGCCTAAGCCTAAATACCAAAAAATAAGATTAATTTTGGCAAATCAAAATAAGTTACATAATTGTTCAATAATCAAGTTTTGATATCCCGGTTTGGTATGTACTGGGTGCTAAGTAATTAATTAATATGAAATTAATTAAATATTATTTAATTTATTCCAATTAAATCCCCAGTTCATGGGAATTGGGAACCTATAGTTTTAGTTTATCCAAAATAATTGTAAGCTAACTATATATATTAATAATAAAAAAAATGATCTGCGGGCAGTTGAAACTTAAAAAGTAATAAAGCTAGCGCTGTATCTACCTGAACAGAGGCCCAGCCCTTAAGCATGTCGGCCTGCTCGCTGTCGGACTCGCCGGACCACCCCCACACCACCCGCCGGCGTTTGTTCTGGTCGTAGAACGACTTGGCCGCGTAGTACTTGCCGTAGTCTAGCCGGAATCCGACGCCGATGTCGAGATCAGGATCGTCCGGCACCCATGAGTTGTTCTCCGCGTAGTAACGGCCGATGCCGTAGTAATCGTGCTTGTCATCGTCGAGGCTGACTTTGAGAACATGCCGCACCGCCGGCGCGCTCGCCGCCGACGTGTCGAGCCCGAAGGAGGCCTCTGTGTGCACGGGGTACAAATCCACGCACTCCCACATGCCTGTCCCGGCGACGGAGTGCAGAACTCCGGCGACCGGCTCATAGCTGACAAAGTCCCGGGTACGGTACACGAGCGCCATGCCGGCGTGCTCGCCGGAGTCGTTTTTTGATCCAATGGCGAGGAGCCATGTGCCGGAATCTTCGCCGGAGTGCCAGGCGGTGGTGGGGTCTCGAAAGTCCTCGAACTGGATTCCTTCCGGCGGCGAGATGACCGGGTTGTGCTCGTCGGATTTGACCCAATGAAGGAGGAGCGGGTCGGCCGGGTCGGCCGGAAAGGCGATGTTTTGAACTTGGACCGATTCATGGGTCGAGCCGGTGTAGAGCATGACGAGGCGGCCGTCGGGGAGAATGGTGGCGGAGCCGGACCAAACGCCGTTGAAGTCGTACCACCGGTCCGGCATCATGGCGACGGAGAGATGCTCCCAGTTTATTAAGTCACGTGACACGGCGTGACCCCACGCGATATTCCCCCATACGGACGAGGCCGGGTTGTATTGGTAGAAAAGGTGGTACCACCCTTTGTAGAATAACGGACCTGCCGAATAAAAAGGCGCGTCTCAGAGGCATTTCGTCGAACGACCGGCGGAAATTTTAAGTTTTTTGATTAATGGCGGTGCCGCCGGCCTCTTACCGTCGGGATCTGAAGCAGAGGGCAGCGTAGGTGATCGCCCAATTAATTGTTCAACCCCAACAAAGACACAAATCAAGTCAATATATAATAAGAATATATAATAAGAAATTAAATTAAAGCTATATATACCATTCATCCAGTTCTTCTCCGGCTGAAAATGGAAGGCTGTGCGTTGGAAGGCCAGCATGTTGTTGGTCCAAGGGAAGGCTGGGGCGGAGCCCAGCATCCCCGATGTAGATTTCTCCGATACGCCGGCAGGGGCGCCTCTGGAGGACGGCGCCGGAGAAAGAACCGGCACGGTGTCGTCATTGGAGAGAGGATTGCAGAGCAGGATGACGGCGACGGCGGCGAGTAGGGCGGTTAATGGGAGAAGCAGAATCGGGCAGGAGCTGCGGTGCCGCTGCCGTGGCGGGGAGAGGAGGAATTGAGAATGGGTGGAGTCAAGATCACGGCCGCTCATAATGGAGGCGAGAGTTGAGGCTTAATTGTAGGAGAATGATTTTAAGGGGAATTGAAGGTGTGTTTATATACTATATAATATATATGTATGAACTGGGCGCTGGGGCCGGTAATGGTGATAAAGATGGAAACGGAAATGAAAAAGGATAGAGAGAGAGGTTTAATGGTAAAAATAGAAGACGGAGGAGGTTAATTGTCAAATTATAGTAGGAATTGAAGTGGATGGAGAAGGAGTTCCATGAAAATGGTGGAGGAAAAAAGTGGGAAGGACGAGGAAGCTAGCTAGGCATGGGTTCGGTTCGGTTCTGGTTCGGTTCTAATATTTGGAACTATTTCTGTACAGAAATTTAACAAATTCGTAGTCAGGGATCGTGTGCCCTTTGTTGAGTTTTTTTAACACCGGGGGGTCTGGTGCTGGGTGAGAACTTCAGGGAGAAAACGTAGAGGAAGAGCCGAACTCATAAAAATCCTGAAATTTGAAAAATCGGTCTTAGGTTTTTCAGGAAGCGTCGGAACCGGGACTGCCTAATCTGCCGGACGCCGGATTGGAGGCGGGCCGAGCGGCGTTAGTCCGACTGCCGAGATTTATTATTATTTTTGAGGTTTTATAGTTTTAAATTTTAATGTTTTATTAAGGGGTGAGTTCGGGTCGGGTCGGTTCTGGGTAGAACCGACACCAGAACCGAGAACCGAGTTGTAACCCCGGTTCTTGGAAATTAAGAACCGGAACCGAACCGGTAACCGATAGAACCGACCCAAATGGCACCGGTTCGGTTCGGTTCGGATCGGTTCTTCAGTTTCGGGTATTTATGCACAGCCCTAGAAGCTAGCTAGGCATGCTGCTGGTTAATTCTCTGTACAGATTTTTCGTACACGTGTGCGTGACTGCGTGCCGTTTCGAAATTTGAAAAATCGGTCTTATTTTTCTTCCTATACATTTTATTTTTATTATTATTTTTCAATACACGATATCCATATATAGAATTAGATATTTAGATATATGATATAATTATATAGTTCATGGGTGGAGAAAATAGAAACTGTAATGAAGAAGTTGGTGTGACTGGCGTGCGTGCTGCTTGCTTGCGCATATTTTGTGTGTGGAAATTGAAGGAAGAAATTTTTGCTCTGTTTGAATCTTTTTTTCTCTCCTTTCTTGTTGGCCTAGTTTGGCAGGGCTGATAAGTCACGTTCGGACGGAAGGTGCCGCCCGGCTGTAGTTTGGCGGGGCAGCAATCGGGTGCCGTGGATCAGCCATGTGGCTATTTAGGGTGGAATGCCAATGGATTTCATCAGCATCATGGGAATTGCGATCGTGATCGCGCGGCGCGAATGAAATTCATACGGATGATAATCCGAGCTAGACAAGGCCCTAGTGAAGTTGAACCAGCACTTGAGTATTTTGTAGGGACAAAATACAAAAAAAAATTTAAAGAATAAATCAACAAATATATTAAATATATGTCTATACTATGTGAATATCACAATTTCTTGCAATTGTTGATTAACTTGTGATCTTATTTTATAGTTATTTTATTTCTTTTATTTAGCTGCTGTATTCATGTGGGTCATATATATACCCATTATGTAAGAAAATATGCTAGGTTTTGAGGATAATGAATGAGATTTTTCTCCACATTTATCATGGTATCTGAGGGATCCTACAATCCGAGCCGCTCGACCGATTCGTCGCCCGCCGCCGCCCTCTGCTTCGTCGCTCATCGTCGTGCCCCGTACTACGGAGGCTTCGTCGTGGCGCTTTCGTGCTCGTGTTTGCCGAAGGGGTTCCGATCTTCCTTCACTCGACCTTACTCTGATAAGTGTCTGGGTGCCATGGTTGGAGTTCCCTCTACTTTGCCGCGTACTAAGAAGCGCAGTCGCTCCTCAATCTGCAGTCCCTTATTGCCACGAGCTGCGTAAAACTCCAGACTTTTCATGAGGAATGTGTATGCGTACCGTTGTTTTATTGGAGGTCTTTCACCCTCTACAACCAATAATGGTTTGAAGAATGCGTTTAGGAAGTTTGGCCATCTTACTAAGACTAAAGTGGTTATTGACAGATTTTCTGGCAGATCTCGTGGATTTTGTTTTGTGATTTTTGATCAAAAGAGCGCCATGGAAGCCGCCATTGACAAAATGAATGGAATGTGACTCGATGGGCGGTCTATCACGGTAGCCAGCGCTCAGCCGCATGGATGGGGCCGTGACCGTGATGGAAGGCGCAATTATGATCGGGCTCGTTGTGGTTGTCGTGATGGGGGTCGTGATTGTGGACAACATACTCGTGGTTTGATCAATCTCGACAAAGTTGTCACCACATTATCTTCTGAAGGGGGTTCTTCCACCCACTCACCGGCCCTCCCGCATGATCCGGTCCAGAAGCTCCTTGCCCTTCTTAACTACATTGGCGAAGGTTTGGACATGCTCTCTGGTAACATCTTCACTATGTCATCTGGATAGTGCCAAGATCTTCAGTATCATATGAGCAAAAGTAATCTTGGTGAGGAGTGCAATGGTAGGATGCTTCAGCATCCACTACCCAATCTGTGTCAACACATTCCTTACAAGCAACCCCACTGCAATGTAAGCATAGTGACTCATCTTTTGCAGTCGAGGCCACACCTGCACCCTCACTTGATTCTCTAGTCTCCTAAGACTTCCCTTTCAGATCTCTTTGTAACTTGAAGCAGTCCTTCTTGAAGTGATCCTTCTTCTTGCAGTAATAACACTTGATCTCCTTCTTGGACTTGAGCCTGGACTTGCTTCTCGAGTTATCCTGTGGCTTACCCTCCTTATTCATCAACTTGTCGCTTCCCTCCATAAGGAGAGCATTTGATGTAGAGACTCCAGAATCCTTCCTCCTTATCTCCTCGTTCAAAACACAGCTTGTCACCATCTCCATTGACACAACGCCATCCGGCACTGAATTGTTCAATGATACCACAAGAGTTTTTGTACTCTCTGGAAAAGAACTAAGAACCATCAATGCTCGCAGTTCGTCCCCTAAGGTGATCTTCATGACCTCAAACTGATTTATGATGCTTTTTGAGCAAGGTTCAGATGCTCAGTCATCTGAGAACCTTCTCTATACTTAAGTTCACAAGCTTCTAGCTCGTACAGTGCTTCCAGCTTTCTCCATAAAGCTTGAGCCGATGATTCTGTGAATACATGATGGAAGAAAGAATCATCTAGCCATTGCCAAATGAATCCCACTTCCTTATGATCCATCCTTTTCCAGTTCGTCATCCAGCATGGTAGCCGACCTCACCAACAATGGAGTATGGAGATTTTATAATATAAAAGAACCTCCATCCGCAGCTTCCAAATGCTCCAGTTCCTGTCATTTGTGCTAATCATTCTTGTGCTCCTCTCCATCTTCTCTAATAGCCTGATGGTTCGAGACAAACCTGGACCTGATACCACTTTGTTGAAAAACAAATATCTCACTGTACTTGCGTAACCGGGCACACAAAGAAATAAACACAGCAAATACAAAGAAAAAAATACAACCAGTGAACATAAAGATTTACGTGGAAAACCCTCTCCAAATCAATGAGGGAAAAATCACGGGGCGAGACACTCAAAATCCACTATTAGAGTAATAAGGATTATAACATCAAGACCATGGGCGAACCCACCTTCGGACACACCCGGCACGTGCCCGGGTGTGATTTTTCGTGGATTTCACCAGGCGAGACATCCCTATTATCGCATTGCTGCTGCTTCTCCATTTTCGAGCTCTGATTTTGCCCTAGCCTGTCTATCGCTACTGCTCTGCACTCCGCACTCCGCGCTCTGATTTTGCCCTAGCCCGTTGATCGCCCAGGTGTGATTTTTCGCTAATTTTCCCTCAAGAATCGCTGCTGCCTACTACTCCGCACTCCGCAGCCCAAGGAATCCAGGTTTAACCAATTTCTTATTATCAGTTAACTTCATCATTATTAGTTAACCAATTTCAATTTTTTGTTTACCAGTTAATGCTTAACCAATTTTTTTGTTTATCAGATAACACTTAACTAATTTTTGTTTATCTGTTAATAGTTCTGTGATAAGTTACCCAATTTTGTCTATTATATCTGTTCTGTGATAAGTTAACCAATGTTGTATGTTATATCACTTTTGTTTATCCTTTAACACTTCTGTGATAAGTTAACCAATTTTGTCTATTATATCACTTTTGTTTATCAGTTAACACTTATGTTATACCAATTTTAACACTTATGTTATACCAATTTTAAAACTTATGTTATACCAATTTTAACACTTCTCTGTTATACCAATTTTAACACTTTTGTTATACCGATTTTGTTTATCAGTTTTGTCAAATTCTATTTATCAGTTATATCAATTCTGATACCAAATTATGTTATACAAATTTGTGTTATACCAGTTATTTTGTAGTTTTGTTGTTGTAGTGTTGTTACTAGCGATGAGTTTACAATTTTAGTTTGTAAATTACAAGACCAGTTTTTTTTTCTTTGGTGCCTATTTAGGTGTTCGATGGATAAGTTGTTTTTGAAAGTGAGCTCAAATCAAATTTCTCAAGCATCAGATTCATGTGGTAAAAGGACTCGATCTGAATTTACCTTAGATGAGTTAACTGCTGATCCATGATTGAGACAATCTATTAGCTCATATGATGTAAACATACATGACATGATAAGAAGAAAATACTTACGGAATGGTCTTTGTCAACTGGTTTTAGCAAATTTTTCACAAACTCAAATTGGAAATAAAGCTCGTCATTTCAACAAGATCTGGTTTAACGAGTTTAAAGATTGACTGAAATACGATATAAATAAAGACGCTGCATATTGTCTTTATTGTTACATTTTTCCATAGAGAGGTTGTGATCCAACATTTGTATGTCGAGGTTTTAGATATTGGAAAGATAGGACGATCTTAGAGAAACATGTCGAAAATCACACAAATGCACATAATAACTCTAAGAAGATGTGCATAGCTTTAATGAATCAGAAACAATGTATTCAAGTCGCATTTTGCAGGAAGGAAGAGACAAAACGTACTCAGTATCGTGCTCATTTGTGTGCATCAATAGATTGTATACGTTTTCTTTTAAAATAAGGGTCATCTTTTCGCGGGCATGATGACTCAAAAGAATCCAGCAATCGAGACAATCTTCTTGAACTTTTAAAATTTCTTGCATTGCATAACAATGAGGTCAAGTCAGTGGTTTTCAAAAATGCACCTATCAATTGTCAACTAATATCTCCAAAAATCCAAAAAGTGACAGTTTCTTGCATTACAACCGAGATAACAAAGATAATTGTTCAAGACGTTGGGGATAGCTGCTTCAGTATTTTGGTCGATGAATCACATGATGTATCCACAAAAGAACAAATGGCCATGTGAAAGTCTTTGTTTTCAAAGATAGCTAAATCACCGAGAGGGGGGGGGGGGTGAATAGGTTATTTGTCTATTGTGACTTTCTTTTACTTTCTTTCATTAATTGCTTAGTGAGTTAGGATATTTTTGCTTTCAAGAACTAAATAACCTGCAACAAAGAAACACACAAAAGCACACACAGACAACACAACAAATTTATAGTGGTTCCCCAAATTATGGGTATGTCCACTTTCCCTCCCACCTTTTTAACTTCTAGTTAGACAAGACACTTCTCCAATCTCAGCTCGTAAGAGATTATAGCTCAGATCCCTCAGGATCTTTCAGTCTCCTCCAAGACTTACAACTCAGACACTAAGCCCTACAACTCAGTGATCAATTGATCACCTACCTCAGGCCAAAGGCCCTACCACTCAGGCTGGGAGGACATCCCTACCTCAGATCCACAAGGGATCCTACTACTAAGAGAATGTCTCTCCTACCTCAGACCCAAAAGTCATACCTCAGATCCAAACCGGATCCTACACTCAGGATCAACTGATCACCTACCTCAGATTCTCAACAGAATCCTACTCTCAGATTTGCACCCAGATCCTACACTCAAGCTAAATAGCCCTACAACTCAGATCCAAACTTGGATCATACCTCAGAGCAAATTTGCTCATACCACTCAGATCCAAAATGGATCCTACAAGGTGGAAGAGGGTTGGTGAGTTGGTCTTGACACAAGAGATATTTCTTTGTGCCAATATTTCTGGACTGAGATAAACTCAGCACAACTTTAACTCTAGGGAAATAATCCCAGAGCCTACTGCTACTTGAACTGAGTAATACTCATCCCTAACTTCTTCTCAACAACAAGGATGTAGATCTTGTTTTAGCTTGTGTTGGAAGCAACTTGTAGAAAACTGCTCCGCTTCTTCTTTCTTTCCTGGATTAAGGGGATTCTGTCCTACTTTGACTCCAGAGAAATAGTCCTCTGAGTCTACTTTCAGATCACTACTTCTTCAATCTTTCTTCTTCACAACATCCATAAAATGTTCTTCAGAAATGATTGACTAGATCTGCGAAGTACCTACAGCAAGGGTCAGCCCTTGTTGCCTTTCCTTTCTCAGTGAATTACTCTGAGCTTGCTGGTGCAGATGAAGATGGCACCAGCAATCTTGGACCGGCTTCAGATCAACTGCAGCAAGGTAGGACCTGCTACTCGTTCTTCCTCAGAAAGTAAAATTTCTGAACTTATTGGTGCAGATGAGAATAACACCAGCTATATCTTTGAACTCTTAGGTATGAAGCTTGAAATTCTTCTCCAGGGCTCAACAACAATGGCCGAGGAAGACGAAGATGTTTCGCCACTTTGCGAAAAGACCAAACTCTAAAAGATTGTTTCCTCGATCAGATCATGCACCTTTTATCTTATGCCGATCAATGGTTCTTTGAGAAGTGGGCCCCACCGTTTAATGGTTGGCTTCAATTTTGCCATTTACCAACTTCCTTTTACATAAAAGGACAAACAGCTGGCCGCGGGCCCCATTAAAGGTGTACAGCAGCATTCCCCAACATTTTGAATTTTGTTGACTTGTAGACTTTGCTGACGTCACCATCTCTGGACTTAGTCAAAATCAAGTATCATTAGTATAAGTGTTGAGTGAGTAAACATCACTCAACGCCAAAACACATAGACATAATTTTTGTAATTAGGCGTTGAGTGAGCAACATTCACTCAACGTCAAAACACTTAGAAAAATTTCTCTACCATTAGGCATTGAGTGAGCAACCTTCACTCAACGCCAAAACACTTAGAAAAGTTTTCTGTCATTAGGCGTTGAGTGAGCAACCTTCACTCAATGCCAAAACACTTCGAAAAATCTTTTTGTCTCTAGGCGTTGAGAGCGTTGAGTTCACTCAACGCTTTTTACCTTAGAAAATTGATGTAGGCTACGGTGATTGACGTTATAACGGCAAAGCGAGTAACACGTACGCCTCTCTATTTCCACTATTACGCTCACACAATAACTAAAAGCAGCACACCCACGAACAACGTTATCAACTATCGCTAACGTACGGTAGCCACGCCGATTAAAGATCGAACAAACGACTAGAGGCCGATGTTCTCTCAAGCTAAAAGGACCAATCTTGGGTCCGACCGAGCGATGGTTGTACCAAAAGAGATCTACCGAAAGGTTCGGTTCGGAAATGGTAGACCTCTCCCAACAAAACGAAAGCGAGGCTCGCCAAACCTCTCGGAAAATTAAACAACTAGAAAGAACAACACATGCGATCGGAAAGATAAACCACGAACGAAAAATGATTCCAAAGTAACACAAAGGTATTCCACCAAATAAAAATCTAAAGGGATAAGACACACAAGAGGTAGAAGATCTCGTTACCCAACCGGAATAGATGATTCCGATTCACTTTCAAGGATCGTTCTTCCACGGTTCCGCCGGAGCCGCGCCGGATGGGGAGAAATTTGTCCGCTTTCATCGCTTCACGCGGATGAGAGGAGGTCGGGTTTTGACTTGGGGAAAGGGTGGCTCAGGTTGTAGGAGGAGGAAGAAAGGGAGATGCCGAGCAAGGGGAGAGGGAGAAGGAGAGGTGGTCGAGACTAGCACAAGAAGAAAAGTGGAGGAGGAGGGTGGCCGGCGGCCAAGGAGAAGGAGGAAGTGAATTTTCCAAGAGGGGAAGAGTGAGGAGGGGGGGGGGATTCAAATTTTGAATCCTTGGTTTTCAATTTTTTTCATTCTCTAAGTAAAACCATGAAAGTCCATGCCTATATATAGGCTTTACAAAATGCATAGGCTATGTGCAGCCCACAAAATAAAAATAAATCAACACCTAAAATACTTAAACATTACATTATGAAAATAAAAATGCAAATAGAAATAAAATAAATAATATTTAAAAGCCTTCATCTCATGTAGCTCCACATCATGTAGTCATCATCTTCAGCATGTAGGAGAACGCCGTTGTCGTCGCCGTCATGATCTTCAACTTTAACACGTTGGGGGTTGCCGCCATCGCCGTCGCCGTCATCATCTTCAACTTTAACTTGGGGGTTGCCGCCATCGCCGTCGCCGTCGCCGTCATCATCTTCAACTTTAACACGTTGGGGGTTGCCGCCATCAATCCTCCCCCGCTCAAAATAACTCATCACCGATGAGTTGGCATGGCGGTGCTGGCGCCGAAGAACATCATCCAAAAGAACCATCGCCGAGTCCGGAATCCAAGGGTCACCGGAGACCGGGCGAGCACACCATCGTATCACATAACACTGAATACCCCGCTTGGAGAGGAGAGCAAAACACCAAATGTGAACCTATCTAGCAAAAAGATTGTCCTGCGGAAACTGAGAAAAGCATTAGGCAAATAAAGAGGAAAAATTTCTTCATCAACAGTCAACGTACCTCCGTTGGAGACCAATGGAGAGAACGATCCAAGAACAAGCTCACCCCCAACCCAAATGAAAATATAGTGGCACCAAACGTAGAGTTAGATATTTCAAAAGGTGGAAAAACACAATGCGTGAAAGTGGAAACATTTAAAATAGGGGAATTACCCATTCAGTGGTTAACTTCAACAGATATGTTGTTTCTCCTAATTGATTAAAAATCCGAAAAGTTCTAACTCGCCGACACGCCAATGTTTCGTCGAACACATTCATCCACCCGTCGGGAGGACACGCCCTCTGACACGGCCGTGTCGCGGGTCGTGTTCCCTACGCTCGACACTCGATGATCGTCGAGCTCATTTCGTCGACCGCTCGACCGCCTACTCAATCAAGCATGACACGCCCTGGGACACGCCCGTGTCCTACGTCGTGTCATCCATGTCTGAACCCAAATTGACTTTGGGGTGTTACAATCCTCCCCTCCGTCAAAGAATTTCGTCCTCAAAATTTGGCTCACTCCAATCATCCACATAACCACTCAATCGAATTTGCAATCGTTCATGCGAATTTTCGAGCCGTATTTAAGCTCAGAGGTCACAGCTTGTCTCACCCAAGGCATCGCACAAGCTAAACAAACATACAACACATACATACATCCCTAACTTCCACCTGTGCACATTCAGCCACAAAATTCATCGAGTGATCGCGACACAAACACATCATATCGATACACCATGATCAATCGATCACCTCACTGTCACAAGTGCACCAAGATTTTATATATATGTACAACATCGTTTTATTCATTTTGACAACATCACACATATGTATAATCATAGTTTGCATACACATCAAGTAGTCACATTATCCAAGTGACTCAAGTCACTATCCTTACTTCCGCTCAGCCTCCCGATTTTGCATTTCTCGTGTCAAAGACAAATTAAACACTCGAGGCTGAAATTCACCAATTGAGCTTTGCGACTCTTGCACTTCCATAACATGCAATCGAGGTTGCGTCCGAGTTGCTGAGTCAGGAGGCCTAAACCTTTTCTTCTCTCGCCTTTGGAACTCCAACTGCTCTGACTGCGACACTTTGAATTCTGGCTTCTCTCCTGCCAGTCTCTTCTTCTCTTGCACCCGCTTCAAATCCTTTTCCAGTGCACAGGCCGTATCTACCAATGCTTGGAAGCCTTGGTTCACTGAACTCAGGAGGACCAGCCTTAACTCATCCCGCAGTCCTTCATAAAAACGATTCGTCTTTCGTGCTTCCTCCGCGAAGGTAGACCCCGCATATCGCCCCAGTCTGGTAAACTCATGCAGGTATGTATCCATATCACGCTCATCCTGCACCAGACGTAGAAACTCATTCTCCATCGCAATCCGCTGCGACACTGGCACATACTTGGCGAGAAATAATCTGGAGAATTCATACATTGAAACCTCTGCTAAACCTCGACCTACCAAGTGATGCACTTCCATCTCATCCCACCATAATCTCGTGTCTCCTTCCAACAGAAAAGTGGCTAGAGTTACTTTCTGCTCCTCTGCAGTCCTGATTGTAGTCAGGATCCTTTTCACTCTCGCCAACCAATCTTCCGCCTGTGTTGGGGAAAGCGCTCCACCAAACGTAGATGGATGAAACTCCATAAAACTTTTCAATGACTCGTCGATTGCTTGCACCTCCACCACCACTGCAACATGCTCTTGCCTTGCACCAGGCCATATTGGCATCCCTGCAGGCCTTGCCTGTCCAGTAAGTTGTGCCTGTAACATTGCAAGCACCGTTTCCGCCACCACTCGTATGGTCTCCGCCGAAGGAGGCATAGGCGCTTCAACGGGTGCTGCACTCTCATCGGACCGCTGGGGCTCAGACTGCCCAGCACCACTCCTCGCCACCTAGAAATGTACAAAACACCATTAATCAGCAATGTCATAATGGTAATTATATATTGACTACACACTTACGCACCTTTCGTGCATGAAATACATTCCTAGTGGACATTCATGAGTTCAATTCTGTTCTCTCCTCCCAAATAATCTCAACCTGGCTCTGATACCAGTTTGTAACACCCCCACTCATCACGTGGCATATAACGGTGGGTCCGGCCAGGGCCCCACGCCATATGTCACAGACAAGTGAAGGAAATACTTGTGGAAACCAAAATCTACTCGCATCCTAACTCAATCCATTCTAGCGCATCATTTTAAGTTAACATGAACTCAACCCAGAATGTCCACTCCTATATAAATTCCACATTTATATATCAACACCAGGAATGTATACAACCCACACACTGGCCTTACGGCCTTACAGCTTTCTCTTTACACAAATACAAGTTCATACATCGGCACGCAGGCCGGCCACACATGAAATCCAACCACGTTTCTTCGCACGACCTTCATGGGCCTCTAGCAATAAGCCTCCATTCCGCTCATTTCATATCAAGCAGCAGCACCTGCAAACACATATCCACCCAAGAGCGGCAAATAAAGTAACTGTCAGCTTTAGATGACCACTTATAACGGCCCTACCCCTTACCCGGGGAAGTGGTTCCTTCCCTGTATGCATTGTCATATCATATTCTTCATCAATCTAGCGATCACATCCACATCACAAACGCTGGTATCCACCAGACGCTCCGTGCGCTTAGGGCACCTTCTTGGTGTACCGGGCATCCCAGTCGTACACCGCCGATTTGAGGTTCTTCACTTGTTGGTTGGACGGCTCATGCCTAGTCCACCAGTCTCGCAAGCTGGAGACATCCCGCTCATACCACTCAGAGGTACTACCTCACAACATTCTCAAATAACCAGAGCAGATCGACCCACACCATGTGGTGTCGCAAGCCGAGTTTATCATTTCTCCCCAGGCATTACCACCCATCGACCCCTCACCTATTCCTGATCGACCCACCCTTGTGGTGCAACAAGCCGGGTTTAACTCGGCTCCCCAGGCATTGCCGCCAATCGATCCCTCAACTATCCAGATCAACCCACCCTAGTGGTGTAACAGTCGGGTTTCTCTCGTGCTCCCCAGGCGTGCTACCAATTGATCTCTCAACACAACTAGGAGCTTAACCAAAGCGTCCCAACATCCATAACCATCATCACATAGCATTCATTCATCCAATACACAAAGCATATCTATCATCTTTACAAATCCACAGAATCTTCTCCGGTTTACCCATGATCATCACCAATCTAGACGAATGGTCCAGATGGGCTTCACACAACATGCATATGCCATACTCCACAATTCCGGCTCTAGATGCAGCCTCAACCAAGGAATCTCTTACGAGATCCACCTCTTGGTGGAGGATTCCACGTACATGCATAAATAAAGGACTTCAATATCCAAGAAGTAGATCGTTACCCTCGAAGATCGCTTCGGTTCCATGAAGTAGCCGGATGGAAGTCACCGCCTCGGCTTTGCCTTCACGAATCCGCTCTCGGATCTTTGCTCTGCACTCCGCAGCTCCAACAGCTGGTAGTCTCCTCCCTTCCTCCTTTCACTTAGGCCTTTCCCCTCTCTCTCTCTTAGAATAAGATGAAGAAGGAGATGAAGAGAAAGGGTTTTAAACTCCTTTTTCCGACCTTATCAACACATGGACAGAGCCTATCCATTGGATCCATAACCAGGGAAAGGCATGGCACAGATTTGTCCAGAAAAGCCTGAACTCAGCCTGACACGCCCTTGTACACGCCCGTGTCATAGGCCGCGTCACTTAAGCGGTAGGCAACCGCCTTACATCCAATCAGTACACGACCATGTGACACGCCCGTGTCACATGCCGTGTCACTTGACACGCCTTCCGACACACCCGTGTCACTGGCCGTGACACAGCACACAACACCAGCCCAACTCACCCGAGAAGGACACGACCTGGGACACGCCCGTGTTACAGGCCGTGTTCCTCAACACTCGACGATCGTCGAATGCATTCGTCGACCTGGTGGGAGGACACGCCCTCTAACACGGCCGTGTCGCGGGCCGTGTTCCCTACGCTCGACACTCGACGATCATCGAGTTCATTTCGTCGACCGCTCGACCGCCTACTCAACCAAGCACGACACTCTCTGGGACACGCCCGTGTCCTAGGCCGTGTCATCCATGCCTGAACCCAAATTGACTTTGGGGTGTTACAAGATCGACCTGTCAAAGAGCACCCTTCCCCCACCCGTTGGTAGAGAGGGGCTTACATGCAAATATGTTAATTGAGGGCTTCACCTGCCCAAGAATAAACTTCGTTACCCTTGAAGCGTTATTTGACGGAGCCGTAAATGAAGATCTCGCAAGAGGCTCGGCGTCTATTGAGCGTAGCTGCTGTCCACGCACGAATCCGGCCTCTACTCGGGGGTTAGAGGCTCCAGGCAATTTCTCCTTCATGACTAAATGAGCACCATGCGGAGCAAAACGGGAGAGGGCATCCCGACCTTCCTTCCTTTTGGAGGCGTTGTGGAAGAAGCCCCGACCGATCTAACTCAAAACGGTGCCGGGGAAGTTGATCCCGACCGACCTAGCTCCAGACAGCCGATCGCGACTCCAGGCCGCCAAGCCCCGCTCCCGGTGGCTGATCCCGACTCCAAGGCAGCCAAGCCCTACTCCCGGTGGCCGATCCCGACTCTAGGCCACCCGGTAAGAAGCTCTTGGTGGCCGATCCCGACTCCAAGCCATTGGGGAAGAAGATTTCCGCCGATCTCCCTCCACCTTCGTGCCCTATCTCTCCCCTTCTTCCCCTTTTTTTCTATCCCCGAGCCCCCTCTCCTTCCTTACTCTTTTTCTTTTCTTTTTTCCCCTTTCTGTACCCGAGAGCCCCTCCTCCCCTTTAATTCTTTCTCAGTTTTTGCTTTTTGCTGTATTTTCCCCGAGAGCCCCTCCTCCCCTTTGTATGTATATCTATATAATATATATATTATGATATTAATATATATAATATTAATATATTATAATATTAATCAAATATTTATAAAAAGCCTTTACACATAAAAATCTCTGCACGCATGCACGAGCACTCATCGCTCAGAGCAAGCCCCGAGCCCGCTACCTGGGGAGGATCCCACTTGGCCGGGTACGGTGTTATACACAATCCCCGCTCTTTTCGAGGTTGGCACAAGCTCAGAAAGAAATGTCCAACCTCAAGTACCCGACGAGTGGGAGCCGACCAAAAAGAGTTTGAGAAATCTAACTTTACCATTCTGAACATATATAACAATTCTCATAATGTAGCAGGACGGAAAAACTCCATTTTTGCACAAATTGCCAAGGGATTTGCTCCTAATCCCAAATTAGATGTAAATAAAATATCGTATTTGTTTTGCGGCTTATGCAAACTGATCACTATTAACAACAAGTTTCTTCTTGGCAATTTCTTTTTTAATTTTTAGCTGTGGCCATATTCTCATCTAATCTAATGGTGATGGCTTTCATGTCACACATTGCACCTTGTTTATTTCTTCTGAATCTGGCTTTATTGATTTTAGTAAATTTATTTTCTGCCATACTTATGTTTTAAATGTGAAAAAATAGGTCATCTTTCTTATGATGAAATCATAGATTTAATCTTAGCATACCTTCCCACCCAGACCAAATTTCTGGATTGTGAATGTGAATATTTCAAGTTCTGATATTAAATCTCATTTTATTCCAGTGATATTCAATACTGTCCTCTATTTTCTATGATCTTCTCAATAAATCTTGTTCTATTTATCTCAACCTTAACATTTAATATGAAAGCAATCAATCCCCATGAAGATCAATAGAGCATAGATAGGAAAAGTCATAGGACTATTGAAGTAGCTTCTTCGTGCCCATTCCCACTCTCATGTAAATTTTACCCAATATAGACTTATTGATTTGATCATTATTATGAGTAATCAAGGCTCGATAATATTCTTTCTAATCAGTATATAATTCCTCGTGATATTGTGAAACATCAAAGCTATACCTTTTTGTATTCTATTGTACACGCCGAGCTAATCCTTTCCCACCAGGTATGCCTACCGCCCTGCCCAGCTAATGCGAGCCTGAGCAGCGAGTCTACCCGGGGCCGAGAGCACTCGGGGTCCCTTACCCCCACAGGCGAGCCTTCAGACCTGCCAGCTAATGATAGCCTGTGTAGCGGGTCTACCTGGGGCCGGGCTAGGCTCGGGGTAGTGCAAAAGTCTCCAAGAACCAAGAACCAAGGACCAAGAACTGATCCTCTCCCCCATAGGTGAGCCTTCAGACCTGCCAGTTAATGAGAGCCTGCACAGCGGGTCTACCTGGGGCTGAGCAACGCTCGGGGTCCCTTACCCCCACAGGCAAGCCTTCGAACCTGCCAGCTAATGAGATCCTGCGCAACGGATCTACCTGGGGCCGAGCCAGGCTCGGGGTAGTGCAAAAGTTTCCAAGAACCAAGAACGAAGAACCAATCCTCTCCCCCACAGGCGAGCCTTCGAACCTGCCAGCTAATGAGAGCCTGCGCAGCGGGTCTACCTGGGGCCGAGATGCGCTCGGGGTCCCTTACCCCCACAGACGAGCCTTCAGACCTGCCAGCTAATGGGAGCCTACGCAACGGGTCTACCTGGGGTCGAGCCAGGCTCGGGGTAGTGCAAACGACTACAAGAACCAAGAACCAAGAACCAATCCTCTCTCCCACAGGAGAGGCTTCGGACCTGCCAGCTAATGAGAGCCTGCGTAGTGGGTCTGCCTGGGGCCGAGCCGCGCTCGGGATCCCTTACCCCCACTGGCGAGCCTTCAGACCTGACAGCTAATGAGAGCCTGCGCAGCGGGTCTACCTGGGGCCGAGCCAGGCTCGGGGTAGTGCAAAATTCTCCATGAACCAAGATCCAAGTCTCCAAGAACCAATCCTCTCCCCCACAGGCGAGCCTTCGGACCTGCCAGCTAATGAGAGCCTACGCAGCGGGTCTACCTGGGGCCGAGCCACGCTTGGGGTCCCTTACCCCCACAGGCGAGCCTTCGGACCTACCAGCTAATGAGAGCCTACGCAACGGGTCTACCTGGGGCCGAGCCAGGCTCGAGGTAGTGCAAAAGTCTCCAAGAACCAAGAACCAAGTCTCCAAGGACCAATCCTCTCCCCCACAGGCGAGCCTTCAGATCTGTCAGCTAATGAGAGCCTGCACAGCGGGTCTATCTGGGGTCGAGTCGCGCTTGGGGTCCCTTACCCCCGAAGGCGAGCCTTTGGACCTGCCAGCTAATGAGAGCCCGCGCAGCGGGTCTACCTGGGGCCGAGCCACGCTCAGGGTAGTGCAAAAGTCTCCAAGAACCAAGAACCAATCCTTTCCCCCACAGGCGAGCCTTCGGACCTGCCATCTAATGAGAGCCTGCGCAGCGGGTCTACCTAGGGTCGAGCCGTGCTTGGGGCCCCTTACCCCCACAGGCGAGCCTTCGGACCTGCCAGCTAATGAGAGCCTGCGCAGCGGGCCTACCTGGGACCAAGCCAGGCTCGGGGTAGTGCAAAAGTCTCCAAACAACCTCCAACCACAAAGTGAGCCTACAGACCTGCCAGCTAGATGAGAGCCCGATCAGCGGGTCTGCTCGGGGTCTCCTCTCCAAACAAAAATAAAGAAGAGAGTGAGGTATATAAACACCTGAAGAGCTTCTTTACAAGCAACATGCATCGAATTATTTTATTCTTATAACGGCTTTTAGCGTTTTTCACTTAAGGTGGAGCCCAAACACATAACATCAAATATTAGCCAATAAATCAAATAAGTGTACCCACAGTTCACTTCAATTTCAACGATGAATGACATTATGTCCTTACGCGTTACCTTGATTTTCATGAAAGTTGTTAGAGGTCAGTCGGCATCCCTAATCAACGAATTCGTTGTTATCTCTACATAGGTACTGCCTCAAGAGATAACTCATAGCTTGTATCTCTCAAAGTAATGTCTTTGACAGCCGTAAAAGACTCTAGTTTCAACCTATATCTAATGTGGAGCACTTTAACCCATAAATGAGGAGAAAAAGGTTTACATTATCTTCTCCCTATTGTGCTCATCACTATGCGACGTCAACTTCTATCTATAAACATTGAACCTGATCAATGGGATCTTCAATCACATATAGTACGCAACAATACGATTATTAATAGTTTAAAATTTAAGTCATTCAATTTCAGTATATGTAATGTTGTCAAATGTTCACTAGGATCATTAGTGTATCTACTAAATTTGTTTACAACATAATCAACCAACCATCTATAAAAGACTGATTTTTGCATTTTGCCACTCTATTAAATTTGGGTGAGCATGAAGCAGTAAATTGGTGTATAGTGGTATGTTCTGACAGAAATGGGTGAGCTTGTTTGAAGCATTGGCTCCACATCGAACATCCTGAGGGTCTTGATAGTGGTTCCTAATTATACTATCAACTTCAACAACTTTACCTATTGAATCTAATAGATGTGCCATAAAGTGTTTATTTCCCCCTCTAGTAGGATGGAGATTTGAAGTGCATAAATCTGAGTACATCAACCGCAAGGATACTGTAGTTATATCTACGAACTGAAAAGTTCTCTAGAAAAATTTGATCATACATATACTTCACATCTAAAGCTAGAGAATGCACCAATTCTTCTAATGAGGTTCAAACTCATCAGTCTTTTCATACAATTAAAATTAATATAGTACAATCTGGCATACTGATTAGTAAATGAAAATGATGAGGTTGAAAAAATAGTTTTTTTTTTAATTTTATAATCAACTACCTTCAGCTTGAACACGCTTTCTTGGAAATATCATATTTATATAGATACATCGTTGAAAAATATTATAATTTTATTTGATTCTAACATACTCTTATATCTTCCTTAACTAACAATGACCCGTTGACAAGGTTTTTCCACAGGCTCAGCTCAATCTACTCATCTTGAAAGGCTAACATCATCCCAAAGGCCATACTATTATTGGCTCAACGACGTATCAAAAAGTAACAAAACCCGAGCAAACAAAATAAGTATGAACATTTTCTTAAGCAAAGGATCCCGAGTTAAGGCGCGATATAATTAGATCAATAGTTCGTTTCTTCGAATAGGTGCAAATCCTACTCCAAAGGCTATGAGATTCCAACAACAACTATAAGATGTGATGACTTCAAGTATGAGGACCTTACCTACAAAGCGTCCGCTCATGACCCTTTCTGTCACTTGATTCCTCTTCTAAAGCCACGACATTCACCTGAGTTCTTTCGTGTTGGCCACTCTCCACGCTCACCGCACCAAAAGTGTTGAAGCCAAAATTTGACCTCTGTGGAGTTCGGGGTCACAAAAGAGGGGTGACCGCGCGCCTACTACCCTCGAGCGAACGATCTAGGCACAAGACTAGGAACACAAGGGACAAACCCAAGGTCTCAGCGTGGAGGTCCCACCGTATACCCAGAAGACTAACAAACTCTTCCCCTCCCAAGCCAAAATACTGAGCTAAGAAACCTTCAGAGGGCACTCTTGGCTGACCGGAACATCTAAGGAGGATCTCAAGAGCAACTCTCTCCTATCTAGATGTGTCTCCTTGGGTCTATGCAAAATGTTCCTCACCCGCCCTTCCAATGACGCAATCTTGATGAACAATTCTTCTTTATGCAGCCCCAATTGGGCTGCCAATAACGTAACTTCGTTGTTCTGAAAGGCTGCCAAACCCTCGAGGGTTTCCCGATAACTTTACCTAGAGGTCCCCACGGGGCGAGCGGTTCATGAGAATATCGCTGGCCTAAGACATAATGATAAAGAACATATAGCAGCACATGCATTTTTATTTACAGGAATATAAATTACATACTTCGGCACGCAGGCCGGCAACATAAGCAAAATTGGCCTTCGAGGGCCGACACAAACTTGGGCTTAAGCCCGCTATTCCCCACTTGGTACTGCAGCACCTGTACGCCAACGTCTCGACAAGTGGCGGCAAACTAAGCATCAGTCGACTAAAAAAAACCAGTTATATTGCACTCAACCCTTTTTCGGGGCTATGACATTTATTCCCTACAAACAGATAATATACAACTTCCACGGAGTCTTCTTCGGGAATCCCAGAACATCACCAATCTGACTCACACGTCCGGATGGGCTTCACACAGCATGCCTAAATCCATACTCACGCTTTCAGATACCAAATGCAATTAACTGCGGGGATGTACACATCGACCCGTCAGAGAGCACCCTTCCCCCACCCGTTGGTAGAGAGGGGCTTCCATGCAAATATGTTAATTGAGGGCTTCACCTGCCCAAGAAGAAACTTCGTTACCCTTGACGCGTGATTTGACGGATCCGCAACTGAAGATCTTGCAAGAGGCTCGAAATCTAGTGAGCGTAGCTGCTGTCCACGCACGGATCCAGCCTGTACTCGGGGGTTGGAGGCTCCAAGAAATTTCTCCTTCATGACTAAACGAGCACCTTGCTGAGCAAAACGGGAGAGGGCCTCTCGACCTTCCTTCCTTTCGGAGGCGTTGGGGAAGAAGCCCCCGACCGATCTAACTCAAAACGGCGCCGGGGAAGTTGATCTCGGCCGACCTTGCTCCAGACGGCTGATCGCGACTCCAGGCCACCAAGCCCCGCTCCCGGTGGTTGATCCCGACTCCAAGGCAGCCAAGCCTTTCTCCCGGTGGCCGATCCCGACTCCAGGCCGCCCGGGAAGAAGCTCTTGGTGGCCGATCCCGACTCCAAGCCATCGGGGAAGAAGATTTCCGCCGATCTCCCTCCACCTTTGTGCCCTATCTCTCCCCTTCTTCCCCTTTTTTCTGTCCCCGAGCCCCCTCTCCTTCCTTCCTCTTTTTCTTTTTCTTTTTTCCCCTTTCTGTACCCGAGAGCCCCTTCTCCCCTTTAATTCTTTTTTTGTTTTTGCTGTCTTGTCCCCGAGAGCCCCTCCTCCCCTTTGTATGTATATATAATATATATATTATGATATTAATATATATAATATTAATATATTATAATATTAATCAAATATTTATAAAAAGCCTTTACACATAAAAATCTCTGCACGCATGCACGAGCACTCATCGCTCAGCTCACACCTCGAGCCTGCTACCTGGGGAGGATCCCACTTGGCTGGGTATGGGGTTGTACATCAACCACCTGTCAGTGAGGACAAACTCAGGTTTGAGTTCTTCCTTATGCTCCCTAATTTTTTGATACTTAATCTCAATAAGCATAGTCCTGCTATGAGGGACATGATATCTAGCAATTGATATTGTACTAGTAAAGTCATAATATGCATGAGTTCTGCTTATCTGGAGGTTATGTACCTGGAGCTGAAGTTGGATCCACACCAGTTGAGCCCAGCAGCTCCCTTGCACCATGCTAGGTCTCTTCTTGTTGAGCTAGGTGTTTTCCTTTCCTTTAGCAACATACTTGCATCTGGCTTCAGCTTTCTGATCAAAATCACAAGAGTGTTCAACCCACTGGGCACCATCTTGAACATCACATTGATTTGCCCTCTTAATCACCACACTGATACCACACAGTCCTTCTTGAATAGGAGGAATATTGTCTGCATATTGTTCAAGCCCCAATAAACTTCTTGCATTGGCAGCCCAAACATCTTTCTCCCCCTTGATCATTGTCTTCATCCTTGATCATGGCCAGTTACCACTCCCAAAGTGATCATATCACTTGACTAGACATCAAATCTCTTGAGTTGATACCACTGACACATCTCTTCAATACCACTTGATACCACTTGGTCAATCCCTTCTTGGCTTCTAAATAGTCAGGGAGGAGCTGTCCTACCTTGATATTCTTCTCCCCCTAGCTGATTGCATAGATTCTGTCCATACTACACACGGACTTGGACATCCTTTGTTGCAGGTTTAGTTGATACTGACCATCGAGCATACATATATCTTCATATTTCCTGCAAAGAGATTGACAGCTAAGTATACCAGTTGATAAACTTCTCAGCTGGCCATTATGTGCCCCTTCCTTGCTGCTCTCAGAAGAGCTACATTTGCTTTCCTCAGTAATGAGTACAGCCTACTTGACCTTCACCTTTTCTTCTTACTAGTTTGCTGGGGTGACAACAAAACTTTGTCCAACCAGACAGTCCTGCTGGCTGGGTCCAACTGGCCTTTATCCAAGACTTGTGCAACACTTTATTTGCTGAGGAGGTCGCTACACTTTGTCCCATCACTCATACATCTTGACCTTTAATGAATGGATTCAGCTGGTCTTCATCCATGACTGTGTACTTGTCCTTCTTCAGGATTTCACTCAACATTCTCTTCCTCTTGGGCAGTAAGAGAAGTAACCTTGATGGTCTGTTTACCCATCTCCAACTACATGACTGTAGATCTTTGGTCCATTCCTCAAGGGTATATGATCCTGAAGATAGCCTTCTTGTTCGAATCTTAAGTCTGGAACATCCTCTGTCCAAGTACCACATGGGGGGTAAGGGCACTTGGAGTATCCTGAAAAACAGAGTTTACCTTACCTTAGGACCCCAACATGAATTGGGTCCTAGTTTCCTGTTAGAAAAAACATGCACATGTCTACCTACAACAGTCCTGTCAGGAAGACTTACCCTTTCCCTTGGCACACTAGGATTGTGCCAATAATCTATGGCAAAGTTTCCCACTTTTCCATAGCACCAATACTTATGAATATTATACCTTCTCTTCTGAGCAGGTCTGGTAGCATGACAGACTACAGACTGGATAGGAGGAAGAGCAGCAGTCGGACTGAGGATAGGTCTTGCAGTAGAAGAGCTTGGCTTTTCATGAGGTCTACCAGCAGCAGTCTTCTTTGCAGAAGTCACACTGTTGATGTCATTAGAATTACACAAGTCTAACTTTCTGACAGACATGCCCTTGGTCAGAGTGTGTGCAGGGAGATCTTGAGAAAAGGCCACTGCCTTACTCATGAATGAGTGAGCTGGAGCAATAAATATAAAAGGTCCATGATGGGCCTTTTGGACTTCATCATGGGGAGCTTGACAGGCACTCATTCCCCTACCCTTTCTTCTCACATTATATGATACTCTTGTATTCTTACAAGAAGAATTCTCATTCTTCTAGTGACCATGCATGCAGCCTTGGTCATACCTATGAGAATGGATAATTACCTTGTGAAAGGTGGGCTAAGTCTCTACCGGAGCTTTGTCTTTCCCTTTGGAAATGTCAACTCTTGTGTTTCTCTTGACTGCCAACTCCTTCTTACCCTTTTGAGAGGAGAAGAAATCTATCAAGGGCAACACAATACTTAGCTTAGAGAAACTAGCTACTATTCTTTTCTCCTTAAGGAGCTCCTCTTCAAGATCCAAGATGAACTTGTCCTTTTGGCTTATGGTCTCAAGTTGGATGACTGAGATGGCCTTTAGTTGGCACACTTCCCCAGTATTCTAATCCAGCAAAGATGCTATCTTAGCTTGCTGAGAAATATCTAACTGAAGGGAGGTAATCTCCTCAGCCTGCCTATTGACTAACTTCCTGCTTCTGCTCAAAGCCTCTAGAAGTTTAGCATACTTATCAATCAATTAATTGATATCTTCCTTAGATTCAGAGTCATCTTCAACAATGTATGAGGATGCATCAGAATCTGGATTGGCCTCATAATCTGAACAGTATGAAGAACCAGACAGATAAAGTACCTTTTCTGGACCTGGCTGATCCTGACAGGATTCTTCTTCTATCATGGCTATTAGCCCATAACAGTAGTTGTCATCTGCTTTATCTTCATCATCCACCTTTGAATCACTATCTTAGTGTGATAGAGGGGCCCTGTTACTTGTCCCAACATCAGGATAATCTTTAGCTTCATTTATAATTGCAGCAAGCATCCCAATGAAGTCTTCCTCTTCTTATTTATCATCCTTATATGTGCCTTCCATGTGGACAATCAAGGTGTCCCACATTTCTTTGGCAGTCTTGTAGTGGATCAGGATATGGAAGGTGGAGTCATTCATGACACTTACAATGATGTGTTGTGCCCTCTTGTCCATAGTTGCCAAGATGACTTCATCTTCAGTCATTTCAGCATAACTCTTTGAAGTCTGGATTTCTGCATGTAAGACAGAGACCTTTATGGGGATGAAAGGTCCTTCTTGGACTATTACAAAGACTCTAGGATTAATGGCCTCCATGATCTACTTGACCCTCTCTTTCCAAGTCCCAAAATTCTCCTTACTGCAGACTTGAATCTCCATTGAGCTCCACTCCTTATGGTTCACTGCTGAACCCATAAGCAATAACCTTTTAGCTATCCTTTGAGGTATACTCTGACTGTTAAGCCCTTTTTTAGAAACCTCCCTCTGATACCACTTGAAAGTTTTTGTTTTCAAGGATAACTAAATCACCTAGAGGGGGGGGGGTGAATAGGTTATTGGTCTCTTGTGACTTTTTTTATTTTTCTTCTTTAATTGTTTGGTGAGTTAGTAGATTTTATCTTTCAAGAACTAAATAACCTACAATAAAGAAACGAACAGAAAATCACACACAAACAACATAGCAAATTTATAGTGGTTCCCCAAATTATGGGTATGTCCACTTTCCCTCCCACCTTTCTAACTTCTAGTTAGACAAGACACTTCTCCAATCTCAGATCCTAAGAGCTTACAGCTCATATCCCTCAGGATCTCTTAGTCTCCTCCAAGACTTATAACTCAGGCACTAAGCCCTACAACTCAGTGATCAACTGAACACCAACCTCAGACTAAAGGCACTACCATTCAAGCTGGGAGGACAGCCCTACCACAGATCCACAAGTGATCCTACCTCTGAGAGAATGCCTCTCCTACCTCAGACCCAAAGTTCTTACCTCAAATCCAAACTGGATCCTACCCTCAGTGATCAACTGATCACCTACCTTAGATTCTTAACAGAATCCTACTCTCAGATATGCACCCAAATCCTGCACTCATGCTAAACGGCCCTACAACTCAAATCTAAACTTGGATCCTACCTTAGAGTAAAATTGCTCCTACACTTAGATCCAAAATGGATCCTACAAGGTGGAAGTGGGTTGGTGAGTTGGTCTTGACACAAGAGATATTTCTCTATGCCAATCTTTTTGAATTGATATAAACTCAACCCAACTTTGATTCTAGGAAAATAATCTCAGATCCTACTGCTACCTAAACTGAGTTATACACAACTCTAACTTCTTCTCAGTAATAAGGATGTAGATCTTGCTTTGGCTTGTGCTGGAAGCAACTTGCAGATAACTTCTCTGCTTCTTCTTTCTTTCCTGGACTGAGGGGATTCATCCCTAGTTTGACTCCAGAGAAATAGTCCTCTGAGTCTGCTTTTAGATCACTGCTTCTTCAAGCTTTCTTCTTCACAACATCCAGAAAAATTTCTTCAAAAATTATTGGCTGGATATATGAAGTACCTGCTGTAAGGGTCGTCCCTTACTGCCTCTTGTTTCTTAGTGAATTATTCTGAGCTTGCTTGCTGGTACAGATGAAGTTGGAACCAACAATCTTAGATTGACTTCAGATAAGCTGCAGCAAGGTAGAACCGTCTGCTCATTCTCCTTCCTTAAAAATTAAACTTTCTAAACTTGCTGGTGCTTATGAGAATGACACCAGCTATCTCTTTGAACTCTTAGGTCAAAAGCATGAACTTCTTCTCCAGGGCTCAACAACAATGGCCGAGGAAGACAAAAATGTTCCACCACTTTGCGAAAAGACCAAATCCTAAAAGATTATTTCCTCGATCTGATCCTGCACCTTTTATCTTCTACCGATCAGCGGTAATTTGAGCAGTGAGCCCCACCGTTTAATGGCTGGCTTCAATTTCACCATTTACCAACTTTCTTTTACATAAAAGGATAATAGTTGACTGCCGACCCCATTAAAGGTGTACAACAACATTCCCGTAACATTTTGAATTTTGTTGACTTGTTGAATTTGCTGACGTCATCATCTGTGAACTTAGCAAAAATCAAACATCATTAGTATAGGCGTTGAGTGAGTAAGCATCACTCAATGCAAAAGACCTAGATAAAATTTTTGTAACTAGGCGTTGAGTGAGCAACCTTCACTCAACGCCAAAACACATAGAAAAATTTCTCTGTCATTAGGCGTTGAGTGAGCAACCTTCAGTCAATGCCAAAACACTTAGAAAAGTTTTTTGTCATTAGACGTTGAGTGAGCAACCTTCACTCAATGCCAAAACACTTAGAAAAATCTTTCTATCTCTAGGCGTTGAGAGCATTGAGTCCACTCAACGCCTTTGCCTTAGAAAATATTCCTGTTTCTTTAGCGTTAAGAGAGTTGAGTGTGTCTTCATCACTCAATGTTTTTGCCTTGGCCAGACTTTCTGTTACTAGGCATTGAGTGAGCCTTCATCACTCAACACCATATTACTTAGATAGATTTTGTCACGTGGCATTGAGTGAGTAAGCTTCACTCAACGCCAATCTACTTAACAGATATTCTTCTGTTATATGGCGTTGAGTGAGCAGTCTTTACTCAACGCATTTAGACTTGGCCAAATTTCTATGAAATCACAGTCTCTGACTGACTAAGGTTCAGTCAACGCTTTTTATCACATGACGTTGTGTGAGTAAGCTTCACCCAACTCCTGTGGACTTAGTCAAATATCAACACAGATTTTCTATGTCATTGACTGTCTGAGCTATACTCAACGATTTTTGTTGTATGGCGTTGAGTGAGTAAACTTCACTCAATGCCTATGGACTTAGCCACATTTCATCCAGTTTCTCCTTAAGCTTTGACTACCTCAGTCTATCTCACAGTTTTTTGTTGTATGGCGTTGAGTGAGTAGACTACACTCAATGCCTGCAGTCTTAGCCACTTTTTTGCCTAGTCAATAGTTAGGCTATGACTAACCAAGCTATACTCAACGCTTTTACTTACCTGGTGTTGAGTGAATAGACTTCACTCAACGCCTGTGGACTTAGGCGATTTCCAGCCTATCCAACATCTTCCCTTGCATCTGGCGTTTAGTGAGTTGACTTCACTCAATGCCTATAGACTTAACTGAATTCTTGCACCTGACATTGAGTGAGTAAGCTTCACTCAATGCCTGTGGACTTAGGCAAATTCCTGCCTGTACAACATCAATCTTTGTGTTCACCTGTCCAATCACTTGAAATACCTGTCATATTAATGTTTCAAGAACAACCTGCATGCATGAACTTAAGCACACATCAAATACAACTTTATGTATATCATTGACTTGATTGAATTCTTCAAATCTGGGACATTGTGGGCAATGGACCCAACACCGTGGTTTTACGTTATGTTACTATCAAAGGTCTTATTATGGAGTGACTTCTTGGGTTTGTTGATGTTGTAAACACAACTGCTTTATCATTAAAGAAAATTATTGATAATTTGTTTGCAAAATGTTGACTAAGTATTTCTAAATTGTGGGGTCAAGGTTATGATGGTCCTAGCAATATGAGGGATGAGTTCAAAAGACTGAAAACATTGATATTGTAGGAGAATAATTATGCTTTCTACATTCACTATTTTGCTCATCAACTGCAACTAATATTAGTAGCTATTGCAGAAGATTATGTTGAAGTTGCAAAGATTTTCATGCTTTTTAACCTTATGTTGAATGTTGTTGGCAGATCTTGTAAGTGACGCGATTGTATAAGAGCATTAGAAGTTGATCGGGTTATTTTAGAGCTTGGTTGTGGGGAGTTGGAAAGTGATCGAGGGGCAAATCAATCACTTGAATTAAAAAGGGCAGGTGACACACGGTGGAGTTCACATTATGACATAATATTAAATTTTATTCGGATGTTCTCATCTATTATTGAGGCACTTGAAATTATCAAGTTGATGGTGCAGTTGGAAATCAAAGATGAATAACCAATACTTTAATTAAAAGCCTCTTGACTTTTAATTTTATTTTCCTCTTGTATTTAATGAAGAGTATTTTATCCAAGTCACACGAGTTATCACAAGATTTATAGAAGAAGGATCAAGACATTATTAATGCGATGAAGTTTGTAAAATTTACAAATCAGTTACTGTTTAATTTAAGAAATGATGATCTTGAATGGAACTCTTTCATACTGAAGTATCAAAATTTTACACAAAACAACATATAGAGGTTCCTAATATGAATGAAAATATACGCAAGCAGGAAGATCAAGACGCAATGAAAGAGATGTTACAAATTATTATCATTTTCGTGTTGAAATCTTCAATACAATGCTCGATTGGACTTTGAACGAGTTAAATGATCGTTTTAATGAAGTGAACACTGAACTACTTTTATGTGTTTCTTGTCTTGACTCTAGTGATCGATTTGTCCCATTTTATAAACAAAAGTTAGTTCGTTTCGCAGAATTTTACTCCTTAGGTTTCCCACAAATAGAATTGTAACTACTTGAAGGACAACTTGATATGTATATTATTGACATGCGCTTTTTACCAACCGACGCGTTCTCTCATAGTAAAAGAATTGATGGCCTTTTAAAACTATTGGTGGAGTTAAAAAACAAGATCAATATCAGTTGGTTTACATGCTTAAAGTTGGCATGTCTTTTAACATGTTACAACTGCTATAGTTGAAAGAATGTTCTCTGCAATGAAGATTATAGAAAATCATTTACGAAACAGAATAGGCGATAAATGGATGAATGACTACATGATCATTTATACGGAGAAAGATATTGCTGACACTATTACTAATGATACTATTATTACAAAATTTCAAAATATGTGTCCACAAAAGGTGGTCTATTGAACAGTATGTCATGTGTTTTTTGGTTAATAATTTTTTATTAATTGCAATATTAGTTTAATTTTATTTAAGCATTGTATTTAATTATTTACTTTAAAACTATGCCCGGGTTGAGAAAAATTCCTAGTTCAGCCCCCGATCAAGACACTCGATGAAAAGAAATTGATAGACTTAGAAAACAAAAAAGCAGGCGTAGGAACACTCAACCCTCTTGAGTCAAATAAACCAAAAACATAAAGCAGAGCAAGAATGTTGTAATATCAGAAATCTTCTTTACAAAGCAAGTCATACATGGCGAGACGTGCTTCACCGATGTACCCGAGGACAACAAGAGAAGAAAGCAAGATGAAACAAGCCACGCGGACTAAGAGAGAAGCTGTCGATTTTGCTGCTATCCGCTATGGAGTCTACTCAAACCGACAGGTCGTCAGACTGCAACCTTGCCGTGCGAACTGCCCGTTATTTCCAAAGCTGAACTCTGTTCGCCGATCTGCTACTACCGAACTGAACAAGCCGCCAGAGCGGACAACTTATTGAACTGGGAGAAGTTGCAGAAGAGAAACCGCCAAGTCACAAGCGACCTAATGTAAACCGCTGATTGCAATGCGCAGAGTCTGCACTGCCGTAGAACCAAGTCCCTAGCTCTTCAGTGCTATCCGCACAACCGATTAACCTCTTCAACCAGCACAACAGTAACTAGCTAACCTCTACAACCCGCACGGATAGAAAATCTAGGCTGCAACAACTAATCGCGAGTAGACTTACTGTTCATTCAGTTCCTATAGATGTGCTAAGAAGTCCTATTTATAGGCATGGAGTGGAGTGTGGTCACCGACCTGACAATAGGAACACCACCTGAGCGCGCGGTGAGAACAGAGTGTATCCGCAAGCCTCACGAATTCAAAACCAGTCTGCCGCGATAAGCAGGTCAAACAGACTGCCACAAGATCGAGCCCGCCTGGACTTGGAACCAACAAGTTCACCAACAGACTGGTGGAACAAGCAGACTCTAACACCAGTCCGCTCAGCATGGTGAACACCAGAACGCACCAATCGCGGATACATGGCCCATCTGCCTGGAACTACTGGTGAATGACTTGCAGAACGCTGGCTGACCTAGCTAGTCGCCAGCTTTGTCGACCAAATTTCATCGACCACACACCCAACTGCTCAACCCGAGCACGATACGCCCTGGGACATGCCCGTATCCTAGGTCGTGTCACCCAGCCCTGAACCCAAAGTGAGTTTTGGGGGTGTTACAATCCTATAGCACTTCAACTCCTTCTTCTAACCCTTCTTAGGAGTAGTTGTTACAACCCGTCTCAACAAGATCAGAGTTCACTTCGGGCGGGTTATGATGATACAGGCATGCAGAGAGCAACCATGTCTGCTAAGGCGGAACCAGAAATTCTACAACTAGTTTTTAAATTTGTTATTTTTGAAAAGGGTTTTAATTGATTTTAAAAGGGTGCAGAAGCCATACATAAATAATTAAAAAGTTGTTGTGCATGCATTTCTTTTATAAAAACTGAGGCACAAGCAGTACTAAAACTAAATGAATGTAACTATTCTCAAAGGTAGAAATATCATAAGTGAAATGAATTAGTATAATGCTTCACCCTACAAGCTGTCCTCGATACAAGAGAAAATGTCAGACGATAACTAATACATGAATAGAAAAGAAAAATCCAACAGTAACTGAAACAAAATACATAGAACCTGCTGATACATTAAACTAAATTAAACCTCCAAGTAAAGCTGTAGTAGAAAGAAGAAAAAATTCAGGAACCGGGAGGCGTAGTCACGAAACCTAAGACAAATCCAAACAGAAGGAAAATTCCTCAGAACATGAAAACACATAAAGATTCAAGTTAATAATTGAAACAAACAGTAAGCAAAGGAAACAAGAGTTCAGTGAACAAGTTTTACATGTAGGAACCTACTACCAGACAAGTAACCATGTTAAACAAGATGCTTTTACTTCAATGGCTTACCCAGGAGTTTAGCCAAACTGTAATACCATAAGCGGAATACATTGAAGGGTGAAGGTATTGTCATTTGGTGTACATGATTCTAGTGTATGAATTGACGCAAGGCTTATCAACAACGGTGCTTGCAATGGTTGATTAATGGTTTCTGTTACCAGTTAGTCAGGAACTCCCAGGCTAGGAAGTCTAGTGGAGCGCACAACAGATATTACCTTCAGGTGGCTGCGGGTAGTCTGAACATGCACGCTGAAGTCCTTCCCATCGATACTGAGGTTGAACCTCTTTGCCACATAGTCCAGCTTTGCTTGATATACAACCAACCAATTCATACCCAAGATTACGTCGAATTCTATCATATCCAGGACTATGAGGTCGGCGAAGACTTGTAATTCGCCAAGTAGGATCGGACAATTGCGAATACCCCTGTTAGAAAGGTGCACATGACAGGGCACATAGATCTTGAAAGGGACTTTGAGTGGCGAAGTAGGCAAACCATGGAGATTCATGATATGACGTGCTATAAAAGAGTGAGATGCCTCGGAATCAGAAAGGATTTGCGTCCACTTATTCTTCACCCTAAAATTCCCGAATTAAACAACATAAACACATTCCATGATTATCAATACCTAAGGTAGGTAATTAAAGGATGCAAGAAATTTAAAACTTTACTTAAAACATACTCGAGATGACAGAGGTAGATGCGAGTGCCTCTCCTTGAGTAGTGACGTTCAACACGACCTTTCCCTTGTCCTGAGCTCCGGGGAAAACCTGTAGTGGATAAGAGGGAATCGGGCTTTCCCTCATAGGGCAGTCTAGCTTGAAGTGTCCAACCTGCCCACAGTTGAAACAGGCCTTCTGCCTATGACGACAGTCCTTCATCTAGTGGCCTGACTTCTTGCAGTACGCACAGACGGTGGAGGTAGAGTCAAGCGTCATCTGAGGCGGCGGAGAATGGATGTCCTTCTTTTACTTCTTCCGGAGAGAACGACAGATTTGGGCAATATTTCCCACCTTGCGATAGAAGGCGCATGCCTCCTTAGACCCGGGACCTTGCTTCTGAGATGGAGCACTCTTGTGCTTGAGGTCGGATGCTGCGGTATTGTTGGTGCCATGCTGGACTTTCTTGGCAGAAAGATCCAGCTCAATTGCTTCTACCTTCAAGGCAGCTCCCACGGTCTCCGCATAGGTAGTGGTGCCATGAGCTACCACATGCTGCTGGAAGTCTTGACGGAGCCCCTTCACTAAACGGCTAATCTTTTTGGCTTCATCCGACACGAACTCCGCAGCAAGGAGGGATAGGCGGGAGAAATCCCTTGCATATTCGGTCATTGTCCTGCCAAATTATTGAAGGGACAGGAACTTCTCAGCTAAGTTGTCTCTCTCCATAGAAGAGAGGAAGTTCTCCATAAGGGCATCCTTGAACTGCCCCAAGTCAAGGTGGTAGAATCGGAGAGGCTGCGACCCTGAAGCCACCAAGTGTAAGCATCCTCGATCAGCTGATAGGACTCTAGGAGAATCTTTTGGGCCTCGGGAACTGCAACATACTCAAAGTGTTTCTCCATCTGAGAGATCCTTTCAGTGATCACGAAGTAATCACGGTCGCTGTTGTAGATAGGCGGATTTAGTCTCTTGAAAGCCAGTGTGTCAGCCATCGCTATAGGAGTAGTCGGACTTGGCACGAGCGGGGCCTCCATGGTGCCATCAGGCAAGCCGGTTCCAGACCCGGGTGCAGGAGGGGTGGTGGTAACAACTACTCCAGTCATCCCTGCGTTGCTGGAACCAGAGGTTGATAAGGAGTTTGGCATTCCCCCTCCAGATGGGTGACACGCTCCAGAAGCTATCTCAAAAGCTGGGCAGTTTCATCTCTAGGGGCCTCCCTTGCAGCAGGGGTAGCTTTCTTTCACTGCGATCACTTAGGAGCCATCTAAAAGAAGCATAAAAGAATTGAGTAAGAGAAGCAGTAAGGCTAAGCATAGCGGAACGAGACAACAGATTCTATCATTTTAATACTATTGGATACATAAATCATGTAATAGTTATAGCATTTTCAGTGGACAACTCTAGGTGAAAGCCATGCAAATGCAAGTGCGATGATAGAATCGTGTGCGATAGAATTATGATTGTTAAATTCATGTATGTATAATCGTCATCTGTTGCTCTTAGCTTAACACTTGTGCAATGAGTTATGATATGCATGCAATGTAATTATGCCTACAATGCATTCCTAAAAATGCCCATGGATGGATATACATGTCATATTAAGTGCCCATATCACTTAACATGTCATGTGCATTATGATTCTAATGTCACGCACTTGAAAATATTAAACCACCCATATAATTTAATATTTGCAAGCGGTGTATATCCTAGGATAAATTCATATACATATAAATGTTAAGTTTGCCTATACTCCCTTAACATTTGCACGCATACTACTCATGCTTATAAGTGAGTGTGTGCGTGTTTCAGCCTCGAACAGCAGACAATGACAGAGTGAGTGAAGCAATGATGCATGTATATATATTTTTACATAATAGAGTTCCAAAATATGTAATACTTTCAAAATACTTCATTTTTAGGGGATAAACTCCCTTTGATACCAACTGTCACGACCCGTCTCAACAAGATCAGAGTGTGCTTCGGGCGGGTCGTGATGCCGCAGACATTGCAGAGAGGAACAATGCCTGCTAAGGCGGAACCAAAAATTCTACAACTAGTTTTTAAATTTGTTATTTTTGAAAAGGGTTTTCATTTATTTCAAAAGGGTGCAGAAGCCATTCATAAATAATTAAAAAGTTGTTGTGCATGCATTTCTTTTATAAAAACTGAGCTACAAATAGTAAGAATACTAAATGAATGCAACTAGTCTCAAAGGTAGAAATATCATAAGTGAAATGAAATAGTACAATGCTTCACCCTACAAGTTGTCCTTGATACAAGAGAAAATGTCTGACGATAAATAATAAATGAATAGAAAGAAAAAATCCAACAGTTACTGAAATAAAATACATAGAACCTGCTGATACATTAAACCAAATTGTTGCATCCCTAGTTGATTTAGGCTAGGTTCACTGACTTAGGATGTGACCCATCATGTATAGACAGGGTCAAGTTTGTGTCCTAGAGTCTGGGTCAAGTCCTTAGGTTCAACATCAGATGGACCAGCTTTCATCAAGACCATTAGAGACTCCAGACTTAGAGGATTTCAAGACTAAGTAAAGTGAGTTCAACATTCATCGAACTCAGCTCGACGAACGGTGTTCTGCGCTCGACGATCTTGAGATAATTCTTAGTGCTGAGCTTGACGATCTTAGTTCTCTGTTCGACGAACACTGAGTTTCTACATCAAGCTAAAGTCAGGATAACTTCAGAATTTTTCTAAGTCCAGGTTCAAGCTTTGGTCGACGAACTAGATTCTGAGCTCGACGAACTTGGACCTCAAGTTCTCAACTTCTCAGGTCGACGAAGTTAGCTTCTCAGGTCGACGAATGCAGTACTCTACTCGACGATTTCTGAATTCTGAGGATTTGTGTCGACACTTAGGGCATGTGTCGACACCAGACAATTCATGTCGACACCATAAGATTTGAGTCGACACCAGGATATCAGTCAACACCAATTTATGTCGACACCAGAAGATTTGAGTCGACACCAAGATCAATCAGTCGACACCAGCTTATGTCGACACAGAATATCAATTACACAGAATATTTTGACAAAGTCCAGAACTGTTCTCAGCTCGACGAATTTGGTTCTCAGCTCGACAAGTGAAGATTGTCTGTTTGACGAATGAATATTGTCAGCTCGACGAACTCATCAGGCTCAGCTCGACGAACTCAAGCTCAGCTCGACGAACTCAAACTCAGATCGACGAATTGTGTTCTTCGTTCGACGATTCCAAGCTAGGTCTTCTTCAGTTTTCCGTCCCGTTTCTTGGCGATGATTCCGGAGTTATTAATGCCAGATCTTCTCAGAATGTTACCGTTAGAACGCGCATTGACTATGGACTATTACATGTCGTTTTTCTATAGGACAGTTAGGGAAATTATTGATTGCCGCTTCTTTCCAAGACCGACTGCAATTACTGCTCAACATTCGAATTTTGAATGTTCCTCAGTCAGACATATATAAAAAGAAAAGGATTAAGCAGTAACAGAGCAATAGCACAGACAAGCAATACACACAATCAGACAGACACTCAGATTGCACAGAAGAACAATCATACAAAAAATCAAAAGTTCTACAGCAATCAGCCTTGACCAGAGAACAACCTCATCAAGAAGAAGAAGAACATTCAAGCACTATCAAGAGTCTTCTTCCTTCAACTCTACAGGACAACTTCAGAAGGACAACAAAATATCAATCTGTCAAAGGAGTTTCTGAAACAATTTCTGGTCCAGGCATTCTAGGTCTTTGAAGACCTATCACCGTGAACCAGTGCTCCAGCATTCCTGATTAATTCAAGATCTCTGGGGGAGCAAAATCTGCTAACATCAATCCACAAGTCTTCTCAGTTGTTTTGAGAAAGAGAAAACACCATCACCTGATTTCCAATTCCTGTACAGGGTTTTAATTCCCTTCAAAATTATTCCTGGTTACAAGTCTCCTTCCAAAAGACTTGAGATTTTGGTTTTTGAGCACCTGAACAAAAGCTCATTGGTGTCAGACACCTGATCAAAAACCTGAGTGGATTCCTACCAGGGTGGTAGAAGAGTGGATGTACCCAGGTTGGGGAACCACTATAAAATTCTTGTGTCGTCTGGTTGCCCTTTATTTTTGTTTTTGGCTGTGTTGTTCTGTGATTAATAGGTTGTTGTGCTAATTTTATTTTACTTACTGACTTGTTCACCTACGCTTACAATAAAAGTTGTAAAAAGTTTGTAGTGAGCACAATACTCTATTCACCCCCCCCTCTAGAGTATTTCAGATCTAACCTGCACTTTCAATTGGTATCAATGCGAGGTTGGTTAACATATCACACCTTTAGTGGTTGTACAGGCTAACACTTGAATCACAAAGATCCCTCTTGTTAGATCTGTTTGTTTGTTTTTGTTATTAGATTTATTTCTTCACAGACATGGCTCAAAACAAAGATTATGCAAGCATCAGACCTCCAGTTTGCAATCTTAACAAGTTTGCCATCTGGAAGGCAAGAATTAGGTTATACATGAATTCTATTGATGAGGATATTTTTTTTGTTATCTTGACAGGTGTACCTCCGGCACCTGCAGCTTCTACTAGCACTTCTACCAACATGACTGCAGTTCCTCCTCCAGAGAACAATGAAGCTTACAAGAAAGTCAAAATGGCAGATGCTAAGGCAATGAATATCTTGGCCCAGACTATGTGAGATGACATATTTCAAAAGGTGGCTGAGTGCACCTCATCCAAAGCCATTTGAGATTCCCTCAACCAAATGGTAGCTGGCTCAGCAGATGAGAGAAAAGACAGGAGATCAAGCCTCATTTCCCTGTATGAGAACTTCAAAAAGGATGAGACAGAATCAGTGGCTGACATGTACAACAGGTTGAGTTCCATTATCAATAAGCTCAAAACCCTGGATAAGGACATCACCCTTACATGGGTGAATGATAAGATTTTGATGTGCTTCTCTAGCTCTTGGGATTCCAGAATCTGGCCAATCAAAGAAGCCAGAAGCCTCAATGAGATATCAACTGAGTCTCTACTATGAAAATTAAAGTCCTATGAGCAGCTGATCAAATCAAGAGAAGCAGCAGAATAGAAGACAACAACTCCAGTTAGAAAGGATCACAGCATAGCCTTCAAAGCATCTGAGGAAAGTAAGACATCAACTTCCAATGAGGAACTCATGAGCCTCTTTGCAAAAAGATTCTATAAGATGGCTAGGAAGGATTTCAGAAGGAAATCATCCAGGCAGGATGATAAGCCCAGATTTGACAAGACACCAACAAAGGAGGTTGTGTGCTTTGGTTGCAGAAAGCCTGGACACTACATTTCAGAATGTCCAAAAAACCAGAAGAAGGATAAGAGCAGAGAAAAGGACTCCATGAGAAAGCACAGCAGCAGACCCTCTTCCAGCAAATACAAAAAGAAAGACAAGGGTTTTGTTGCTGAGACATGGAGTGATACAGTAGAAGAAACATCTTCTTCCAGTTCAAGTTAAGAAGAGGAAGAAGCTAGATCCAAGGAGGTTTGCCTAATGACAATTGATGCCTCCAGGAGCAATTCTAGATTAGAAGAAGAATCTGAAGATGAAGCAGCCTCAGACTCAGAGGCAGATCAGGTTATTTCTAGTTTTGATTTTAATTCTGATTTATTTAAAACTGAATTCAAAACAATGTGCTTAGACTTAATCAACTCAGAAAAAGGAATAAAAACTCTTAGAGAAAGACTAGGAAATCTTGAATCAGTTAACTTAGAAAACATTAAACTAACAGATCAACTAACTTTAGCTAATAAACAAATAATGAAATTAAAATCTGAATTATGTGAGGCCAAACAACTTGAGCAATCTCTCAATGGGAAAAGTATCAAGCTGATGGACATTACAAGGACAGTGAATGCCAGATTAAATGGCAAGCTGGGCTTGGGTGCTTCATCAAGTTTACCCCCATAATTAAGAAAAATATTCTTACAACCCCCATCAAGTTTATTTCTGCCAAGGGAAAAGAAAAGTTAATAAACAAACCATTGTCTGAAAACAATCCAAAACCTATAGACAAGAGAAATAGAAATCAGAAAACAGTTAATAAAAACAAGGTTCAGCAGCATTCGTCGAACTCAGATCGACGAAATGTGGCCAGTTCGTCGAACCCAGATCGACGAACGCTGAACGCAAACTTCAGTTATAACAATTTGTCTAACTGCGATCGACGAACTGTGTATGGTTCGTCGAGCAGAGGTCGACGAACTTGGGGTGCAGAAAATGACTACTGTCATTCTTTGAGCAGAGATCGACGATCTCAGCCCTATTCGTCGAACTCTGGTCGACGAACTTACAACAATTCGTCGAACCCCGAAGGACCAAATAAAAATTATTTCTTTTACAAAACTTCTAAGTCAGCTAATAAATCATTTAATCCAATAGATGATTGGATTATTCCACCTAGGAGATATCACCCCTTAGGCTACTAATCTCAACCTGCATTATCAGGTATATCCAGTTTCTCTTTTCAACCAAATAAAGGACTCAAGGTAACCTGGGTCAAGAACAATTGAGTTTTATTTTACATTACAGGTACAGGTGAAGAGCTGTCCAAGGGTAAGTCAGACCTAGTACTTGGACAGTGGTTGCTCCAAGCACATGACAGACAACAAGGCAAATTTATCCAATTATAAGTCCAAGCTAGGACCAAAGGTGATTTTTGGAGACTCAAACAGTGGCCAGTCAGAAGGATATGGAGCAGTGAAGATTGGAGCAGTTATCTTCAAGAAAGTAACATATGTAAGAGGACTTAAACATAACCTTATATCCATAAGTCAATTATGTGATGAAGGTTATCAGGTACACTTTAACTCTACTTCTTGTTCCATTATTAATAGTGAAAACAAAACTGTTTTAATTAGACTTAGACAAGGCAACATATATCTAGTAGATTTTATTTCTGCCACAATTGATATCTGTTTATTGAATTTTACTAGTAATCAAAATGAGTTATGACATAAAAGATTAGGACATGTAAACCTTAAGAATATATCTAGGTTATCTAAAGACAACCTTGTTAGAGGCTTACCTTCTGGCCCCTATAAGAAGGAAAGCCTATGCAGGGTTTATCAATTAGGCAAGCAGACCAAAACTAGTTTTAAATCTATTAATAAAAGTGATTCACCTAGGATTTTGTATTTGCTACATGTGGATCTATTTGGACCCATTACAGTACAAAGCCTAGGAGGGAAGTCTTATACTTTAGTGATTGTTGATGACTTCTCTAGATTTAGTTGGGTAGCCTTTCTGAGAGATAAGTCAGATACATTCAAGGTTCTTACCAATTTTCTCAGGACCATATAGATTGAGTTCTCTACTCATGTTACATTGATCAGAAGTGATCATCGTACAGAGTTTGAGTCTCTTCTTATGCATGAGTTCTGTGAGAAGGAAGGTATCAGGCAGTGCTTCTTAGCTCCTAAAACTCCCCAACAAAATGGGGTAGCTGAATAAAAAAATAGGACACTCATTGAATCTACATGCCTCTATCCTTTTGGGCAGAAGCTGTAAACACTGCTAACTATGTCCTGAATAGAAGCCTTATACACAAACTGAAAAACAAGACCCCCTATGAATTACTTAAAGGAAAGACACCTAAAATCACATACTTTAATGTTTTTGGTTGTATTTGTTACATTCACACAAATAACAAAAGATACATTAGAAAGTTTGAGGCTAAGGCTGAAGAAGGGATTTTTCTAGGATACTCCCAAGTAAGCAAGGCTTATAGGGTTTTTAATAAATCCACTCTTAAAATTGAAGAGTTTGTTCATGTATCTTTTGATGAAGCTAACATGTAATATAAGGAGAAAGAGATTTCTACCATAAGCTCTTTGCAGGTTCCACCATTGTGTGAGTCTATGGATGGACTAAACCTTACCCAAGAGGTATCAACCCATCCTACTCCACAGGTTGCTGAAGAAAGTGAAGAAGAAATTCAAGAGGAAGTGGCTGAGCTTCCCTCAACAGCTAGTACTATTCCTCAAGAGGAATTAAATACATAAGTTGTTGCTCAACAAACTCCATGAACTGATCTTGTCACACTTAGAGATTACCCTAGATCTCAAGTGATTGGAGACATTTCAGCAGGTGTACAGACAAGGCATCAACTCAACCAAGACTTGATGCATGCCTGTTTTCTCTCTCAAATTGAACCTCTCACCATCCATGAAGCAGAGCAAGATCCCCACTGGATCATTGCAATGCAAGAGGAACTAAATCAGTTTGAGAGATGTAGAGTTTGGGATTTGGTTCCAAGACCCCATAACTACCCAGTTATTGGAACCAAATGGGTCTACAGGAACAAGTTGGATGCTCAAGGAAACATAGTGAGGAACAAGGCTAGGCTTGTTGCTCAAGGCTACAGGCAAGAGGAAGGAATTGACTATGACCAAACCTTTGCCCCTGTTGCAAGGTTAGAGGCCATAAGAATATTCCTTGCCTATGCAGCTCACAAGAGATTCAAAGTCTTCCAAATGGATGTCAAGAGTACATTCTTGAATGAAGCGCTTCAAGAAGAGGTTTATGTAGAACAACCTCCAGGTTTTATCTCTCTAACTTATCCCTCTTTTGTATTCAAATTGCATAAAACTCTCTATGGTTTAAAGCAAGCTCCAAGAGCTTGGTATGAGACTTTAGCAAGCTTTCTTTTATAGCATAAATTTACAAGAGGAACCATAGATAAAACTCTTTTCACTAGACATCATAAGGACCAAATTTTGTTAGTACAAATATATGTGGATGACATCATCTTTGGGTCTACTGATCCCAAATTGTGCAAGAGGTTTGCTGACCTCATGCATTCTAAATTTGAGATGAGTAGTATGGGTGAGCTTTCTTACTTCCTTGGTCTCCAAGTGAAGCAGCTCCCTGATAGTATCTTCCTCTCCCAAGCTAAGTATGTTAAAGAGCTTATTAAGAAGTTTGGGATGGGTGATGCTTCAGGAACGAAAACACCTATGACTACAAATGCTGTTGTGGATTCTGATGCAGCAGGGAAACCTGTAGATCAGAAACATTATAGGGCACTTGTTGGATCCCTATTATACCTAACAGCTAGCAGACCTGATATAATGTTTGTCACATGCCTTTGTGCTAGGTTCCAAGTGAACCCTAAAGAATCTCACCTTATTTTCTTAAAAAGAATTTTGAGATATATAAAGAGTTTCCCTAATCTAGGACTCTGGTATCCTACAGAGTCAGAGTTTGAGTTAACTGGATACTCAGATGCTGACTATGCTGGATGTAGAGTGGACAGGAAGAGTACCTCTGGAACTTTTCAGTTCCTGGGTATGAGACTTGTCTCTTGGTTTTGTAAAAAGCAGACATATGTGTCTACATCAACTGCAGAAGTAGAATACATGGCTGCTGACAGCTGCTGTTCACAAATGCTATAGATACAAAACCAACTCCTAGACTATGGTATCAACTTAAATAATTCAACATTATTTTATGATAATACTAGTGCTATTGCTATAGCACAGAATCCAGTTCACCATTCTAGGACTAAACATATTGAAATAAGACATCATTTCATTAGAGATAATGTAGACAAAAAGAAAATTAACTTAATCCATATTCCTACTGATTTACAGAGAGCAGACATTTTCACCAAGCCCTTGGATGAGAAAACTCATCTGTTCTTTATAAATCAATTGGGAATGATTAATGGAGAAGAGTTAAATTAGTTTTTGTCTGCATTCGATGAATTTTCCAGAGTTCGTCGAATGGAGTTTGACGAATTAGGGAAAGTTTGAGAGATTCTCGTCGAACGGAGATCGACGAATTCTCTGTGTGGAAACAATTTTCGTCGACCGGAGATCGACGAACTTTGCTTCAGAAGACATTTCGTCGAACGGAGTTCGACGAAATGTTTTCGATTCTTCTGGATGAGATCGACGAATTATTTATCTATAATTTATTTCGTCGAGCTCAGTTCGAAGAATTGTTTCTTTTTCGTGGAACGGAGATTGTTGATTCATATTCTGAAAATCTTATATCTAGGTTTTCTTCTACCTCCGTCCCGTGCTTTCAGTTCTTTTTCTCTTGATCGCCGTTTTTCTCTGTGTCTTTCTTGCAGGTCATCAATGGCGATTCCAGCAAGCACCTTAGCCGCGATGAAATTTGATACTGGTTTTGATATAGATTTCGACTCTTTACAACATTCTGACCCCATTTTCTCTATATCTTGGAACTACTAGAAGAACTTCATCTCAAGGATTTCATGACCAGAAGAATTAAACTGCACTCAACCGAAATCAGAGAATGGGTGTACACATCGTCAGTTTCTGAGGAAAATATTCTGACAGGAAATATCGGAAGTCATGCTGTCCTTTTGTCTCCCGCAATTCTTTCTGAGATTTTTGGTCTGGCAAATGAAGAAGATGATATGGAAATGGATTCTGAACAATTTGGTGATATGCTGAGGCTAATGGGGTTTTATGGAAGCAACCCTAACAAGTTGTTGAAGAAACAACTATCTGTCGCGTACCAGTTCCTGGTAGACATTGTCGGAAAAGTGCTGATGGGCAAGCACTCAGCGCACGACTACATCACCCGCTACCAATTCCTTGTTATGTGTGCAGCGGTTAACAAGAGACATGTCAACGGGGGCACAATCTTCTTTGAGTTGATAAAGAAAAAGAACAGTAAGAAAGAGGTCTGCTTCGGCAGAATTTTGGGAATTTTTCTTAAGGAAAAGGCTGGTGAACTCATGGTCTCCCCGACCATCTTCATCAATGCCAACAAGCGCCTCACCTGCGCCTTGTTTGGCAGATGGGAGAGGACGATCTCCAAGACCTCCAAGGCTTCCTCCTCTTCCATCCCAACTTCTGAGAGCACCAGGGCTGTAAAGGCCACTCCTCTCCCTGCAGAAGAGGTCATTCCATCTCCACCATCTCTTCATGCACAACTTCCCGCAAAACAACTCCATTCCTCTTCCATTCCTTCTACCACACCTAAATCTCCACAACATGCTCATGTGCCTACTCCACCTCCATCTCCACCTCTTGACATTACAAACATTCCTACACCCCCAGATTCACCTCATGAGACATCTATTCCTACACCTCCTCAGTCTCCTCTTCCCCCACACTTATCCTCCATTCCATCTTACAACATACCCACAGACTCTGCCACACCAGATGTTCTTCCTCCTCTATCCCCTCCATCTATTCCTCCTCCTTCATCTACTTATCTACCTTCATCCACTATCTCTCCATCTTTGGAATCCCCCACTGTATCTACACTCATATCCCTGCTCACTTCCCTCATAAAATCCCAAATCACAGAGGCCATTACACCTCTTGTGAATTCCATCAATTATTTATCTGCACAAGTTTCTCTTCTATCTGCTGCCCCCTCTTCATTCAGGGGCCTGACTCCAGGTTCTCCTGAACCCAGGCATGGGGAGATGCTCAGTGATGAAGTTGCAGCAGATGCAGATGCAGCAGCAGCAACAGTCACAGCAACAGTTCCCTATACAGCAGATGCAGATTCAGATGAAGATGCAGAAATTTTGACAGACTTTGATTCTGAGATGATTGGATTGATTCAGTTTATGGACACTGACATTGACTTGGATGAGTCAGTTGAGCAAATAAAAACTGTTGGTGATTTCATTATGAATCCCACAGTTAATCTACCAGAATTACTGGAAGTTTTTGATACTGTACATATGCAGTTTCTCCCAGCAGAATTTACTAAGCCAAAGTTGGCTATTGTACCCTACACCTCTCCAGTTAGTCCAACAGTTGCTAAGCAACTCTGTGACAGTTTTGCTATCTCATCTTTAGCTTCCATCTCTGCAGCTAGTCCAGAAGTCATTCCAGAAGATATTCCAGCCCCAAGTTTTGTTATGGATGACTCTCCCCTGCCAGATTTGGATGAGCTAATCCTGGCTGACATTGAAGAAGAGAATAAGGCAGTAGCTGAAAGCTCTGTCCCCATTGTTTCTGTTTCCTGTACAGTCCCCTCCTCTCCTGTTGTTGAAACTCCAGTTCCTGAACCTTCTGCCCCTCCTCCAAAAAAAGCTGTTATTTCTGATAAAGCTTTAAAAGCTTTGGATGCTCTTTATGATAACCCTCAGGGTTCTGATTCTGACAGTGAAGATGGTGATGATGATGACTCAGATGAAGATGCTGCCAGTAAGAAAAAAAAATGTTATCAAAGAAAAGGAAGGCTCCTCCTCCTCCAGCTCCTAAGCCAAATCCCACTGCAGACACTCCTTATTACATTCTGCACAATGTTGCTCCATATAAGGGAATGCCTGCATGGATGTGGCTATCAAAGAACCAGCAGAAGGAAAGAAAGAGAAGCAGGAGATATTCCCCTCCTCCAGTTCACATGTATAGAAAGGATCCACCTCCTCCTCCTCCTCCAGCAGCTGGTGCCTCTGGCTCTAGCACCCAGAGATCTGCCCCCATATAAATATATCAGAGACAGTTAGGGAGATCATCTGGAAGCAGCCAGCAGAGGCAACCATCCTCAGGTAATCAACAACAACAGCATCAGCAGCAACAACAACAAATATATGAAGTACAAAAAGCTGACAGTCCAAAAAGGCCCTACTCTCCTCCAATCCCATTTGAAGATCCTGAAACTGCCAATACTGCAAGAATGGCTAGGTACCAGGAGCTAATTGGACTATCCTTGATCAATAAAGCCAAAGCAGAAGGTAAAGATATCTCTGGATTTTCAACAATGTCAAAATACAAATAGGAAGAATTGAAAAGATTTGACAAAGGAAACAAGCTATTCAATGTTGATGATTATATGAAGCTCCATCGAGAAGCAGTTGTCCCCAGAGCTACATCATTGAATATTATTGGGGCAGCTGATATGACTATGACAAAGTCTCAGGCTTCAAATCCCAAGAGAGAAATCAACTTTAAGAAGCCAGGAGAGAAACCAACTAAAGACAGGTCCAAGCAGAAGAAGCCAAAGAAGTAATCTTCATTCTGTTCAAATTTCTGTCTGTTTTTGTTTTTCAAACTATGCTATCTGTTTAAATAAAGTTGTGTATATATATATATATCTGCTACATGTGTTGGTAATTCTCTGCCAGATATATTTCTTTTTCCTTCTTTGTTTTTCTGTTTGTTTCTATTTTTGAGTCTCTGTTAGTGACCTCACCCAAATAGGGAGAGATTGTTGGATCCCTAGTTGATTTGCGCTAGGTTCACTGACTTAGGATGTGACCCATCATGTATAGCCAGGGTCAAGTTTGTGTCCTAGAGTCTAGGTCAAGTCCTTAAGTTCAACATCAGATGGACCAGCTTTCATCAAGACCATCAGAGACTCCAGACTTAGAGGATTTCAAGACTAAGTAAAGTGAGTTCGACTTTCGTCGAACTCAGTTCGACGAACGGTGTTCTGCGCTCGACGATCTTGAGATAATTCTTAGTGTTGAGCTCGACGATCTTAGTTATCTGTTCGACGAAGACTGAGTTTCTACATCAAGCTAAAGTCAGGATAACTTCAGAAGTTTTCTAAGTCCAGCTTCAAGCTTTGGTCGCCGAACTAGATTTTGAGCTCGACGAACTTGGACCTCAAGTTCTTAACTTCTCAGGCCGACGAAGTCAGCTTCTCAGGTCGATAAATGCAGTACTCTGCTCGATGATTTCTGAATTCAGAGGATTTGTGTCGACACTTAGGGCATGTGTCGACACCAGACAATTCATGTCGACACCAGAATATTTGAGTCGACACCAGGATATCAGTCAACACCAATTTATGTCGACACCAGCTTATGTCGACACAGAATATCAGTTACACAGAATATTTTGACAAAGTCCAGAACTGTTCTTAGCTCGACGAATTTGGTTCTCAGCTCGACGAATGAAGATTGTCTGTTCGACGAATGAAGATTGTCAGCTCGACGAACTCATCAGGCTCAGCTCAACGAACTCAAACTCAGCTCGACGAATTGTGTTCTTTGTTCGATGATTCCAGACTAGGTCTTCTTAAGTTTCCCGTCCCATTTCTTGGCAATGATTCCGGAGTTATTAATGCCAGATCTTCTCGGAATGTTACCGTTAGAACGCGCATTGACTATGGACTATTACATGCCGTTTTTCCATGGGACGGTTAGGGAAATTATTGATTGCCGCTTATTTCCAAGACCGACTGCAATTACTGCTCAACATTCGAATTTTGAATGTTCCTCAGTCAGACATATACAGAAAGAAAAGGATTAAGCAGTAATAGAGCAATAGCACAGACAAGCAATACACACAATCAGACAGACACTCAGATTGCACAGATGAACAATCATACACAAAATCAAAAGTTCTACGACAATCATCCTTGACCAGAGAACAACCTCATCAAGAAGAAGAAGAACATTCAAGCACTATCAAGAGTCTTCTTCCTTCAACTCTACAGGACAACTTCAGAAGGACAACAAAATATCAATCTGTCAAAGGAATTCCTGAAATAATTTCTGGTCCAGGCATTCTAGGTCTTTGAAGACCTATCACCCTGAAGTAGTGCTCCAGCATTCCTGATTAATTCAAGATCTCAGGGGGAGCAAAATCTGCTAACATCAATCCACAAGTCTTCTCAGTTGTTTTGAGAAAGAGAAAACACCATCACCTTATTTCCAATTCCTGTACAGGGTTTTAATTCCCTTCAAAATTATTCCTGGTTACAAGTCTCCTTCCAAAAGACTTGAGGTTTTAGTTTTTGAGCACCTGAACAAAAGCTCATTGGTGTCAGGCACCTGATCAAAAACCTGAGTGGATTCCTACCAGGGTGGTAGAAGAGTGGATGTACCCAGGCTGGGGAACCACTATAAAATTCTTGTGTCATCTGGTTGCCCTTTATTTTTGTTTTTGGCTGTGTTGTTCTGTGATTAATAGGTTGCTGTGCTAATTTTATTTTACTTACTGACTTGTTCACCTAGGCTTACAACAAAAGTTATAAAAAGTTTGTAGTGAGCACAATACTCTATTCACCCCCCCTTCTAGAGTATTTCAGATCTAACCTGCACTTTCACAAATGAAATATCTAAGCAAAGCTGTAGCTGGAAGAAGAAAAAACTCAAAAACTGGGCGGCGCAGTCACAAAATCTAAGGCAAATCCAAAGAGAAGGAAAATGGCTCAGAACATGAAAACATATAATGATTCAAGTTAATAATTGTCATAAAAAGTAAGCAAAGGAAACAAGAGTTTAGTGAACTAGTTTTTCACGTAGCAACCTACTACCAGATAAGTAACCATGTCAAACAAGATGCTTTTACTTCAATGGATTACTACGGAGTTTAGCCTAGCTGCAATACCTTAAGCGGAATACATTGAATGTTGAAGGTATTGTCATTTAATTTGGTGTACAGGATTAATCTAATGTATGAATTGATGCAAGACTTATCAACAATGGTGCTTGCAATTGTCGATTAATGGTTTCTATTACCAATTAGTCGGGAGCTCGTTTCGACGCGTCACATCATACCAACACTCTTCCCTCAATGTTTGCCTAAGGTATTCAACAATCTCAGGGATTCATAAATAATTTGAACAAGTTATTAATTAGACGATTCCAGTTTATAAGGGGCTACTTCATAACAAAATATGAAGTAAATTAGATCTTATGTTTGCAAGCGAGAGAGGTGTCTCTACTTTCCTTAAGGTGACTTCGAAAATGCTAGTGATAGCTAAGTGGCACAAGCGAGGTTAGAAGCTTGAGCTAAACCTGTTCAAGATCAAAATGCATTTCAAATAAGATTTCTACACTTGCACATGCGTTTGATATTCGCACCACACAACATGAGAGGGGTTTAGAAATTTACCTCCCTTGAAAGTGAGGGGAGAAGAGACTACCGCGAGAGATCAGGAGTTTTGGCGGTGTTTGGAAGCAAAAATCCCTAATTTGGAGAGGGCTTGAAGCGATTTCCACCACCTAAATCAGAGGACACGCACTGGAAAACACACAAATTCGGGATTAGCGGGTTATACGATGGGCATAGGTTGGATCATCCAAAAACACTAGATCGGAGAGAGAAAAAATAGCGTAAAAAATTAGGGCAAACTGAAAATGACAGTTAGGCAGGGATCCTTACCCAAGGAGACCAGATCTGGGCCCAGAAATCCATGAAGAGGGGTTTCAAGCGAACCCCTAGGAGTCCATCATGAAATACATCGGCCGGAACATGGAGAAGCTAGGGTTGCTGGAGAAGAAACGATGCCCTTTCCCTCACTAGCTGGAGAAGGAGAAGAGGAAGGGAGAAGGTAGTCGGCCAAAGGAAGAGCCGGAGACGACGGGGAAGCAGGGGAAAGTGCCGTCGGCCCTGGAGGGGGTGGGGGGTTCGCCGGCCACTAGAGGCGGAGGAGGGGGCTGCCAGGTGCTCGGGAGGCGGAGGCGGGGCCGTCGGGGGCGAATGAGGCGGGATCAGGGAAGAATCCTGCGGTCGCGGCTTGCGATACAGGAGAGAAGGGGCCGACGGGTTACGGGATGTGGGAATGATGAATTATGGGATGGCAGCTTGGGTTTTTAAGGCTTTTAAAGTCTTTGTTTATAATTTTTTATTTTATTATTATTATTATATTTATTATTCTTATTAGGGGTTATTACAGTAGTGCTCCTCTCTTGCTGATAATAAGTTGAAGGCCCATCCTCAGCAACAGTCTTATTATTCTTCTCCCATCTCTTATTCTTTCCCATGAAGAGTGCCTCACTACCACCTTCAGAGATAGTAATCCCTGCCATCTGTCTAGCCAAGCTTTTCTGCGAAGCTAGCAGTTCTCCAGCTCAAACAAAGACGGCTGAGTGACACAGCCTTAAATAAAAGTAACAAAGACCACATATTTCTTCCGCAAACCGCGAATTATGTGTATCTTCATCTTGGCTTCAAAAATGGGCTCATCAGGATCTAATACTGAAATCTCAGTGCGTATGTACTTCATTTTTAGAAAGAAGGTAGAGATGGGTAGGTCTCCTTGAATTGCCCTAGCATACCATGACCCCTTGCATACACAGCTTCCATTGCACTACCCATGGCTTACTTAGACTCACAGAAACAAAAAGCAAGCTGATGGTTGAACACTGCTCTGGCCTCTATTCCCTCTGATACCATGAAAAAAAATTGATAGTCACAAAAAATGAAAAATAAGGCGCAGGAACACTCAACCCTCTTGAGTCAAATAAACCTAGTGCATTAAGCAGAGCAAGAATCTTGTAATATCAAAAATCTTCTTTACCAAGCCAGGCATACATGGCGAGACATGCTTCACCGATGTAACCGAGGACAATAAGAAAAGAACACAAGATGAAACAAGCCAAGCAGAGTAAGAGAGAAGCCACTGACTTTGCTGCTAGCTGCTATGGAGTCCGCTCAAACTGACAGGTCGTCACACCGCAACCTTGCCGCGCAGACTGCCCGTTATTCCAAGGCTGAACTCTGGTTGCCAATCTGCTGCTGCCGCACTGAACAAGCCGCCAGAGCAGACAACTTATTGAACTAGGAGAAGTTGCAGAGAGAAATCGCCAAGTCGCAAGCAACCAGCTGTAAACAGTCGATTGCAATCTGCAGAGTCCGTACTGCCTGAGAACCAAATTCCTGGCTCTTCAGTGCTATCCGCACAACCTGCATAGCAGAAACCGGTTTACCTCTTCAACCCTTATTGATAGAAAATTCATGCCGCAACAACTAATCGCGAGTAAACTTACTGTTCATTCACTTCCTGTAGATGTGTTAGGGGGTCCTATTTATAGGCATAGAGAGGAGTGTGGTCACCGCCCTAATGATAGGAACACCACTTGAGCGCGCATCGAGAACAGAGTGTATCCGCAAGCCCCGTGAATACAAAACCAGTCTGTCGCGACAAGCAGGTCAAACAGACATCCCCAAGACCGAGCCCTCCTGGACTTGGAACCAACAAGTTCGCCAACAGACTGCTGGAACAAGCAGACTCCAACACTAGTCCGCCCAGCATGGCGAACTCCAGAATGCACCAATCGCGAATACGAGGCCTATCCGCTTAGAACTGCTGGTGAACTACTTGCAGAACGCTGGTCGACCTGGCTAGTCGCCAGCTCTGTTCGCACAGACCGCACGGTCTGACCCAAACCGTCAATACTGTCCGCACAGACTTCGTGAACAGTACACCCAGGCTGCCACTTTCACTTCAAAAAATTCAACACTAGATTTGTCCAACCTAGATCCCCCCAGATTCACAGATTGAATTCCCCTCTCAGATTATAGTAAATTCTCACTCCAAAAAAAGTCACAAAACTCCAAATCTCTTTTCAAACTCTTAGAGAAAATAAAGATGAGAAAGAGCATAAAAATACCCGTACAACGAAGACAAGCCACGTTGAGAAAATTTCTATTTTTCTTCTTGAAGAACTTCTATGGTAGCAACAATGGCGGAAGGCCGATATTCACGAGTACCTGAGAACCCCAATCTTCTCACTGACGGCCAAATAACTGCAATCTTATGTATGGAATAAGTCGTGATCTATTTAGAGCAAAGGGCGAAGATATCTCAGTCATTAAATCAAGCCCTAAACCATCAGACAACAGAAAAACCTGAGATTTTACAGAACAGATTCTGTCGCCATCACTCGACGCCAAACAACATCACTCGACGCCAAACAACACACTCGACGCCAAACAACACACTCGACACCAAAAGACTCAACGCCAAGCTATTGCTGCTTCACTCGATGCCAAGCAGCTACTGCTTCACTCGACGCCAAGAGACAGTAAGCTTCAATCCTGCTTCCAGCACAACTCCAGGTCTGATTTTTTTTGAGTCCTCCGACACTTTACGGGTTGGACCCCAACAACCGCCCAGAGGAGGAATGAGCGCTTGAAAATTACCGAATAGAGGAGCACCACCGCCAAGAGAAAGAGAGATCACCGAATGTGAAAAAGATAGCCGCCAGATAATGGAGGAGAATGCATCAGGTTAAAAAACACCGCTCGAAAAATGGAGGAACAACACTTGCCGGATTTGGAGCCCTTTAGGCCGGACAAAAAGAGAGGAAGGATCGCCGATGAAATCTCGATTTGGAGGGGAGGCAGAAGCACGAGAGGGGCAAGTGTGAAAAAGGAATATTTTTGTGTTGTGCTTGCTAATAGGAATTTTAAAAGTCCAAAAACTCAAATTTTGAGTGCGAATAGTCAAAAATTCGGTGCTAATATAAGCACCCTATTTATGTTTTATTGCATATTGACTGTTCGGTCCGGTTGAGTCGAGTCTTTATTTCTTCCGGTTAAATTAGGACGTTTATATTGACAGCCCAGCTTTGAATATTGACAGCCTGCCAAAACAATAAAAACCACACGTAATATGACCGCTAATAACAATCCAAAATGTGGAACACTCGTCTTTTGAAAATAGGTCTACTATATTATATTTTTAGAAAACGTGTTCAACATGAAAGTTGTTGATCTCGACGAGATCTACAATTTTTATGTTGAACACTTTTTCTAAAAATATGATATAACAGAGCGATTTTCAAAAGGCGCGGAACCCGGGCGTCTGAGTTCCGCGCCTTTTAAAATAGACCTACTATATGACATTTTTTTAAAAAAGAGTTCAACATAAAAGTTGTAGATCTCGTCAAGATCAACAACTTTCTTGTTGAACAGACTTCCGAAAAATGACTTTTAAAAACTTATTTTTTAGTCTGTCAGTATCATTCGGGCTGTCAATAACTATTTTTTGAGCTTTGGGCTGTCAATAGTCATTTAGAGGCTGTCAATAACTATTTACGAATTGTCAATATAAACGCACTTAAGGTAGGGTCCGGGGGTGGTGCAGTGCAGGAAATGCACTGCACCGTGCAGTGCGCGAGATCTGACGGGTGCGAGTGCATCTCAGCTCGCGCCGAGATCCGTGCACGCTTTGATCTCTCGCGCACTGCTTTGAGATATGTGCGCTGAGATGTGCACGCATCTCAACGCACTCGCATCAATTAGATTGAACTTTACAATAAAGTGCAGCGGATCTCGTCCGTCTAATTTCCTGTACTTTACCTCCCCGGACCCACTTAAGGTACGTCGGGTCTGGCTCATAAAATATCGGTCCAAATTAGTAACGTGGAGAACGTGGGTCTGGTGTTCATTAATCGTCATTATGAACAATCAGTTTTACTGGTCATATGTCATTCAGTCGCGGATCCACGTTGGATCCAGCTCAGTTCAGCTCAGTCTACAATCATAATGGATTATTTAACACTGTTTATTGCAAACACCGAACAGCCTTTCAAGCTAATGAGTGATGTCGGTGTAGATAAATTGCTTCTTAAATTATTTAGAGCATTTCCAATGAAACTGTATAAATGCAGAAACTCCAATTTTTTTGCTCCGACGGATCCGTATATTGAGCTCTAAAAATGAAGATCCTCTCCCTCCTCCTCTAAATTTAGAGAGGGAGAGAGGAAATGCAGCCGAACCTGCATTTTATATTATTATTTATTTTATTTATTATTTATTTTGTTTATTTAAAAAACTTTAATATTAAGCTATAATCTTCGTAACCGCTAATATTCTTCTTCAAATTTGATATATAATATATCAAAAAAAATCATTTTTTGAGACCTACAAAACAAGACTAATATTGAATATCTATAATTATTATTTATTATAAAAAATAAGAGAAGATTTTAGTGAAGCTAAAATTTATCATTATAATTATTTTATATATTTATGTATACATATAAATATATAAATATTATGTACATTATAAATACGAGCATATTCGCACGGGCTACACCCGTGCTCGATGCTCTTCGCATCGACAGTACCCCAGCCGTGTCGGGACACTGTTGAGGCGGGGGAACTGTCGCGTAGGGTACGGGGGCTCTCTGTGCCCTGTCAATTGATCGAGTGTCGTAGAGGGGCCGAGTTTGGGCGGAGGTACCGTCGCAGCTGGGGTACTGTCGATGCGAAGAGCATCGAGCACGGGCGTAGCCCGTGCAAAGATGCTCGTATAATATAGATGTATTAGTGTCACATTATCTTCTAGGCTGTGTGTTTGAGGTTGAATGTAATTCGTCAATAAACTTTTATTTATTTAGTTGCTTTAGAAAGAGAAGGCCTCTATTGAAAATGCTTTTCTATGTAATTGATTAAGTTTACGTGGAGAGGGAGCCGTGTATACAGCTGTTTTGAAAAAGCTTTTGGACCTGTTTGGCAAGGTGGTGACGGTCATGAACATGGATGACCTACCCTAAACTTCATAAACCTTTATGTTCAAGCGAATGATGTTTGTTAGGTGATCGTTAATTTATTGCATACAAATTGATATTAATTTCATGTTAATTAATTGAATAACGCAGATTAGAGTACACAAACCCCATGCTCATGAATACACGATACAATATTACAGGGAGAGCTGCAGAAACGCCGCCGCGCCGGGACACTGTCGAACATTAATGTTGTTAATAGGGTCTGAACCCTATTCATATTAATATTAATATAACACAGACAACTCAATAATATTTGTAATAGGGTCTGAAGCATGTTACATGCACATAGATAACTTGGTCCGCAGCTGTAGTTTCCTCCCTATGTCAGGCACAGGAAGCCTGTGAAGACCGAGGAGTTGATTCCAACAGCCCTACTTGCTGTCCAGCAACCCTTTTTTCAGCGCACAACAGCCCAATACTCCTACCCTGGCGCCGGAAGCACGGAAATCAATTCTAGGTTCTGAAATCTCAATTTCAACACCCTGGAATTTGATTCCAACACCTTTATATTCTGTCCACAGCCCTATCAACCTTGCAATTCACTTCCACTCCCATCCAAACTCAATCCAGTGCCTGCTTCCATCATTTTTCAGTATCTTGGGGAACTCTACAGCCTCAGAATGTGCTTTTGCTTCATTTCGTCACCGCCTACATGTGTAAATCCACCGCCTCACACATACACTTATGCAAACTATTGTCATTCAGATGCCGAGGCGTCTTTTTCATTCGTTTCGTCACCACCTACTCGATGTTTTTATTGTTAAAATGGATGATTTTAGTAAGAGCAAATTTAGTAAGAGCAAATTTAGAACTACCTCACCAACTAAATAGTATAATGGAGATATTAATTATAATAATTACTGTATTAACTTTTGATTTAACAATTAGGCTAATAAATTAACAATTAGGGATGGATGAGTTAAACATAGGTCATAACTAACAATCAATTAACAATTAGGCACAGATAATCACATCAGAAATAAGGAAATACATAGGCATAACTAACAATATATTAACAATTAGGACATAACTAATAATAGATTAACAATTAGGCATGCATAAATTCACATCAGAAATGCCCGTGCGTAAGAAGGTGACAAAAATGTTGCGGGAAAAGGGGTCTTACCACAACCTCACTCAATTTTGCGGAGTGAACTTCAGTAGTTCACTGGAGAGTGAACTGCACTGTGCAGTGAACTGCAATTCAGTTGAGAATAATAGTTCATCTCAGTGGAATTAAACATAGGACATAGCTAACATTACCAAATTTATTTAGAATTCACCTCATCCTTTATGAAATTAGAGACTATGAAATTTTCGTACTAAATGCCACAACATTTACATCTTTTCTGTATTTGAGCTATTATTTATTAACCATAATAGTTATCTTTTTGGCTTTCACAATTGTTAAACCAAAATTTATTACATGATTGTTTGTAAATGCTTGATGTTCTTGAACACTATTCCAGGCTATGATGGATTCCGATACAGTGAGGCGGCCTTCAACAAGAGAGATAATGGAGAATCCCATCTTTGAGAAGATGATAAAAACTTCTTAAAAGGAATGAGTAAGAACATTTTGTTCCTTTTTAAAAACCAAAAAGAGAAGGGAACTGAAGCTGGAAAAGTAATGAAAAAACAAAGAGAAGAGAACTGAAGCTGGACAACAAATGATGTAGTGATTTATCTGTGCAGACCATTTCTTGAATCTGTAGTCATTTAGATTTAAATCCCCAAATCGGGCCAGAGAAATCAGAGAGAAAAGGGGTTAGGAAGAAGAAAATCGTTACCTCTTCTTGAGTAACATCAGGGGATGAAAGCCAAAATCATTCTCCAAAGCTATGGATTTAGGGTTTCCTCACAGTCGGAGCAGCTACGGGAGACGGTCGAGGGTTTTCAGTTGAAGCAGCGGGTCGTCGTGGCACTGCGAGCGGAAGCGGTGAAGAAAAGCGACACGGACGGGGGTTTTCACTTGAAGCAGCGGGTCGTCGTCGCGCTGTGAGCGAAAGCGGTGAAGTAATTGGATTAATAGTTACAACAAAGACTGCATTGTCCCAGAGCAAAGTAATTGGATTAACAATATCAATATCAATGAAAGAGTACCAGAGGAGGAAGCCGCAACCGACGAAAATGAAGACGGCGAGGCGCTGATCGGAGACCGGTGACGACACTTCTGCCGGAGATCTTCTCCGGCAATGGGGCGAAGACCGAGATGAGATGGCGTTCGGCGAGCAAAGAGCAGGAACTGCGCCCGTTTGTTCCGATGACGAATAGGGTTAGGGAAGATGGTCGGGGTTTTAAAATAAGAGGAATTGTGGCGTTGTCCCCTTAAGCGGCGGACTATCCTTTGCGATGTCGAGCACACAGATGTTACTACGCGGCGGAAGCGGCGCAGCAGCAGAATCGGGAGAAGCGGTGAAGGTTTTGGCCATTTCTGCAAACCAGCGGAGCTTACGACGTTATACCCTGCGTGACCGACGACAGGATGGAAAGGGACGAAAAAACCAAAGATTTTTATTATATATATATATATATATATATATATATATATATATATATATATATATATATATATATATAAGTATCATGTTCTTCAAATATAGAGAACATGGTTAGAATTGCTCCTATCATGTTCTGCATATTTGAATAACATAGTACAATAAAGATCTCTATATTTAGAGATCCCATTGAAAATGCTCTTACACGTGCCAGTAATGTTGTCTGAAAATTTCAACCGTTATAGAGGCGGTAATGATTTAAAGGAAAGATTTATCCCTTTGGATGGCGTGATCTCATGGTGCTAAGTGAAGGGACAGCAGTTTCTTGAACCCAAAAAGGAATCTTGACAAGAGTTTCTATCTAGAGCATGTGGAAGATGAGGCTCATCAGAAACTTCTTCCAATGAAGCATAAGTGGACAATGAGGGTGATGGTAGTTGGCCCCAATTTATAGAAAAAATTGGCTACTGGTAGCGGTTTTTTCACTTCCCCATCTGCTTAATGGGAAGTGAGGCACACAACTAATGCACGTGCGATCAACCAGCCCGATCCGCACAGTAACCGCCGGGCTCGGGATCATAACTGCCGTGATCCCGTGCGCCGGCCGCCTCGCTCGTCCGCCAACCGGCGAGGGGCGGCCTTGGTCGCTGCCGATCCCAGCCGCAGTCAGCCTCGGTCACGTCCAGCCCCACAAAGGGTCGGCCATCCTTGGCCACCCACACACGGGCGGCCTCGGTCGCGGACGCCACGCCGCGGGAGGCCTCGACCACGATCGCCACAAAGGGGGTGGCCTCCCCACAACCGTCCCAGCGTGCGGGGCTCGACCGCGGCCCCCGCAAAGGGGGCAGCTGCCCCATGGCCGCCCCGGCGCGGGGGGGGGGGGGGGGGGGGGGGGGGGGGGGGGGGGCGTTAGGGGGCTCAGTCACAGCGCCCGCTCATGGGGAGACATGCTCTAAGGAATCTCATTACTCTGCTGTAAAAAGGATTTTGAGATACCTTAAGGGCATCCAACATATTGACTTGTGGTACCATAGGAATAATGATTTTAAACTAATAGTATTTTCAGATGCAGATTTGGTAGGTTGCAAAGAAGACAGGAAAAGTACAAGTATCACTTGTCAATTCCTAGGGTGGAGATTGATTTCCTGGAGCAGTAAGAAGCGGACTAGTGTGACAATATCTACATATGAGTCAGAATACATATCTGCATGGAGTTATTGTGTATAATTTTTATGGATTCACAATTCGCTAAAAGACTATAATCTCAAGTTAAGTAATTCTCCCATATTTTGTGACTTATCCAATGCAATTTCTATTACTAAGAACCTTGTATCACACAAAATGACTAAACATATAAAAATAAGGTATCATTAGAGAACAAGTTGAGAAAGAAAGACATTATGTCTTGAATTTGTCCCCGCTAGGGCTGCAAACGAGACGAGCTCGAGTCGAGCTCGGCCAAAATAGCCGGCTCGAGCTCGAGCTTTTTTTTGGAGCTCGTGCTCGAGCTCGACGAGTTTGTGTTTAAAGAGCTCCAGCTCGATAGAGCTCGACTAAGCTCCAGGACAGCCTCTCCACGAGTTTAACTAAGCTCCCCGCCCTCGTGATCGCCGCTCGTCAGTCGCCGTCCGCCGGCTCGCCGCTCGCGAGAGAGGTGGCGTCGCAGTCTCCGTGCATTGCAGTTGCTCGGCCCGCTCCTAAGAAACCCTAATCCGTGAAAAAGGAGATGAACAAGCTAGTTTTATTATTATATAATAATATTATTTTAAAAAAATAATATATTTATTATTAAAAAACTCACTCACTCACGTGTCACCTCGGGAGTCGGGGCCGTACAGGCTACACCGGTGTTGAAGCCAAAAGTGACCTCAACGGGAGTTCAAAACTGGGGTGCAGCCAACACCTACTTCCCTCGAGCCTCGACTAGTTGCAAAGGACCTAAGACTGACCCAAAGCCTCAGCAGGGAGGTCCCACCCTCACACCCAGAAGATCTCTGAGAGCTTCTCCTCCAAAGCCAAAAGCTGGGCTAGGAGCTCCTCAGAAAGCACTGGAGATTTGGAGGACAATGAGAGCTTGATTTCTAAGGAGCCCTTATGAGTCTATTTATAGCCTTTTGCTGACCTGAGATTACCTAAATACTCCTAGCTGGCTTGCCAATAGTCAAAACCCGCTGTTTATAAAGTACTAAATGCAGCCCCTGAGGGTATAGGGGTAATTTTATCTGAGGGTAATTAGGTAATTTTACCCCGGGTCCTGGGCCCCACTCGGCGAGAACTCTTAGCCGAGAACCTTCCTGTCCAGAGCTTGGCGCAAACGATCTAACCTGCTAATGGGCGAAAGCTCCTCCAAGGCGAAAGCTCTTCCAAGGCGGGAGCTTGGCGCAAGCGCAAGCGTTCCCGCCCACTCATGGGCGGGAACTTCTTCAGGGCGGGAGCCCGAAGCTAGTCCAATCCTGACCGTTGGTGCCTCCGGGTCCTACTCAGCGAATATGAGGTTGTACACAATCCCCGCTATTTTTGAGCTAGCTCTGCGCTCGAAAAGATACGTCCAACCCGTAAATATTCGCTGAGCACGTGTCATCATTAGAGAATCTTTTGGTGGGCCATATCGTGGCTATATATATGTGCTAATAGACGTCCGTAAATCCGCCCCCGAATCGTCGCTCCTTACCTGAGTTCTCGCTTTCTTCGGCAATGCGTTCCAAGCGTGTTGACAAACCGCTCCCGCAGGACCTTCAAGACCGTATCAATGCGGCCCAGGCGCGAGCCAAGGCTAACTGCGCCTTGGTTGCCCCCTGGCTGGCGAGAAAGTCGTCAGCTGCTGAGCCCTCTCAGCTAAAGAAGAAGAAGAAGAAGGCGAAGGTGGTCCAGCGAGACCTGTCTCACGAGAACAGGGGCTCGCCTACCCCGACCCCAAGCCGTGCGGATGATCCCTCTCCGCTGAAGGTATGTCTCTGACTCGCTGATCATTGAAACCACTAGCTATTTACGCAAGAGGATTTGCAGCTGACGCGGTACTTCTCGCAGAAGACGGCCCCTGACGACGTCAGGCCCCTGCAGGAGCCCTTGGACTCGTCATCTCGTCCTCCTGAGAATCAACCGTGGGTCTCGGAGGTCGCTCCTCCGGCTGACTCCCCGAGAACTACATGTATCTTTTCCACTCTATCACTCCTAACTCAGTCCCAGATTGCTGAATTGACTTCCCGCAGCACCAGCTTCCGCCAAACCGGGTCTCGCCACCCGGGAAAACGAAGCAAGGGCCGCTAATCGGCCTGCCCCTGTGGCTGATTCCACCCTACCAGCGGGAGGAGTGGCTATCAAATCTTCCGTAGCTCCCCAGGATGCCAGCCATCCCGCGGGAGAGGACAACTCCCCCCTGCTTCCGGCCAAGCCGGGATCACCACATGTAAAATCTTCCCCCTGGGAAAAGGAAAGCCGCTACACCTCCTCTTTGGAACTGAGGGGGGGGGGGGGGGGGGGGGGGGGGGGGGGCTGGGCCTTCTCGCCTGCCGTCGGCCGGCGGTTCTCGCCATACTGCAGGTATGCGGTATGCTTATCATAATTATTACTTAGCTCTCGCCCTGATCGTGAAACTCTTTTGTCAGGGGATCCGGGCACGCGGTCGGGAGCTGACGCAGAGGATGAGGATGAAGATGACGACGAAGACAGAGAGGGAGAGGACGGCGAGAGCTCCCCCTTCCCTTCGTCTGACGAGATGGAGGAAATCTTGACCGGTGCCGGGAGCGCTAAAAGGCGAGGGAAGAGGGTTGTCGCCGTCCTGTCAAAGCTTGTGCAGCGAGAGCGGGCCCATGACTCTGCGGCGAGAGAGTTTCGCGAATCGGTGGAGAGGAGGCTGGAGGCTCTGGAGCGAGACTACTTTGTAGGCGAGACAGATCGGCCAAGTGGGCCTACCGCCAAGTCCTCTCCCGAGAGGTGTATCACGCGGATCCGAGACCAGTCCCGCCGAATCAACCTAGGATGCACCGTCCTATCATCCTATTTCAACCCGCAGGCGCCACCGAGGACTAGGAGGCGAGAGCGAGGACGATGGCGGTGGGAACCTTATTGATTCGCAAAGTCTCATCCTTTCTTACCCCCCCGGCCTTCCCCTTCCCCAATGTACCCTGTTATTTTCTTATCAGTCAACTTATAACTTATTATTATTATTATTTTTTTATCTGGTTCTCGCTCGGCGAGAGTGACTCCGGCTTTCGCTAGATTCATTTGTCGCATATCTTTCTAGAGTGCCTGTATTAATCAGTTTTGTCGGCTAGTCGCTGTCAATTTGGGGAGGGAAACCGAGGCGTTGCCGACTTAGGGCGTGACGGCTGTACCCCCACCGCCGTTTTGGGAATAGCCATCATGATTGCGATTTTCTATAAATCGGGGGGGGGGGGGGGGGGGTCCACCCACCATATTTATTTCTCCGATCCAAAACCTTTGCTTTTTTCCTCGTTGCTTTCGCAGTTTGCCGAGAGCTCCTACTTGGTTCCGCTTCCCTCTCCCGTTCTCGCGTAACTCTCGCTCTCGCCTCTCTTCTTAATACCTCGCCCTCAACCCCACAAGCACGATGCCAGGCGGAAGCAAGGGACGCTCCAATTACGCGGAAGCTTTCCAAAAGCATCAGTCCCCCTTTGTAGCCTAACCATGGAGGAGTCCCAACTGATCCAGTCCCGCTATATTTCTGCCGGCTTCACTGCGCGAAACCCTGACAACCGTGACAGGGTGAACAGTGCGGGGGAGCGGGAGCTCGCCATTCCCCTTGAGAACTTCGAGGTGGGCTTCCGCCTCCCCCTCTGGCCAGAGATGCGCCAGGCCCTCTGATACTATAGAGTGGTTCAGGCGCAGCTGAATATTAACTCGGTCGCTATCCTTGTGGCATTCATCTTCTACATGCGATCCGAGAGGATCTAATTCAGCCTCCCCATCTTCCGGAAGTTGTTTACCTTCCGCGCTAAGGGAGGGGTGGTCTTCTTCTCGGGGCAGCTGCTCAAGACCACCGGTCTCTCCAATAAGCACCATCACTGGGGAGAGAAGTTCGTTTTCGTTTCCGACGATTTCGACAATGTTCCTCTCGCGCCCATTCAGTATAAGGACGCCGCCTACAATCCGCCCTCCTTGGGCTCGCGCGAGAGCGCCCTCCTTGAGTTCTTCAGAACCAAGGATTTCGACGTCCAGTTCCTCCAGCGGGGCGTAGATTCGCTCCCCCCCCGTACCCCCGGGCGAAGGTATGGTCTCACCTTTGACTCGCTATTCCCCCCTTTTTTAAGATTTAGTGCTGCGGGCTTTCGCCTCTGCAGGAGAGCGTGAGATCCCCCTGCGCCAACCTTTCGACGATGCCCATGCTGCCGAAAGCCAAGTCGCGAGAGATCCGCTGGCTCTCGCGAAGACCGCGGCTCAAGCTTGCCGGGACGAGCCGACCCCGCTTCCTTCGACTGGCGCCGGGAAGCGGAAGCCCGACGTCCATTTGCCCCAAGCGCTCAAGAGACCCAAAACAACCGCTGCGGACAAGGGTAAAGCCGTAGCGGTTTTGCCCTCCCGACCTCCCGCTCCAGGCCGTTCCTTTGAAGAGATCTTGCAGGCCACCAGCGAGATTGCTGTTTCCAGGAGTGCCACCGAGGCACCTGCCGAGAACCCCCCGGCCCCCGGTGGGGCAGATGGCGAGGGAGCCGCCGCCGAGACCTCCGCTCAGTCTCCGCCTGGATAGGTGCCGCGGGGTCATCAAAATTTTGGTCTTGGCACGAAGTGCCTTATTGCAGAAAATAAACCGCTGCTTCAGTGGGACCCTAATACCAATAGGGTCTCGATATCGTCTCTTCTACCCAGTTGGGCAGAGCGAGAGGAAGTCACCAGCGAGGCCTTCGCCTTGGGCTACAACCTTTACAGCCGGGAGAATGCCATCATCTACGATAAAATAAACACCCAGCTCCTCGCCTACGACTCCACCCGGGCCCTGATGCGCGGGATCAAGCTTGCGCATATGTGCGCGCGTCGAAGTATCACTATTGACCGCAATTTCCAAGACATGTTCAAGGCAAGGGAGGAGGCGGTGGCTCAGGCGGCTGCCCTGAAGAAAGAGCTGGTCGATGCTAAGCAATTGCTTTCCACACGCCCGGCGGAAGAGGTAAGCGAGACCTTTCACGGCATTTACTCTCGCCACTGTAGATTTCAATCTTTTTACTTTCATGCTAACCTCTCGTTACACAGGACTCCGCTCAGGTCGTGGCGCTTCGCGCCGAGCTAGCCCAAACACGATACGAGAACGTTCTATTGAGGGACCAGCTCCGGCGCATGGAGGCGACTGCGGTCCCTCCTTCTCCTCCGCTGGACGAAAGGTTGAGGAGCCACCACTATTCAGAATACGATATCGACAAGCTCCTACAGGCCAACGCTCAAGAGACAGTCAAGCTAACACTAGAGACGCTGCGAGACGTAGGCTGCTTGGACGGGAGAGGCAAGTCCGTCACCGCTCGCCAGCTCGTCCCTTGGCTCTTCGAGCCCATTCCGAAGCCCCCAGGCGCGCCCGATTCCCCGCCATCGGATGTCCCGACATCCCCTGTCGCGGGTGGTGAGAAATCCGAGGAGGGCTCAGGCGAGAGCTCTTGCGGGAGTTCGAGCGAGAGCTCGGAGGGGTACAACGCGTCTCCCTGAAGGGCCCCCCTTTCTTTTTTCTTTTGGTTGTAAAGAGCGAGATGCTCCAAACTTAATTGTATTTTGAATAAACTATCGTAAATACTGCAAGTGTCTCTTTTCTTTTGTAAATATGTTATAAGTGTTGAGTAGATACGTCTGTAGAGGCCGAATGCCTCTCAAGTATGCTTCCGCTGAGGCCCTTAGCCCCTCTAGGGTTGTCTCCCTTAGCGATGGATATGCGGGATACTGTCGAGGAAACCCAGGGTTAGGTCATCCCGTTTCTGCGTTCTACCGAGAACCGTCTGGCAGGAGCGCTGTCCGTAGGCCTTTTAAGGGGAGACTGTCCCCCTTTACCTTGCGCGAACTGGCCGATCCTTCCGCCCAGAACTTCCCACTGTCTGACCAAGGATCCTTTTTCAGGAGCCTTCCCGCCGAGAACTTCCTTTGGCGAGATCTCCTTGGCAGAGACCTCCCCGCCGAGACCTCCCTTGGTCGAGACCTCTCCTTGCCGAGACCTCCCTTGGCCGAGACCTCTCCTTGCCGAGACCTTTTCTGCCTGAAGGGATCCTACCTCTTTTCATTCCGTGTTCCGGGTGCGTTTCTTGCCCTGCTCAGAACATCCGAGTCGAAGTGTCTCCCAGGATCAAACACTTCCCTCCCGCAGGCGAGCCTTTGGGCCTGCCAGCTAACGAGAGCCTGCGTAGCGGGTCTACCTGGGGCCGAGCCTAGCTCGGGGCGCCGATGAAGTTTCCACAAACCAGACCTATCCCTAACAGGCAAGCTTTCGGACCTGCCATCTAGATGAGAGCCTGTGCAGCGGGTCTACCTGGGGCCGAGCCTAGCTCGGGGGTGCCGATGAAGTTTCCACAAACCAGACCTATCCCCCACAGACGAGCCTTCAGACCTGCCAGCTAGATGAGAGCCTATGCAGCGGGTCTACCTGGGGCCGAGCCTAGCTCGGGGTGCCGATGAAGTTTCCACAAACCAGACCTATCCCCCACAGGCGAGACTTCAGACCTGCCAGCTAGATGAGAGCCTGCGCGGCGGGTCTACCTGGGGCCGAGCCTAGCTCGGGGTGCCGATGAAATTTCTAGAAACCAGACCTATCCCCTACAGGCGAGCCTTCGGACCTGCCAGCTAGATGAGAGCCTGCGCAGTGGGTCTACCTGGGGCCGAGCCTAGCTCGGGGTGCCGATGAAGTTTCCACAAAGCAGACCTATCCCCCATAGGCGAGCCTTCGGACTTGCCAGCTAGATGGGAGCCTGCGCAGCGGGTCTACCTGGGGCCGAGCCTAGCTCGGGGTGCCGATGAAGTTTCCACAAACCAGACCTATCCCCCACAGGCGAGCCTTTGGATCCGCCAGCTAGATGAAAGCCTGCGCAGTGAGTCTACCTGGGGCCGAGCCTAGCTCGGGGTGCCGATGAAGTTTCTACAAACCAGACCTATCCCCCACAGGCGAGCCTTTGGATCTGCCAGCTAGATGAGAGCCTGCGCAGCGGGTCTACCTGGGGCTGAGCCTAGCTCGGGGTGCCGATGAAGTTTCCACAAACCAGACCTATCCCCCACAAGCGAGCCTTCAGACCTGCCAGCTAGATGAGAGCCTGCGCAGCGGGTGTACCTGAGGCCGAGCCTAGCTCGGGGTGCTGATGAAGTTTCTGCAAACCAGACCTATCCCCCATAGGTGAGCCTTCAGACCCGCCAGCTAGATGAGTGCCTGCGCAGCGGGTCTACCTGGGGCCGAGCCTAGCTCGAGGTACCGATGAAGTTTCCACAAACCAGACCTATCCCCCACATGCGAGCCTTCAGACCTGCCATCTAGATGAGAGCCTGCGCAGCGGGTCTACCTGGGGCCGAGCCTAGCTCGGGGTGCCGATGAAGTTTCCACAAACCAGACCTATCCCCCACAGGCGAGCCTTCAGACCTGCCAGCTAGATGAGAGCCTGCGCAGCGGGTCTACCTGGGGCCGAGCCTAGCTCGGGGTGTCGATGAAGTTTCCACAAACCAGACCTATCGCCCACAGGCGAGCCTTCAGACCTGCCAGCTAGATGAGAGCCTGCGCAGCGGGTCTGCCTGGGGCCGAGCCTAGCTCGGGGTGTCGATGAAGTTTCCACAAACCAGATCTATCCCCCATAGGCGAGCCTTCGAACCTGCCAGTTAGATGAGAGCCTGCGCAGCGGGTCTACCTGGGGCCGAGCCTAGCTCGGGGTGTTACAAAACACATAATTACATCTTATCATAAAAATTTCGCAATAGGCAAGAGAAAAACAAGTCAATTGATGTAGTATAACAAGCTTGATTTTGGATACATTATTACACCCTCCCCATCTCATGGGTAGAAGCGTTTTAGGTCATCGCCGCTCCATGTGTGGCTTAAGACCCTCCCCTCCACGTACTGGAGGTAGTAACCTCCTATTCTAAGGACTTCCTTCACTATGTAAGGCCCTTCCCAGTTCGGGTTGAGCTTGCCCACGGGGGCCGACCTTCCTACCGCGTCAACCTTTTTCAACACCAGATCTCCTTTGGCAAACTGCTTGACCCTGACATGCTTATCGAAATACCTGGCCATCCACAGCTTGATCTCTTCTTTCCTGATGGCTGCCACGTCCCGCAGCTCTTCCACCATGTCTACCGAGAGGCGTAACCCCTCGTTCTCCAACCTCCATGTCTCGTCTCTTTCACCTACGGCTGCGACCCGCGGGGACCGAATCTCGAACTCCACTGGTAGGACCGCCTTACACCCATGAGAAAGCTTGAAGTGGGTCTCACCAGTGGCCGTGTTTGGAGTCGTTCGCAAGGCCTATAGGATCGAGAGAAGCTGCTCCACCCAATTTCCCTTTAAGTTTTCCACTTTCTTCTTGAGCAGGTTCACAATAATCTTATTTGCCGCTTCCACCTGGCCGTTGCTCCGGGGGTGGTGGACAGAGGCAAATCTGAGGTCTATCCCAGTTGGGCGCAGAAGCTGATGAACTCTTCAATGAAAAACTGGGTACCGTTATCTGTCACTATCGCTTGAGGCAGCCCATGTCTGCATATGATCTCCCCCAGATGAAGTTCCTTATGAATTGCGAGGTGACTTTGGCCAAGGCCTTAACCTCCAGCCACTTTGAGAAGTAATCGACCATGACCAAGGGGAACCTCCTCTGCCCACTAGCCAGAGGAAAAGGCCCAACTAAATCCATCCCCCAGATAGAGAACTTCCACGGTGCCGCGTTGCTTCAGAGCCTTTGAGCTGCCAAGAGCTGGAGGGGGGCGCAGAGCTGACACTTTTGACACCTCCTTGCAAACTCTGCGGTATCCTTCCTTAGGGTAGGCCAGAAGTACCCCTGCCTGACCACCCTTGCCTCCAACATCCTTCATCCAGAATGACTGCCGCACTCGCCCGAGTGTACCTCTACTAAGATCCTTGGGACCTCTTCTTCGGTTACACATCTTGCCAGGAGCCCTGACAACATCTTACGATGCAACCCTCCTTCTATCATCAGGTAATGAGCTGCATTGGGCCTGAAGCTCTTTGCATCCTTAACCTCCTCTGTCAGCCTGCCTGTAGTCAGGAAGGTCACCAACGTGTCCACCCACGAGGATCGCTGACCTACCTCCATCAACTCCCCTTCCTCAATTGCTGGCCGAAAAAGTTCAGTCTGGGTCCCTCCTCCCCGAGGTCCAAACTTCGCCAATCGATCAGCGGTCACCCTCTCCTCCCTGGGGACATGCTGGATTGAGAATGATCGGAGCCCACATATGATCGCCCTTACCTTTGATAGGTATTTTATGAGGGTAGGCTCCCGAGCTTCAAACTCTCCTCGGATCTGCGACGCTACAACCATCGAGTCAGTGTAGGCCTCCACATCCTGGATCTCAAGCTCCTTTGCCAAGCGAAGGCCGACGATCATGGCCTCATACTCTGCTTGGTTGTTGGTCACTGGAAAGTGGTAAGCCACCGCCTGCTCTATCCAGACTCCCTAGGGGATTATCAGCACCACTCCTCCCCCGAGGGAATGTTTTCCCAAGGCCCCATCAACCATCATCTTCCACGCTTCTTGTGGCTGCTGCTTCCCCTCCTCGACTTCGACAACATAGACCGCAAGAAAGTCCGCCACTGCTTGCACCTTAATGGAGAGTCTCGGAACAAAAGAGATGTTGAACTCGCTTAGCTCAATGGATCACTTGGCAAGTCTTCCTGAGTGCTCTACCCCTTCAAAGATCTTGCGAAGAGGATGGTCGGTCACCACCCTAATCGAGTGTGCTGGAAAATATGGCCGGAGTTTACTTGTAGAGACGACCAAAGCGTAAGCCAACTTTTCAAGGATGGGGTAGCGGAGCTCTACCTTCTTCAAGATCCGGCTGACGTAGTAGATTGACAGTTGTTTCTTTCCTTCTTCCCTTACTAGGACAGAGCTCACCACCTCGGCTCCTACCCCAAGGTACAAGGTCAGGTCCTCCCCTTCTTTTGGGCTCTGAAATAGAGGAGCCTGAGAGAACTGTCTCTTCAGCCCTTGGAAGGTTTCTTTGCACTCGGTGGTCCACTCAAACCTTTGGTTCCCTCACAGCACCTTGAAGAATGAAGAACACTTGTCTCCTGACCTGGAGAGGAACCTGCTCAGCCTATCCAGTTTTCCTGTCAAGCGCTGGACCTCCTTGGCATCGCGAGGTGATTCCAAATCCAGGATGGCCTTTACCTTGTCCGGGTTGGGTTCCACCCCTTCCGGAGTCAAGAGATGCCCAAGGAACTTCCCGCGGCTGGACCCAAAGACACACTTCAAGGGGTGGCGAACGTCTCTTCTATATCCTTCAGGTGCGAATCCACACACTTGCTCTTGATCATCAGGTCATCGACATATACCTTCAAGTTTCTCCCCCTTTAATCTCGGAAGACCCGATCCGTCATGCGTTGGTATGTATCCCCTGCGTTCTTCAACCCAAAGGGCATCATTTTATAACTGAAGCATCCCTCTCTCGTGACGAAGGAAACATCCTTGACATCGGGAGGGTGCATCCGGATCTGGTGATAACCTGAAAAAGCATCCAAAAAGCTCATAATAGAAAAACCGACGGCTGAATCAACCAGCGCGTTGATCCGAGGCAGGGGGTAGCAATCCTTAGGGCATGATTTATTTAACAAAGAAAAATCGATACACATTCGCCATTTCCCACCCCCTTTCTTAACCATTACCACATTGGAGATCCAGCCTGGATACTGGATCTCCGAGATGAAGCCGACCTCCAGGAGCTTCTTGACATCCTCGCGGATGGGTTCCTCCAGCTTGGTGGCGATGAATCTCATCTTTTGGCATATGGGACGAGTGCGGGGGTCCAGGTTCAGGTGGTGGAAGGCCACGTCCACGTCGATGCCCGGCATGTCTGTCGCGCTCCAAGTGAAGATGTCGATGTTGCTTTGGATGCAGGCCCGCACTCGCTCCCGGTCCTCGGGACTCAAGCCCCCGCTGACCCGCACCCTCTGCACCTGCCCTACGCTGGTGAAGATCTCCATCTCCACTACTTCCTCGGCCGGCTCCAGCCATGACTGCTCCCAGCCGACCCTTGCTTCTTCCTCCACCTCCAACTCCTCCCTTCCTACTTCCTCCTCAATCTCCATCGCCTCCTCTGGCCCCTTCTGCTGCTGCTCGACTTCCATGCCCCTCTGGGCCTCTCTCTCCATTCCTCCTGCTACTTGCTCTTCTACCTCCATCGCCTCCTCCGGGCTCTTCCACTGCTGCTCGACCTCCACGCCCCCTTGGC